>OX387666.1:11583574-12825045 GCA_947568875.1 Fissipunctia ypsillon | reverse complement strand
AATTAGGTGCCACATTTCTGCAAATAAACACTTTAATTGGGATGCATATTATCGCTACAAAAAATGTATGGTCTGCAGAGAACGAACTAACGTGATGTGCAAAACATTGATTCTTGCACGGCTAGAAAGCGTCGGTTGTACAATTTCCACATATTAAAATGTTGTCACATTTTCATCAATGGCATATTTCCGACTTCAAAATTGAGTCAACTGAAACCAGCAAACCGATGTGAACTAATTAAATTCATTAATTAGTTCACATTAAAAACTGTATCAAATTTCTCTAAACATATTTCTATAAACAAAAACCCATCTAATCTAAAAGCCACTAACTCCCCACACGAAACTAGAACGGTCGGCAAAACAAAGCAGTATCCTCTCAATCCGCAAGTAGAGCCTCTTAGCTAACCGTATCTATCAATTAAAGCCCAGAGAACGCGTGAGTGGACTTTTGATTGATCCATCAATAAGTACATAAATCCATTAAGGTAATACGCATGGCCTGTTAATTGTGTATTTTCTACGGCTGTCAGTCGAGATACATCGAAGTCCGGAGTGATTCGAACGTTCGAAACAGTTTCAAATAGTGCTCTGCGATTGGGCAATTAAAAAATCGTGAAACTTTGGACGATGGCGGATAAATGTAAAGTGGCCAGTTTGAGGTGGGTGGCGCAATCATATTTTTACGCATATTTTACAGTTCAGGGTGGGCTATTTTTTTGCCTATTTATAACAGTTAGTCTTAACTGATTGAAAAATTGCGTTTTGATTAAACGAGCTGAACTTTGACTCCTCTTAAGCTGTCAAAATAGAGGGTTTGATTTGTTATCTGTGATTTGCCGGTTTTTTCAATTCAATTCAATTCCTTTATTTCAATCAGAAGTTGGACCATAAAATATCATTAGGTACATTAAATAAAAAATATTAGAAAAATAAATAAAAATAATAAAAAAAACATACAATTTTATCATTACTTACAAATTAAATTGGCAAAGTCAACAAATAAAAATAATCATAAATATTACATATTTAAAAATAATAACTGATACAAAATTTAAAAAAAAAATCTTTTTTGGTTAACGTCGGTCGACTGCCGACAAACCTCTTATTTGAGGGCCATCATTTTGTTATATTTTTTTTTTCGTTTACTTTTGACAATTTAATTAATTTGTATTCAATTAACTCCTAAGTGGAGATCTGCATGAAAAACACTGAAAATGAAACAGGTTTCTTAACTTTACCTAATCAAAACCAACCGTGTTATTTTTCCATTTCTTTCTACCTTCAATCGTAAATTATTTAAAATAAAAATATTCACATAACATCAATCTAAGATGATATTTAAATCGTGAACAATAAGTTTCATGTTGTGGTATTGTGGTTAGATTCTACACCAATGTTCTGCGCAATTAATGTTGTATTAAATAAATGAATTCATCATTAATTACATAAATATGCTAATTATGATACTAACATGACTATTACTCTGCAAACTAAGCGATGTATGAAAATTATTTGTTTTTATTAAGATTTATTAATGCTTGCATCCTATTACATCCTATTTTGACTGCCTCGTTGGTCTAGTGGTCGCAAGCGCTACTGCTGAGCATGAGGTCCTGGGTTCGATTCCCAGGTCGGGCAGTGTTACTGGGTTTTTCTATCTGGAATTTCTCGGTAGCAGTCCGGAGTCTGGATTTGTGCCCGGTAGATGGCAATAGGCTCGCCCCCTTTTACATGGGACTTAAACATAACTGGCGAAATGTGGGTGTACCTACTATATGTACACCTCTGCCTAACCCTTCGGGGAAACAAGGCGTGATGTTATGTTTATTTTATGCATTCTATCAGCTAAGTATTTATTCAGGCTTTGCTGCAGAAATAAGCAATGTTTTTTTTTTCATCGTTCCTCTCAAACAGAGCATCTGCCATCTAATCTCTTCACCACCCTTGGTTGACTGGTAGAGAATGCCTAGGGCATTAAGTCCGCCTTTGTACTTTTTTTTTGAGTGTGAAAATTTTACATAAATAAATGATTATGTTTTTTTAATTAAGATTTTTAGGTAATGTTAGCATGCATTAGCTGTTTATTCAAGCTATGGTATGAGAAATACTCAATATTATTTTTATATTAAAATAAGGTATTTAAATCAGAATCACTCACATCATTTATGAATAAATGACATGACAACTTACTAAAGTAAATTAGTAAGAAAAACAAAATGCAAAAGAAACATGTTTTAAAAGCTATATGTATTTTATATTTAATGTAAGTACCGACCTGCCTATGCCTACTTACTTTATACCGAAGTACAAAATATTTCAAATAAACAGCATAATATATTCAACCACGACATTATAGCTTTATAATGAAAACCTATGCATGCATTTGTTTAGACGAATGAAAATTACATGAATTGAACTGCAGTATTCTAAGCCAAGGCTTCGACTAGGCCACCATAAACTGAGTAGAAACATGTTTATTTATTCATTTGATAAAATCTATTTGTTTCTATCGTTTAACTAGGTATAAAATATAAGTTTGATCTGGGTCATTTATTTTGCTCTGAAGTGTAATCATACCGATTAGAAACATCAATAGTTTTTTCATTGTAGTTTAGCTGTCTAGATAATTATATTTATCACAAAGAAAATGAGTTTCAATTAATGATAATAGGTACCGTCGCGAACATTTGCGGTGATCCACTTTTGAACGTTATTATCATAGTAATAAGGTCGAAAAGTGGTTCAAATGTCCGTGATGGTATATATTATATAGGTATAGTAAAGGTAAGGGGATGACTACCGAGATGGCGACTAATAGAGAAGTATGAAAGAAAACGACACGTTGCGCCGACCCCAAATAAATTGGGATAAGGACAGGAGAATGATGAGGTTAATATTTAGGTAAACTAATTTATCGGCTAATAATCTCTCCATGATAATAATATATAATTATGGGTGAACATCCATTACATATCGAGACCCCTCCGTGCCTCAGAAAGTATGTTAATCCGTTGGTCTCGGCTGTCATTCGTAGATCTCTGACAGTCGTTACGGGTCGTCAGTGGCCCAAAAGTCTGACAACCAGTCTTACCAAGGGGTATCGTGTTACCCAGTATCTGGGTTGTGGAGGTCAGATAAGCAGTAAAATACTGGTATTCAGCTGCATCTGGCTAGACTGGAAGCCGACCCCAACATAGTTAGGAAAAGGCTAGGCAGATTGATTTTGTATTGATTGATAATAATAGGTATATTTGTTTATTAATAACTAACTTATATTTACGTTAATAGGCATATACAGGCTTACTCCAACTTTCAATTCTTTACAAACTATTGAAAGACTTAATTTCAACCTTGAAACAATTATTAATTAAGTAAAATTTTGTTTGCAATTACAACACCAGATACACATGCGGCCAAATTAATGGATTCATCTCTAAATCTCTATACAACTAATTAAAACTGATGTACCGTTTCATTATATGCCGTAATGAGTTTAGTTCTAACACAATGGTTTAATTAGACCGGAGCTGTTCATTAACATACGATTGTGTCAAAACACTCAGTTCTGTCGTATCGGACTGTCAACTAAATGTCAAAGATGTGTCGGTGGGTTAGTGACGTGGTCTGTTGTGTAATGTACAGACGAGTGCTCAGTTTTGTCGTTGGTTTTAGGCAAGCTAGTATTTTGACATTACGTTGCCTGTCATTTATTTAAAATCATTAACTTTTAATTTTGTAGGTTTGGTTTTGCTTTTATCCGAACTAAGAGAGATTTGATTCATTCTAGAGAGATTAGGAGATTTTATGTTTTAATTATTTTGAAATAAGCATTGAGACGAGATCAACCTATTTGTAAAATCCCGCGCCAAAATTTATTTTACGTAATATAAGTGAGCTTTTCAGATTTTCAAATCAGTAAAATTTACTTCATTAGTAGGTGCAGTTTTTAAACAAATACTTGAATTATGATACATTTAACTAAAAACTTTTTATTTAAAGAATTATCTTATTTATATTAATACGAAACAATTTTCCCCGCGTGTACACTTGCGGCCAAACAAACCTGCACGCGTTGATCGGCTTACGTCGGCTATCAACTGGTACATCGACGTCTGTCCACGTGCCCGGATTAAATGGACCGTGTGACATGTGATTGTACACTTATTTGTACACGAAGTGTATGATTAATGGTCCAGTGATACGCGTAACGGGATTGGAGAATAATGATGGGACGATACCTTAGTTATACGAGTTTTAAGTATGCTCTTTAGTGCAGCGTTTATCATAACATCACGCCTGTAATCCCCGAAGACACATTTCGCCAGTTATGTTTAATGCCATGTAATAGGGGGTGAGCCTATTGCCACCAACCGGGCACAAATCCAGACTCCAGGCTGCAACTGAGAAATGCCTGATGGAAACACCCAATAACACTTTACCCGATCTAGGAATCGAACCCAGGACCTCATGCTCAGCAGTAGCGCTTGCGAACGGTAGACATACGAGGCAGTCTAACATTAAAACAAATAAAAAAACTTTAGTTATAGAAGTCCAAGTGCAAAATCTCCTTTAAAAATAATAATTAGTTGAATGGTGAATAGATTGTCAGATTTTATTAATTAAACTTTACCTACCCAGTTCTTAGCTGCACAAAGCTTCTAGTAAGTCGTCAATGTAAGATAGAAAACCCTCAATACGGGAAGTTATGAATAAAACAATTAATAAAACTAGAATAAATCAGATCGGACCAGCAAATAACTCCAAACAGATGTGAACTTAAAAAAAATACAAAAGGAAACGTCATAAAATAAATCACTTAAATGGTCTGCTGCCATCAACTTTTTACCCCACTTTCTATAATGGTTGTCGTCCAATATAATTTTAGAATGCTTTAGTGAAAATACCTGGTTGCCTTGGCGTAGGGCAATAAGCAAGTCATCTTTGCCTAATATAAATAGCGAACATTAAATGAACGAGCCTCTTTGGAGTACACTGGCGGTCCAAAAAATTTTGTTGAATTTGGGCATGTACTATATTCTGATTTTTTATACCTACTGTTTGTGTAACCTCTTGTTATGTGTAAGGTTAAATAGTCTTAGACGCCTTTGAAGCTGTGCGCATTGAAGCTTAGTATTTAGAAATGATCACGAGGCTTTACATCAGCAATAAATTTTTAAAAAATCTCTCGATAGCGTCATTACCCAAAAGTCTCTTCAATATGTATTTCGCATAATAGAGCGATTGTAAACTGGTGAATATTATGGTTTACTTTTACTTCCGTATTATTAACAACACGCTAAAATAAAGTGCTCATCAAAATTCTACGTCACTCAGGTTTTGTCCAAGAACATAGAAAAATCTGGTAATAAAATGACCAATATTCAGTGGTCCGCAGTGTACTCTGCCACATGATTCCCTAATGGCCTTGCGCGCATTACGTTATTTTGAGTGGTTAGTACTGAACAAAAAACACACCAAGACAATTCGAGTTATGTGCGGAACGCCGAGCGAGGGACCGCGTTAGTCAACTATTTGAAGGTTGACTATTTTTCATTAGATACCCACTTTACGGTTCATAGCCTAATATTAGAGTTAAGTATGATAATTCATACATTGTTAGGAATTTTATGAGAAAGCTATTTTCTGTTGGTAGCTACCGGAAAGATGAGAGAGATGAGGGGAGAACGTTGTAGGTTTAATAGACTGTAGATTTGTTGACCATTTTCTATTTTGTTAAGTACCTGGTACTTGTTGACAGGCCTACACAGTCCTCCCATACTTAATAACACTGTAATTCGAAAACGTTGTAAAAGCCAATTATTTTTAAAAGAGTAACCGTGGAGTTTCTTGCCGGCTCTTCTCCATTGGAAACGACCAATTGGAACCGTGCACCTAGCTTCTGACATTTCGTAAGTGACCATGTAGGTTTATGTGAAATAAAATATTTTGATTTTGATGTGTTTAGTTTTGAACATAATTTGAATCACTGTGTGTATATAAAAAAAAAAAGGAAAAAAAACTGGTTTTCAAGTGTTCACAGTTGAAAACCAGTGCTATCCTAGATTTAATTTATTCTTATAATGTTGGTGATTGTTTTGTATTTTGTTTCTCCAATTTCAACTCCATAGAACCTACTGGGTTAGGCCAGGCCAAATGTCATCAGTCTCTATAAATTGCCAGTTTGGACTTTCAATCACCTGAGAATTACAAATAGTTGCCTGAATTTCATTGCTTCATTCATTAAGAGTGTTATAAATATAATTCATTGGTAAATTTATGATATCATTATGAATAGCCCGTTTATTATTCAAATTATGCTGATTAATAAATACAAATCAAAGAAATACATGGAAATAATTAAGTATAGGACAAATATCGGATAGAAATTATTATTCCATTGCATTTGCTAATGGTAAGCTGGGGGGATAGTGACAGGTTGTTAGCTTGCGCCCACGCACGCTGTAACCCATTGGCCTTAGTTGACTCTTGTAACTTGAGCGAGATTATTATATTAAGGCAATGTCCTTACGTCGATACGTTTTGAAAGTGATCTACAACGTGTTCCGGAATTAACGCACAACCTCTTAAGGGGTCATTGTACCCATAATAATAAACAACTTTTACTATGAGACCAAACCCGAAATCGCGAAAAAAAAATCTGCTGTTCCCTACATTTATGTTCGCATAACTCGTCAAAATGTAGGGATCAGGTGATTTTTTTTCGCGATTGCAGATTTAGTCCCTTAAGTATGAGAAATACTGGTTGGAACAAGATCGTCAGTCAATGAGGTGTTTGTGGCCAGTTATGGGGCAGTTGAAAAAATTACAATCATAAAAAAAAACTTGATGATGCGTTGCCCATCACGGAGACATAATTGCTAAGAAATAAAATCAAGCAATGCCTTGAATAGCGGTGTCTGGCAAGAAAGAAAAATAATTGTGTAAGTAATAATTATGAGGATCAGGAACTCGTGGCTAAGAAATGACAGCCGCATGGGACAATCCATCAGTTTAACTACGCTTGTCAGGGTTGGTCCGTTGATGGGTGACCATCTTTACAAACCGAGCCTCCTCCGTGCCTCGGAAAGCACGTTAAGCCGTTGGTCCCGGCTGTAATTCGTGGATATTTGACCGTCATTATGGGTCACCAGAAGCCCGAAAGTCTGACAGCCAATCTTACCAAGGGATATCGTATTACCCAGTTACCTACTGGATTGTGGAGGTCAGATAGGCAGTCGCTCTATGTAAAATACTGGTATTCAGCTGCATCTGGTTAGACTGGAAGCCGATCCCTACATGATTGGGAAAAGGCTAGGCAGATTGATTTTATTTATGAAGACCAGATCAGGAAAATGTTGATAAAGCCTTTCCTAATCCCGAATAACAAAACGTCTTATGGTGTGATGCTTCACTATTTATTGAAGTTAGTTACAATAGATTAGAAATTAACAGTCGATACATAATTATCACATACGTCAAAAGGATTGGCGCCAATGATAAATGGACTATTGTACCACAAACATATACATTAAAAATTGTTGTGAAACGACCCAATGACGTAGTATAAATGCTAAATGTTTTGTGATACTTTTGTCATGTCATTAATCTAGCTAAACAGTTATTTAGATGGCTGATAGTGGAAAAGTTTGGTTTAGTTTAATATATACAAGGTGTTACATAAATAACGCACAACCTCTTAAGGGGTCATTGTACTCATCATTATGAACAACTTTTACTATGGGACCAAACCTGAAGTCGCGAAAAAATAATCAGCTGCTCCCTACATTTATGTTCGCATAACTCGTCAAAATGTAGGGAACAGCTGATTTTTTTTCGCGATTTCAAGTTTGGTCCCCCATAGTAAAAGTTGTTCATTATGATGAGTACAATGACCCCTTAAGAGCTTGTGCGTTATTTATGTTACGTCTTGTATATGCAAAAAAGCTGTAAAGGATAATAATAACGCAGGATGAAATACTAGATAAGAAACACTACGTAAAAATCTAAAAACAAGTATTAATTCAATTAAAGTGACTTATGGCCGAACCCAATAACGTATTTTCAGAAACAGACAGATCGCTGTTCATGGTAGACAGTGTAATTCTATCTGTTCTTATGTCAGGCCGGTAAGATTCCTTAATCGATATTATTATTATTAGATTATTGGGACGTTGAAACCATAGATAGATAGATAGGTTTTTCTATCTCCAGCATGCCAACACTGGTGATAGATAGGTTATTGGATTTGGCCGTTAAGTCACTTTCACAAAAACACCGTTTACCTCCGACAATACTTTGTGAAAATTTACTTGATCATCATCATCTGCCTAGCATTTTCCCAACTATATTGGGGTCGGCTTCCAGATACAGCTGAATACCAGTATTTTACATGGAGCGACTGCCCATCTGACCTCCACAACCCAGATACTGGGTAATACGATACCCCTTACCCCTACGATACTGGTTGTCAGACTTTCGGGCTTCTGACGACCCGTAACGACTGTCAAAGATCCACGAATGACAGCTTGGACCAAAGGCTTAACGTGCTTTCCGAGGCACGGAGAGGTCTTGGTATGTAAAGATGGTCACCCATTCACGGACCAACCGTGGCAAGCGTAGCTTAACCCCATCGATCGACCCGTGCGGCTGTTATTACTTAGCCACAAGCCCCTCACTTGATAACTGTTCTAAAATTAAATCACACTAAGTTCTTAAGTAACCAGCTTGATACATAGTGATATATTGTACAATCACTTAACACGCTACGCCACAAGCCAAATGCTGAAGTGTAAACTAAGGAAACGTCATTTTAGCACATTATGAAAGAAAACGTAACTATGGTTATTGATATAAGAAGGAATATAATACGCAATGTGTACGTAGTATACATACGTCAGTGAGTTACGAAATATTTTCAGGGTTTCAGACGCCATGGTGATAATGGTACTCGTAGAAACAGTGAGTTTTATGAACTTGCAGAGTAAAGAAGGAATGACGTGGATACTAATTGACACAATTTTGAATGGTGAGGTGGCAGATTTGTTATAATAATATGTATAATAACATAATTGGAATTTTGGTAGATATACATAAATATGTGACGCTTAAACGGTAAGTTTTTATTATGAACGTAGAAGACAGTAAGAAAATAGACAGGTGAAAAGAAATATTGTTTTATGACTAAAGGCTAACTTGGAGAAGAAGGTTTTGGAGACGTGGGTATGAAGTAAAAAGCTTCGAATTCGTAAATAGGTAAAATGGGCAAATGAAGGAATAATTATGACGATTAACTACACATAGATTTCTGCTTTTGACCATTCGTAGTCAACGTGTCGACAAATTCTTTAAAGGATTTTATTTCTCTAATGAATGCAAATTAAAATATTCTCTGTCTTTAGTCGTTGTCGTGATGATCAGGAATTAGGTCAAACATGCGTCATGGACATGAACCAAACATGATATCACGATTTTTTTACAACTTCTGACAAGTACTTTGGGTGCGTAGTACAACGTGACTCTAATTGGTCGTCGGGACAATGATATTGGGTGACAAGTTGATATGGAAATTCACTTGGTCAAATTTCACCGTTTTGTTTGAACGGTATTTGGTGTGATCGACGTGTATCGAATTAATATATCAGCCTAATGTGTTATGCCACTGCAGGGGGCTACTTCTCTTAGTTCTCATTGAATGAAAGAAAAGATAATATAGCATCACGCCTGTATTCTCCGAAAGGTTAGGCAGAGGTGTACCTATAGTACACCCACTTTTCACCAGTTATATTTAAGTCCCATATAATAGGGGGCGAGCCGATTACCATCAACCGGGCAAAAAATCAGACTTTGGAATACTACTAAGAGATTCCAAATGGAAAAACCCAATAGCACTTTGCTCGACCCGGGAATCGACCCCAGGACCTCATGCTCAGCAATCTAAGAAAGAAGATATCTACATTGATATTTCAAGTGTTAGTTCAAAGTGAGTTTTAAAAATTAAACACGATGCCTGCTAAAACATATGACCACGTCTTTTGATTGCAGGCAAAGCAGCCTCCTGTGCTCCTGGTGAGTTGGGGACGTTTTGTCTACTGCAGGGCCTCCGTTAAGCTACAAGCCTACGAAATAATTGCAGCTTAGATCCAGTTCTAGGCATCGTCCACGTGTCCAATACATTTATTCATAACTTACCTCGTGAACATGTTGGCTTGTGGAGTGCGTCAGATATGTAGGCACGCTCTGGTCGGCGTCCCCGCGCGCCGTCACCGTTGTCATCATTGGCGACACAACGACCTTCGCCACTGCTCACCGGCACCTCACACCTGGAGAATAAAGATGTAGTCATTAGGATATTATTTGAAGGTAAATTATACAGTTTATCTTTTGCGTGTGGAAATGGTTCAGTGAGAAATTCGCGTTGACGACACGACGACCTCGCCACTGCTCACCGGTACCTCACACCTGGAGAATAAAAATGCAGTCATTGAGAGTATTAAAAGAAATGTGGGTTTGTTCTTTATACCTGTGAAAATGGCATGTTCAATGAGACATTCGTTTTAGGACCGTATAAGGAGGATTTATCATAAATACTAGACGTCTGTGGTTGATGATGAATTATCTTAAAAGTTCAAGATTTCCAAGCCAGCCGGTGAGCAGCATAAAATACAGGGCATTTTTTTAATCACTATCCAAATTTTCGCAGGGTGTTCTACCCATGAATACGAACAACTTTCACTATGGGACCAACTGAAATCACGAAAAAAAATCAGCTGTTTCATACATTTTGGTCGAGTAGGTATTGAACTTTTGTATGAATCAGCTGATTTTTTCTTCGTGATTTCAGAGTTGGTCCCATAGTAAAAGTTGTTCATATTTATGGGTAGAACACCCTGCGAAAATTTGGATAGTGATTAAAAAATTACCTGTATTTTCATTTTTACATGTTAGGTATGGTCAAAGCGGATGGCGACCAATGGGTAGCTCGCCGTCCGGTAAGGACCAAACCCGAGTCGACGGCGCGTTATGTTCCACGCGCGCCTCAAAGAGATGTCAGCACTATTGACGGGGTCCGCTAGGGCCGATGCCAGCTAGGGTTGCGGGATGTTCGAAAGAGTTACCGTGACCCCGGCACAGGCAACTGAAGGAACACGGGTGGGTTTTAGTCAGTAAAAGTCTGACACGCCATTCCGCTAAAGGCACCGATTGTCGCGCGACGATCGGTGCCATTGTGTCGCGTGCAATTCGCGTTTCGTGTCGCACCTGTTTGCAGGAGACTTAAAGCAATGCCTAATAGAGCGATAAAGCAAAGTGAGGTAAGTAATGTCCAAAATTCCAAACACTGACCAATAGGTACACAGTTGGCCAAAAAGACGATCACCTTGTCTGCTGACTGAGTGCGTACTGCATCAGATGTGACACATAAATCATATTTATAAAGATTTTTAACTTTTGCCACCTGGTAAAGAAAACATTGTATCCATTAGAATAGTAAATATTACACAAGTTTAATATGCTAGCAAGTCGGGATCGCGAAATTAGAGTAGCTAGTGTTAAAACTGAAACTGTACTTTCAATGGCTACGTATGACGTAGATATTGTGTAAAATATGGTATTGCTATGGACTTTATCGTTTATTTGATTAACATGATTTAAGTCAACGATTTCACGAATTATTTACAAGAAAATTGCTTTTTAAGATACTTCTTTCATTAAGTACTGTAGAGGCTTTAACCGGGCGTGCCTTTAGCAAGAAACCTTCGCAAGTTGATTGATTGATTTTAAAAGACAAACATTGATTTTTAAACTAAGAATAGATTAAGAAAAATGAATGGAGTTGACAGTCGGCCTCCCGCTCTGACTGATGGTGTGATAAAATATGTAATACGATTATTTTTATGATTAGAAGCGTACTGAAAAGTGTTACGGTGTATTATTTATACACACAGATCTCCCTAGATGTAACAGTTCGTCCAAAGCACCGGGTGAATCGTTACAGTAGGTACCTACTTTATCAATCTGCCTAACCTTTTCCTAACTTTGTTGGGGCCAGCTTCCAGTGTAACCAGATGCAGCTAAATAACAGATTTTACATGGAGCGACTGCCTATCTGACCTCCACAACCCAGTCACTAGGTAATACGATACCCCTTGGTAAGACTGGTTGTCAGAATTTCGAGCTTCTCACTACCCGTAACGACTGTCACAGATCTACAAATTACTACCGCGACCGACTGTTTAACCTGCTTTCCGAGGCACGGAGGGATCTCAATAATAATGGATGGTCACCAACCGCGGCAAGCGTAGCTTAACCTTCGATCGCCCCGTGCGGTTGTTATTTGAAGGTTAAGCTACGTCTTTCATTAATAACTCCATACCTATAATCTACATGCATCAACCTGAACAATCTTTAAGGCTTGCTGCCTCTAAATATGTACAAACTACATCACAAACACACCTGCTCACCAAAAACTAGCTGCCATAAGAAAGATAACCAACAAACAGTTGACGACTCCTAATAAGGAAACGCACATGGAGCATAATAAAACAAAAAAGGCTCGCTAAACATTCTTCGTTAGCGTTCCAACGCTGACTTACGCCAATCATTGGCAGGCGCCAGAAAACTGGCAAGAATGGGCATGGGAGGAGCGCTAATTATTGAGAAACCCAGACGTATATGGCATGCCAAACCGATCATAAAACACTAAGCTTATTACCTTTTTCGCGTCGACGAATCGGTGTGAAGTGGGCATTGGTTACTGTGTATCAACTTTACATTTTTATGTAATTCTTTTTCTATTTTTTTTTTTGTGTTTTATCTGTGAATGATTGATTATGTTTTAAATGTCATGTCGTTTGCGTAATGTGGTTTTCTAGTTGTGCATGTTATGTTGCTAAAAGAGCAGAGGTTAAGCCCACATTGGCTTGTGTCGATGCATGTTTTATTTATTAATGTTGCTTAGGTATGGCTTTTTGAAATTGATATTTACCATAATGTTTAATAAACAGGTGTTGTTGGATATTAATGAGTCAAAACTGCATTTTTACAAAGTGTCTTAATATTGGAAAACCATTTGTTAATTAATTCTTTGATATTTAGATCGAAAAAAAAATCAAAATCAACTTAAATTAAGAAGCGATTCTTGACCCTTTTTAACTAATAACAGAATACATAATTGTAACAATAGGTACGAACTCACTCTTGACATTCCATAGATCATTAGTGACGCAACCCAATTCAACCAAAGAATAAGATCGTACCGATATTGCTCACAAAATACCGTACTTGTCATGATCTGCAATTATATCAACGTTATTTTTTTAATGCATACCTTTTACGCACATTTTCCAACGTAAACAAATTACAGTTTTCAAAGCACCAATAATTTTGGCCCGATGTTATACTAAGGACGTATATTAAAGTGATTACGTCCACTTTCGTTCGAGTGATTGGACATATTTAGTGTGTAATTTTTCGTGTTATTATTGGTAAAAGCAATGTAATTGGTATGGGTTAAATGGGTCGTTATGTAGATTTTGATAAATGGCCCTTTTTATGTAGTTTGTAACTGTTAATTTGTGTTGTGTAATGAGGCGTGCTTTAAGGTGATTCTAAAATTAAAATCAAAGTGGAAAACGTGCACGTCTTTTAAATTAAATTTTTAATAAGTGAAATATTGATAATTTGCTAACATCGAAATCTACTAACCGAAAACTGTACACAATAAGTAGAACGTTAGTGCGAAACATTACATGAAAAGTACCAAATGCACTAACATTTTACTCTCCATCAAAGCCGGGGGTTCAAGTGAGTCACAACTTAATTCCGCCGTGGCAAAAACGCAGTTTCAAGAAATACATTAATGCATCCCGTACCTATTCCAATCCCATGGGAAAGTTTATCATTCACCGAAAAACAAGAAAAAACTCCACACACACTACTATAGAAACAATATGAGAAACTGCAGATTCTGTATCCTAGCCACTTACAAATCGAATAAAACAAACACTGATATTCTATTATGGTGATCATCTCTCCCTTTCGCTCTCGCAAAGACGAAAAGAGACGAAGTTACTGGTTGAAATGTCGTAGGTCATTAGGTCCTTACCATGTAAGGCCTGCAATATGCCAATATGGAAGCCAGCCGTGAGTTTTGTATGTGGTTATATTGAGCCTAACAATAGGTTATTGGGCATAAGATTTAAACTAAATGCGTAGATGACCTGACCGGCTCCAGATGACTTTGATAACGGCAGACATTGTTGGGAATTAATTGTTCAGGAGAAAGTTATTAGGCTCCTTGTTTGTTGAAATGGGATTGCTTAAGACTGTGTAGACTATACACTAGGTAAATGAATATGACGACATTGTATCTCGTGTGTTTCATTATAACAAAGTTTTTTTTTTCTGTGTAACTAGCGCAAACAAATATAGAGCACGAATATGCAATCTTTCGAAGTTGGCAAGAATGAATCGAAATTAATTATAACATTGAAATATTCTGTAGATTTCGAGCTGGGATATTATTGCTTTATCTGATATCATGGTCTGCTCAAACGAATTTACCTAATCAAACTTAACTAAGTAAACTAAACTAAACAGGAAAGTACTTTAAAATATTTTCTATTCTTTTTTTAAGGTATCATGTTTCAGGTTCACAAACTTTCAACCGGAATGTCTCAGTCTGACCCCCGCTATTGTCTCCAAGCCTTTGTTTGCAATTGTAGTTTTAAATGTACTGGTCTCACTAATTTTATTTTATGTACTTGCCACGGGTTCACCTCCTTTAGTATGTACATATTTAAGGTACGAATACGGGCCAAACTCCCTATGGTTATTTACACTTTCGGTGAGATTAGCCATACTTCTGAAACTAGGTACGTAATGATATATTGATAAACATATTCTCTACTGTCGCAATTATTAAGACGTGAATATTTTGACGCTTAGCTACAATAATACCTTTAATTTATTGTGATTTTGTATGGTTGTATTACTCTCGTGCAATGTGACGAAATGTATTATTATTATTATTTTTTTTTTTTTATTTAATAATCTAAACTTATTTGGTAATTTTATTGTGTATAAATTTTTTATAGCTAATATTGTAATGATTTAAAAAAAAATATTGAATAGTTGTTAATTTTTTTATACGAATATTGTGCATACTTATTTAATTTAATAATCTAAACTTATTTGGTAATTTTATTATGTATAATTTTTTTAAAGCTCATATTGTAATGATTTAAAAAAAATATTGAATAGTTGTTAATTTTTTAATAAGAATATTGTGCATATTTAATTTAATAATCTAAACTTATTTGGTAATTTTATTATGTATAAATTTTTTATAGCTAATATTGTAATGATTTAAAAAAATATTGAATAGTTGTTAATTTTTTAATAAGAATATTGTGCATATAAGTGCTGTATTTACATAGCATTGAAAACTCGTGATTATCAGATAATATCCTTGTAAATATGTCGTTGGTGTACCTTACTCAATAAACAAATAATAATTTCATAGTTTCGGTAATTAATTCAGATTTGGAACGGGATATACCTACTCTAGATTCAAAACCGGTTTTCAGGTTCGAATCTGGAATAGGTAAAATTATAAAAGCTTTTTTGCATATAATTATCAAATTAATGTGCATATCATCGCCCGGGCTAATAGATGACAGCAATAAACAATAGAGTCTTTGATTAGCAAGATAATTTTCAACAAGGCAAAGAGGTGCGCCCCAAGTTACCAATGCAATGCAAATATTTGACCCAAACAAAAGTTGACTGAACTGTCCCCAACCTGACCGTGTAATGAGCACACCAAAATTCATAGTACAGCTACCTACGTTACAAAAATTAATAACCGTATAAGAAAACAGAGGTTTGTCATACAAAAGTCATCCAGAATGTCGATTCAAATTATGATAAGGCGGAGAGAATTAGTTCTGGTAGAACGTAATGGCTGGCGATTAGGTTTTGTTGAGAACATTCAGCTACGATACTAACATGTTTATGGAGAGGACATCGGATTAAAACCAAGTTAGGTCTCGTATACTGGATGAAATTAAGTAATAATATAATTGAGGAGCTCGTGGCTAAGTAATAACAGCCGCACGGGTCGATCTATCTGGTTAAGCTACGCTTGCCGGGGTTGTCCGTGGATGGGTGACCATCTTTACATACCGAGACTCCTCCGTGCCTCGGAAAGCACGTTAAGCCGTTGGTCCCGACTGTCATTCGTAGATCTTTGACAGTCGTTACGGGTCGTCAGAAGCCCGAAAGTCTGACAACCAGTCTTACCAAGGGGTATCGTATTACCCAGTAACTGGGTTGTGAAGGTCAGATAGGCAGTCGCTCCATATAAAATACTGGTATTCAGCTGCATCCGGTTAGACTGGAAGCCGACCCCAACATAGTTGGGAAAAGGCTAGGCAGATGATGATACTGGATGAAATTAAATTATGGGCATCCTCTTAAGGGGTCATTGTACTCATCATTATGAACAAATTTCACTATGGGACCAAAAGTGAAATTGCGAAAAAATCTGCTGTACCCTACATTTTGACGAATAAATGCGAACATAGAAGCTAATTTTTTTTCGCGATTTCAGCTTTGGTCCTATAGTCAAAGTTGTTCATAATGCTGAGTACAACGACCCCTTGAGAGGATGCATCCTGTATAAAAGTGATACATGTCAAATGCGGGGGGAAGGTATTTTATTGGCCATGAAATGAGATCGGTGTAATGTTGTAGTTATCTGAAATATCTTAAGGAATACATTTAGTTGATAAACAAATAACCTGATCCCAAAAATGTGGAACTTAAAAGCATGGATGCTATATTTAATAGACCAGGGGGGCCAATTCTCGTAATTTTAAGAACGTCCAAAGTCTGATCTCAGTCACAATATGTCAAAAATATCTATAATTTCCCTACATTTTTGACAAGTTTTTGACTTTTGATTGTCGCTGCGATGAGATTGCGACAAGATTTTGAACGATTTTAGTTACGGGAATTGGGTTTCTGGATACTGTTTCAAAGAATAATCAAAAGGAGGTTGCATTTTTTTTAAAGCGATCCTTAGGAAGGCTTTAATCAGATGATACGTGTTTGGCCATTTTAATCACTCGACGCAAGAAAGATTTAAAGCGGACAGTGATTTAATGAAACCATATAAAATAGGCTATGCCAATTATACTTAGCGTGTCGATGGCAAGTTGAGGGCATGCAAGAATTCATTCGTTTCTTGAAACACCAACTTGTATACCACGTTAACCTTTTCATAACTTGTAATTGAAGAGCGGGACCTCCTAGCAAAAGCCTATCTTTTCGGTTGAGCATCACCGGCGCCTTTTCGGCGCCACGCGTCGAGAAATCTTCAAGCCCCACCGGCGCCGAAACGGCGCCGGTGACTCGCGCAGTTCACGCGCGAATAAAATTACTATAATTAAGTCTAATATCGGCTGTGGGCAGTTTTACTCTATGGTATGGAAGATATTCTCGTCAAATAAATAATTCTAAACCAAAAATAATCATATGGCAATTTTCGTGCGCGCAGTCACAAACGTACCGCACCGTTGAAATTCCCCTGAAGCTCGAGCGTTTTTGACGTCATCGCATATTAAAGGAGGACCCTATGTAAGATTGACTGTAAAAGTTGTACAAATCCCTTTTTTTTCTTGAAAATATGAGTACCTAATATGGAATATCCAAATGAAGCATCCTATTTCATAGCTTCATGTGCACGTTCATAGAAGCGCAGTGACGTATCTCAAATGGCCCACAAAACACCGCTTTGATAAGCCTGACGAACTATTTTGTTCCGAGTTCCAAAGTCGGGGCTTTGGGCTAATAATAATGTATGCGGTTAACGTTGAATGATTTATTGTCAAAGGTTCAAAGGAAAAGGTATTAAAAAAAATATATGTAAAGAGATGTTTTATCTTATCAACAGTTGAGAGATACAAGCATGTGTTAATTAAAAGAGAAAGGATTTAATGTCAATCTAGGTACCTAATTATGGAAAGCATGGCGTGCAATGGTAGAGAACCTACATTCGGCATGAATGGATATGGGTTGAAGAGAAGAGAGCGAGAGAAATATGTCTATATGTAGAAGTTTATACAGGCTGTCCGGTTTCGGAATAGCAAAACTTAAAGGGGAGGTACAGACCATCAAACTGAACAACTTTTTCCTGGGGACTAACATCGTAATCGTGAAAAAAAAATCAGTCGTCCCATACAAAACTTCAATACCGACCAAATGTATGGGACGACTGATAGTTTTTTTGCGATTACGATGTTGGTCTCCGGGAAAAAGTTGTTCAGTTTGAAGGTCTGTACCTCACCCTTAATTTTCGCCACACCGTGTATAGACACATTGTATACCGACATAGGTGCAAATAGTCCCGTTGTAGTATACAATAATCACCTAATTGCTGTCGAAGTGTAAATACAGGGTCAAGTTAAATTAGGTAGCGAAACTCCGCAGACATGATGGGTATCGATATCTAATATCTGTTTTGTTTTTGTTTTATCGTCTTTAGATATCGATACCCATCACACCTGTGAAGTTTACACAAAAAACTGATTTTTTTAATAGATATTTCAACTACACCGCGGTTGATGACTCAAAAAAAAATCGTCAGATAAATTTATTTTTTGCGTTATCATTTTTAGATATACCCATCACGTCTGCGGAGTTTCGCTAGCTAATTCAATTCGGTACCCAGTATAGTCAAAGTATATAGAGCCGTACGATTATTGACAGATGCTTGCACTGATTGGACAGGCCCACTCAATCTGTGTGGTTCTTTCCTCAAAAGACCATTTCAGATACCAACCTACATGGTCTTCACATGATCTGACCAAGATTATGTCTGGACTTTAAAAGAGACTGTGACCTCTGAGTTTGTTTCGGCCTTTCTTCTCAGAGTAGTCAGATAGGAAACCCCGGCCTCATCTAGTTTAAAAAAAAATGTTTGACGTGTAAAAGTGTTTGTATAAACCTACTTACAGAAATAAAATCATTTATCATTTATCCACAGTTCTAGTTACTAGGCTGGAACGGTAGCCAAGCAGGTAGGTATCAGTACAGTTCCTACTTTTAATAAATCCACCAATAACATTGATACCCTATAACCACCACAAAACATGCCTCTGTCTCAAAAAAAAAAAAAAACATTTAAACAAAGACCACCTGCATCCAACCCCGTATGTAAGTAACTGCTAAGTGGTGGTGTTAATTCGGTCGCTACTTACCACACGGCACCCTCCTGTAAACAGTCCTACTTGCTAATGTAAGTGTTAAGAATTTGGGTCCAAATATTTGTGAAACGTGTGGTTTTTGGTGGTGGGGGAAAGAGAAGGGTAATGCAGGTGTGTTTAGTACTTAAATGATTAAAGCAAATAATCATTTCACTTTATGAAATTAAAACAAATCAGACACAATAAGCGAGAAAGCATTATTGAAATAAAAATTAGAACAGCATGCTAGCGATGCTGAATTTTAAGGAATCATTCTGTTAGAAGACAACTGAAAAGGTCCTTATGAAAAACTATTTTAAGACGAAGTGTGATAAAAACGTCAAAAACGCTGTGCAAAACATTGATGAAAAAGTAAGTAGAATTGAATCATCATTGATACACACCTGAAATTATGATAGGTAGCTAAATGGAATAAGGAAAACCAATACATTTTCGTACAAGAAAATTCCAGATTAGGTAAGATGGTTATGGTACTAAGAAACGATGAAATAATAAAAAAAAACAGCACCAGGAAAATCATATCTTCACAACAACAAACTATTCATGTTTTTATTTTTAAAGTTTCAAAGAACGTTCTTACTCATTGAAGACAATGATGAGTAAGCCTACATCCTATTTGAATTTCGAATCCTGTTCCTTCACATTATTTCCCATGCACAGATAAATAATATATGCGGCGATGATCTAACTTTGATCAAGATTACAACCTCATTGGTATTAAATACAGTTAATTATAGCGATTGCTCATAATTACCAATAAACAAGTAGCTACAAGATAATTTATTTTTTTCAAATAATTCTCAATAGTGCCCGGTTTTTAATTGATCTGAGAAAATGTGGAGGGAATTAAGCAATTTTATATGGTTTTTAAAGCGCAGTAGCTTTTTCTCAGTAACAAGTTCGAGATCACTATTTTACTACCAACAAAATAATCGTCGTGTTCGTTTTTCTGTAGAGTTCAGACATTTTTGTTTTTGCTTCTTTTTGTCTTGTTTCTTTATCCAGAAACGTATTTTGCTTTTTCTTTATTATTAAGAACACTTAACTTTGTTCTAGCTAGTTATTACCGTGCAATATGGGTTTTTATTGCACAAACATAATGGTCGTTATCTCTATATTTCATTGAACGAACACTTATTTATCATTGTAACTCGTATGTAATTATTACAAAAATAGCTACTGACGTTCGATAGGCCGTCTCATTGTGATGCATCAGAGAAAAGAAATCACATGGATGCAATGTAACAAAAAAAAAAGTAAAATAAAAAAGTAAACGAGATGCGCCCGCGTACGCCAAGATCTCGGTCAGGCAGGAGCCGAGTTCTTTTGTTTCCAACCTCGAATCAGCCAGTGTCTCGAATCTAGATGCTGTTTTCGAATTGTTTTTTCTTTTTCCCCCTATGGCTTTTTCTTTATTGTCTCAGTGCAGGCTCACTAAAAAAAAGTAAAAATCCGGTGGCTTATGGCTCTCCATTGATATGCGACGTTCGAATTGAAATTTAAATATTTGCTCGCATCCGCGACGGGCTTCATCTTGGGTATTTTGTTTTTAAAAAGATCTTTGTGTTTCCATCTTAATATTTTATTATGTTATTCAAGAAATACCGCGAGTACGCATTTATGTATTTTTTGTTTAAATATTTCTGTTTACTGATCGTCGCCTCAATAAATTGATGGCAAATACTGTATTTTTCTATATTCTTTGGATTTATTTTGGCTTTTATGTGCATTGCTGCCTGCCACAACTTCAGTAGGTATTTTAACCAAGTGGTTATTGATGTAGATAAGGTAATCGGACTGAAAAAAAAATAGGAAGTTTTTGTACTAAGAAAAGTATTTGACTAAGACATGAACCTGAATTAAATACGAAATTAATTTCGCAAAGATTCATTTTACATTACAAAGCTTAATTCTTTCGCAAACAATCAAACGTTGCTAAAACGCGTATTAACAAAACATACGTCAATCTCTTGTCATAAAAACTTAGCCTAAATGACAAGACTATTACATTAAACCTTCACTTGTTTGAACCGCGCCTTCGTAAAACAGTACACTCACATTCTCCGAATCACTCGAAACATTTTTTAGGGTACCGTACCCAAAGGATGCCAACGGGACCCTATTACTAAGGCTCCGCTGTCCGCCTGTTCGTCTGTCTGTCAGACTGTCACAGGGCTGTATTTTTTTAACCGTAAAAGGTAGACACTTGAAATTTTCACAGAGTATGTACTACTATGACCGCTATAAGAGCAAATAATAAAAATAAAATAAAGTTAAAAATTTAAGGTGGCCCCATACAAGAAACGTGTTAAAGAAATATGTAGTGTTAAATATTGTACGGTGGTGCGGTTCCTTTCGTGAGTGAGTCCGACTCGCACTTGGTCGCTTTTTTTTTGACAGTAAATGAGTCACATTTGTCTTAAAAAGTTCATAATGTCGAACCATATGTCATATTGGAAATGTGACGCTTAGGAATGGGAGCTCTATTGCAGTTACAAGGCTAACAATCGGGTCTTTAATGTCAGGTGTACAAATGTGGCGTGACGTAGTGCAAGAAAAAATGGCCATCCGTGTTGGTTGACTTGAACCGAATTGGGCAAAGATATATGGGGAGCTGGAAGTGATAATATAGTGTTTGATCGAATGACAAATATGCTTTATCTGCAAAATGGCACGTGTTTGGTTATTTGAACTGCGCTGTTCATTTTTTTTTAGTTGTTCATTCTTATAAGTACGTTAAAATTCGCCCCTTCCAATATTTCACCAATTTTTCTTACTCTATCTAGATTTATTTTGTAGATAAAAACAGGAAAACACTTCAAAACTAGGAAAATAGAAAAAAAATGTAGGAAGTAGAAGTTCTTTCTGGAAATCACGCTTAAAGTTAAACATACCAAAATAATCCAGCCACATCTAGTGTCTCTACGCAATTATTTCCGCATTTACGGTGATACGTTTTAGTTCAATTAAAAAAAGTCATGGTCAGTCATCGGAACGCCTCAAATAACCGATAGCGCCCTCTGACCTGCGTTCCGTGAAATACAATTACATTTCTTTGGTCTAAATATTTTAGTTTTTACAGAAATTGTTTTTTTCTTTTTATATGTATAGGGAAGTGAGTATCGATCTTTAATGGGATTCTGTCGTATCTGCCATAATCTTTTATGAGTTTGTAAATGTTGCAAAAATTTCAATTTTAAACTTAAAGGCAGTTTACAAAAACATGATAATTTAATTTTAATAGGACATTTCAGACATTTTGTAATCGCTTCAAGTAGCCAGATAACCAAAAGTTCAACCAATCAAAAATGTCAAACTCAAAAGCCTAAATAATTATTAGGTGGTAAATATAGAGGGAGATATGTAAGCAGAGGGAGGCCTTACAGGCTAGTTAGATTAGAGATTAGACATATATTATGATAGTTAAGACATGAACTTTATCAGAATTTCCTAGGATTTATCAAGTAAAGTCTAGGCTGCTGGATGTTTGACCGTTCAAATTGATTTCTTAGTAAACAACGAAAAAAAAAAAAACAAAAAAAGCGAAACAGTTTTTTGTGAGATAACTTACTTTTAGTTAACAGAGAGATACGTCCAACTTTAATTTGAACTGTTAAAGATATTCAAATTTTCCGACATGTAGCATGCAGCAAACTGAATTGCTAAATTTATATACATATATAATGTTAATTTTATTTGATCTCCAAATATCTAGGACCGTTTTCTGTTGGAGGTTTTTAGACGTCAATGGGCTCGTATGTCTCAAAAAGTACTATTGCCGATAACTGTAGCCTTCACCCAGAAGCCCAATTCTCGTAATTAAAAACGTTCAAAATCTATTCGGAATCTCATCTCAGTGACAGTCAAATGTCAAAAGCTTGTCAAAAATGTAGGGAAATTACAGGTATTTTTGACATATTGAGACAGAGATCAGACCGTGAACGTTCTTAAAATTACGGGTATTGTCCCTCAGAAAAGCAGCAAGTAAATCATATAAGAAAATAATATTGGAGGAGTAGGCTATACTATATGTATACATAGGTAGGTATAGTTTGACAATGTTCAAAGGTCCCATCGTTTATTTTCGGAAAAACCGAAATATAGCGAATAAAGTATGACTATCGACCAATAGAAATCGATTTACATTCCCACCTAAATTATTATAGATTGACGCACTAATTCCGTCACTCCCTTATTGGACCAGTCACATTTAATTTGGCAAAGTTCGGTTTTTCCGAAAATAAACGATGGAAACTTTGAACGTTATCAAACTGTAACCCGACATTCGCGCGGATGTAAAAATATCGCGGCGGGATTTCATCGCTCACTGGATTTTCAACTCTCGGTGTTGAGCCGAGCATTGAGAATCCAACAGAGTGCATTCCAGCGCGTCGAAAAAACACACTGTTTGATTTTCAACCCTCGGCGCCAAGCAGTGCGTTGAAAATACAGTGTGCGATAAAATCCCGTCGCGATATTTTTACGTCCATACGAACGTCGGCTAAGTGGTTATAATTTTGATTAAAAAAACTGCCATTTTATTAGTAGTCATGTGAATCTAAATATCTGCTTAGAACTTGGACTAAACCTATAAATAGACATAAGAAAACTTAGGCGTATCCTAATCTTGTGCTGTGAGAATTTTAGTAGCCCTCTTTCGTGAAAATAAAACTAAATGATCACGTCTTACATATTGAAGCATTTATAATTATGACGAGTTACTTATTAAAACGATGGTGCATCTACAAACAAGTTTTTAATAAAAATGTTGCAAATCAGACTAATATTTATTTTCCAATCGTCTAGCCATTCAATAATCACAAATTGATTTCACATAAGCACTAACATTAAAATATAAAGAAATAAACATTTAAATCAATCAGGCACTAATGTTCTCTAAATATTATTTGCTTTCAATGACTTAATTTGCCACAAATCTTTTGCACACTTAACTTTTCAAAACAAAGATAAGATTTAACTTTGAATTCACGTCTGTTTTAGAACTGGTTTTTAAAACGATCAAGCTTGAATTCCCCAAAGTGGTAGACAGAAATTTATCTACCTATATTGCATCCATATTTCTACAGTCATGGCAAAGACTCTTTGTGAAAGATGATATGGCTAGAAAGGAGGTGACTACCGAGATGACAACTAATAGAGAAGTATGGAAGAAAAATATTATGATACCGACCCCAAATAAATTGTGATAAAGACAGGGCAATGATGACGATGCAGAAGAC
The DNA here is from genome assembly GCA_947568875.1 of Fissipunctia ypsillon. Lineage (NCBI taxonomy): Eukaryota > Metazoa > Arthropoda > Insecta > Lepidoptera > Noctuidae > Fissipunctia > Fissipunctia ypsillon. Next base: position 12,800,537 of record OX387666.1, on the reverse strand, counting down.
TCAAACTCAGAGCATTTATTTCAATTAAACCATTTGCAGGCTCTTTCGAATTATCAAGGAGCCGGTCAGTCAGAAATGAAGTTAATTGCCCATTCCAAAGCATAGTAGGTACGTATGGAGAAGAACGGACAATAAACTCCACGGACACTCTTTTAAATTATGTTGTTACAAAAATATTAGTTACATCATTATGTTGAAAATATAATTAAACGTGAGAACGATGTAAAAATACGTACACGTTAAAAGCGTCCAGAGTGGCAAACAGAAACAAAAAAAAAAAAACTAAAATAAAATAATTAAAATAAGCAGTGGCAGCTAAGAAATGACCAGTCCTAGCTGACGGCGCCCGTTCACGAGCAGGACGTATGAATCAGCACCATTTAGCTCAACTATTTTGAAAGGAGCCTAAAGATCTAACACAGAAAAGACGAAAAGACTCATGTAAAAGGGCGAGCCTATTGCCTCTAACAGGGCAGGAATCGATATCCAAGGCTGTAACTAAGTATCTAATAGAAAAAACCATACACACTGCCAGGTATGGGGACCAAACCCAGAACGCCTGCTGTTTGCGACCACTTAGACCAACGAGGCAGTCTTAGTCATTATAAACAGGTTTTGAAATGATATTTGTTTTAAGTTTAAATAGTAGCCCCAATATATTTTATAACTCTATCAGATACTAATGATGAACGTGGTTAACCAAACAAGTTAATGAGTACGTAATAAAATAAATAAGTTGTAATCATAAATGGCTGTATATAAAACATAGTTAATTCCATTTAGTGATTATGGTTCTTTTTGCAATGGATTAAGGATGATTTATGGCGTTTGATGGAAAACATATGAATGGGCAGAGTTCCGTGGTTTTCTGAAAATATTTAGCACACCACTGGAACCAATATTCATGTAAAAAGTTGTTGAACCTACTTTTGCTTTGACGCCATGTTTTGGAATAATATGCTTTTTACAATAAGATAAAAACTATACTAGATGGCTCTGTATTAAAAAAGAAAAACTTTTGACAGCATAACGCTTTTTCGTTACGTCACTTTTTCTGCCAGTTTACCACAAGCTGCGTTAAAAAAAACAGCGTTCCAAAAAGTTATATTGACCTGATTCGAGGTGTACCTACTTACATAACTAGGTCGGGAGTTGAAGCAGAACTTGGGAGATCAGCATTAGTCAAGAAATAAGACACATCAGTAATTAACAGAACCTTAGAACTTATAGGATCACATTTAAAGCACAGGGGGCCAACCAAATGCTCTTAAAGCAGAATTATTTTAATGTTACTTCAGTGGGAGAAAGAGATGAAGCTATACAGGAGTCTAGCTCCATCTCTTTCCCATACTCAAGTAAGATTAAAATAATACTGCGTTAAGAGGGTGGTCTAGCTCCAGACACACACCACAGGTTGTGTTGTAGCTACAAAGAGAAAATGTGTCCATAATTTTATCGGCACACATATCCTTCAAACCAGAACCCAACAATGCTGGTTTGTTACTGAAATGGTTATAAAGCTCATACTCTAAGTACTGACTGAAATTGATGAGTGATTTAAAGTAGGGTGGTCAGTAGATTTAGGAGTGGCGCTGCGTGTTACCATAGTGCCTAAATAAAAAGCAGCCACACTCCAAAAATTTAATAGGGATGGTGGCTAAAATTGTTTTGTCCGTCAGTTAGATTATAAAAAAAACATTGGACTCGTATTTTTTCTTTCTTTACGTAATCAAAAGATTACAGCGATACGTTGAATTAAAATGTGGCATGACGTCACGCCTTGCTAGATTTTATACTGAGTTGTGACATAGCGAGCCTGCACTCCCCAACTTTAATGCATTTTATCAATATGATATCTTTTATAAATATGATAAAGCAAAAAATATTTTTTAATATTTTTTTTTATTATCTGTCTTACTGACATGACGCACTAAATAGAATTTTTTTTTTACCTAGGCGTCATCCCTAATGTGAGCACCATACATTCTATATTGAGTTTTACAACAAACGTGAGCCAAAAAAATCACCTACAAAACGACTGGATGCGTCATTAGTTTGACCTATTAAATAAAATAGCCACAAAAAACGAATAGAATAGACTAGTATTGTTCATACCTATGTATAGCTCTTTAGGTCGTAAGTACCTACTGGTTTTTATGTCAATTAGGTAGGTAGGACCCCATTATCCTTGATGATGGTGTAAAAACATTGTAAATGCTGTAACTCAGTAAATCGTTCTGCGGTTGTTTTCGGACATTTTGTTGCTGTGTCTCGTAATTGCTTGATGGGATTTCGAAAAAAGGTTCTATTAATATTTATGACAAACTTTTTTATATGTATTTTTGGGTGGCAAGCCCAGCTGGAGGCTACCTGATGCTCAGTAGTTACTGAAATCGATGGACATTTTAAATACCAAAAGAATTGCTGGTGCATTACCATCCTTCAGACTGAAATGTCTTAGTTAGTCTGCCTAGCCTTTTCCCGACGATGTTGGGGTCGGGATGCAGCTGAACACCAGTATTTTACATAGAGCAACTGCCCATCTGACCTCCACAACCCGATAACTGGGTAATACGATACCCCTTGGTAACACTGGTTGTCCAGTAAGGTCGTGGGTTCGAATCCAAGCAGGCAGTTTACTTTTATTTTTAATAATTTCATCACCACTGCAACGGTGAACCAAACATTCGAAGAAATGTGACATCCACCACCCGCACTGGGCCCACGTGGTGGATTACGGCCCACTCCCTGTCACAGAATGAGGAGGCCTGTGTCCCAGAAGTGGGAACATTATAGGCTGATTATATTGTTGTATGTTTTTAAGAGTTGCTTTAAGAGACTCCTCAGTCTAGCCTACTCTCGGCCTGATTCGCAATGTCCGGTTTGGAACTATCAGCTAAACTCAGAATTGGTATTTAGGAAAGTATATACCACATTTTAGTCAACCGAAGTTAACTGGATATGGCCAAGACAGGCCATAAACTTCTAAAATCTATGCAAAACAAAAGAAAAGCGAAAACATGAATTAACACTTTTCAAAATATCAAATGGATTACTCATTTGTTTTTGCGCCTTGTCAAGTTATTCACACTGGCGGCATATCAAACGTTGACGTCCTTTCACGCTGATTATAGTGAAAAGGTTAAGTGGTACTGCAATACTTTAATAGAGATATTAGGACATAGCAAACTGCTTGTGTTTTAAAAGAGACAGACTTGACCATTCCAATATTCCTATGTGTGTATGGTCTGCACAAATTCTAAATGATGAAATTTTAAGATTCCGTCGTGAAAATCAAAGCTTGGATGACAGGGAGGCAGAAACTGGAAGAAATCTTTACGATAATCAAAGTCTTAGGAGGTCATGACATAAAAAAAAATTGAAGAAATCTGTTATAAGTGGAAGCCTTGACCTAGTCTTCCTATACTATACATCGTATTTTCCAAAGGAGGATGACATACCGCTGGCAAAGTTAATGATATCTGAGCAAGTTTCTAATATCACATTGTTTCGGGATGACACAATCACACAACTCGAGTTGCTCTTAGACCAAATGACAATCGTCCAATGGAAAATAATGGGATCAGTACCAACTTAAGACCTTACAAATCCGATATATTCTTCTGAACTTCTTAAAACAGATTCAGGTGGAGAATCTTCTTATGTTCCTTAATTGCCAGTGTAACTTTAGCAGTGTATCAAATAGCACAAAGGCTCTTGAACAGTTTTTGCACTGTGCATAGTTGATAAAAACTGGTAAAAAAGGTTTCGCTTGATGCAGTTTTTCTTGTGGTACAAGAACATGTCAGATAAGTACCTACTCAAGAACAATTGTTGGAAGTTATTGTTGAATCATTGTATTCCATGATACTGGCTAACGAGAATCTGGCTAGAAGAATGCTCGCTAGAGTATTTAAGCCAGCTTATAAAAGTAAGGAAAATGTAGGTAGGTATTTATGGTATACTGCACTGTGGGTTCTATAAATATGTTTAGCTGGAGAATCCTACTTCCTACTAATATTATAAACGCGAAAGTTTGTGAGGATGGATGGCTGGATGGGTAGATGGATGGATGTTTGTTACTCGTTCACGCAAAACTACTGAACGGATTTAGATGAAATTTGGCACACAGATAGTTTGTAACCTGGATTAACTTATAGGATAATTTTTATCCCGATATCCATACGGGATCGAGACTTATGCGGGTAAAACCGCCGGGCGTTGCTAGTATGATTATAATGAAGCGGTACGATGATATTTATAGGCTGAGTAATCAGGATAGATGCAATTATTGAAGAAATTTTTGACACTATCTTCGAGATAGCTTTGTTGGTATGGAATATTAAAAAGGGAATAATCTGAGAACTGAAAATGAAGATGACAGCAATAAGTTTCCTGTAATGTACAGCCATATAAGTTTCTTCTGTTCAAAATTACAGCTGCTTAATTTTCGCGCTTAAACACGCATCGCTTAAAATTAAAGAAAAATAACAAAATAAAGCCTTACCGAGCAAATCAAACGTTTGAGCAATCCTTATGCAATAGGTGTATATTCCAAAAGTGTGCAAAAATCTTTCAGGAACTCAAAGCAAAATTAAAACACACAATTTTCAGCAAACTTTACTGTTCACAACTATCTACTCAGTTCACACTTCAAACAAGTCAAAATTCACGCCCTTGGCACCACTGAACGAAATGAAGAAGACCTAGACGACGTTTAGCACTGAATTCTAAACACTGTGTAAATATTTCAAAACCTTTACAAAGTGTCTTTGAAAATTATTGTCACTTCACCCTTATTTACACTCTATCTAAGAAAAATCCCTTTCGAAAAAATTAAGTCAGGTCAACGGCAAAAAAGTCGAAAGTCATCCGTTCCATTTTTAAAATAAGTTTGCCAGTAACGTGTTCCGAGTTGGAAGTCGGAACTGACAGCGGTTGACAGGTCGCGTGGTTGCGCACGCGCGGTCGTGTGAGCGTGCTGTGCGCACGGGCATCGGCGCCACACTGCGTTCGCGCGCTTTTCGACCTATGAAACCTTCGCTCGCAGCCTCCAGCGAGTATAGGATGTATTAGAACTGTCGATGATTCTAAGAGATTTTCTCACGGAAAGGATTCTCGATATGTAGATCGGTCTGTTGACGGCCTAACGGTTCAGAGCATCATCGCTGACTGATGTTGATGAGTCGACTTACGTTTTGTTTTTAATTTTGACGGGTTTAGAGTGTTTGGTTTATTTTTAAAGTGGGATTATTCTATCGTGTTATGAATGCGAGTCTTATGGTCCGTAGTGAATCGGAGCCGAGGCTTTTTGTGTTGTTAAAGTACTTCTGTCAATGAAAATGTATTGTATTTAGTTGTGTAACTCGTTCAAATGCTTCGGCCACGTGTCTCGGTTAAATGCGTTTGATCAATTTGTTGGTGATTTATAACTTTAAGGGGCACCATTTTTATTCATTAGGATTGTGTGTTTGACGTTTGTGCTTTACGATGTTAGGCGTGATAGAGAGAAAAAAGTAAAAACAAATACCTTGTTTTTAAATATATATGATAGGGTTAATTTGAAAAGTCATGTAATTTATGTCTTTTCTTTTGACAACAAATGAGTTGATGATAACTATCTAGATACAGGCCATGAAAAAGGCGACGATTGAGATGTCACTTTCACTAGCAGCCACTCTGTTAATATGTCTCTGTATGTGTAAGGCAAACCTAAAATCGCAAATAAAATCAGCTGTTCCCTACATTTTGACGAGTTATGCGAACATAAATGTAGGGAACAGCTGATTTTGTTTCGCGATTTAAGGTTTGGTCCCATTTTAAAAGTTGTTCATAATGTTGAGTACAATGACCCCTTAAGAGGTTGTGCGTTAATTCCGAGACATGTTGTATATGTACCTATAGTGTCTGAAATAAGTTACAGACATACATAGATGCTGCAGACATTACCTAAGTAAGATAATGTGATCATTGTGAATAGACATTTGTTTTTCCCGACACTGGTTTTGTAGTTTGCAAAAATTCATCTCATTTAACGAAACTACTTTTATAATGATTGATAGATCTTATATTTACCTATTTCGGGCAAAACATTGGCATTTCGTAGTTATAGACATCAAGATAAGATCCTGTATCAATTAACTTATAAAATATGTTACCTACATTACTTTGGCAATAAATTAGCTTTAAGCTCTGATTTTTAATTTGGTATACCAAAATGACAGCTGCAATCGAACTTTTTTTAGTCATTTTGATTTTTTAGTCCATGTTATGTTATGTCATTTTAGTTCAGCTTAAAATCAGAGTGCAGTTGATTGCTTTAGTTTCATTACTTGACCCTTTAACTATTTATATTATTTAGGTATACGTTTATAAACTAGAATAGTTTTTTTTATAACGTAATGCGAAAGGTTATTATTTTTTTGTTTTTTCAGTCGCCCCAAGGGTTTAATTAGTATAATTATGTAAAACAACACTAACGTTACCGCAATTATAACGTAATTCTTTTCTGCCTAACCTATTTCCAAAACCTTAATACCTAGAATATACTAAACTAGTTAATTAATTGTTTCCACGAACCCGAAAGCTCGCTAAAAGCTTTCTTAGAAGAAAAGACATCAACGCTCAATCGAAATTACCAAAATCGTTTAAATACAAGATCTCTCTAATTTTCAAAACAATATCGCCAACGATTTCGTATAAAATGATCATTTACCATAATTTTAAATAAAAATGAAAAAAAAAAATACTTGTTCACGAAATATTGACAAGAGTCGTGACAAAATCTCAATAAACACGGTTTCAGGGGCCAATAACTTTGATAGATGTCAAAACTTCACACCACGTGTAAATTATCACCCTGATAATAGATAGCCTTGATAATTTTACAAGCATTGCGTCATCAATGACTGTCAACATTCAATCGGAAAAAATAGTGCGCGAGCGAGACAACACTAGCCCCGTTGTTCCGCCGCGTTGTCACCTCCGCTTCAAAGCGAACAGTCGTCACGGATCACTGCGAAAGCCAACCCATTGTAACGACACACCGGCAAACTATAACCGTCTCTTTCTCTCCCACGCAATTAGCATGGGAGTTATTTATAGAAAGAGACGAATCAAGTGCGTTTTTTTTGACGAATTGTTTAGTTTTTTTTTTGTGAAATATAGATCAACTTTAAAATAATATGTCATTGACCCTGAGTTCCGGTAACATGGCAGTGGTTGTAGAAATGAGTAAAAATAGGTATACTCATTGGATTCTGGTATATTTTCGCCGGAAAAAATGTGCTAAATAATACCTATCTGGGTTCAATTTTAAATATGGCATTAATATTCTTTGAATACTCTTCGTTGTTTAATTGGAGTATTATAATAAAAACCAGAAGTTCAGGGGCATCCAAAAGTTATTTAAAGAAAGAACCTGTTCATCATTTCAATATCATTTCGTTCGAACTAGATTTATTTAAAAAAGTAATGAAATATTGTGAATGAAGTTTCATAATACGTAGAGAGTTTTCAAAACTGCTTTCGTCGAAAAACATACGCACAGTTTAAAAAAATATAAGTACCTATTTTAGTAGTTTAGACTAAAAATAAATTAAAATTTAGTAATAACGAATAAGCTCTTAAACATAACCCAACGTGAATATAAGTAATCAATTTTGATTGCCTCAAGAATATAACAAAAATAAAAAAATAAAATGGCATGTTTAAAATAGGTATTAGAATAGAATAGCATAACGTTTATTGTCTCCAGTATTACAGCTAGTAATATTGGTACATACACAAAACTATAACACCGGAAGCAAAAGGTTCAAGCGTCAGCATTATGCTTAGCTCCCCTAGTGGGTTGCTAAGCGCTGGTTTTCAGCTTAAACCCATCACTCCTGTTTACTATACTATATTACGCTTACGACGAACTTAAACATATAACAAAATATCACGCCTCCTACTCGTATATTCTTCGAAAGGTCAGGCAGAGGTGTACCTATAGTACACCCACATTTCGCCAGTTGTGTTTAAGTCACGTGTAATAGGCGGCGAGCCTATTGCCATCAACCGGGCACAAATCCAGACTCCGGGCTGCTACTGAGAAATTCTAGACGGAAAAACCCAATAACACTTTGCGCGACCCAAAAATCGAACCCAGGACCTCATGCTCAGTAGTAGCGCTTGCGACTACTAAACCAATGAGGCAGTCAGACGAACTTTAAAAAACTGAAAAAACTACTCGTCTTCTAAAATGGTTGGTGAAGTTAATGGTAGGCTAAGTTCAGTATTTTTCGTTAGAATATCTAAAACATATTTCTAGATAGATATTATGCATTTATTACAATAGTAATGGAGTCAAAACTGTACACATTGAATATTTATAAAAAATAAGTAATTGCTACGAGGTGTGGGAACGAGTCTAATGCCGAAAATATAGTTTTTAAGTTTTTTGTCTGGATGCTCGTAAAAGTACTGAACGGATTTTTGGTACACAAATAGTTTATAGCCTGGATTAACACATAGGGTACTTTTAATCTTTTAAGGATATTTTCTGACATCCACGCGGGTGAAGTCGCGTGCAAAAGCTAGTTATTTATAATTATTTACTACCTTTTAATTTTAGTAATAGAGAAAGATAGAAATCGCATTAAAGAACAATTCAAAGTTAATGAACAAAGATAAAGTGAGTGTTAGGAAGTCCTGGATTCACACAAGTAAAAGATTACTGATCTTTTACTTGCTCGTAGGAATACTCCCTACTTTTGGCTTAGTGCGCTGAACAAAATAATGTAAGTACAGTGTGATCCCTACCTTTAGTACCTTTGGCTTAGTGCGCTAAACAACTTGTACAGCGTGATCCTTTTCCTTTGTTTTACTGAGTAGATTTTTAAGAGTTGATTTGGAAAGTGACAGTTTCTTGTCATTAGTTATTAAATAAGTTACTTAACATAACATAACATCACGCCTGTAATCCCCGAAGGGTTAGGTAGGTAGAAGCGTACCTATAGTACACCAACATTTCGCCAGTTATGTTTTAAGTCCCTGGTAATAGGGGGTGAAATAAGTTAGTTATTATCAAACTTCATTACAGGGAATGACTATAAATAAAAATTAAATGAATCATAAACAAGAGTTGCTCTTGTTTTGTTCCATAATAGGTACAGTCACGAGCACTAATTTGTATACACTTAGCTACTTTTAAAACTGATTTTCTTCCACTATATTGATTGTAACTTTATGTTGTTACGAACATAGTGTTTTGGAACACATAGAATTATGAAATAGGTAGGCATCTCTAACTTATTCCACGAGAAAATCGCCTTTGAATTTCCTTAAGTGTATACATATTAGTGTTCGTGACTGTACTTAGTAACCTTTTTACAAAGCTCTACCCGACTTCTACTGATCTTTTAAATTTTAATTACTACATCAGTAGAATCGGCGTAGGGTGTACAACTCGAATAACACATTGAAAGAAAATAACATTATTTTACACGACGATAAACAAGAAATCCATTGTTAACAAAGATATTGTAAATAAGCACATGAATTAAACATCGAAAACCTTTCCACCCAACAATTTATCTTACTGTTAGATCTCTCTAAACTCCTTACAAAATCAGCAACACCCTATACACAATTGACCACCACAAAGGTCATTGGGTACTAGTGACCGGGGGATTCTCACGCCCGTTGCCATGGCAACCGATACCACAGCCATATCACCGTCGATATTGAGCGTAATTTGTAGCTTCGTGGTACAGAGAGATTTACTGCGGAGTAGATACCAGACGTTTACTGAGAAAAGTGGAGTAGGAACTAAATGGTAAAGGTTGGTTATGTACGCTGTTGGTGGAAGGTGGTAGTGTTGAAAAAAGTGGGGTGATAGTTTGGTGAGGTAACTGTTGGTGATGTGGTGATTTTAATAAGGTCAGGTACAGGTTCTGTGAGACAGTATCATAGGAATACTTTCTATTATGTACTGTATTGTTAAACGCTGTTCTAACTGGGTCTTGACGACAAAAAATAAGATAGAAAATGACAATATCAGTGTAATAGGAATGCGAAAGACAGTTATTGTCCCGATGTGAAGAATTCCATTTATGTATTTATGAAGCTATAATATTTTGAACAGAAGTTAGTAAGTACTACCTGTCTACACGGCATTGATGAGACGTTGAAAACCTGGCCTGTTTAATCTATTATCAGAGACAACAATCCAATTCCTGAGTTCGAATTTAAAAAAAAAAATACTTGTGAAGAATAGAACCCACATTACACAGAAGTTAAACTCGATTATTTTACAGCTGGCCATCTAATGCCGCGGTCCCACGACCTGTCGGAGTCTGTCGCGGCCTGGCGTGCGGCTACGCCTGTCGAGGCCTGTCGGGGCCTGTGCCGAGCATTCCCACCGCGGGCCCTATCAGATCGACGGTTCTCACGGCCTGTCGGCCTGGCCTGGCGTGATATGGCCTGTGAGAAAGTGGGCCGTGGAACCGCAGCATAATGATCCACCAACTAACTAAACAATTTCAATTCCAATCAAAAACAAAACACTTCCAAGAACAAACAAATCAACTCACAAATTAACTCCATTAACGATGTTCATAATAAAAACCGCCCATATTATGCTACCATAAAATTAATTAAAATGGCTGCGGTGACCGGCACATCGCTGCCACCTAGCGGACTGTGACAATTACGTGCTTCGAACGCCTAGCGTGCCAGCTGGATGCCAACCAATTAGACACGAGAGAAAAACGAACGAAAAAAAGTTTGAATTCAAACTGTTCTCATTGACAGGTAATGCTGCTTCATTAAGCTGGATGTTTTCTTTTGCGGTTTTGAAAACGGAACGTGTCGATATTATATTGTGATGCATATTATGGAACTAAGCTATGGAAAAAATAAAGAGGAAATTATTTGAATTAGAATTGCGTACTAGTCTTACGAGTAGGTAGGTACCAGAAGATATTCTCAACAACTTGAGTAGATCTAGGTTGAATATAGTTTTCTTTGTATGTTGTAGTGAGGAAGTATATTTTGAAACTTTGACATCAGTATACTATTGACAATCACTTGTCGTTGCTTTCAACGTGTTATACATGTGCATCTATACGTGTATACAAGGTGGCAGGGACAGTGACGCGCGACCTGTTACCATGAATTCAGCACATAATTCTAGACCCCCTAGCGTAGAAATTTTTCATCAGTTATCTAAAAAAAAACCTACTGTTTCATTGAAAAGTGCAATAGCTACGCAGTCAAAATGTATGGAATAGCATTTTTTTTTTTTTTTAATAACAGACGAAACATTTCAACGCAGGGGGTTCAGAATCATGTACTGAAACCACGGTAACAGGTAGCGAGTCGATGTTCTTGCCACTCTGTATAATTTTTTGGCCAGGAAGTAACTGTATATTTCAGGGTATGACCTCCTGTAAAACTCTAATTAAAATGAACTATTTTCTGGAATAAATAACTTCCGCTTGGAAAACGAATCGGAAAACATCGTAATATAAATCGTAGCTGATATTAACGTAGTGAGCCACACGGACGTAAAAATATCGCGATGATTTTTTGTCGTGCGCTGGATTTTCAACGCTCTGCTTAGCGTCGAGAGTTGAAAATCCAACAGTGTGTTTTTTGACGAGCTGGAATGCACTCTGTTGGATTCTCAATGTTCGGCTCAACACCGAGAGTTGAAAATCCAGTGCACGAAAATAAGTTGCCGCGATATTTTTACGTCCGAGCGAATGTCGGCTCACTGCATTCGTATGAGCTACAATTTATGTTACGATTTCCAAGCGGAAGTTACTTATTCCAGAAAACAGTTCAGTTTAGTTAGTTAAGTTTTACAGGAAGTCATACCCTGAAATATACAGGGTGTAAGGGACAGCCCTCCGCAGACTAATGGGGTGAATTTAGTATACCATACTAAGATGGCCGGCACTTGAAATTATTTCAGGAACGTTATGTGAATCCAATAAACCTGATTTGTTTTATTACCTCACACGCAATATATCGTTACCGTGGCAAAGCCTTCGGCCACCGAGTATTTCAACATCCACACATACATAAACTCACGCCTTGTTCCCATGGGGGCAGGCAGAAACTACAGAACGCCACCTGCTACAATTCTTACATATTCCTTTTGCCTCGTTTACGTTCATACAACTGGTCATACACGCACGCCGGTTGAGAGTACTACGCACCTGACCTTTCTGAAGAATCACCAATAAGATCACTATATGTCTTCAATATCCATTGCTGTTTTTTTTTATTTTAGTTGTTTTATTTACATAAAAGGAGTGCTGCGTACAGAGAATGTAATTTTACATTGAAATAAAGGAATAGTGACTGATAAAATGATTAAAAAAAAAAAATCCTGAGAATATTTCCGGTGGAATATGATTCAAAATAAGGAGCTGAATGCACTTTGTTAGTTTGTTAGGCTGTCCCTTAAGTATACCCAAAAACTTAACACCAAAACAAACAAACAAAACTTAACTTACTGGCCAAAAAATTAACACCCACCGCGATATTTTTACGTCCGAGCGAATGTCGGGCTATGCACTTAAGTGATTTGACTTCTCGATACCTATACATTAGAAGATTATAAATTACTGAATAGTTTATATCGTTGTTAATAAAATATAATCAAAATACCTACAGCCAGTAAGTACTTTATTAACTTCCATCAATCCAAAACTCCAGTAAAAGGGATCACTTCCGACATTTTTAAAATACCAACGCGTTTTCAACTAAATTGATACGATGCGTCCAATCCGTGTTTGGAAGCAGACCAAATTAACCAGACCTTCCCTACCCCTCTTCGCTGCAAGAAAATGTTACCAGAGACGGGTAAATTAACTGTTATTGGGGTTCAAACAAAACTGGTGGTCTTGAACTATAAAAAGGATGGTCAATTGAGATAGAGTAGAATGCTTTATAAACCTTTACAAAAACTCTAAGAAGGATTTTTAGAATACCTTTATGTAGGGAATAAAATGATCAAGAATGCAGCTGGGCTCACAAGCATTTGTTTTAAAAACTGTTATTAAAACACAGGCTGGAGCTGGATGTAACACAGGGCTTGCAAAAAGCCTTTGTTATTATAAGGCTTCATTGTCTTTTAGTTAGAATTTTGCCTACATTACTGCTTGATAATCCAGGTGCAGGCATCATTATTTAATTATTAGATAGCTGTTCCCGCGACTTTATTGGCATGGAGGTCCGAAAACTATTGAAGAGAGTAAAAAAAAAAAATATTTGAATCAGATTTTGTTCACAATTTCATGGGTTTTAATTTTTTTGCGCGGAACCCTTATTGTTTTTCTAAAATAAAAGTAGCTTAAGTTACTCCTTATAACATCAGCTATCTGCCAATGAAAGTCCTGTCAAAATCGGTCCAGCCGTTTCGGAGATTATTTAGAAAAACTGTTTTTTTTTTAAATTATAAGTACCGTTTATACTTTCATAAGCATTTAGTAAAACGCTATTATTTTGACATTACAAACAGACACTTAATTTTATTTATTTGTATAGATAAAGGGTAATTAACAGCTTTAATATATAATATAATTTTATTAAGTGAATAGGTAACAATTAGCCTTCGACTTACACAGTCGCTAATTACAGATTAACGCATCCTCAAAAATAAGAGATAACACAGAAAAATTAAAACTAGTGGCTCTAGAATTAAGATTATCGCAGAGTACTTCTTAAACCTCAACACATATCAGTCTAAATCGTAAACTGGGATTATTATTTAAAAAAAAAAATATATAGGGCAAAACTTGGGTAATCGGTGATAGTTTTGTTTTTTACTTGTAAAATTCGATTCATTGATCAGACTATTTTTTAAATTTACTGTGATATAGTAGACAAAATAAGTTTTGCTAACTTATATCTAAAAATGTGGCAAATACTATAATGATTGAAAAATGTACATTTATCAAGTCAGTAGTAACTTGGTAATAAAACACATATTATCTATCACCGAATAGCTGCATATCACGAATTAGCCAAGTTTTGCCCTATAATATCCTTTTTTTTTTTTTTTTTTTTTTTGTTTCGGGGTGGAAAATCCTCATGGATGTCCTCCGCCCTGGGGCGGGCGGAGGGGTCTGTCAGACTCTTACTGACTAAAAACCACCCCGGTGTTCCATCTCACACCTACGCCGAGGGTCGCGGGAACTTACGATCCTTCCGCAACCCCCGGCTGGTGCCGGCCCGCCACGGCAGGCCTCTCCTCGTGTCGAGGGGGGGAGTGAGGTGTTTGACTCCCCCCGCGACGTCTAAGAGGGGCGCGCGTGGAACACTACGCGCCGCCACCTCGGGTCCGATGTATGGGGGGGTGACGGACGTCCCCGAGTCCGTCGCCCCTGGACCCATTTAGGGGGGCTGGAAGAGGGCGTTGTCCGCCCTCCGCCGACGCCCAGTGCGCCTGCTGCGGGCTGGGTGAGAGGATGTGATCTCCCTCTCCCTTTCCGCAGCCTCCTTCTGTGAGATGACTGTCTCGCAGAAGGAAACCACCGCGTCCCAGGACTCCTCGCTGCCGACCATCGAATTAACGACAGCCGGCAGCGACAGGTCACTGCCTACTCTAGAGATGAGGGCACGGCGCGGCTCCTCCCAAGCGGCACACTCTGCCAGCGTATGCCGCGCCGTGTCCTCCCGACAGTCGACGCAGTGGTGACACCGGGCGTCTGGCTCCCTGGTTATGCGACACAGGTACTTCCCGAAGCAACCATGCCCCGAGAGCACCTGTGTCACCCGAAACGACAAGGAGCCGTGCCTCCTCCGCCCTATAATATCCTAAACTAACTAAAACTATTAAAAAACTAAAATATGGCGTCGAAAAATTCCTCCGCATCGCTGTCGACTGGTAATGTACCCAAGAGACTGACGGTATTGCCACGTTGTACGGCAATGCTTAGCGTCTAGCCAAGGTAAAAGCCAGCCCGGGTTACGGGAAGTGTCAACCAACCGTTCCAGTTTTTGTCATACATAACAATATGACTCTAATGCTACGGTTACATTGTCGCGATAAAGCGAACTACACTTCGCACGCTCTCTGTTTTATAGCGTGATAGTGAGTGGCGAAAGAGAGCGCGCGAAGTGTAGTTCGCCTTACTGCGACAATGTGGCCGCAGCATTTCGACAACATATACAGGGAAAATTATACTTTTTATATCTAACTAGTAAAACCCATAGACGGCCCATCCTATCATTTTATTTTTATTAGATTGTTAAAAAAAAAAATCGATTTTTGTATTTAATGGTTTCAAAAATGCACTAGGTATTATTACTGCCAGTATTTTAATTTATTATCGTATTGATGACCCTATACGGTATAAGTATTAGATAAGGAAGATGCACTTATTCTATTTCTTGCGAGGATTCCCATGATAACGTACTTATTCCTTGAGTTTTCTCATTTATTTTTCAAACAAGCCGTCTGGCTAGGAACATCTGCTACATCCATCAATTTCTACATTCCCCAATGCACTTATATTCTTACAGAATTATATTTCAATCCAATCTGCAAGTAAAGTAATCGGGTAATCTCACACAAAACGTATTGTGGCAGTAAAGGCACGCGCACACTGAATTGTTTTATCCCGCACGAAAGTATTCGACGCACATTGCACGGGGTACAATAAAACATAAGAGATGGGGTAGGGTTGTTCCGATTTTGGAATGGGATTAATTTTTTAATTATTTTCCTCTTGTTTTTAAGATTGATTGTGAGCTTTTCTATTAGACGAAAATCTATAAATACTAAATGAGAATGACGCCTTTTTTCGTGAATCCTCATCTATCATGTCGGGATTCGTGGCAATGCGGGGTATAAATTGTGACGGTTGTATAGATTCAGGTTTGGCTGAGACAGGAGTCAGACCACCACCTCTTAAGGCAGTATTATTGTAATCTTACTTGAGTGTAGGAAAGAGATGGAGCTAGACGTCCTGTATAGCTCCATTTCTTTCACACACTGAAGTAACATTAAAATAATACTGCTTTAAGAGGTAGTGGTTGGCGCCCTGGTCTTGTTGCTTCTCATTTTTTTTTAAATTTCTGTAATGTTAGTTGATTACTACTTTATTTATTTATAAGTATAAAAATTATGTATATGCTGAAACTGTTTGTTCTCTCCATCACTTGTCCCTAAATAAAGGTCCATTAGAAAACCATCGTCAGACAGCATCTGTCTGGCATTAATGCTGATATGAAGCTTTTTGGCGGAGGCGTGAGGCACACACTATTGTTGTTAAAACCATTATTTTCACTTTTTTTTATTTTGTTATTTGTATACATGAACTGTGTCCAAATAAACATTATTCTTTCTTTTCTTTCTTTTTAGATTGAGGAAAGCTTCTGACTATACAGGTTATTGGAAAAACACTAACAACCTCTTAAGGGGTCATTGTACCCATCATTATTGACAACTTTTACTAAAGGACCAAACCTGAAATCGCGAAAAAAAATCAGCTGTTCCCTATATTTTGACGAGTTATGCGAACAAAAATGTAGGGAACAGCAGATTTTTTTTTCGCGATTTCAGGTTTGGTCCCATAGTAAAAGTGGTTCATAGTGATGAGTACAATGATCCCTTAAGAGGTTGTGCGGTAATTCCGGGACATGTTGTATCGATACCAACTCTGCCACGTGGATGGCATCAATATATTTTTCCATAGGAATGTTTTGACTGAGAAGAAGCTGATGATTCTTTCAGATATACACCACAAAGGGTTTCGTTTTTGTAACATTATCCTCCTCAACCAATCATTTCAATTCGACACTCTCGTATCCCGCGCATCCCTACACCTATGAATCGCATAGCGGCGCGTACGCACGGGGTAGCCTCGCGTTACGCAGACGATCCTACTTTCCATTTCCTCAGTATTACAATAGCGTTTTTATATCGACGTGTGCTCGAAAACAATGCAGCCTTCTTCAGGAATTTTATCATATGAGATTTTGTTTTTTAATTGTTTTTTTTAAGGATTGTTTTGGGTAACAGAGTATAAAGGAGGTACTATCGAGGAAACTTACATCAGAAGCCCAATTCTCGTAACTAAAACGTTCAAAATCTAGTCGCAATCTCATCTCAGCGACAATCAAATGTCAAAAATGTAGGGAAATTATAGATATTCTTGACATAAATTGAGACCGAGATCAGACAGTGAACGTTCTTAAAATTACAAGAATTGCCCCTCTGACCAAATTGAAAACAAAATCCCGTGCACACGATGACGACTTCTGTTAGCAAGCATTACTACAGTGGCTGACAGCCGCAAGCAAGAATAGTCCTTACGGTGTATAGATGTTCGTTTCTCCCATGGTACATGGCACATGTATTGTTTGAGCCTATCGATATCAAAAGGTTATTTGTGCGTAAGTAATTCAAGGATTTTTGGTTAAATGTCAAAAATCAGAACACTTAACATAACATAACATCACGCCTGTAATCCCGAAAGGGTTGAGCAGAGGTGAACCTATAGTACACCCACATTTTGCCAGTTATGTTTAAGTCCCACTGAATAGGGGGCGAGCCTATTGCCATCAACCGGGCACAAATTCAGACTCCGGGCTGCTACTGAAAAATTCCTGATAGAAAAACATAGAACACTTAATATCAACTATTTTTCATTATTATAATCTCTATAGAATTTGTAAACCAACCAATAAGTTATCACGGATGACCATACAAGGGTTCATCTGCAAGACGATTATGCAAAAAATATATTCACTATTTAAAGTTATTATTCCTGTATAAACAAAAAAATCTATAAACTCCTCTTTGAAATGCTAACTACGATATTTTATTTAACATTCTAACGCTCAATTCGCAGTAAAGCACATCATAAACACAACCAAACTATGATTTTAAGCGTTGGACAGTAATTTCATCTATCGCGGACAGGGGTCACATCCCGATTTTCTCCCCTGGGACCACTTGATAAGATCAAATTACTGATATTATGCAACGTAAGAACCACCTACGGATCAACGAGCCTCGTCCTGGTGGAAATTTACGGGAAGATAGTATGCCGAACGGAACCTTTAGTAAACTGAGGAAAGTTTAAGACAATAAAATAAAAAAAAATACATTACAAGGTTTGGAGTTACACAGAGGGGCTCGTGGCTAAGTAATAACAGCCGCACGGGTCTATCTGTCAGATTAAGCTACGCTTGCCGCGGTTTGTCCAAGGATGGATGACCATCTTTACATACCGAGACCCCTCCGTGACTCGGAAAGCACGTTAAGCAGTTGGCCCCGGCTGTCATTCGTGGATCTTTGATAGTCGTTACGGGTCGTCAGAAGCCCGAAAATCTGACAGACTTTCGAGTTACTTCAGTGTATCCAGTAACTGGGTTGTGAAGGTCAGATATGCAGTCGCTCCATGTAAAATCTAGCTGCATCCGGTTAGACTGGAAGCCGACCCCAACATAGTTGAGACAAGGCTAGGCAGATTGAGTTTACCATTGATGTGAGGTTGACTGTACAGAAGTAACACCAACCTTGAGCTGGTCTAGCGTAGAACTGAGTTTCAATAGATTAATGGCCGATTCCTATAATTTACGAACCATTATTGGTTATAATTAAGACTCTTGTATCTTTACCAATAATGAAGCAAAGACCTCGTAGCTTTGCATAGCAGACCCTCCCATATGGAAGTAGCAATCATAGGTAAAATTAGCTTACGAATCTATTTATATGCCCAGTTTGGCAATAAAAAATGTTACCATTAGAAAGCAAAACGATCGGTTTTTGTTTATAGAAACCGAGCATCAGGCCCGGACTCCACCAAAGCGTAAACGAGGCGAGAGGAGAGGAGATGTGTTTTAAACAACCAATAGAGTTTCGTTATTAACACATCTCCTCTCCACTCAGCTTCAGTGGACACCACTGAGCGGAGATGTACCTATCATATTTGTGTGGCGCGATTGATGCGGAGATGTGAGCTGTGACTCACTGAGATTGAGCTGGGCGGCGGTACAAAGTGGAGATGTGAGCTGTGCCTCGCAAGCTGGCGATGGTGCGGAGCCGAGATGAGAAGAGATGTTAGCGGCGTGCAGTGAGCGGTGCCGCTAGTTCCCCCCGCGTCGCTCAACCCACCAGCCGCGACCACCAGTACACATCACCGCTCTAGCCCGCACATATCTCCGCACACCTTCGGTAGATACACCCTAGCTGAAAAACATCTCTCCTCATCTCCGCTTAGGTAGATTCCGGGCCTTAGACGTTCCTAGACCCAGTAGTTTCGGCTGTGCGTTGATATGTCAGTCAGTCAGTTTCTCATTTTATATATATAGATATTCGTATGGTATGTATGTATTTTTTGTATATATAACTGGTGCACCACTGACTACCTACAGTATTGTTTTTCCTTCTCCCTTTAACCCACCCAAAGGTTGTCTGTAAAAGATCGCTTTTAGCGATAAGACCGCCCATTGTGTCACCCTATGTGTAAAATTTCTACATTATATATCTGTAATTTTTATCGTGTACAATAAAGAGGTCTATCTATCTAAGAGACCATGCTTATTCTGATTTTGTTACGACTATCGTCCGGCTTACTATACAATGTACTGCTCGACAATTTACTCAACAGTATATTTTTACGGAGGACAACCTAACCAGCTATTCTAAGCAACCACTAAAGTAAAACCTCCAACAAAATACCATGGCCATTGAAATTTAGACGTAAGCGCATAAGTGAATCTTATTGCCAGTACGTAGTCTCGCAAATTATAATATTTATACGCCATAACTCGTTGCTAACAGCCACGTGAGGTATGATAATAACAGTGTTCGTTGGAATTTAATTTACTCATGTATGGTAAAATAGTATGAGGCAATGTTTGTCATTTGTTTTGAGTTGTGATGTCAATTAACATACCTATCTATGGTGTTAAACATTGATAGTCGTTACGGGTATAAGTCAGAAGTTCCAAATGTCTGACAACCAGCCTTACCAAGGGTATCGTGTTTCCCAGTAACTGGGTTGTGGAGGTCAGATAGGCAGTCGCTCCATGTAAAATATACTCCTGTTGTCTCATACTCTTTATGGGAAGGTGCTTTTGCCGTGCAGGGGACAGTAATAATAATAGACGGGCAAAACTCATTCTCGCCTTTATGGGCCGGCTTGAATGGAGATCCGCAAGAGCAAACGTGCTTGGAGGAAGGAAGTATTCCAGTAAGTGCTGGTAAGAATCTTGACCATCTTCCGGGCTCTGGGATTGTCTTCATTATATTGTCGTGGAATACTCCACTCCTCAAGCCCCTCAGGATATGTTGTCTTTTTGTCCTTTTGTCACGTCACTATGTGCTAGCGACCGTTTCTGGGGGACCATTATTGAATGTGCAAGTCACCACTCGCCATTTTTTTTCCTTTTATAATAAAATATTGATTAGGCAGGGGGCAAAGTCCTTTCATAGTTCTAGGTAACCAGTCCACTATAACCATCCAAACACATATTCCAAATAAATTTTTTGTTTCCATATCCTGCAATAGTCCTACACCAACCGGGGGTTATCCTTGGGTGCACTTGCATAGTGCGTACAGGGATAATCGTCGGTTGGTGCCTCATTTCATTAAAAGCGTCTAACAGGCCTCTGCGAGTTGGTTTCGGCCCTTCGTACGCCTACCAAAGGTCCGGGACCCCAGGGTCCCGAAATATGTCAAAGACACTTTATTAATAGGCTGGTATAATAATTATTATTATTACTAGTGTTCTGTTTTCGAAAAGGAGGCGTCTAAATAAATCTATTTTTATTCTGGCCTCGGTTTTAACCAAGCAGTTTTGGAGAAATTTAGGTTCGAAATCAACACCAGAGCGACAATTCCGGTAATTTTAAGAACGTTCGCATTCAAATCTCAGTCACAATCTGTCAAAAATTGTATAGTATTTACCCACATTTTTGACATTCTGCCAGGTCACCAGAGCGGCAATTCTAGTAATTTTAAGAACGTTCGCATTCAAATCTCAGTCACAATCTGTCAAAAATTGTATAGAGTTTAACTACATTTTTGACATTCGATTGTCGCTGAGATGAGATTGCGACTAGATCTTGAACGTTTTAGTTACGAGAATTGGGCTTCAGAGCGATCCCTTTTTATTTTGGGGAATAAGCCAAGTCTTAAGGATAGTAGACCCAAAAACGACTGCTGAGAGGGTGTCAGACCATTGTTGTCTGTCCCTTAACTTAAGGTTAATTGTACCGTAAAAAACAAACATGCGCATGCCTAATTTATTTCCGCAAACAGTTGTGCCACTGCATTACCGACCCCATCAATCTAAATATTGAACGACTCGGGCATCGAATGTGTGCGGTCTCGTTACGCAGCTGTAATGAGTGCGCTTGTGTTCATTAGCGGCACAACACAGCGAACTCCTGCGCAGCGTCGCCTCTATGCATCTTGTATGAGACACCCGGTGAGGAGGAGTATTCTGCACGGGTTGTAAAAATCAAAAATTTGCAGAACTCTTATAAATACGTTGTTTTGAAAAATGCTCACAGGAAAAACTAATTTACAAACATCTGTATTGTTATGGTTTTTGTAACCACTTGTAAGCTTCAAAAGAGCACTGTAGTTTAGAAAGTTTTTCATGTTTTGTTTTTATCATAATATATATCGAAACCTGAGACGTTTGTGTTTCACCAACTAATTAAAAACCATATTCGCCTTGATAAATTTTTTCAAAATATAGAAAAGACAAAATAAAACAGTAAAAATGCATACATACATAAACTCACGCCTTCTTCCCATGGAGGTAGGCAGAAACTACAGAACGCCACCTGCTACGATCCTTATATACTCCTTTTGCCTCGTTTACGTTCATACATCTGGTCACATTATATTTATCATCATGATCATAATCAGCCTATAATGTTCCCACTGCTGGGACACAGGCCTCCCCTTTCTGTGGGAGAGAGTGGGCCGTAATCCACCACGCGGGCCCAGTTCGGGTTGGTAGATGTCACATGTCTTCGAAATTTCGGTTCTAGGACATGTCGGTTTCCCAACGATGTTTTCTTTCACCGTTTTGAGGGAAGTGGTCCTACTAATATTATAAATGCGAAAGTTTGTGAGGATGGATGGATAGATGGATGTTACTCTTTCACGCAAAAACTACTGCACGGATTTGGCTCGTGAGTCGCGGCCATTACCACTGGGCCACCACTGCTCTCACAGTAAAATTATTCACTTTTAGTTTATGTTTTTTAACTTACTCAACGTTGTGCCAGAATCTCCCTGCATCGGTGTGAGCCAGTTAGTTTGGCGCGATGTATTGCGTACTGTGGAGCTACAAATTGATTGGACTCGTCACAGGACGCCGCCTTCGCGCCTGTCACTTCGTCACTCCATACCCGTACGAAATAACAAAGTAACGCTTACTTGAACACAAACAATTGTACGCCTGTGAATTTAAAACTTGGTGAAAAGTTATGTATGAAAAAGGAGTGGAAATTGTCAGCGCTATCATAATATTAAACTTCGTATTATTAGGTCAAAAATTTCAACTGTCATGATATGAGACACAATTTTTCTGTTGTTACCGACCTCTAGGAGGCCGGCTGTTAAAAAATACTTTTACAATGCATGTGTTGGAAAAGAGCGTTTTCCAAACAGCCAAATTCTGTGGAAAGTACCACTTTTTCACACTAGTGCTTTTCAGTTGTTTTTTATTTAATTTTTAACTCCGTCGTCAGCCCGGCGCAAAGAGTTTTTATAATTTGAGAAAAGTTTTACAAATTGGTCAAGTACGAGTAGCTACCAACAGATTATGATTCAAATAAAAGGTATACATTAAACGCGTTATTAATTACTCTAGATTTAGATTTTGATCAATAAATAAATTTAAAAAATTCATTAAATATGTTTGGCTTAACGTAGGTACATATATTTTGCTAGTGCCTTTTTGCGATACGACGTAGCAGCTATTTGCACATGCGCAGTAGTAGATATGCTGAGCGCGCATGTATTTTAAATAAGCCCGCCATTTTACTAATTTCTTGCTTAGTTCGGAGTCGATCTGTGTAAATCTTGTTATTTTTTTATTTCCTCGCACAATGCATAGTAAAAGGTTGTATGATACACGTGCGTAAAATGATTTCCGCACTTGTAGCATAAATAACTATTGTATCCCAATACATGCCCAAAAAATAGTAATGGGAAAGACAAGGAGTTATTAAAGACAAAGAAAAAAAAAAGGTTTGATTTAATGGCGGATTGCCGGATTTGTGCCCGGTTGATGGCTTTAAGCTCGCCCCCTATTACATGGGACTCAAACATAACTGGCGAAACGTGGGTGTACTACACCTGCCCAACCCTTCGGAGAAACCAGTCGTGATGTTATGTTATGTGTAAAAAGAAAAAAATAAAAAATTCACATGATTTGAACATTTAAGTTGAATAAAAATAATCTGACTGCCTCGTTGGTCTAGTGGTCGCAAGCGCTACTGCTGAGCATGAGGTCCTGGGTTCGATTCCCAGGTCGGGCAAAGTGTTATTGGCTTTTTTTATCTGGAATTTCTCAGAAGCAGCCCGGAGTCTGGATTTGTGCCCGGTTGATAGCAATAGGCTCGCCTCCACATGGGACTTAAACATAACTGGCAATGTTGGTGTACGATAGGTACACTGCCTAACCCTTCGGGCAAACAAGGCGTGATGTTATGTTAAAAATAATCTGATGGTGTTGCATTTAATTATTATCAATTTTCACAATTACGTTGCTATTTTAGACATAAGCCAATAAATCACTAAGATTCTTCTTATCTAATAAAAATCTCGAGAAATCTCATAAACTTAATAAGTTTATAACATTGTGTTCTCTTAAGTAACATTGTAAGAAGATCACGTTCGCCCATGACAATGGTAGTGCATGCTTTCAATAAATAAAGACAAAAATGATCGGGATTGTTGTAGACGAAACAATATTTATGCGCGTCCTGCACGGGAACGAACCCGCGACCCCGGGCTACCGTGCCGGCGCTGGTGGTCTGAACCGTACACGTGAATGTGCATCCATTGAGATATTATTGATTATATTTTTATAGTAGCTGTGCCCCGCGACTTCGTTCGCGTGGAAGTTGTAAGATGACAAATACTAAAATAACAGCCACATTAAAACTCCCTCGTCCCCCGACCCGCCACGTTGCATCGCCCGCCCGCGCTATTACTTTGTTTTCGCTTAGCGTGCTTTCTGACGTTTTTTTCCTTTTGCCCGGCTCCTAAGGGTTGTAGCGTGATATTAAATAGCCTATAATCATCCTCGAGACTTTGGCTATCAAATACAAAATGAATCTTTCAAATCTGACTATACCAGTCGGATTTGAAAAATTAAAGTTTCTGAGTTATTATTTTTGCATGTTTTTTTTTTGCGCGGAACGCTAATTATTTTTCTGAATCATATTTTGCTTAAGTTACTCTTTGTAACATCAGTTATCTGCCAGTGAAAGTTCCGTCAAAATCGGTCCAGCCGTTTCAGAGATTAGCCGGAACAAACAGACAGATAGACAAAAATGTTTAAAATAGTTTTTTTTTTGTAACAAGTAAAAGCTGTTACTCTGACATTAAAAATTGACACTTCAATTTTATTTATTTGTATAGATTAGTTTGTATTTCTTTATCCAGCAACAATTTCATTACCCCATGGAGGCCTGCCATTCCTTCATGAGTATAATGGTATGAGGAATATGGTGTAAAGTTCCTCATCCTCCATAGAAAAGGGAGGCTTCTCTCACCCGACGGATGTTGTATCTGAAAATAGATGTCTTTGTAGTGTTTTTTTTTTGGAGGTCGGTTGTTTTTTTTTTTGTAAAAAGTTTTTTTTGTTTTATCGTATTTAGATCGATATCTAAACACGATAAAACAAAAAAAAACTTTTTTAGCTAATAACAACTGCTCATCACCTTTTACAAATCATTGCTTTTCCCGATGCAGGGACGTTAATTGTTAAGGAGTTCTCTTGGTACTTCACCATCAGTTCCACTTCACCATATAAATTGTGACGAGCTTATATTGCTTAGCAATAATTTTAAAGTAATCGAATCGCAACCCGTGAAATATTTATCATTGAGGAATTCCCGTGGCCATCTGTGGTCTTCTTAATCAGTTCCACTTCACCAAATGATACTTTCTGAATGCAAATGCTTGACTTGTGGTTGGAAATATTAAAATCACTACGTGTTTGCCTACAATGTTTGAGGAGTTCCCTCAATTCCTCACGGATCCTGTCATCAGAACTAGATTTTGATACAATGGGACCAATCTAGAAATATGTCCTTTCAAATAAAAAAAAAAAAATCCAAATCGGTTTATAAATGACGCAGTACTGGGGTAACAAACATCAATAAAAAAAAAAAAACATACAACCGAATTGATAACCTCCTACATTTTTTGAAGTCGGTTAAAAAGAAACTCATTTGATGATGTTTTTTTTTTGGGGTCATCAGCCGCCGGTAGTGTAGTTACTTAAAATTTTAATATCAGTTTAAAAATATGTTTTTTTTTGTGTAAACTTCATAGACGTGATGGGTGATGGTGATATCTCAACACGATAAAACAGATTTTATCAACTCACACTTCAAGTAACAACACTAGCAACGGTCATTGCCCCAAAAAAAAATCAAGTCTTTTTTGTTTTGTCGTGTTCAGACTCATCACAACTGCGGAGTTTTGCTAGCTAATTTAATTTGACCCTGTATATTATATGCAAGTCGAGCATCGAACTTACTTGCTTGCGCGATGCAGGATTTTTGCGTGACGTCACGTCAGTGTGATGTTAGTTCGCATGTGGCGTTGTCGATAGATTCAAGAAATTACAAAAATGATTAATTATTTATTTATTTAACACAACACTTCTATCATTATAGGAATAACGATAAGGTTTGATTAATTCAAGTTCCGGGAGAAATCATTTGGAAGAAATAAAAATCAAAAGTCAAACTAGGCTGAGAATCAGCACTTTTCGAACGTCAAAAATTACATAAGACAGTCCCCAAAAACACCTGCCCTTCACCACTTCCTAGTACTTTAGCTGGGAAGAAGAAGTGGCGCAACAAACTCCCCAGCAGCACAGCTGTCTGTTTAGTTAAAATAAGGGTCTTCCAGCTAAAGTGGCCCAATTGCTTCATACAATTGAAATTGTTAATTCACAACACTGTTGATGGGTTGGCACGCTGAAGTAACTCGCCTTAATAACACCGTCAGTAGAATTTATGAATTTAAAAGCACACAACTATAAAATGGAATGTATTTAATTGAACCTCTAATAATTCCCATTTTGCGCTCCTAAAAATATTATTGAACACTCTAATATAATTATCGCGCCTCTTTTTGTGAACCTCAAGTACTTAATTTCTATTTTATGATTCTAAAACAACTAAATATGTAACTATTTGCGACCAACTTGGATGTAGCAGTTGGTCACAATTCTGTCACAACCTATTTGTTCGGGATGCCCTAGCTTAGTTACTGCGACCAACTGTGAGAATAGGCCAGAAAGTTAAGAAAAGAAGCTCAGTTATTTAAAAAAGAGTGTACATTATTAGAAGAGCTAAAAGTTTTTAGAGGATCAGTTATTTATTTCCCATATAAAATCAGCTCAGTCAATTCTCTATTGGTCTCGTAGACTATAAAGCAAGTGTATCATAGGAAAGTAATGCATTATTTTTAATACCAGAGTTACTTCAATACGCGGGTCAGTTTTGACATTTGTAGACTTATATTACAATGGCATTCCTGGCAAAGAATAGACTGAATCTTTTCTTCTTTGAGTCGCGTTAGGTTTCCTTGTTTAATACCCATACATCATCCACTGATCTAATATCCATGTCTGTTTTTCTGCAAAAATGTGTAGATTTTAATGTTCTACTAGTAAAATCATTTCTATCATTGGCAAGCAGACCATAAGCTGCAGTTATGATCAAACGCTCCAGCAGCTTTTAAATCGAAATCTACTAGAGGTAATTTATTCATAAAATGAGCGTGGTTGCGTCTTTCCATTCTGTAAAAAGCCAGAATGCAAGGGTGTGAAACTAATCGCGTATTGATTGGAAATCACTTTTTTACTAAAGTCTTCCAATCTATACAAGAGTAGTATGCAAATATCCGCATATATACTTCGTAGTGACCTAATTAACTACATTATTCCATAACATACTGTGCCAGTACGCATACGGACTAATCGTGTATATGCGTTTGGTGTGGTCTCTAATGCCAAATCTGTCGCAATAACTAAGGTAGGGCACTCTGACTAATTGGTTTAAGTTAGGTTAGAACTGTGACTAACCACGCGCGAGCCGAGCGAGCGGAGCGAGCGGTGCCGCGGTAGTGACCGGCGAGCGCCACTTTCAGGTTGGTTGCAGTTACTTGGCTATTTAGTATTTTTAGGACTGACTTTCATAAAACTCTGCAAAATGTTCATTCACTGGTTTCACTCGAGTTAGGGTCATTTTCACTTACCTATATATCTCGTGTTATTTATTTTTGTTTCGGACGCTATTATTGTTGTTATTTATTTTATTCTGCATTATTAAAGTTTAAATATCATCCCATATTAATCAATGATTTTATTAAACTGTATCTTTAAAAGTCTTGTTAGGCGTAAGTGATGTAGTATAATTTGGAACCAGGACGCGCGCGTCCAAGTTACAAACTATACGCGAGCAGTACGCAAAAATCGTGTATAGGTACATTATAATCATAGATTTTAAAATAGCATTAAAATGTATACGCGAGCCGTTTCCTATGGCTGCGTTTTGGTCTTGTATAAATTGGAAATACACGGCATGGTTACCTATCATAAATAAATTGTTGCACACAAAGATGCCCATCACGATGACATTTATATTATTATTTACTACGAACTAATATCACATAAATGACACGATATTGCTTAACTAATAATTAACATAAACAATACCATCAACAGCCTACTTAAGATAAAAAATCATAATAATTGGCCTAGCATCGAACTCACGAAGTTAACACACGTTTTTGTCCGATATACCGCGAGTATCATCGTATCGGGCAATCAAAAGCCTTTACATCATTATAAATGTGCAGTACAATGAAATAAACGTATGTATTTATCTTAACTGACTTAATTACTGGGTATTATCTGTGGCCAACTATCTCATGAATGTTACAAATGCCATGTGTCTGTGTGTTTGTTATTTTTCTATGCATGCTCAATCTTAGAAACTTTTTACGCCGCAGGATTCTCCTGAAAAAACTATGTGCAAGTCATCTAAATTTTGTTTATGTATGACCTAACCTAACCTACACTGGATAAACTTCTTAAACTAAATTAACTAACAAATTATTAAAATAATAACCTAACCGTCGAAAAATTCCTCCGCATCGCTGTCGACTGGTAATGTACCCAAGAGACTGGCAGCATTGCCACGTTGTATGGCAATGCTTAGCCTCTGGCCAAGGTAAAAGCCAGCCCTTGGGTCACGGGAAGTGTCAACCAGCCGTTTGGAGTTTTCGTTGAACAAACCATGAGCACTCGGACGGAGGGTTTCAACCCCAAACGGCTTGAAAATATAATTACCGATAAGGTTATTATACTTTCGCCGCTTTAAATTTTCCTAAAGGTCATCTAAATATAATATTATTTTGCTAGATGCGGCATTTGAATCTTTGATCTCATGACTATTGAGGGAGAACCCAATTGCTCAGTTACTGAGCAAATCGTTTTGTCCAGTTGTATTTTGCTGCCCAGTTACTAAATAGCTGAAAAATACTAGATGAGCAGTTAATTGGGTAACCATCCCTCGCGGGCTGGCAACGTCGCATTTATAGAGGATTTTTGTGACTACCTATCTTTTTTAAATAAATTTAGATCAAAGTACAATTTTTTTTCGGCCAAGCACTAGGTAGATCCTTGTACGAGTATTTTATATAAATATTTTACTCTATAGTAAATATATTTAATCATAATACTGCAAATACAAAATAATTGACCATATGTCAATTTTTACGAGTAAATACCAAAATAACTGTCAAAAATAGCATACATACTTATAAATACCAAAGATCTAGTGTTTGGCCTAAAAAAACTAGTACTTTGATTTAAATCTATAAAAATAATCACGAAAAACCTTTAGAAATGCGACGTTGCTAGCCCGCGCGGAACGAATGCAATGAAAATTGATATAATAAAAAAAATTCGAGGGAATTTTCTTTTGGAACACTTTGAAATATTAACGAGAAATGACTCACGAACACTGATGATTAGTTTTTCCTTGGATTACATTTTTCAATTAAGTTTTTTTTTTGGAGTCAGATTTGCCTTCCTTCATATTTTAAGAACGCTACGAGAACAGTCGCAGGAAAACGCTTGCTCTTATTATTGCGTTGTTACCACATGGGCACATCGATCGGTTTGCAAATAATAATAATGATTTTCTGTCAGTTTTATAACTGGTATCGATAATAATTATTCACAATGATATCAATCGGCCGGTATCGGCAGCAGAAATCTATTGTGTTGTTCTATTAACATTTTCTCGCTATAAATGTGTATTCATGAGTGGGATTCGAGTAATGCTGGATACGGAATAGGTTTTATATCTAACAATTGTGGCGTTCTGTAGTTTCTGTCATGGGAAGAAGGCGTGAGTTTATGTATGTGTATGTGTTATTGTGAAACAAAAGCTAATTTATTTGCTAGCGGGTCATGTTATCACATTTGAATAAAAGGACGATTTTAGGATTGAAATTGTAATTTTACAGAACATGATAATTACATTTTCTAGCACTACAGAGTTTGATGAAGGGATGTCAGTTTTCAGCTGAAAACATTTCAGGCTAGGGAGAGATTGATTTAATTTTTTTTTTATTTGGAGAATAATATGTTGTGTGCCTTTTAGTCTGTGCTAAATAAATTTATTCTTTATTTCTTTTTCCTTTTTTTAGGTTTCAACCATTATCAGATTTTGACTAGCCAAAAAATTAGGACATTGAAACACTGAACTAAGATATTACCGGCCGGCCAGTTTTTCTTATCTCAAAAATAACCTAGGTACCATCAGGGGAGTAGCCTTCGTACAACCCGATGAACAACCACTCTTCTTAATGTCTACTATTGCCAAATAATGTACCTGTGTGTGTAACTGTGTATCACATCACATTACATAATTATATTTAACACCAGTTAATTACATCATAAGATTAAAAACCTACAGTTTTTGTTTATTGAGTTTATGAGAACTGAACAATTTTTTCTTCGGCTTCCCTCTTATGATAATTGTATCTATTTATCTATATCACATCTATGTACTTCGGAAACTCATATTACTAATCCATCTTTACCATAATCTTCGTCTAAAAGGCATTAACGTCCGGTGTTGAGGGGCATGCGTGTATCACAGTGATTTACCGATGCTAAGCCTTCAGCATTGCTAATTTATAGTCGTTTGTTTGTTTGTCACCAATATCACGGGCGTGCGGACGGAACAAACTTTATTGTATAATTTATACAACAAAATCCTATTAGTTACCCTTTGTATTGAAATTTTAGTAATTAAATGCACGATTTGTATGATATAATTCTTGATATAGGCCATTTATTTGCAATTTCCTTTCTAGGTTTTTTTTTATGGTTTTCATGTCTCCCTTTGCAGACGCCGGCGCCGATTCCGACTACACATACATAATGACAATAACGTTATTAACTGTCTACGATTGTTTTGATAACATCAGCGGCGTCAAGTATAGTCTTAATTAGTATGTAAACTTACTTCTACAAGGCCAATTCCTATAACATACCTATCGTTAAAATTCCAAGTGCATTTGCACTCGTAAAGATGCTATGGATAAATAAAGCATAGATCTTAAAGCTGGATAAACATGCAACTTAAAATATGTATACAAGGAAATATCAATATAAAATTAATGAATCGCATTGTCATTTAAGAGCGTTTACGCCGTACCGGCATTTCATACAAACTTACAAACTTTCAAGTCCTTATTTTTTTTTAAATTAATGAACCGATTTTAATGAAACTTCATACGTATAAGCAAGATACATAGGTCTAAAAAGTTAGTTAAGAACATTTTCGAAATTTCTTATTTAAAAAAAGATAATTGGAAATCTTCGGTCTAATTTAGCTGTAACACTATTTTTCGAAAATGTTCTTAACTAACTCTTTAGACCTATGTATCTTGCTTATGTGTATGAAGTTTCATTAAAATCGGTTTATTCATTTCGAAAAACAAGGACTTGAAAGTTTGTACGAAATGCCGTACGTCGTAAACGCTCTTAACAAATGACTTCAATAAACTTGACTGCATCGTTGTTCTGGTGGTCGCACACGCTATTGCTGAGCATGAGGTCCTGAGTTCGATTTCCAGGTCGGGCAAAGTGTTATTGCGTTTTTATGGTTCCGTAGTCAACAAGGAACCCTTATAGTTTCGCCATGTTCGTCCATCTGTCCGTCCGTCCGCAGCTTACCTCAGAGACTGTCAGTACTAGAAAGCTATAATTTGGTATGGATATACATATTAATCACGCCGACAAAAACGTAAAATAAAAACATGAAAAAAAGTTTTTTACGGTACTTTCTGTGTACGGAAAGTGGGGATGCTTTTTTTCTCGACTACCCCATGGTGTGGGGTGTTGTTGGATAGGTTTTTAAAAAATATTGTGAGTTTGTAAAAAAAAATCGATTAAGGGATCCGTTTCTGAAATATTAAGCTTTAAAGTGCTAATGTTTGAAAGTCAAGTGTAAAAAAAATCACGGTAGTATTATATACAACGAATTTACAAGGAAAACTATCACAATTATGTAGGCTTTACAAGTTAACAAGTAATAGTTGACCAACTTGCCTTTGCAGTTGGAATAAATGAGAGACCATGTTTTTTAACTACAATGTTAAGTTTGTTCTTGGGATAAACTCATCCCAACTACGGAATCCTTCATTGTGCGTGGTCCGACGCGCACTTGGCCGGTTTCTTTTCTTTGTGGAATTTCTCAGTAGCAGCCCGGAGTCTGGAGTTGTGCCCGGTTGATGGCAATAGGCTCGTCACCAATGGGGGATTATAGTAAAAGTTAAACATAACTGGCGTAATGCGGGTGTAATATAGATACACCTCTGCCTAACCCTTTTGGAGAAAGAAGTGATGTTATGTATGTAAATGTTTAATAAACTTCCCCGAAGAATAAGCCCTTGTAACTTCCAAGACTTTGATGTGATGATGTTATAAATAATTCTTGCTCACACAACTGTGACCTTATAACTATGATGATCATAATATTCTCGTAACCTCATCATCTTTGTGACGTTGTTTCTGTTCTTGTATCAAATGATTTACGCAAATCATATTTCCGGAAAATAATGTATGACTATGGTTGAAAATCCAGACTGTGTTGGTAATTTCCTTGTTTTCGTTTTTCTTTTACAATGATCGTCTTTTTCCTCCTTTTTGATTTATCATAATAATAATAAATGTGATATGATCTTTCTGTCTAGTGATGACTTATTTGAACACACGACATTGGTAACAAAGACAATTATTTTTTTTTATTTGAATTGCCTGTTGAATAAAACTCCTTCTGGACCTTATGAAAAATATCTAATTGGATTTATAGAATTTAAATGCACTTCTTACAACGGTGATAGAAAATGGAAGAGGCGCAAGTTAACAAACTTCTGTAGATAAAAAATCTTGAAAACTTGAGACTAGAGATGCCGATGTATTCCAGCAGCTTTTATGACAAGTCTTTTACAGTTCAAGCAGTACGGTTATTTATTATATACCTTGCCCGTGTCGATAAGGCGTGCTCATTTTTGTCCACTTTTAATTCTGGTAAAAAAACACTTCCTCTTCTCTCTTTTCTTCTCTTTCTCACTCTTTTCTCTCTTTTCTCTCTTTTTTCCTATTTTCAACAAAGATTTTTGACCCAAAATGAAATTGCTTAATTTTTTACGAGTTTATAAGAAGAAAGCTTAGAATTTTAATTAAGATCTGTCAGAGATATCCAATCATCTTTGAACATGATCAGGATGAAATGACAACTAATTTAATTTTCCTATTATTACCTGCGTAATTTTCAGAATGAACTCAAAGCACATATATACACATATAATAATTATAATGGTATGTAATTAGATCACAATGCGCTTCATTATTATAAGGCGCCATATCAATTTCCTTACTTGATTCACACTGATCTTGTATTGTTCGAAGAATCAATCATATAACCCATTTTTCCGAATAAAAGGAAAACCGACACCTTTGCATAAATTAAAATTAATTACGATATTATTCACAATGAAATTGCACGTTGATTTTATTGTTATTGGAAGTTGTGATCAATAGTATCGGGAAAACCTATTAATATGCCTATTTATTATGAATACATATGCATAAGTAAATTCATGGAATTGGTGAGATAGATCATAGCGTAACACAGCTCAGCCATCGTCTTTGGATGACTAGACCGCATCAGTAAGCCCGGTCAGTAGGTTTCTCTATGATTATGTCGGAAAAATCCTATTACAATTTTCTACTTTTTCAACTTTTTTTTATGCTTTGTGTGCAAATCAATTAATCAATCAACTCAGCCTATCGCAGTCCACTGCTGGAAATAGGCTTCTCCCAGGCAGCGCGACAACACCATATCCTCCGCCTTCCGCATCCAGTCTCTGTCCTAGACACCTTTTTAAGGTCGTCGGTCCATCTAGCTGGGCGGCGTCCCACACTACGCTTGCCGATACATGGTCTCCTCTCCAGGACTCATCTGCTCCACCGGCCATCGGTCCTTCGACTAACATGGCTAGTTCACTACCACTTCAGTTTGCTGACTCTGCAAGCTTTGTCGGTAACTCCAGTTATTTTCCGGATAACTTTACATTTAATGTAAATGCATTAAATATTTTAAAATTAGTTCGAAAATTCATTATTTGTTTCAGGGAACATAAAACAAACAATACGTTTACGAAACATAATCTTAACAAAATGAACTCTAATAAAACGTCGAAATTCAAACCGCGAACGCGAGCAAATAGTTTGCACAGAAATAAACGACCACAGGCAAAGATCTCCCAGATTGAAACGTACCGGCATTAATACCCACGTGCCTTTAAAGGTCCTACATAAAATACGCCTTGAGCCATAAATTATAAGAAACTTAAACACCCGATATAACCCCGAGCACTTCGCATAAAAAAAATACTAAAACCCAGTAATGAGCAACAAAACAACACAATAAATTTAAAGTTAAAGAGGTGTTATAATTAATGTTTTCGAGTTAAAAGGATGACCGTAAACGGCCGGTTAATTTCTTAACCCTTTGTGCGGCCAATGTAATAATTTGTATGAAGACAAATATTATGTGCACACAAATAACTGTAGGCGATCGGAGATCGTGCTTGTTTTTTTTATTTATGTTACTTATGACCGTTCTTGGTTGATATTTTTTTGCTTTATTACTAGCATTTTATATTTGTGATCAAAAAATATATGGCAAATAAATTACATTAATTTGTAACTTTATTAAGATTTATCTCTGACACGTAAAACTCACGATTAAAACCACACTTCACACAATAGATCCTTTCAACAGCTGTCATTATAAACATGACCCTCTCGCTTTTTCTTCACTAAATCGAAAACGCTTCACTTTACACAGATCTACAAGTAAATCTGAGCACAATAAAGTGCTGTGCACACCAGGACCATAAAATAGTGTGTCCCAACGTCTTAGTTAGCCATTTATTTATGTTTGGAACTGAAAAAGTAACTCCGCGGTCTTATGGACCGGGCTGTGAGTATTTCAAGTGTTAACTAAGGAACTCTCTATTCAAAGCTGGTGATTATTTATTGGTGGCTACTATCGGACTTTATGTTGTTAGTATCGAACAGTGTGCGATTAAAATTCTGTGTTCAATACAAAGACTGAATGTCCTTTGTGAGTGAGGGCGATATTTTCATTTTGTTGGGACGTTTGAATTTGAGAATATTTTCTGGTTTAGTTGTTACCTTTAGATGTTTATTGATTAATTGAAATAACTTGAATTTTGTGAACAGTGCGAAAGAGTGTAAATATACTCAGATGGGTTCTTCGGTCCTCACCGGTCCTCTTCTCCATATTTTTTTCTAACTGTGTCCAGTATAGTTTTTACTATCTCATATTTTAGAATATAACATCACGCCTATATTCCCTGAAGGATTGGATAGAGGTGTCTTATAGTACACCCACATTTCGCCAGTTATGTTTAAGTCCCATGTAATAGGATGCGAGCCTATTGTCATCAATCGGGCACAAATCCAAACTCTGGGCAGCTACTGAGAAATTCCAGTTGGAAAACCTAATAACACTTTGCCCGAACCAGGACCTCAAGCTCAGCAGTAATGTTTGCGACCACTACAACAACGAGACAGTGTTATAGAAGTCAAGTAGATTATTCTTCTGGAGTATCTAGAATGAAAATATTAACATAAGTAACTTAATTCCCATCAAACACTTATTTAATTAATCTTTATTCTCCCACAATATAATCCCTATTCACTAATATCCTCTTATAACACTACTCACAAGACTCAAGAGATAATCACTTCCATAGTGGCAATTTAAACGATAATTGTACCCAACTATCAGATATCTCGAGAAATATCACGAGATATATCGTTCAATCTGGACAGGGGCGGTGCAAATTGCAATGACAAACTTAGGAGGCAGTTCTGTTCAGCTCGTAATTAAGTCTTACACCTGGGACAATTAATCAGTACTACGTTATGTCGTGTCTGTTTGATATACGATAGACGATATTAGTACTGTTTCAAACTGTCTAAAATTTAGAGTGTTTTGCGGGGTTGACTCAGAGATGTAATTTTATGTAGCTACATTATTTTGCCATAAGTCTTTCTTTAGATCGAACCTGCACCTTAATTGCGTAGGTAACACACTTACAGTAGGAATCGGTTTCATTTTGACAATTCAACAACATTCATTGCGTTATTTAGGTACATTGTTGAACAGACAAATTTTTCGAACATATGAAGCAATAGATTAGCAATATGGTTCAAAATCATTCAGATTGTGATTGATAGTGTGTTACGCAATTAGGGTGCTGGAGTGGGCAATTATGGGTAATCTCTTTCGTTTACAATAAATGAGGTTTTAAATTGATATTTTTAATTAACAGCAAACACTATCAAGGAGCTAGATAATAAATATGAAAGACTACATTTTGGAACACACCTGTTTCGGCTCTCCGTAAAGTAATTATCTTCTAAACAATTTAACAAAACTGGCCCGCAACCGCATCAACTTAAGATTCGTGCAGACTAGCGCGACACGATGGCGGATCACGCCGTCGCATCGCGCCAGTCTGTACGAACCTTTAAAGATATAATCATGAATGGTCCACTTCTGATCAAAATAAACTTAGTATGGGAACGAAGCCACGAGCAATAAGCTTGTATCGTAAATACCGCCAAATATGTCAAAATTAAACATTTAACATTCTATTATTTCAAGATATCAAAGATCAAATTTTATCAATCTAGAATTCAGGACTACATAACTATTTAGCACCAGAGGCCTTAAAATATGGTCCTTAATGGAACATTAAGCAACCACACAAAGGCATTGTATGATAGATAAGCCTTTTAAGCTGAACTGTGACTGTGGCCCGATAAAGGAAACTTGGGCTGTACGTAGACCACAACCACAGACAAGACTGTCTTTAGATAGACTTTCGAACGATAAAAACAATGATGGCGTTCATATTTCCAACATTTTAGTCTCATAAACAAACTTGATAAAAATCTCCTCAAAAACTGTTTGATAATAGTCAAAAGCTAAAAGTCAAAGTCAAATCATTTATTTCAAGTATATAGGCCACGAATCATGGGACAATTCTACCACCATGTATCCATGAGTCCCCAAAAACGTATATCGACAGGATTGGTGTACACTAGCTCAACACAAAGAGGAGTGGAAAGCAGAAAGGGAGGCCTTTGCCCTGCAGTGGGACGACTCAAGCTAAAAATACATAATATCCATTAAAAGCCACTTTTGAACGTCAACAGGTACAAAAAATACAGAATTGTAGTTGCCCCATAAGAGGGAACAGGGCCTGCGATTCTCCATACAAATGTATCCCCTTTATTTCTTCCTGAATAATGCCTCTAGAGCAATCATTGCTTTTTCATAAAATCAGGGTCTGCTGTAGACACGTCTCTGTCGTTTTTTGCAGCAACTAATTAGTAAAGAAAATATGACCCTCCAAAAATTACAAAAAGTGCCCCATTTTTGCCACTGTCATTAGAGGACTACCAGACAAATTCGAAAAGTTTTTAACATAAAAGAAAATACAGGGACCTAGACATACTCTTTTTTTTTCAATTTTAACGTAAAAAATAATTGAATCGGCTCAGTTTTCGAGGAGAAAAAAGGGGCATACGAAACGTCGATTTCGTCAAAATTTTTGTGATAAAATCGGTCTGAGCTGCAGCTGTCCTTAACGCACTCTAAACTCGGTTGTTCGGGCGCAGCGCGACGGCAGTAGTTTCTTCAAATACCTATTTTTCAAATTCTCCGCAGGCCCCGTTCCCTCTTAATAGCTAGCGTTTCCTAAGACTGCGGTAGCCAGCACATAGCATCCGTAATTTACCGTCGAATGACGTCATTGAAACGTTATTTATGAAACTAAGTTGGTATGAGAGTAATTTTTGACACCGTAAAGTCAAACCCCGGTGTCATCATTTACATGACGGCGTCATTGCGGCCGTAATGTGGCGGCCACCGCTCTTCTTGGAAACCGTAGCTTTACAAAAGGTACTTACTGACTGGACTGTTCTAGCTACGGCAAACAAAACTGTTTTGACTCTGATGCAAACGCTGTCTTCGATTCTATGCTTAGTCTTGTACTCTAGACGAGTAGATAAAAGGTATGAGAATTAGTTATATTTATTCGTAAGAGCTCTTTCCGGTTTTGGGTGATCAGCATCAATTGTTTCGATGATATCAAGATGGTTGTAGGGAATAATTAAATAGGGCCTAAGAGGTCCCCGAAACGATTAATTGCAATAAATTTCTATTGTAGTAATAATGACAATCGCTGCAATTGCACTTGGTAGACGGTCAATTTGCGCGACAATGTGTATCAATCACGTGAAAATTGACAATTGCGGTTGATCGTTTCGGCGATCCTTATTACAATCTGATTATATCAAGAAACCATCTTGATTGTTTGATCAGTATTCTCTAAGTTTAAAGTTATAAAGTATTGTGTAGTATGCTCGTATTACTCAAATGAATTTGTCAACAGTGAATGAGATGACAATAAATTAATTATCATAGCTGCATTGAAAACAAAAACATCAGATATGTCAGTTTTGCACCGTTATTAACTAGCCCTACTTAAAATACGTATTATTGAAGCTAACTCAAAAACCACTCATCAATACTTAACCAAATTTATATCGGACCAATCGGGAAATATATCCTTTCAAATAAAAAAATAATTATACAAATCGGTTTGTAAATGACGGAGTCTTGAGGTAACAGACATTAAAAAAAAACAACCGAATTGAGAACCTCCTCCTTTTTTGAAGTCGGTTAAAAAATAGATCAAAATGATTACTATTTGCAAATAACAAATCACTGGACTCATATTGCGCAAACTACAAGTTCCCAAACTATTAGTTTTCCCAGCTGTTGGCAGTACACAAGTTAACCGTACTTCAACGTTATAGAGTTGTCTATCTAAATGCCAGGCATTCCTTATAAATATGGAGGCTTGGTCAGCGGCTCTCTAAATTAAGACATAAAACCTATATGCTTTGTGCCTGAAACGTGAGCTAACTAGAACCATAACTAGAGAGGTACTAGCACGAACATAAAGACAACATAATAAACATTCCATTCTGGTTTTATTAAACTTAAATTAAGTACAAGCAATTTATAAGTTACAATAATTAGTGTAATGGAACGGAGTATTCTGGGTATTAAACTTGTGCACCGGGTTAATAATACAACAATCCGTTCCATCGCTGCAATAACTGATGTCACTCGGAAAGCTGCCATGGTTAAATGGAATTGGGCTGGACCACATCTGCCGAATGTCAGACGATCAATGGGCCAAACTTTTGATCCAGTAGGTCCCGCTTAATGGCAAACGATATCGCGGCAGGCTCAGACGGAGATGGCGAGATGAGTTGGACTCCTTTAATAAAGAGTGGTCCTTGGCAGCTCTGGACGGGAGACAAGTGGAAAGAGAGTAGGCTGGCTATTACCCAGCAGTGGAACAATAACGGTTAATAAAAATAAAAAAATACTGTGAGCTTACCGTGTGGATCATTAAGTTTTCAAAGGTTCAGTGTTTGCTATATCTGTATGTAAATAAACGCAGTAATAAGAGCAGTGGTGGCCCAGTGGTTACGGCCCCAACTTACGAGTTGCAAGTCATGGGTCCGAACTTAGGCAGGCTCTTTACTTTGTGTAAATAATTTCATCACCAATGCTCTCAAAACGGTTAAGGAAAACATCGTGAGGAAAACGGCATGTCCTAAAACCAAAAATTCTGAGACATATGTCACCTACCAACCCGCACTGAGCCCGCGTGGTGGATTACAACCCACTCCCTCTCGAAGAGTGTCTGTGTCCCAGCAGTGGAGACATTATAGGCGGATTATGATAAACGGGCCATCGTCATCTGATATTGAAAATGGGGCTCTTTCGTACATTTCAAGAGATAGGTATCAAGTAAGTAATATTAGCTTCTCCAATAAGGAATGTCTATTTGAAAGTAATTCGCTAGTTCTGAAAAAAAAAATGGGTAGGTGACTTTAACGTCAGCATCTGCTACGCTAGCCAACGTTTTGACCACATCATATTACTGTCCCTTTGTTGATTTTAGAAATACTTAGTTGATAGTTAGAAAGCTATCATCTTGAAACCTGAAATTCTCAATCTTGGAAATAAATCTTTGCTTTTGCAACATTTGAAGTGTCAAAATACCCAAGGGCCAATAGCATTCGCATTCCTAGACAAAGTATCCAAAACCCTTGTTGTACTCAACGATACAATGCATACGTTACACGGAGGTAGCCATTCTGAACGCTGCCGGCACAATTTTATGTCACTTTGACGATCTTATCAAATGTGCAAATGCGGCTACTCATACTGCCAGTCCAGGGGCCGCCAACGTGTTTTGTCTCACAGTAATGTCAGTTTGAATATTACCACAAGTCCACAAGTATATTATTGAGCTGCAGTTAATGTTGTAGGTCATTGTAGATCGAGGATTGAAAGGTAAATGTCAAGTAAACAGGCGTGGTAGTGGTTGGAATGTGACTTATGGAACCTAAGCTTGTTATTTCCTTCCGTCAACTGTTTTTGTTTCTGAGTGAGTTGAATGTTCTCAGTGCATGGGTGATTCGAGTCATCAATGAATTAATAAATAACAAGAAAAGAATGCTGTTGCAGCTGTAACTGCTGATTATAAAGGATTAAACTCTAAGAAATTACAAGTATGGTGATACATAGGTAAGTCACCCAGCACTTCTCGGGAAGTCTGCCCATCAGCATCAGCTTTACTTGCTGTTTTATATCGACTGTATCAAAACAGGAGTCACAATATAGAGATAATAAATGTAAAACTTGATACCATTTCCCTATCGACGACGTCCTACAAAAGTGTGTCATAAAAAAACAAAATGTTGTCAACCTCTCACCCCAAAGCGTACCATGTTATAATAATGAAACAGAGCATACCTCACCCGCATGCCAGACAAGGACACCTGTATAACAGTCTGTTTAATTAACACCGTACTTCACCGCTAGATGAAGTTGTTGCTGGCTTGAATAAAATAACGAGGCTTGCGTCATGTTGCCTTATATCGGAGAATTTCTTTTATTTTTGTAAAGGATTTTTGCTGCGAGTGTAAAGGTGATTATGGGAAGATGGGGCATGTTGGGAATGCCGATAATGGGAGTTGATTGTGCGACTTTTTTATTTTATAGATGGTGATTAAAGTGTGCCAATTTTTTGAGAGGGGATGGTATTCTTGGCGTGTGGTCTACTCTAATAATTATATAAGTAAATGACGTAGGAGGTCGCGGGAGATCTTTGTGACCTTTTTCTTATCACTGAATGGGCCTACTCTGGGAGGTCTACGACGGAACACGCGTGTCCAGAAGATGCCGGTTCACTCTCGCTTTGAAGGCAGACGGGTTATATGTGAAAGGGAACACAGACGCTGGCAGAGAGTTCCACACTTTGGCTGTGCGCATAATAAAGTTAGAGGAGAACCGCTTAGTACGACTGGTCGGGATATCAACCAAGTGCGAATGGTACCTTGCAGTACGTTTCGTAGTCCGGTAGTAAAAGGGCAATGATGTGATCAGGTCGTGGAGCTCCTGCGCACACTCTCCGAAGTACAGTCTGTAGAAGACCGACAGGCAAGCAACATTACGCTGGATGTGCAGCCTAGCCAACAACGTCTCGTCGCTTTTTTGCTCTGCGTTCCACCGAGTCAAGTGCACCAAGCTGGTATTGCTGCACTACCTCGATTAATTAACATTTGTTGTACCTATTTTATTAATAACGGCAGTTTCGTTAGAGCACTCGCTATAGGAACCTATAATGTATGAAAAGACATAAATGCATAAAAATATTCGTTCTTGTATAAGCAAATAACGAGATGTAGAACTTATTTTTTTATTTAACAGTTTATGTACACACATTTATACAGACAAGAAGAAAGGAACAGAAAAATACGTATAAAGGTGATGCTTATTTCTAAAGAAATCTCTTCCAGCATACCTGCGATAGGAAAGTAGATAAAGAGATGTAGACAACGTGTGTAAGAGTAAAAGAGAAAACAAAATACATAATATAATATTCTAATGACATAACATAACATCACGCCTTGTTTCCCCGAAGGGTTGGACAGAGATGTTCCTACACCTACATTTCGCCAGTTAAGTCCCATGTAATAGGGGGCGAGCCTATGGCCATCAACCGGGCACAGATCCAGAATCCGGGCACCTGGAATTTCTCAGAAGCAGTTTGGAGCCTTATTCTAATTATTTACATGAAAATATGGGCTGGTGTTTCCATCCTACCACAGTATATTAATACTGTGACCTACTCAACATGCTGGTCCTACTCCATAGGTCCATAGGACAAGTAGAGTCTAGACAAAAACAGATTGGTTGATAATTTAATTGTTTAATTTGACATTAATTTTACATTATGTGACTACGTTAATCCACACACTGACGAAAATTAAATAAAAAATTAAATAATTAAAATTAATTGCTTAATTAATTTTTAATAATTTTTTTTTTAATTTTTTTTTTATTTAATAAATTAATTATTATTTATTTGTAATTTTTTTAAGAAAATCGTCTACTTTAACAATATTTGTAAATATCTGAGCATGTACCTATCACATATTATTATTAATTGATCGGTCATTGCTTCATTAATTGCATTTACCTTGTGGTATAGTAATTTTCTTCTACGTACTTACATCTTCTTCACGTATATTTATTTAATTAATCTATACATAATATTATAAAACATTTTAAAACAGTAAGTGTGGACTGTCTTGCTCATTCTTCTCCATACGAAACTACCTTTTGGAAGGAGCAACTTGAATGAATTTTAATTTTTTTGTAAATGTTTACGTTCAAAAGTGCGTTTCATGTGCCTATTTCAAATAAATGATTAGACTTGGACTTTCACTCAAATCACATATATTTTTTAACTAATTAAAAGTCAATACATTAAGACCTAGTTCACCAAATCATGTTAGTTATTTTAATCTTCTGTTAAAATGTTAACGGGAGTTAAGAGTAGCGAGTGTTTCACCATGCGCTAATCCATGATGAATTGTCTTAATCAGGTGTTAAATTTAATTGCTGCCCTAGAGGTCCGTCAACTTACTAACCTACATTTAGTCAGTTGTCAAAATCATCGAAATAAAAAACTCGAGTCGTTGAGTCGACACGGCTTGCTAAAATGATGCATTGTCAGTGAACGTTGACATCTGACATTTTGACTTTTTATTTTGGTTGCTTTGACAACTGACCGGTATAAAAGTGAATGATACACCCTAACACCAGGTGATGAGGTGTTATTTATTTCTGGTGGATCGTGAATACCATTCACATCGATGTTTATTTTAATGGCAGATTTACTAATGTCCGATTATTAACAGTTTGGTGAAATTATCTGTTAATTATCCAAATAAACGAAACCAAAAAATAACAGCCCATTTTAAAAACCACAATCCTGCGTACGTACGGCATTCAATTTAGTTATAACAATCGTTACCAGGCGGTACAGCTATGGGTAGTAAAATTTTATAGTACGGACCCACTTAACCTGTGACGTGTCTTCCAGCCAAACAGGGGCACTTAGCCCTAATAGTCACGTCGTTAAAGTAAATACTCAATGGATTATATACAGAGATCGTTTTGTGGGTTACTTTTGTTCTCAGTAAATTATGGTTGAATTGTAAATCATTTTTCTAGATCCAGATTTACGGTACCTGCGTCAAAATTAAAAGTTTTCCACATTATGATTCCATGACATTTATTTCTTTTAAAGAAATTTGGACCACTATAAATGAGCCACCCTGGGTGGCTCATTTACAGTGGTCCAAATTTTTTTTTTTTTGGGTCTAGGACAACTCAATGATTCATCTAAATGCAACATACCACGACTCACGAGTTGTAGGTCGTAGGTTCGAACCCAGGCCGGCTTTACTTTGTGTAAATAATTTCATAACCACTGCTCTCAAAACGCTGAAGGAAAACATCGTGAGGAAACCGGCATGTTCTAAAA
Source organism: Fissipunctia ypsillon (assembly GCA_947568875.1). Lineage (NCBI taxonomy): Eukaryota > Metazoa > Arthropoda > Insecta > Lepidoptera > Noctuidae > Fissipunctia > Fissipunctia ypsillon. The sequence continues at coordinate 12,756,705 of OX387666.1, read as the reverse complement.
CCAAAAATTCAAAGACATGTGACATCTACCAACCCGCACTGGGCCCGCGTGGTGGATTACAGTCCACTCACATAGAGGAGGCCTGTGTCCCAGCAGTGGGAACATTATAGGCTGATTATGCATGCCATACTTTTCACAATAATTTGAAGACTCCCATTTCCAACACAAAGAAACAGTAAAGTGATTCTTAACCTTTAAGCCCACTAATCACGTTAGTTCTAACGAGAATGTCGAGAACAAGGCAATAAGCAATAATAAGCCGTAATTACTTTAAAACATGACATTACGTAAGGCAACTAATGAAAGTTTTGTAACTGAAGTCAATAGTAGTCATAATGCAATGGGATAGGCGATCACACCTACCGCGTGTACGGAGTAATTGTGTGCTTCTGGTTTTGGATGTGGCCAGGAAAACTATGGTCTAAAGCATTTTGGTTCATTGAACCACCCTTTTATTCTTTTATCTGTATTTTTGAGGAATGCATAGTGCGTAATCAGCCTATAATGTTCCCACTGCTGGGACACAGGCCTCCTCTCTTCGAGAGGGAGTGGGCTGTAATCCACCACGCGGGGCCAGTGCGGGGTGGTGGATATCACATGTCTTCGAATTTTTGGTTCTAGGACATGGCGGTTTCCTCACGATGTTTTCCTTCACCGTTTTTGAGAGCAGTGGTGATGAAATTTTTTACACAAATTACACGAAAACGACCTACAACTCGTAAGTCGAGGCCGTTGCCACTGGGCCAGCACTGCTCTATTTTGAGGAATGTTCTCGGAAAATTACAAAATATTGGCCAGACTTATAAAATAGACCATGGATACTTGGGCTATGATGTAGCAAGCAGTGTTAATGTTTAGTAGCAAAAATACATATTACAAACTGAGTAACCTTTACCAAAAAAAAGAACAAAAATCCCCTTCCTCCTCACAGCCATAATAATAACTAGGTATGTTGATAATGTGACGGAAACATTCACTCTCATCCATTGAAGACAGCACTGAGATGAGTGACAGGTTTTTCAGTCTGGCATTTGCCATTATCCAGTCGTCACGGGTCGTCAGAAGCCCGAAAGTCTGACAACCAGTAAGACTGGTATCAAGGGGTATCGTATTACCCAGTTACTGGGTTGTGTAGATCAGAAAGCAGTGGCGAAAGCACCATATAACACGATTCCTACCGGCTTCCTTTCGGAGGTTCGGATCAGCAACTCTACCGCTACCTATTGAAAAATGGCACAGTCAATAGTGTCTACTATTGCCAAAAAATATAGTTACACTAAATACGGATATTTAATTCCCCATAACATTCAAATAACAAAATCGCCTATTAAGCTTTGAATTACCTACAACAACAACAACAAAAAATGTTCTGACGATAGATGGTGTTAAATTCAGTAAAGAAAAGACTTTTATTTTTAAGTTAATAAATTAATTTTTACTTTGTTGATAAGTAAATAAGTTAAAACCGGCATCGCTTCGGCTTCTCTCTTACAAAAATTCACACCTCGCCGATGTCAGTCCATGTAAAATACTGGTGTATGGGCTGCTGAATGGGTCGCACACACCTTGGTTGTTAGCTTGAATGATAAGTCACGGATAATCAAGACGATGGTTTATTGAATATATTTAACTATCACGTAACTAATGCTATATATACATATATGAATGTTGTGTGAATGAGTACAGCTGATTATGAACACTGAATGTGTACTGTCGCGTTACAATATAATTTGTGCAAGGCGACGGATAAGTGCTGATTATGCAATGCGCGCGTGCCATGTACGATATATGACTCGTACAACTGGTATTCGGCTGCATCCGGTTAGACTGGAAACCGACCCCAACATAGTTGGGAAAAGGCTAGGCAGGCAGATTGATTATTCCTAGCTTACCCTGCGTATATACCTACACACTCAAAAGCCTGTCTGCATTGCAATGCACAATATTCATATTTCGCAACATTTTATTACTATTTCGATTATCATGTAATTTAAGGGCTCAGATTTTCTATCTATCCGCCGTATTTATGGCCTCGAAGTTAGCTTGGCCTTTAACCAACTTACCCGGTAGTTCTACCAGTTGTGATTCGCAAACAATAAGATGATGATATCTTAGGTCGGCAATTAAATGATTAGGATCGATTTAATTTATCTTACAATGACAGAATTTGAATATCAATAGGTTGGACTTGGAATTGTTTCCGTATATTTGCACATTGCGTGGTCAAGTTTATCATTGTACGTGCTTTATTTGTAAGGTAATAAATACTTCTGTAGTTCTTTAATTTTTCTTTTTCTTTATTTTGTTTTTCTATTGTTATGCCTCAAGTTTTCTCTTCTGTTCATTTCTGTTTCGAACCAATACGAAACAACGACAGTAAAACTCAATGGAATATTTTTCTTCAATACAATATAATAATATGTTTTAAAAATATTGCACAGTAACAAAACCATTTCTAACTCTAGAAAAAATAAAAAAATCTTTACAAAGGTAGATCGATTGAAAAATGGAATTCTTCAATGCATCGTATGGGAACAATAATGACAACAATTTGAAATTGGAATGTTTCTATCTCGTTGTTGTCGGCACGCATTGTGCGTGCGCCCAGCGGTAGCATCTTCAGTCTTTGTGAAACCGATCAGGGAAAGAGAAGCATCAACAATAGGTACCTACCTATCTTATTTTCAACCGACTTCAGAAAGGAATTAAGTGCATCTTCGCTTGTGATTTAATTAATCTGCAAGTCTGCCATAGCCGTTTAATCTTAACTAGATCCGTTCTCTAAGAGAACACAGTAAGGTGTTGTAAAATATTTGAAAGAGTAGAAAAATAAAAGTTTCCAGAAAATCTGACAACCACTTTAGCGGCCTTTTTGTGACCTCCAATATAATTTAATTCACTCTAACCCAGGCATTTCGGTGATGAATTCCCAATACAATTAGATAAACAGACTGCCGCTTTAATGGCGACATTAATTTAACACAAATATACGGTTTCGCGTTTTCGTTTTATGAAGATATTTTTATTTAATGTAACATAACATCACGCCTTGTTTCCCCGAAGGGTTAGGCAGATTGCCATCTACCGGGCACAAATCCAGACTCCGGGCTGCTACTGAGAAAATCCAGATAGAAAAACCCAATAACACTTTGCCCGACCTGGGAATCGAACCCAGGACCTCATGCTCAGCAGTAGCGCTTGCGACCACTAGACCAACGAGGCAGTCGAGTATTTAATTTATTGATTTATTTACAATTTTCTAAATTAGCATGTACAAGAACTGTAACGCAGAGGTCATTTGCCGGGGTCACGGGTCATATAATCGCATCAATGAAATTAAAACTAATAACATGCAAAGGGTAATCGAATTGAAGGAAAGAGACCTTTATTATTTAGTTGGTTTGAAAATTTTAATTTTTCAATTTACGTACCTACTATTTTAATTTATTACAATTTTTATGATTACTGGCTACTAGCCCTACCCGTGTGTTAAATTAATGTCGCCATTGTAGCGGCACGTTGTTCAACATAACCAAGCCTACCCCTATGAATCATATCTTCCTCCACAAAAGAATACATACCACTCCTATACCTCTACAAAGCCCTTTTATTTCTTTATTTCTCCTGCTTACGGAACAATAAACAATATAAAGTGCATTACTGCAGCCCGTCATATTACAATAATAAGCAATTGTTGCTCTTGTCGGCACTGATACGCTTACCGTGATTGTATTGTGATTGTGAACATAGGCGGAGCAACCCACTGGAAGCGAAGCTTTTTTGAAGTGAACACTTCCTTAGGCGCGTTGAGTACTTTTTGGTAGGGGAAAATCTTACTGATTCGCCACAAGCGACATGTTCCAAAGAGTTCAACGTATCAACGCTAGAGGGCGCTGTAACCAAATTACTCTATTTAACACGATAATATATATTTGAAATGGATGTCATATTCGCATGCAACTGTTAGTTTTATGTTTTCATTTCTGTCGGCCGTCCCCATCCATGACGAATCGATTTTCATATAAGGCCCCCGGTATGGGAAATTTGTGAGGTCTGAAATTAATACAAGCGTTAACTCAAAAGCTTTACGTTTTTCTGCGCAACGTACCTTGTAAACTCCAGTCGTGCATTCGAGCTGACACACACACCCTTTTTTTGTATTATTGGCTTACATTAAGACCCGTAGTGTCTATCTCTTCTAAAATCAAATATTGCTCACAATGCGGAAATTGTGTAGTTGGATTGAATTCGAATTTGTGATTAGGACAAGGGTTATATAGTTTCTACTAGTTTCTGCCCACGACTTGGCCGCGTGAAATTTCTTGCTCCCCCGATCCATCTCGTCGCATCGCATCACCTGCCCGCGTTATATACACTTCGTTTTCGCTTATTGCTATTTCTCACTTATCTTTACTGGTAGGTGCAGAGATTAGCGCGTTCAAACAAGCAAACAAAAAAATAAACTCTTCAGCTATATTATGGCAGCCGGCTGGTGCCTATTATTCGATTCCTAGAAAAGATTGATTGATTGATTGATTTTAAAGGTTTGATCAGCTAGTTTCCAACAACAGTATTTTGTCTTTGGGTCCGAGGTGCGGACAGGTCCATAAGTCTTGAAAATCTACATCATGTTACTCTTGCTCCTAGCAATACGGCCTATTTACCTTAATACCTAAGTTTCAACACCACTTCAAGCAAATAAGCGTTAAATCATACGTGTAATAACACATGCATATCAATCGGTAAATCAATCAATCTCCCCAGCCTTTTCCTAACTATGTTGGGGTGGGCTTCCAATCTAACCGGGTGCAGCTGAATACCAGTAATTTTACATGGAGCGACTACCTACCTGACCTCCACAACCCAGTAACTGGGTAATAAGATACCCCTTATCAAGACTGGTTGTCACATTTTCGGGCTTCTGACGACCCGTAACGACTGTCAAAGATCTACGAATGACAGCCGGGACCAACGGTTTAACGTGATTTCTGAGGCACGGAGGGGTCTCGGTATGTAAAGATAGTAACCCATCCACGGACAACCCCGGCAAGCGTAGCTTAACCTGATGGATCGACCCGTGCAGCTGTTATTACTTAGCACGAGCTTATCAACCGGTAAATGAAATATAATAATAAAGAAATATCTTTATCTTCGCTTTTTACTGGTCGGGCTCCCTAAATGGCATAGAACTGACTTTATGATATGAAACAATTTAGTTAACTATCCGCAAGTATGACTGCGCTTACCAATAAAATATTGTATTACCTACGTGATTTACTTGGCTTCTTTGTAAATGTTGCCAATGACTTTTCCACTTTTCATATTCGAGAAATACAGGTGAAAGCTTGACAAGCAATCGAAATTGCGCATAAGAATGAAGGGAGTATCATTTTAGCCACTCAAGCGTCCACGGATACTATAGTATCCAAAAAAAAGTAGCGTCGTACGTCCATGTATAATACACCATCCAAAGCGAAGAGTCATCATTAGTTCTATCTAGTTTTAAAATGCAGTACTATTTGGTGAGTTTGACAGATAAAAGTGTTTTACTACGGATCTAGTAGTAATTTTTTGCGAACATTAATTTCTGCTGAGGTAAAGTTCATGCCCGGACTATAGTTTGACCGATACCACTGTACTGCGCCTTAGATATGTATGTGCGCGGTGAGACGGGGGGCAGTGCAGGCCGCTCATTTATCTTCACTCACGGCGGCGCCCCGCCCTCCGCGGTACAGAGGTATCGGTCAAACTATAGTAAGTCTGCTGTCACATCTTATTTAGCTTTATCAGTCATCATTCTCCTGTCCTTATCCCAATTTATTTAGGCGGAGCAACATTTATGTTTTTCTTCCATAATTCTCTATTTAGGTTCATTTAGGTTTATCAGCAACAGCATAAAACTACATAGAAAACACAGCAGATTTGCCGGTGAATGTAGCTGGAAGCGCACTCATCTGCATCACTGAGGAGGCAACGAACTGATTCCTCAAACTTCTATCACAGATCACAATATAATTTCATTACCCGTTAACATCAAAACTGCCTCTAAAATTACCACTCTCCACCATTACTCGCTGCACACATTATCATACATTCGCCAAGCGCCTAAGTGTGGCCACATCAAGTGAGGCCAACAAAAGCGGCCGGGAAGTCGGTGTACTGGCCGATTATAGGGAAAGTCTCAAGCACCTCGTTAGGCTGTAACATAATAATCGCAATTTGCTATTACCTACAGGCCACACGTAATATCAGCGTCCTGACAGGCTCTTGGGATGAGTAACCGTGAAAATAATAAGCTGAACGATAGTGTGTTATAAGAGATATGGGCTTGTTGTGGCGCAGCTTTGTGGTGTTAGTACAGATAAAGATAGGTACTGTAGTAATCTGCCGGGATGCCACGGCAGGTCACTACGTGTAACGTGCATGTTCACTCGTTTAGAGGTGTGTAAAGGACGTTCTGATTATTGAATTATATACCGGAGACTCGTAATATTATTTTAATGGCTTATGGCAAGCTCGTTACAAGTTTAACGTAAAGCTAGGAGTCAAACAATATAAAACAACTTTTCTGTATGTCATCTTCCAACTTATTCTACTATAAAATCCCATGACGTGTTTTAATGGTCAGCTGTAATTCCGATGAAGGTTTCATGCTGAAGGCAGGCTCGATTAAAGCCTCTACAGTACCTAGGTACACGGTATACGATAGTCAGTATAAGGATGAAATTGAATTCATGGGCATCCTCTTAAGCGGTCATTGTACCTACTCATCATTATGAGCAACTTTAACTATGGGACCAAACCTGAAATCGCGAAAAAAAACAGCTGTTTCCTACATTTTGACGAGTTATGGGAACATTAAATGTAGGGAACAGCTGACTTTCTTTGAAATTCTTTAGTACAGAATCCTAAATGTGCGAAGTCCGACACGCACTTGGCCGGTTTTTTCTTTCACTGATCCAAAAATCTGCCCTCGGGTAAACCTATTATTAAAATGAGCAAACAACAAAACACATTCTACATACATCAAATCTCCATAAACAAAAAGTAAGTATCTATCGCTTTAATTCTTAGCCTATAACAATACATCATCCAAACGCACAGCGTGCCAGGTCGCGACGTTGTTACGACAAAAATAAACAAATCTACACAGTGTTACAGTTCAGGGAACGCGAAAATAAACAGCGATATGTGCTCTTCAAACACCTGACAGTCCCATTACCGCGAACTATCACTGCACACTGTGCACTTGCAAATATTGGAGAAAAAATTACTACTCTCACAAACTTTTGTACTAGGATGGACTATGGTTTGTTAAGTAGGTACGTGTTGGTTTTTGATGTCGTGAGACGGCAAGAAATATTCGTTAGGAAGTTATGTGACAAGGAAAAATAGATTTCTAAATTCAATGGACCGTTCTCTTATCGCAGAAAAATACCTACTTTTTGCATTTTGGGACACAAAAATCTATGTGAGCTTTTGAATATGACGAAGAAGGTACATCGGAGTTATCATCAGCCATATATTTTTACGGCTAAAACCCGAAGTGCGGCTACAACTAGTTTTAGTCGGCTACAACTAGGTGTGGGCTGAAAGGTAGGTTAGGTTAGGTTAGTACTGTGACTACACAACACACCCAGTTGTAGCCGGCTAAAACTAGTTGTAGCCGCACTTCGGGTTGTAGCCGTAACATATTAACTACTGTGGGCGTGCTATGGGTAGTGTTGGTTGTTGCGCAATAGAAAAAACCGTTTTCTGTTCAAATCAAATTATAATTTACGTTCAAATTAATCACCCTAGCTATTCACACACTGTAGGTACACGACACAACTATACGGAACGCGTGACAGTTTCTTAACGTTCACAGCTCGACAATCACCGGCAAACTTTGCTTAACTCCGATCGACCAGCGTTATGTCGTTGACTCTGTCGAGCGTCGCTTGGTGGCGCTGGCGTCCCGATTAGTCAAACGACGACTAACATATTTCCGACAAATAGATTAAGGACCCCAATTTTTGCTGCGCCCATAATATCGTAATTTGATATCATACTTTTTATATTTTCATTTTTTTTACATAATAATAAAAGAAACAATTTTTACCAGCACTGGTAAACTATTTCTTTGTTTATTGCTTAGTATAACAAGCAAAACAAACTTTTATTTTGCCCAGCTCCCCGTCAATCGCCCCACTGTGTATCACCTCTCAACGCGCGAGGCGCCGCGGCGCGGGCGCTGACACGCAATTAAATAATGCTCCAAGTGTTCCCACTAAATTCAATATCTCGCAGCCAACTCTTTTAGATCTACGAGCATTATGATTCTGTTACCACTACCCTGAGCTAATAATTCTCACTGGGGCTTTATTTCCCATCATTACGGTTCTCATAATTGGTTGGGCAGAGGTGCACCTATAGTACACCCACATTTCGCTAGTTATGTTTTTAAATCCCATGAAATAGAGGGCGAGCCTGTTGCCATCAACCGGGCACGAATTCGGGTTCTCATTTTCGAGAGCAATTTATCAGTTTTGGAAATGAAGTTTAAATAAAAGATTTCCAAACATTCCCTATCGTGGCATATTTAAATTCAAACTTGATAGGTTGAGAAGTATTCACTTCGAAAAAAATATAAGTACTTTTTTTTGGATGTATCTTGAAATCTAGAATACATGACTTAACGTAATATTTACTTATCGATAATCAATCATAAACACATAAGATTAAGCAGAGGTGTATATATAATACACCCACATTTCGCCAGTTATGTTTAAGTCTCATGTAATAGGGGGCAAACCTATTGCCGTCAACCAGGCACAAATCCAGACTCCGGGCTGCTACTGACAAATTCCAGATGGAACAACCCAAGAACACTTTGCCCGACCTGGAAATCCAACCCAGGACCTCATACTCAGCAGTAGCGCTCGATGAAATAAATAAAGAACTCAACTTAACTTGAGCTTAATTTTTAGACTAATCGTCATCATCTGCCTACAGTAGTCCACTGCTGGGCATAGGCCTCTCATCCAGCTGCTACCAGCCACCCTGCGAAGATCGTCGCTCCACCTAGCTTGAGGGCGTTCTACATTACGTTTGCCGATTCGCGGTGTCCGCTCAAGATCACGTCTACCCCAACGGTCATCGGTTCTACGGCTAATATGGCCGGCCCATTGTCACTTCAGCTTGTTTATTTTGTGAGCTATATCGACAACTTTGGTTCTCTGCCGGAATTTTTAGACTGAAGAATGGCAATAAATCTAGGACACCATAACTCTTACTTACTCCCAGTTACGAACAAACAGACAAACACACGAGAACAAATAGTGTCGTAATTATTGAACGCAATTTAAGAACAGTTGTATGTAACAAAACACGGTTTGTTTCCTCCGACAGTTCCCACAGGGTAACTAATAGGCTGTCTGTTCAACGAAATATTGTGTTCGCACTGTATTTTTGCCTCACTTTATATGCAGCTAAAATTTCAACGGAAAATATCCCGTGATTGTTGAAACTACTCGTATCGATCCGAGATAGCGATCGATAGTGATGTTTCTATTTCTCTTTATAAATGGTGTAAGATGATATTTTATTCCTTGGTATTGCTTACGGGTTATTAACATGAATGAAATGAGGTTTTATTTAGATATTAGCACTACCCGCGCGACTTCGTCCGCGTAGATTTCGTACTTTAGTACCCAGTTAGGGGTAGATTTTCAAAAAACCTGGATACACGTTATTCTTTATTTTCGATCTTAAGTATAAATACTGAGTTTTGAGTTAATCGGACCGCGCGTTAAAATTCTTCCATACAAACTTTTACACCCCCCAATCTCCCTTTACGGGGTAGTTAAAAACTAAAAATGACAAACTTCTTAATTTACTGAGATAAGTAATTCGTTTCAAGTTTATTAACTTGTGAAATAAAATTTTTCATACAAACAGAATCCCCCCCTTTTCACCCCCTTAAAGGTCAAATTTCCAAAAATCCTTCCTTAGTGGATGCTTACAACAAAAGCATTAACGAATCAGTCGGGACAAGTTAGGAGGGTTAGGCAGAGGTGTAGGTACCTTTCATGATTCTCAGGCCGTTTTCACCCACTCCTCTGCCCATCTCGCCGCCAGACGACCGAAGCTTCATCTTCCAGTCCTTGGACGCCAATCGGTCACTACCTTACTCCACCTGTCATCACTGCGCCTTGCCAGTTGCCCTGCCCAACTCCATTTGAGTTCCATAACTCGTTTTCCGATATCGAAAACTTTCGTTCATCTTTGGATCTCGACGTTTGGAACTCGGTCTATTATTCTTATGCCGAGCATGGAACGCTCCATGGCTCCCTGTGCAACCCTCACCCTGTACACAGCGTCTTGCATGAGCGTCCACGTCTCTGCATCGTACGTCATGGTGGTCATGGTGTACCTTTTGACACCTATATTTCGTCAGTTATGTTTAAGACCTATGTAATAGGGGTGAGCCTATTGGCATCAACCGGACACAAATCCAGACTCCGGGCTGCTATGACAAATTCCAGTTGGAAAAACCCAATAACACTTTGCCCGACCCGGGGATCGCACCCAGGACCTCATGTTCAGCAGTGGTGCTTGCGATCACTAGACCAAGGAGGCAGTCTCAATCAAGTTATATTAATTAAGTTTATTATAATTAATAGTTATAATCGAGGGGCTTGTGGCTATGTAATAACAGCCGCACAGGTCGATCGATCAAGTTAAGCTACGCTTGCTGCGGTTGGTCCGTAGATGGGTGACCATTTTTACATGCCAAGAACCCTCCGTGCCTTGGAAAACATGTTAAGCGGTTGGTTCCGGCTGTCATTCGTGGATCATTGACAGTCGTTACGGGTCGTCGGAAGCCCGAAAATCTGACAACCAGTCTTACCAAGGGATATCGTATTACCCAGTAACTGGGTTGTGGAGGTCGGATGGGTAGTCGTTTCATGTAAAGTACTGGTATTCAGCTGCATCCGGTTAGACTTGAAGCCGACCTCAATATAGTTGGGAAAAGGTTGGGCAGATGATGATTCGAAACACCATCAAAGCTTTTCTATCCAGGCAGTGTTAGTTTTAATTACATTGCGCAAGGAGTATGAAAGTGAAATAGATTTACCTACTTTGTTGCACCAATGTGCAACAAAGTAAATCGCGAAGAAAATGCCAACGCTGTACTGTACCTTTCCAACAGCATTCCACCAGCTTTTATGAAAAGTATTTTACAGTTCAAGTAGTACCTACGATTACGGAATGCCTTGCCCGTGTCGATAAGGCGTGCTCAATCTTTGTCCACTTTTAAAATTCTGGTAAAAAAACACTTCCTCTCCCCTTAAAAATCATCATTCGATATAGTTCCTTGCTCTTGTTTCATGTTTATTATTGTATATTGTATACATATATTTATATATATGTATGTATGTATTTATTATATAATTATGTAACTGGTACACCACTGACTACCTACAGTATTGTCTCTCCTTCTCCCTTTAATCCATCCAAAGGTTGTCTGTAACAGATCGCTTTTAGTGATAAGACCTCCCATTGTGTCACCCTATGTACAATTTCTACATTATATATCTATAATTTGTATGGTGTACATAATAAAGAGTATTCTATCTATCTAGTACAAAGTAAAAATGATCAAATGGTTACAAGCTACAATAAATCATTGTAAAACAATTTATCAGCTTCAAGATTTCCGTAAGCAAGTGTTAACCCTACTTAATTTATTAAATCACCTAATAGACTTTATTATACTCTATACAGGGTGGTAGGGATATCGACGCGAAGCCGGTCACCATGGATTCAGTACATGATTCTGGACCCCCTGCGCTGAAATTTTTCGTCAGTTATTAAAAAAAATAAGCTGTTTCCTACAAAAGTGAAATACCTACGCGGTCTCAATTTAAGGAACAGCTAATTGTTTTTTAAATAACCGACGAAATATTTCAACGCAGGGGGGTCCAGAATCATGTACTGAATGCATGGTAACCGGCTTCGCGTCGATGTCCCTGCCACCCTGTATAATGTGGTAGGTGTGAGTGTGCTTTAACAAGGTGTAATCTTAATCACCATTAACCTCTTCAAGGGTCTTTGTACTCATCATTAAGAACAATAAAAAAATCATCAGTTCCCTACATTTTGACGAGGTAAGCGTACATAAATGTAGGGAACAGCTGATTTTTTTTTTCGGGATTTCAGGTTTGATTGTTGATTTGAGTTGTTCATAATGATGAGTACAATGACCCGTTAAGAGGTTAACGGTGATTAAAATTACACCTTGTATAAGGCAACAGTGAGCAACACTATTAATCTGTTATGAATATCAAAGACAATTACCGTACAAGAGGTGCGTTGTTACAAGAACATGTAAAGGAAGGCAAAAGGTACAATTTACTTCAAAAGAACCGTGAACCCTGCCAGAAGAGACTGTCTATAGAGAGGTTTTTTATTTAGAAAGCTTAAGCAATGGACGCATGAAATGACTCGCAGATAACGCACTTATAATGTTGAAGAGTTATGAAACAGCTGCAGCTTTCAAAATACGACGGGTCGTTATTAGAGCAGTAAGTTTTATAAACGTGCCCAAACTGTGGTAATTATATACAGCCGTTTTAAAATAATTATTAATTATTCGTAAAAATTGAAGTTACAATCTTATAGGCTAGATTGTAATTAATTATTAAGAACTTGGTTCTTTTTAATAAAGGAAAAAAAATGTATACAGCCGTTAATATAATAATAATAAACTCCACCGCTGTATCTCTACGTTGACGTCGTGGTGGGGCTAGTGCGTTCCAAACTCTAGGCCTGTGTCGGTAGAGTTTACTTTGCCGGAACGGGTCTAGGTTGAGGAGCCAGACCAAGAGAGATATAGAAACCCGCAGGGCAGCATGTGGCGAGCTGTTGGGCCGTAGCGACACCACGGTCCCCATCTCCCGGGAGAAGTCTTATTCCTCATCTCTGGCTTGCCTTTATTGACCGGCTAGAGTGAATACTGACGAGGAACAGAACTTCCACCTCATTCTTGCCTTTATTGGCTGGCTTAACTAGAGATTCGCAAGAGCAAACGTGCTCGGAGGAAGCAAGTATTCCAGTAAGTGCTGGTAGGGATCTTGACCATCTTTCAGGCTCTGGGAGTGTTCTGATAGTCGTGGAATACCTCTCCACTCCTCATTAGCACCTCAGGACATATTGCCCCCTTGTCGTTACATCAATGTGCTAGCGACCGTTTCCGGGGGCCCATTATTAAGTGTGCAAGTCACCCCCTGCCATTTTATCCGTGTATTACATAACATTGATCAGTCAGGCACCCAACATAGTCTTTCCATAGTTTTTGGCAACCAGTCCACATTAGCCATCCAAACACATATTCCAATATTTTTGTTTCCATATCCTGCAATAGTCCTACACCAACCGGGGATTGTCCTTGGGTGCACTTGCATAGTGCATACAGGAATAATCGTCGGTTGGTGCCTCATTCCATTTAAAATTGTCTAAGGGGCCTCTGCGAGTTGGCTTCGGCCCCTCGTAAGCCTTCCAAAGGACCGGGACTCCATGGTCCCGATATACGTGAAGATAATAATAATAATTTTATTTTAAGTTTCACAGACTCATTAACTTAAATACATAAACGAGATGAGAGAGATCAAAACAAAATGACGATTTGACCAATGACCATGACCGTGACAAAAATTTAAACAACTGTCAAAATTCGCGCCAATTTTCTCAATTTTGATAAGCACAAACGATCAATCAGTCGTATCCTCTCGATTCATAAATTACGTTATTTACTTTTCAATTTAACCTGCATTAACGGCACTAGCACTACCAACATTAGTTTGGTTCAAATGACACGGGCGCATAACTCACGTCATACCGACCATTACTGTAACTCAAAATGGCGGCCAACTATCAAAGAGAAAGCTCGTGAGCTCTCACATCATTCTCTATGGTCTAGCTAGTCTATGGCTTGCGAAACGGAGTGCAGATTAAAAAGGGTTTAGTAAATGAAGCTCTATTATAAATTATTTAGGGATGATATTAGTTTGATGTGAGGTTTTATTTTGATCGTTTTAGTGGATCCACATATTGGGACCAATATTGGGGTAATATGCGGCCTACAATAAACTTCCATCATTATACCACGTCTTTTCCGAGCTCGATTCGATTTAACACACGCATTGGCCGCGTCTTATTTAAAAGCGATCGTCGAGCGAATAAGCAAACTTCGCGTTCATGTGTCACTTTTTATTCGGTGAACCTGAACACGTGGTCGCGCCTACAGAGGGCGCTTTTCAGTTTTCCGAACAAAAAGTGACATATGACGGCGACGATTGTGTATTCGCACGACGATCGCTTTTGAATAGGACGCGGGGATCCAGTGCTGATATCGGGGTAAGTACGTATATTTCGGTTTTTTCCACTTTTCCCTAATTATTCTAATGACTAACATTCTGAAGTTTCAGTCTGGCATTATTGTCAAAACACTTCCTTCAGAATATTATTAACCTAGTAATTCAACCTCTGAAAGTTTCATAAAAAGTGCCTACACCACAATTGTACCAACAAATAACAAAAGTCCGTTTCAATTTTCTTTTTCGTTTCAGTAATCAAAATATGGAATGAGTAGCCAATGTACCTCCTAAACCATGACCCATCAACACCAACGTTGGCCCCAACATTACCTAGTGTGACAGGACAAAATTTATCAATTTACGAAGATTGTTCTTTACTATTAACACGTTATGTTCGTGTCTCGGGGCGATATCGTTGCTAAATATTAAATTATTGAAGTTTCTCGCACAGATAACACATGGTTCACCGTCTTAATGGCTTCGTGATTTAACGAACTTCTTACTTTGTGGGCGATGTTAATCAATATATTCTAAGAGGAATTGGGTTTGATGCATAAAGAGACGTAGGTACCAACTTACACAAAATTTAACATAAAGTTCTAAGGAAATGTGATTTTCAGATTCTGTGCTGAATTGAAACTGAAATATTTGAACTAGGCTTTTTTGCATGTCAGTAAAAAATGTTTTAGGGATTTCTAAGGGTTGGACACAAATATAGGTAGGTACATGATTCACTGTATATATTGTATTCATCACATTTTATATAATCAATAATTCCATGTACATTAGAGCTTTCAAATAATTACAACATTAATAATGGTATAATCTGTGATTTTCAATAAAAGTTTTATAACACGCCGAATTCGTAAAATTATAAAATTAAAATAAAATAACAGGTAACTATCTTACACTACAACATCCAATTATTAAATTAATAATTGTGTTATTAAATATGAATATATTTTAATTGTTTTAAAATTTAACTTGTCGAATAATAATATTTAAACATTGAAATAAAGTTGCAGATTGCAACCACCAAGGAATATTAAATGTTAATGAATATTAATCTTTATAATTTGCAAATAAGATTTGGTGTTGTTCAGAGGTTACGTAGTAGACTACAATTCCATAACATTTAATGTTTTTCCTTGTAATCTACGACATAAACCAAGATCAGCATCACAACCCATTGGGACATTGAGATCTTATCATGAAGAATTTGTATACACTTTATAAGGAATGCAATAAGATATCCTATGAGATACACTATGAAATAGATAGAATATAATTTCCTACTGTGTGTATAATAGAATTTTGTCTCATGTCTTCCCTCTTAAGTCTTGTAGTTAAGTAACTATAATTAACTACATTGAAAAGACAAGCGATTAGCACAACACCGAATAGTCAAATAATTATAATTATATAATTCAAATTCTCATTTAATTATCACACTCGTTTTTTTTATAAAAGAACTAATATTGTCAGTGGCACCTTTGATTTGTAACTGCTTACAATTTCACATTGTACCTACAGAGAAAATACAACCTCATATCCCTTAATCAACTGCATGTACTCTAAGTAATTATAGTATAGGTCTTTACTTTAGTAATGCAAATAATTAGTCCGTTAACAAAGCACATAATTGCGTAATTAAAACATGGCACTCCAAAACTGTAAGCACTTACAGCTTTTATACATTTTCAGCCTAAAATACATTAAAATTGACGTTGCTGTAAATAATTTTGAATATAATCGCTGTCCTAGAAATTATTTTCTAAATTTATAGCATTCGTAAATAATCAATTTCTTCTTAATTGACTCTTTTATGCCGCTAAAATATAATAATTTGTGTAAATTGCAAATAATTGACTTCTAAGACGCTATGAATACTATTGGACATTCAAAATAATTATAATTAATTTACAATAATTCTATTCATAAGATCTGTTGAACTATAAAATAAACAAAAATAATTTAATTTTATAATTATTCTTCTTACTACTGTCAATTCAATTCCGTATTTCTACCATCGCTGTTTTTTTTTTGGTGTTATACAATGAGGAAACGATGAATTATTAGTGTTAGGAATATAGATAAATATTATGTGTTACAGAACTATTTTATAATATCAGAAAGATTCCACTACATTTGGAAGAATCCAATAAGTCCTTTATGAGCTTTGGCCGAGAGTGGTAATTATAGTTACAATTTTTTTATAGTACATAGGTTAAAATGAGCATATAGATATCATATATAGAACCAGGACTATAAATAGTAAATATCTACAAGGCACGCAAATAAATTTTTAGACAGCCATGGTGTTATTTTTATAATATTAGTGTCATAGGTAAGAATTTCCAATTTGAAAAAGAAAGTTTTTTTTTTACTAAAATGGCTCTGTTATATAAACCGTTTATACGCATAGTTAGTAACTTATTATGTATTCACTTAATTTACAGTTACATTTTTACAACTTTATGAATCGATTTTAACCAAATAAATATTTTGTTCAACGGATAATTATGATCTAATTTACGTTAAAATTTTGAATAATTGTATTATTCAAAAAACAGCCGAGTATTTTGTATAATATTTCGTTCCTTATAAGTTTAGAGCCTAATTGTTACAATTTTAATTATATGTGTATAATAGATAAACAATAAAATATTATAATATTATAAATAGCTTCTCATTTGAAGTGGAACCCAACGGATGCGACGAGTGAATTAATTACATATATTTTCCTGGAAACAAAAACTTTATTATTACTCTTACACTCAAAGGAAAATCCCATACTCACACCAAGTGCATATTTATTGTAGTACAGAATAATTATCCCGACAATTTCATATAATTGATGTAAAATCTCTCAAAACACTCTTCACCTAATTTTGATACTAACTTGATAGTGCATGTCACAAAATGCACGAATAAAAACTTCCAATTACGCAAATGTGTGTAGTGAAGTACAGTATGCAATACATTTGACGTGAAGTGTATTTCTGTGAGTAATATCAGTCAAAGTATCATGCTGTATCAAAAAATAAATAAAAATTCAAACATGTGTAAATATTTAAACAATGCAAGTGTCAATGTTGATTTGATAAATTCAAAATGGCGTACTTATCTACTTCTGTTCTCGCTCAATATAAATGTTAAATCAAAACATTTCAAGTGTGAGAGTGGGGTTTGAAAAATACAAAATGGTGGATCTACTTCTATTCTCGCTCAATGTAGGCGTGAGGAACTTTGAACTGTATTGTGAGGATAGTGAGGTGAAAACGCAATGTAAGTGAGGATTTTTGATCCATGTTAGTACAATGGTTTAAAATAATGTGTAGAAGCGTCCGAGAAGTACTAGGATGGGTAGCTGCGTATTTTCAAACAATATTTTAAAACACAAAAATATACAACGATAGTAATTTTTGACAAGGCTTCGCGGTCCAGAAGCATTTGGCACAACCTCGCGTTGACGTAGCGTAAACGCTGGATCAACGCCAGATGCGAAGGAACCTCTAATATTTAAACACAATACTCGCCTGATCTCTATAATTGAAGCAACCTTCATTGCAACATCATCAAAATTCGATAATACTTAAAAATTAACGACTTACAATAAATTCTACTTCTACAATTTACAAGCTCTAAAATGCAATAGATTAGAAAGAAGAAAAGTTTGAATGAAGAACAATCTAGTACTCACAATGGTTAGTATTTGCTGCCACAGTACCATTGGTGGCCGCGACCGGCGCCGCAGCCGCGATTGGCGACGAGTTTCGGTACCGAACTAACCAAACATTTGTTTAATGTTATCACCTGCAAACAGCAGTAAGCAAAACATATGCCTCGAAGCGACTAGCCTCTACACTATATATACCCGTGGTTTGTTCATACGTGCTTCTTTGAGGAGAAATTGTATTGTGCATTATTTTTTATACTTCGTTTGTTTTTCTTTGCGTAAAATGGGACATGGAGTAGTATTTTCAGTGCATGTCATTTTTACACCATTTTGGTTGGTATGTGCAGTAGTAAGTATTAACAAACTAAGACCTAGTTTCACCATTCCATGTTAGCTAGTTTAATCTTCTGATAAATGTTAACGGGACATTGAGTAGCGAGTGTTTCACCAAGCGCTAATCCATGGTTAAATGTATTAATCATGCGTTAAATTGAATTGCTGCCCTAAAGGTCCGTTAACTTACTAACTGACATTTATTCACTTGTCAAAATCATCGAAATAAAAAATTCGAGTCTATAATAAACGGCTAGCTAAAATGATGCATTGTTAGTGAACATTGACATGTGACATTGCGACTTTTTATTTTGGTTGATTTGACAAATGACCGATAGAGTGAATGATAGGTACATCCTAACGCCAGGTGTGTTATTTTTTTCTGGTGGAACGTAAATACCATTAACATCGATGTTTATTTTAATGGCTGATTTACTAATGTCTGATTATGAACAGTTTGGTGAAATTAGCTCTAAGTCTTTTCTATTCATAAATCATTTCACGTATTTTGTTTTTTTTTTGTATTTCCTGGTATATTAAATGAACTGTATATTTGTGCATCTATCATAACATTTATTGGAAATCTTTTTACTTGCACAGTGAGCAAGAAGTGGAATGGTTTGAAAATGTTGAGGTTAGTGCTTAGTGCAGTCATACAACAATGTAGGCTGAACGGTTGACTTACTACTCCGATAGGTACCTACATGCTCAAGTTTGACTTTGACTAACGATTCAATCGATGCCGATGGCATATAAAATCAAATGCTAAGGCACATTATCAACTCAATAAAACATGGTTCTGCTTCATAGCAGAATTATCAGACTCAATAAAAGTAATTAACTTAACAACAGAAAAGACTTGAGTCAGCTGCTCTTCTTTCAAAATCTGTGCAGCATGCTGAGTTTTGCGATTCTTTTTTGTTTTTTTTTTGACTCACTTCAGCTGCATGGATTTTTGTAACAGGCAACATTTAGAAAGATAACGAAGAAGCTCGGTAGACAGTCACAGGATTTGGAAGAGAAAGTAATAAGCCAATTGCGCTAAGTTCAGTACGAGATCTAACACATTCATAACATTCAGACGATCAAGGAAGGGTCAGATGCAAACTAACAGTTTAGTAGCCAATCACAAGAGATTGCACGTTGCTAGTGGGGTGAGATGAAACTTGGCCGTTCCTCTGCTTGCGTTAGGATTTTTTTTTTGCAATAGGTCTATTTATACATTTTTTTAATAACAATTTGCCTATCTACATTTTAGTCTCTCTCACAGAGAATCATGATTGTGTTCTTGAAGCAAGTCTTCGTAAAGTTTATTTGCTAAAAGAAAAACGGCACTTAAATCTTTTTGCTCTCTTTTAAAAACAATATTTTTATCAAGATTACACTAATCTTGTTACCAACAATAGTTTACTTTTTCCTAAAAGCATCTGCTGCTGTTCATTGAATTAGATTCAAGACCGCGCAAACATATAACTTGGCGGATTAAATGTGACATCTTCCAACCCGCTCTCTCAGAGAGAAGGCCTGAGTTCCAGCAGTGGGAACATTTTAGGTTGAATATTTTGTACCTATAGGAAACTTCGTTGTTGTTCAATAACTGCCTTCAGCTGCAGTTACTGGATCTTTCACCAATTTAGCAGTAGGTACTTTATCTGTTTTGCCTGCAATTTTACTTACAAGTGGCTACGAGCGAGCTCATAGTCTTCAGGACACCTTAGTTAAAATCAGTCAAGTTCCATCCCTCCCCATGTCACACACATAACATTCCAAGTCACACAGCTAAGCTTCACTTGACAACATCGACTGTGCTTGTTACTTGCTGATACTTACCAAATAGTAGACCTATTATAACGATTCCAATCACTCCCATTATTATCATCATCTGTAATGTGAAATATATTAAAATTAGGTCAGGGTATCTAAAGCAGCTCGTCCATAAAATACTGATTTTACGTAGAAAGCCGTCCACTCTGCGGTGTATCGTATCAGTTTTGTATACCCTCTAGATGCAGTATGAATTCGATAGGTTCTTTTGCTCCATCAGATCGATACAACTGACATTTAACACCCACATAAATACAGCAATATGGAATTATACAGCTTAACGCCAACGCCGGCTGTCGCTGAAAACCAGCGCTGGAGCTCTGTCTCGCATAGGGTCGTAGCATTATGCTGAGCGATAGCCGTTTTGCGTGGATGTGACGCATATTTTCCCCCAACTTGTTTCTTTTTCGTGTTTGTGTATTTTTTTGTGTCACGTTTACCGCAAATAAACGTATTTATTTTCTTTGTCTTCTTTTTTTAAAACAATGAATATTACTTTGTTATCAAACAAAACATAGGATTACCTTAAGATTTTGTAACCAGAACTTGTTCTTCAAACTCTTGGCCTGCTGCTCGAACTGTGACGCCCCGTACTGCAGCGCATCTGTTGATAGTTGTATACAATATTATAACATAACATCACGCTTGTATTCCACGAAGGGTTCGGCAGAGGTGTATAATTAGTATCATCCACATTTCGCATGATTATATCCCATTATAATGCGGGCAAGCTTATTGTCATCAAGCGAGCACAAATCCAGACTCCGGGCTGCTACTGAGAAAATTCCTAATGGAAACTCCAATAACATTTTGCTCGACTTGATAATCGAACCCAGGACCTCACGCTCAGCAGCCGTGCTAACAATTACCATATCTTTAAACATAGATTGGATTTAACCAATTATACAGGATTATTTCAAATTGGAGTATGAGTTGAGAAAAACTGTTTTCTTATTTTTTAACGTGTTTATATATCGATACTCATATGTGAAATTTACACAAAAAAAAACAGATTTTTAAACTGATATTTCAAGTGACTACACTAACTGCGGTCGATGACCCCACAAAAAAATCATGAAATCAATTTAGTTTTTGCTATATCATGTTTAGATATCGATACCCATGCGTCAGCAGAGTTTAGCTAGCCAATTTAAAATAACCCTGTAATTATTTTTGTATGTACTGGGAGCTAGAGCACCACCATCTTGTCGGTCGTACTACCCGTTTGTCCCTTGTTTATTTAAACAGTCATTCACAATTTTATCACACTTGGTCTCACTCACAAATGCAATACTCATGTTTTGTCCTCGTAAAGTATTAACGTCACTTTTGTTATTACGGCTCTCGTACGAAGGTTTTCAGTTGAAAGCACTTTTGTTAAGCCATAAGGTTTTAGATGTGAACTTTACTTGAGACCCATATGGATATCCACATGGACAGATAATGCTAAGAGATATCCTCTTAGATAAAATACATGTATAGAGGTATAAGGTGTGAAGTTCACTCATCCTCCATAGAAAAGGGAGGATCCTCCGACCAGACGGGTATTGTATCTGGTGTGCTACTGCCCGACGGTTGATGTCGGGATGATAAATGATAAATGAATGATTTTATTTCTGTAAGTAGGTTTATACAAACACTTTTACACGTCAAACATTTTTTTTTTAAACTAGATAAGGCCGGCGTTTCCTATCTGACTACTCTGAGAAGAAAGGCCGAAACAAACTCAGAGGTCACAGTCTCTTTTAAGTCCAGACATAATCTTGGTCAGATCATGTGAATACCATGTAGGTCTTTTGAGGAAAGAACCACACAGATTGAGTGGACCTGTCCAGTCAGTGCAAGCATCTGTCAGTAATCGAACAGCTCAACATAAAAGTTAAGGAGCTCAACGATGTTGTATGTATATGCCAGTCGCGCGGTAAACTCTGCTTGCGCGATGCAGGATTTTGCGTTATGTCAGTGTGATGTGGCTATGTATACGTAGATGCCGCCAATCATAAAATTATCTAAAAATATAGATAAGAGCTGTTTTACCTGCTCTGTCATCAAGTTCTGATAACTTCACATCTCGGTCGAGTACCTTGTCCATGTTTGTCTTCATTATGTCCACCACCTGAACAATAAACAGCGACGTAATCATTGAGTCCAAAGTATTTATGTTATTGAAGAGAAAAGACGCCTTCATACACAGAGATTAGAAAATAGTTTATTGTCCAGGTAATACAGTAAGCAGGTTTACATGTTGAGAGGATGTCTTTTTAACTCAGCCAGCCAACAGCCAACTGTCAGCTGCTCATGTGAGCAGCTTAAAATATGATCTACAGCTAAGTAAAAAGTATTATTTGCCAGTGAGCCCCAGACTAGACAGTTAGTCTGTATCTTGGGGCTCAAGAAAGACAAAACGAATACAAGGAACGACCGTTGTTCACCACTCTTGCTCATTGGATACTGGCGACTAGAAGCCGTGAAAGTTCAGGTTTCCTCTCAATGACTTTCTAGCTAGTATGTCAGTGTGAACTTAGCCTAATAACTAGAATGATTGAACGTATTAGGTATTGTGGTGATATAGCGCTTAGGGAGTACAATTTTAAATTCATCCTTATTTTTCAATGCCTACCAGTAGTATGGACTGCCTAATGCATACCTTGCATCTTTTTGCATCATCTTGCATTACTATCATGTCAACGTACCTCATCGACCTGCGCCTGAGTCTGCTGCAATCGCCTCTGCGCGGCAATCTGCTGCGGGGTGCGGGGTCCTCCGATGATCTCTCCATCGGGTCCTGTCTCTCCCTCCGGTGGGGCCAACCCGGTAGCGGGACCAGCTTCGGCAGCCCTTGAAAATGTAACAATTGAAAATGTTAATCTTTAGTTATGTATGTTTCCGATGTTCTTCCTTTCAGTTTACAATAAAATCTATCTTCTATCTTGTTATATTTTTCTCCAAAATAAAGGTAAGTGTTCAGTTTTGTAACCAGCTTTTTGAATTTGGAAGATATTAAGGGCCTTAAAAAATGAAAGGTGCACTAACAAGGATTTTTCTAAACTCCTCTCCTAAGCGGACCCAACATTGTAACATATAGTTAAAGTTTCTATGCGAACAAAGTCGAGAAAACAGCTGGTAAACCAATTAATCCAACTTTACTCAAACAATGTTACAGTTACTTAAGAGCGGCCAACCCGTCGTACTTTTCAGACAAACGCTCGTACGTGATTATGGCATTGTAACACATCTTTCTTTGAACTAATAGGTATCTTGTGCACTATATTTAGGTTTCTATGGAAGCAAAAAATATGGAGAAACAAATTCACTTAAAGCCTCCAAAAATCTGCTTTTTTGCACAAATATTACCTGAACTATGGACGTCCATAATGTACTCATAAATGGTAAAAGTAATAAAAAAAAATCTTCATAGAAACCTCCATGTTTGAATGACAAACATTAAAATCACAAACTTGTAAGGATTACTCAAAAACACGTAATTCCTGGAACGAGTTTTAGTAAATTTCCGTACACTATTTTTCGTTCAATGTGTTCGCGTTTTCACTTGCGCTGTATGAAACAACAAGCTTTTCGACCATGTTCACGTTGACGATAGACGAATCGGGAAGAGTCCTCTTAAGTAAATAAGTTACAGTTAAAAATATAAAGACAGTTTTGCTCCTCAAAAATCTATACGCAATATCAACCTATATTTACTACCGGATCGAGCTTTTCCTCCTACATTTCAAAAACAATTCTGGCACAAACATATCTGACGCCTGCCAATTCTTTACCGAAACCAATTTTCCTTCAATTGATTTCAAGGCAAGGTAAAAAACAAGTCGGTAAATAATCCTTATTAACCTAATAAGAAATCACGTACCTAATAAGATAGAATCAAAAGTATGAAAAAAGCTTCGTATTATTTCGGAAAAGGTCGTTTACCTTCGTAAACTACACGAGGCATTTACAGTAACAGACGCGCGGGTGTCAGATAATATTCCAAGGTAATTTAGAGGGTTGAAAACTTGCCAAATGTTAACTTTGCAGAGAGCTTTGTGCTCTATGGTTTATCTTACGTAAATACTCCGCAGTGGGAAAGTAGGGTAAACAACTACTGCGGAAAATGTTGATTTGAAATGGTAAATGGAGAACTAAATCTGCTTGGATTGTTTTAATACGTTAGTACACATATTATGTGTTTAGTGGTTTTTGTAACAAAAATAGTATGTAAGGATCGTAACAGGATCTGTAGTTTCTGCCAACCCTCATGGGAAGAAGGCGTGAGTTTATGTACGTGTATTATTTGTTATATTCACCTAATAACTCATTATCACTCTTATTCCCAACTAGCTTTTGCTCGCGACTTCGTCCGCATGAAATTTCTTGTTCTCCCGACCCACTGCGTCGCATCGCATCACCTGCCCGCGATGTTACTTTGTTTTCGCTTAGCGTTCTTTCTGACTTTTTTCTTTTTGCTCGGCTCGTGAGGGTCCTAGTGTGATGTTAAATAGCACATAGCCTTGCTCAAGATTTGGGATATCAAATACAAACATATCTATTTTAAATCCGACTGGTAGTTCCAGAGATTAGCGCCTTCAAACAAACAAACAAAAAAAAAACAAACAAACTCTTCAGCTTTATTGTTTGTATAGATTAATTAAAATCGGCGCAGTAGTCATTTTCAATAATTTCTATCAGTTGTCAACTCAGTGTTCACTTCGAGCCACGAAGTGAAAAAAAAAACCATGAAGATTTTCAATGTCGAGTACATGGCTTTAAGTTGGCAAAGTTGCGACCCTAAGCACGGTAAGTAATCACTGCGGTACTAAAATCTTAACTTCTCTTGCCACTGCTACCGTGTTTCTACAGAATAATTAATATATGTAATTTATCTTCCAACCTTGTCGTCAACCACGCTACGAATTAATTAAAAGAAAATTAATTAACTTTTTATAAAAAGCTGTTTGTATTACTGCTCCCTATGTACCTGGCTCATTTTGATGTTTAGCAATATAGTCTAGAATCTGTTTATTCAGAATAAAAATTAACTGTATATAAATAACAACGTATTCCTAAATAAAATAAAATATAATATTCTAACTTAAGTAGGAAGCGCTAAGGTAGCCCGCAAAATTCAAATTTTCTTACGATTTTTGCAATTTTCAGCTCAATGTCTGGGTGTATGTTGATTAAAGTATAATTCGCGACCGTAACAAATATGCATTTACAGAATTGTAATCATTAGAATCAGTAATACAACTGCTTAAGTTAGTATAATCCTCAATGTTAAGATTTCATGAAATAGTTGAGAGTTGAGATGACTTTAATGATCATAATTCTGTAAATACATATTTATTACGGTTGTGAATCATATTTTCAACATACAATCTGATACTGACCTGCAAATTGCAAAAAAAAACCTAAGAAAATTTGAATTTCGCGGGCTACCCTGGCGCTTTCATCTTAACTAAAACTATTAACAAACTAAAATAACTATTAGCAAACAAAAAATTCGTCCGCATCGCTGTCGACTGTTAATGTTTGCACCAAAAACAACCCCATTTAATGTCCAGAAAATCACTGTCCTTTCCAAGGTTGCCCTGAAGAGATCGCAGTATGCGATAAGGCCGCCAATTTTATGTTTTGTAGTCTATAATTTATCTATATATAGTGTATAATAAAGTATATATAAATAAAGAGAAAATTAATTAAATGTACCCAAGAGAATGGCGGCATTGCAACGATGTATGACAATGCTTAACTTCTGGCTAAGGTAAAAGCCAGCTCTAATCTAGAATATAAAGAAAATTAATTGATAAAACAATAAAACCTCAACCTTGTGATTGTTCAAAGTTTTAATCTTATAAAAGATAAAATTTAAGTTATTTAAGTCAAAGCTTGATAACATTGTTCAACTTGAAAGTACCTTCAACTCAGTTCGTGTCTTAATCGTTTAATCAGTTTTTGGTTTTACTGTTTTTTTGGTGCAGGTAAAAATAGTTCAGGTATTTGAAGAAACTTATGTCAGGTCGACACGTCAACTCAGCATGAACCTTCTCTACAAAGATGATTATTATTCCTTACAGCGTTAATCCAACGCGTCTAAATATGTTCGTGGAAAATATGAAAAGACCGCAAATTTATTCTAATCAAGAGGAAAAAATATCCTATTAAATTAAATTCATCTTATTATTTCGTTCATGAATTATTTGAGAAATTCTGGAAAGGGACGCTGATGCTTAGGGGTCAACGTATCTTTAAAAGTCCAGACGTTTACCACAAAATCGATTTCATGCAACTAAAGATTGGGGCAATGTCTGGACTGGCCTTTGAGACAAATGTCAAAGCCACCCTAAACAGAACACTGGGCTAAAGAAAGCAATCAACCTTGCTGAATTATACACTAGTTCCTACAATACACGTAACTCGCACTTAGTTCCCAACGTTTCAACCTTGAAACTCGCCCTTATCGATCTTAAAATGATGTATTATGCAGAATACTTACCTACTTACTAATATTATAAATGTGAAAGTAACTTTGTCTGTCTGTCTGTTACCTCCTCACGCCGAAACCACTGAACCTATCGTTATGAAAGACAGATAGGGAGCTTGGGACCAGCTGGGGAAGGACACAGACTACTATTCGTCCTGGATAAAAATGATGAAATACAGAATACATGCAGACGAAGTCGCGGTCATCAGTTAGTATAATATAATAGCTAGTTTGGTGACAGATCGATAGGAAAAGATGGCAACGTGCCAGGCGACGTCATCATCATGGCAATTAGGGCTCGCGCTAATGGTATCGAATGCCGTGATTGTATGCATGGCAATTAGTTTATTAGCCATGGAAGAAGTGCTTTTTACAGGTCGTAAATAATAGATTATACAACGAGTGAAAAAAAGGAAATTTAATTCGAGGACTAAGTTGGATTTAAAAAGGAAAGGAAAGGTTAGTTTTTTTTTTTAAGTTGGTTGAAAAGAGTATGCTTAGATGGTTTAGTCATTTGAGAGGATGAATGAAAGTCGACTAACAAAAGGTATATTTACAAGGCAGATGTGAGTGGAAACGCCGGGAGGGGACGCCCTAGGAAGACATATAGTGATCTTATCGGTGAAGTTCTTCAGAAAGGTCAGGTGCGAAGTACTCGCAACCGGCGTGCGTGTATGACCAGATGTATGAACGTAAACGAGGCAAAAGGAGTATGTAAGGATCGTAGCAGGTGGCGTTTTCTAGTTATAACAATAAATAAACTTAAAAAAAAGTTTCTGCCTACCCCCATGGGAAGAAGGTGTGAGTTTATGTATAAGTTACTAAGTTGGATCCCGAGAGCAGCGAAGGATTCTAGATAAGAATCCTGAGCGGAGCGAGGGATACAAGGACTGAGATGATTTTTTTATTTCACGAGTTGTGTACCTACTCTAATTTTTACCATTGACTGCGAGACACTAAATAGTAGTATATCTACTATAATTGCTGCTTTAGAGCGAAACGATTCCGGAGTCAGTGTCTCATTTTCGTCACTGGACGAACTCATTTTATTATAATTATGTTAATATTTTTTTCCAATGACATAAAACAACCACGATAACAGATAGAAAAGAACCTAACTTAAATTGGCCGAATACTTAAAAAAAAAATGTGTAGCTCTATGGAATAGCTCCACTTAGCCAGCCAGTTGGTACTTTCAGCACGTTTCATTTATTTTTTGTACATAATTCGTGCTTGTTCCAAATTCAAAATGTTTTCATTCACTCAGTGACTACAAGCGAGTTTTACTCACTGTTATCAATGAAACAAATTCCCTGTTTCGAGTGGCAATGGTAAAAAGGCTTTGTAAATAATTTTTCAAGTGTAGGCCTATATTTATAAGTTAGCTGTTTTATTTACACAGCTCTGCATCAGTATATTCATCATTTGCTGCAGAGCCTCATCTCATGAGAAAAAGGTTGGTAGCCGCTGAACCAGGGCTATCACATCTATGTACAGAAGTTCGTTATTATATCAGTTAAGTACCTATAAATCGCCACAAGAAACAGAGTAGGAAATTTGCCCAAAATCATCAATCTTTGCAGGCAGCCGAATGCTCCAAGTATATAGGAAACCTCACTTTTCTTCATCGTTCATACACTCTTTACGACACCCATTTTTTTCCATAATCTTCCCAAGTTCGCAGCTAGGTACACTCGAGTGAATGTAAAAAAAATGTGTTCTTCCACATAGCCATTTAAGAAAATATTTACCAAATATTTATGCCCTACACAAAGGAAGTACCCACTCTATCAAACTTCATTAAAGTACAATGAGTGTGAGAAGTGCCACACGATAAATTTTAATAAGGCTGTCTCGGAGAAACTTGGTCGTTACTACAAACTTATCAAAATGTAAGCAACTTTCATGACCGAAGAGTTTACGAAGAAAATTTGAAGCTTATCTTTCGTTCACAGAAATCAAGGCCAACAGAATTGATTTTGTTTAAATGATTAATTTAAAGATTAGGTCTTTTGCAAAACAAGATTCCATTGATTTGTTTAAAATAAATTATGACGTTTACAAAGACTGCCTCAATGGTCTAGTGGTCGCAAGCGACACTGCGAACCATGAGGGCCTGGGTTCTATTCCCGGGTCGGGCAAAGTGTTATTGGGTTTTTCCATCTGGAATTGCTCAGTAGCAGCCCGGGGTCTGGATTTGTGCCCGGTTGATGGCAATAGTCATGCCTCCTATTACATGGGTCTCAAACATAACTGGTGAAATGTGGGTGTACTATAGGTATACCTCTGCCTAACCCTTTGGGGAGGACAGGCGTGATGTTATGTTTACGAAGACTTTTTTTCTTTGAACTTATCTTCTTTAACTTATTGGCCACAGGCCAACAAAAATGGCTACTTTGCATGGTTTCAGTTCATATTATTTTAGAATATTATGTAGGTCAAAGTAAGATTGCTAATAGTTACAACTTTAAAACTATTTGATCTTGATCTCTTCTATATACATAAATATATACAAAAACAAAAAAAAAATTGTAGTGTCTGTTTGTAATGTCAAAATTACAGCTTTTTACTAAACGAATATAAAAGTATATACGGTCCTAGTCATAACAAAAAAAACTATTCTTAAGATTTTTGTCTGTCTGTCTGTTTGTTCCAGCTAATCTCCGAAACGGCAGGACCGATTTTGATGAGACATCCACCGGAAGATAGTTTATGTATAACATAAACTATAATCACTAACACTAATCATAACTATAACTATATCCTTATAAAGGAACAACTATGGCTACTTTTATTTTAGAAAAAAAGAATTAGGGTTCCACGCAAAAAAATTAAAACCCATGAAATTATGAACAACATCCAATTCAAATAGGGAAGTATTGACATCCATGCAAGCGAAGCCGCGGGCAACAGATAGTAATAAATAAAGTTTATATCAATGCACATACATTTTACTGCAAGAAAACTGTTTTCGGATATTAAAATTTTGACCCGTTAATTCACTGAATTCATTGAAATCAATTTCACTGAATTCAAGTTTAGTTTCAAAACCGTTACATTAAATACTACGACATTGTAGATACTTTGCGGAATGCTCAGGCAGTGCTCCGTTTGTTTGCTATTACATCGAGCTATAACTTGGAAACTGTTGCTTCGACAAACACGCTAAGTATTTTATTAGTAGATTAGTTCAGAAGACAAATATGCATTAGGTACATCATTTACTACGATTCACACAGTCAGAATCGGGCTGTAAATTTTATTTTTTAAATATTATGCTAATGTGGAAAAAAAGTACTGTGGTCGTTTTTACTGGCTTTTCCCTACGGTAATATTCACGGAATTAAGAATCTACATACAATTTTAAATAATTCATAAGCATAACTGAGATGACGTCAAAACAGCAATTTTCACAAACAACACCACAGGCGTACGAAAAAAAAACAACTGAAAATCGACCTTCTAAAAATTTCAAATAAAAATCAGTAAAAAATTCAACTTACATGTTCTCGTCTTCACACTCACTTCAATTCAACGAATCAATTTAAATAATAACGCGTTTAATTGAATTATTTCAGCGCTTGCTTTCAGCGTTCAGGCGAGCTTTCAGCAGCGGTGTTGGCGCAAAGTGCGACTGGTATCGGCCGCAGTAACGTCGCGAACAAAACATTTTAGAGCAAGCTTTTTGGCATGATATCCTAGTTTTTCCTTTTGGGTATTTGAAAAGATATGTTATTTGTCTTTAAAAGTAGATGTAGCGACGTTTCTGTAAGATGTTTCGCGGAAAATGGTCGTTTTAATTCAATAAAACCAATGAGAAAATCTGGATCAATCTCGCTTTAAAATAAATGTGTTTTATACGACTTAGTTTGATTTTTGGGTTGCGGTTACCTCACATATACGAGTACCTACAATACAAGATATCATGCTAAAGATAAAGTGTCAAGCAAAAAAACTTATCTACTGCATTTTTATTCTAACATTTTCATGAAACACACATAATTCATAGCACATTATGCTCGGCTAAGAAATAATGTGGATTTCAGCCAATTAACGAAAAAAAAAAATTGCAAAAGCAATTCTGCCAAAAAAATATTTTGTAACATGGCCACATGTAATTGACAGTAATTATTTGTTAATAGTGAGTGACCAGACGCCTTTTTAAGTGAACTCGAGCATGACTTATCATATACATTATAGACATTACTAGGCATCGCACAGAACTGGCATAATTATCTCAAATAAAATTTTTAAGCAACTTTTGTCACCACCAGTACCTCGCCAGAGCTTTTCTCTACGCATGCGCGAGCCACTGCGTGTGTGCACCCCCATCGATTTCTCCCACTTGTGGGGTAGGTCCGGGGCCCGCTGCACGTGTCGCATTAGCCACCCCATCAATGGACCACCCCATACTTAGGTACCTATACCTTGCAGGACACATTGATGCGAAGATCATTGAAGAAATGTTTGCAACTCAGCTGACCTTTACCTATAAAGAAGTAGGCATAGCTTACCACACATAAAGGGTGTAGAAATACTCATCACATAGCCGTTATCTACGCATTCTGTACATCAAACTTTCTTTCTTCAAACTAAGTAACACTAAGCAAAACTTATTGCTGGGGAAAGACTTTTATTTATAACCGACTTCAAAAAAAGGAGGAGGTTCTCAGTTTGTCAGAATCTTTTTAAATTATTTTTTTATGTGTGTTCCCCGATTACTTAAAGATGGCTGGACCGATTTGGAAAATTCTTTTTTGTTTGAAAGGGTCAGGTGGTCCCATTGTCATCAGGTCAGGATCTGGAGAAATCGAGGGATCTCTTCAAATATTATAGGCACACCTATAGCGATTTGGGTATTTTTTTATGGTAACTTGTGCATTTGCTCTCGAAAAGCACCATTTGGTGAAGTGGTACTGATGATGAAAACCACAGATGACCACCGGAATAGCTTAAGTATTTCACGAGTTGCGATTCGATTAATTTCAAATGATTGCTAAGCAATATAAGCTCATCACAGTGCATATGGTGAGATGGAGCTGATGGTGAAGTGCCAGGGGAACTCCTCAACAATTAACGTTCCTGCATCGGGAAAAGCAATATTTTGTAAAAGGTGATGAGCAGTTGTCATTAGGCTATCGTAACTTAGATAAATTACAAACCGACCAACTAAAAAGTGAAAAATAATAAAAAAAAAACACTACAGAGTGAAAAATAACTTTAATTTCGGAAGTCGTGGCAAAAACCTAAAATACAGATCCAAAGACACCGACTTCCGTAATTAAAGTTATTTTCTACTTTGTAGTGTATTTTTTAGAAGTCGGTTGTTTTATTTTTTTGCATAAAAGTTTTTTCGGTGTGAAAAATCGTAAAAATTAAGGTAATTGCAGCAAAACATTAAGACTTTAGGTGCTTGCAACGGCACAGGAATTATGGGGGTATTTAAAGTTAATTTATTAACTTTTAAAACTTTTTTTGTGAAAAAAAGTTTGAATTTTTACCTGCAATATCTCTGTAACCTGAATGTTCCCAGGTATCGTCCAGTACAAAAAATTGATCACAATGAGGTGAAGTCGACTTCGTTTAGCGTATTCTTGCGTTAGTAGATATATGATATGTTCTAGTTGGGTACATTCATGGGAAAAAAGTGGACAAATGTAGGAACACTATATTTTATTTCTAGGGTTTTCAGGGTGTGCGCAAATCGTTGAGGGAATATGCGCTGTTGTGAATGCTTATTAATTAGCCCCTTACTTACTAATGAAAATTTTATTACTTTGAGTCAAGGTCAACGTTTTGTTGCATGCTTTGTATTATTCAGGAGTCTTTATGGTTAATGTTTATTTAGTTTAGGTAGGAATTTTGTCGCTGTTCTCACATTTTAAAGTTGAAAAAAAGAAAAGTGGTAAATAGTAACGGAGATGGCAGTTAGTGTTAATTTTTTCAAACTTTGGGTTCATTCAGTAATCGAGTCTGGTCAAACCACTCTTGGGTCGGTGCAATTCATTCATTCATTCATAAGTACGTACTGTCATAATCAATTCGCTAACCTTGAATCCTTGACCACTGAATATGAACACGGTGCTTTACTAAACGGCAAGAAGCTTTGTCAAGAACGGACAGGCATACTTACTGATCGCATTTTGTTTATTTGCAAAAAAACCGGCCAAGTGCGTGTTGGACCACGCACAATGAAGAGTTCCGTAGTTGGGATGAATTTATCCCAAAAACTAACTTCTTACTGTAGTTGATAAACATATTCTCCCATGCATCGATATACGTTACGGTCAATTTCTCCAACTGCAAATGTACGTTTGTAATCACAAAAAAAAAATGATATGTTATAAAACTACAAACTAATGATTTTCGGACGTTTTCCTTTATTTGTGCTGTGAGACCTTACTTCTTGCCAAAATTCATGATTCTAGGTCAACGGGAAGTACTCTATAGGTTTTGATTTATTTGCGAGTAGCAATATTTATGTATATCGCATAAATGGCCGTATTCTTTTATTGCGTTGACTTGGAAGCTTGATTTTTTGTGCTCAAAGTGTAGGGTAGACTTACGTATTTGATATTAATTTCAACTTGATACCTCCACGCGTTCCTAAGAAAAAGGCTCTTGACAGACTGACAGACAGACAGACCGATAATAAAGTGATTTTGAGGTACGGAACCTTAAAAATACCAGCCTTCCATATCCACTGAAAATGAAAGCAAGAGGCTTTGTCAAGAGAGGACAGACATATAATACTTACTGATCGCATTTTGTTTATTTGCAAAAAAGGATCGTTTTTGTTGTCCTTTAAACATAAAACCCTTTCCCAACATTTACGACCTTTAAACATGGAGAGGGGCCGTCCATTGTGTTAAAAACGGCAGATGTCTAGGTAAGATTTTATGTAGCCAGCCTAGATATTAAGGTCAAGGTTTTTCATAACAATTTAGTGCTAACAATGCATTTTGCTGAAAGCTGCGTCGTTACCCACGGTACCTTAATTTTCCGCCCTCGTGACTTCCAATTGATTTCGAAGCTCCGCATCACAGTTCATAAAATTAATCTTCCGATTAAAGCTACGCTTTAGATTTGTAGTTAACGTTCAATAACTTGATTTTCATTGTGTTACTATTTTATTAAGGTTCAAAGATAATAAATCAGCTATATAACATGTCCCTGAATTAACGCACAATCTCATAAAGGGTCATTGTGCTCATCATTATGAACAATTTTTACTATGAGACTGTACGGTTGACGTACAATGTATCAAACTGCACACGCAGCAACCTTTTTACTTTCTTCACTTATAATAGCGTTAAACATATTCTTAAGTGAGTTGACAAATTACTCCTAGTCCTAGTCAGATAGGAAACGCCGGCCTCAACTATTTAAAAAAAAAAATGTTTGACGTGTAAAATTGTTTGTATAAACTTACTTACAGAAATAAAATCATTTATCATTTACTACTATAGCGAACATTGCGGATTAGCATCCAATCTTTACTTGTAAATCGGGCTACTTAATAAACTTTCGAGTGTCACCTAAATCTGTGGTTTCCGTAAACTCACCTAAACTAACTTTAACTACTTCAAATAAGCGAGCTTATAACTTATTGTGCAAGTGTAAGGTGCCTATCACTTTCGGACCTTACATGGACCAAATCAGAAATCGCGAAAAAAATCAGCTGTTCCCTACATTTATGTTCGCATAACTCGTCAAATGTAGGGAACAGCAGATTTTTTTTTGCGTTTTCAGGTTTGGTCCCGTAGTTGTTCATAATGATGAATATAATGACCCCATAAGAGGTTGTGCGTTAATTCCGGGACATGTTGTAAATATTATTATCATACATAACTTCCTTCATCAGGTGTTTTGGCAGTCAGTTGAATATAGGTTGGTATATATAAAAACATCGCGCATCCCGTTTATCGGCAAGCGTAGTGTGGGATGCCCCCCAGCTAGATGGACCGACGACCTGAAGAAGGTGGCTGGGACAGACTGGATGCGGAAGGCGGTGGACAGGGTGTTATAGCGCCAGCCTGGGAGAGGCCTACGTCCAGCAGTGGACTGCGATAGGTTGAGTTGATTGATACAAAAACATAGTTCGCAACTAGCATATAATTAACACTGTGATCGATACTCGTTCCATCTCCGGATGATAGTAATAATAAAACAATTAAGATTTTAAAACTTACAAAAACGTAACATGACATCACGTTCAAACTCAAACTCAAAGCATTTATTTCAATTAAACCATTTACAGACACTTTTGAACTGTCAAGGATTCAATCAGTTAGAAACATGAAGCTTTTTTTTTTTTATTTGAGATAGGTTTGCTCTTGACTCTAGTCTAGGTCAGAGATGACAGAGACAAA
Organism: Fissipunctia ypsillon; assembly: GCA_947568875.1. NCBI lineage: Eukaryota > Metazoa > Arthropoda > Insecta > Lepidoptera > Noctuidae > Fissipunctia > Fissipunctia ypsillon. The sequence goes on along the minus strand of OX387666.1, from coordinate 12,721,656 downwards.
GTCGACGATGGAAGCCAGAAGAAGCCTGTTCACTCTCACTTTGAAGAGATCGGGGTTGTATGCGTTCGGAAACACAGACGCAGGCAGAGAGTTCCACTCCTTTGCTAAGCTAAGCTAGTTGCCAATTCCAAAGCGTAGTAGGTACCTATGGAAAAGAACGGGCAAGAAACTCCAAAGACACTCTTTTAAATTATATTGTTACAAAAATCTTAGTTACATCTCTAAGTTGAATTTATAATTAAATGTGACAACAATGTAAAATAGACGTACTTACACGTTAAAAGCATCCAGAGTAGCAAACAGAAACAAAAAAACAAAAATAAGCCGTGGCAGCTTTTTTTTTTTTTTTTTGTGTAGGGGAAATCATCAAATGACTTCTCCCGCTCTGGGCGGAGCGGGAGGGCGTGTCAGACTTTTACTGACTAAAACCCACCCGTGTTCCTTCTGTTGCCTGTGCCGGGGCCACGGTAACTCTTTCGAACATCCCGCAACCCTAGCTGGCAGAGATAATCGTTCACGAACATGACGCATAGATCAGCACTATTTAGCTCAACCATTTTGAAGGGAGCCGAATGATCCAACACATGTGCCACCATCAGCGAGACATTTGAGTGAGCATGACATACTCTCAGCCCCCAGGGCACATTCCAGTCAATGCAAGACATATTACCCGGTTAAATGGTAGCTTTACTAGTACATAGTACTCACACATATGCAATATAATACAAAGGAGATTGAGTTTATACAATGCGAAGATAGTCTTACAATCTTCAGCAGCTCCAACAATATTTTCAAATGTTATTAATCGACTAGTTGTGGTTGTGGCGCAGGACCAGCATTAAGCCAAGCATTTTTATCATCGATATAATCTCCTAACTTATAATATGCCTACCTGCATAGTGTACGTTTTGTACAAGATTTGAATTTCGTCTCATTCAGTTGATATACATCCACATTTTGCCGGTTTTGTTAAAGTCCCACGGAGGCAAGTCTACTGCCGTTAACTACAAAAAACTGGAAATTTATTAGCTTTCCATGAAAACCACGTGTCCTTGAAACAAGAAGTCAACAACCTCTATTATTCAAGATTTAGTTAATTGTTGCGTTCCTTGCGAAGCATGTGTGGTGTGACTATGAATGATAGGCTGAGGAACGATGTGATAAGGCAACGGTGCGGTTTAAAAGAAGATGTAGTGGCAGAAATTGAAAAGAGTAAGCTTAGATGGTTTGATCATGTTGACAGGATAAATGGAAGGCGATTTACAAAAGGTATTTACACGGCAGGTGTGAGTGGAAACGCCGGGAGGAGACGCCCTAGGAAGACATATGATGATCTTATTGGTGATGTTCTTCAGAAAGATCAGGTGTGTAGTACTCGCAATCGGCGTGCGTGTATGACCAGATGCGTGAACGTAAACGAGGCATGAGGAGTATTTAAGGATCGTAGCAGGTGGCGTTCTGTAGTTTCTGCCTACCCCCATGGGAAGAAGGCGTGAGTTTATGTCGATATAGTTTATTGCTAACTAAGCCAAACGCATCAACGACGTACTGCTAATCTGGGCCATATGTCTACTTTTCATGTACCCATGTAGACTAGACTTGTCTTATTTATTTATTTAAGATCTCCAACAAACTATTCACCAGTGCTGAAACAATCTGAACAATGCATGGCAGGTAGGTTAAACTATGTGAATTAAAATTAATTAGCTTGTCACTACAAACTATTTTTAACTATGTTAGCTTAGTTGTTAACTTTATTGTGCATGTTGTGGTCTCCTATAAGTGAAAGAGTACACGTAATTATGACCTGATGTTGCACCTTTGTTTATGTGTCCTGTATTGTGTATATACGTTGGGTACATTCGAGCTGGGCGTGGTGATCTATGATGTAATACAGTGTAAGGGCTGGCGCAGATTTGAGCGGGACCACGTTGCATAAATCCCAGTACATCATTTTAGTAATTTTTCTATGAACCATCGCACACTACAGCTTGTCTGCGCCGCGCTTTTTTCATTGAAATGTGACGTGGCAAGTTTTTTTGTTTTTGGGGAATGGCATCTCGCAGGTCAACCTAGGAGGTTGTTCGACTTAACCGGACTTTTCTGTGGGTGCCTCAATAAATTAAGTCCTCCAGCCAGGGCATACAAACTTATAAACTAAGCGACTACACGCTAAGGGCATCTCCTGTGTGGTACGGACCTCGGCTTAGAGCGTCGCTAGGGGAGGGCAGCAAGGGACAGGCTGGATCAGATTAATCGATGCGGCTAATATGTCCGCTTAGCTTTAAAGATAGCAGTTACTAATACTCAAAGATCTATCGTTTCTACAAAATGCGTAAGTTTATTTTTCTTATGTTACCACGTAAGTATATTTAACTCACGAAGCGACACGTGCTTTACTTGTATTAACCAAGTGTAGAAACACGCTGTGAATGTGTGCGTGAAGATGAGTAGCGTCAGCACATAACACACTCACACACTCTTCCGACAGCGATGTCGGAAGAGTGTGTGTGTGTTATGTGCTGACGCTACTCATCTCAAACACGTCAAACACGCTGTGAATATGTGTGTAAGCGCAGGAGTCTCGGACGGTACCGAGAGCTCCTGCGCTTACACATTCACAGCGTTTTTGTACCTTTAGTAGTCGTAAACACAAGTAAAGCGCGTGTCATTTCGTGAGATAAAAAATACTGTACCACAGTGTCATCTGCCAACGTTTGAAATCCAGTACACCCATATGTTTATCAAATAAAATAATTGCTACATCTACACCTGGACAGGTTGTTTCCTAACCAGGTTCATACCATATTGGATGCCACCTAGATGCTGCGGACGTAACTATGCGTTTAAACGCACCGCGTATGTACCCACAATAAAACAATAGTATGCTTAGCAATAACACGAACGAAACTTGTGGAATGGACTGTGGTGACGTCACGAATGATTTTTGAATTTGTCACATTGAGCTGTTGTTGTAATAAAACTGAAGAAGTGTGTTTGAATGAAATGTGTATTATCTAATTAAACATTTTGTTTTTTTTTTTTGTTTTAATGTTGGTTTTGTTTTCAAGATCAGCAGCTAGCTTAATACTTAAGTTTCATTTTGGGTGATGGAAAATGTGACCTGAAAGCATGAGAAGAATTTTAAACTCATTGTTTTCATGCCTCTGGATTCTTCATAAATCATTCTCATGCAATTATACAAACAGCAGCAACTCCAAATTTTCACCCAATCCCTTAACGTTTCTACAAATCCAGCAGTGGAGAAGTTTACCACTACCAACCTGATCCATCCAAATCCAACGCATGATAAATACATTAAATATAAATTTTATAAGCCCATTAAAATTAGGGCGGTCGGGCCGCGAGCAAATTGTTGTGAGCGTCGGCGCGGCGCACAAAGAGCGCCGGCTAATCAATTGCTTTGGACCAACTCTTGCGCACCGCACACGAACTGAAATGATGGTAAGTCGGGAATCATTGTTTTTCCTTGTGCCGTGAGATTTGGCTGTTTGTTGAGATGATAGTAATTATAAAGTATGGGTAAAATTTTATGTTCTCTGCTAATGTGATGGGTCATAAGAAAATTGCAAAAGTAAAACTAAGTAAATGACAAGTACCGAAGAAGGAGTGTGTTACATGTGTACTTGGTGAAAATATCGAATAAATTTTCTACAACGGTATCATCTAAAATCAAGCTAGGCAATGACTGAAGGAATCCCCAATTATTTTAACAACAAATCTGTAAATTAATCTTCTTCGTTGACCAAGCAGACCTAGCCCACCACTTACCAAAAACACCATACTTAATAGACTTACACCAGTTTCCTTTCTCCGTCGTCATACTCCGTTCCCCAGTGCCGACTCTTCATTTATTTTATTAGCCGACTCCGCGAGGCATCGTAAGTCATTCCTCTAATGCATTTATTTATTTCAGCCGTAGCTTTAATTACGTGGACCTAAGAATTAACGAGCGTCAATCCGTGGGACTGCACAGTGCGATATTGGTGTTCATTGTTTATGAATTGATATTTGCATAAGAGAAATATGTATGTGTGTGTAGTTCTGGGGGCCAACCACCACCTCTTAAAGCAGTATTATTTTAATGTTACTTCAGTGTGAGAAAGAGATAATGTTACTTCAGTGTGAGAGATCGGCGAGCAATGGGTAGCTCGCCGACCGGTAAGGACCAAGCCCGAGTCGACGGCGCGTTGTGTTCCACGCGCGCCTCAAAAAGATGTCAGCACTATTGACGGGGTCCACTAGGGCCGATGCCAGCTAGGGTTGCGGGATGTTCGAAAGAGTTACCGTGGCCCCGGCACAGGCAACAGAAGGAACATGGGTGGGTTTTAGTCAGTAAAAATCTGACACGCCCTCCCGCTCCGCCCAGAGCGGGAGAAGTCATTTGATGATTTTTGAAAAAAAAAAAAAACGTGAGAAAGAGATGAAGCTGTACAGGACGTCTAGCTCCATTTGTTTCCCACACTGAAGTAACATTACAATAATACTGCTTTAAGAGGTGGTGATCTAGCTCTTGAAAGGATCTATAGAGAGAAGAGAATATTATTTGATGCTTTAAGAGGGATGTCGCATTTTGTCACGTCTCTCACGGGACCAAATTTTGAAGAATGTTAAATGAAAAGATGCTTATTTAAAAATGTAATCAATTGGCGAACTAATAAATAATATTAATTTAATATGTCATCATTATATCATCACGCCTTGTTTCCCCGAAGGGTTGGGCAGAGATGTACCTATAGTACACCCACATTTCACTAGTTATGTTTAAGACCCATGTAATAGGGGGCGAGCCTATTGCCATCAACCGGGCACAAATCCAGACTCCGGGCTGCTACTGAGAAATTCCAGATAGAAAAACCCAATAGCACTGTTCCTGACCCGGGAATCGAACCCAGGACCTCATGCTCAGCAGTAGCGCTTGGGACCACTAAACCAACGAGGCAGTCTAATTTAATAGGTATTTATTAAAAACACATTTTTATTGTGGCATTTATTAAACTCATGTCAAAAACAGATCATAGTATTTATTGAGCTGAGTTTATTAGATAACACAATAGAATAGTGTTATTAATCATTACTTATTCAATTAATATTATTTATTAGTTAGATTAGTCAGCGAGATATGATATTCAATTTATGGTTGTTGTAGATGCCATCTGTATGGCGATTTTTTTCGATAAATTTATAACTGAAAATCAAATCGTTGCGCTTGCTTCTCAACTAGACTGGTTTGAACCAAAATTCATTAGTACTTCATGTGTATTAAATAATTCAACCTATAAAAGATACGTATACATGTTTTTTAGTTCCGTGAATAAAAATTCCATAGTTCCTGATTTGACCTTTGCACTTGCGCTGAAAATTACTGACACATTAGCGTATCAATACAAAAATATTTTTACATCGGATATTTGTATAACTTTTTTACAAGAGTACTCTTATTATAAATTATGCGTATTTGTATAGGTATATTTACATAGATGTAATTTATTAATAATCTCCGACCATTAGTATTAGTAATAGACGTAATATTCGAATCTTCAATCAGATCCTTAAAACCAATCTTACTTTGGTATGCATACCTACCCTTTTACTGAATAAAGATCTATCTAAATAATGTTTCCAGCTTCGTACCCGATAAGAATCATCGGACGGATTTCATTAGTTTGCGTTTGATTTTTTTTCAGTGACGAGGTCACTCAAATTATGGGTGGTATTTAGGATTAAAGATATTCGACCAGTCCACTAGACCCATGTAGTTTGAAAGCCACTGAATTTGTAATGACTGACAATGTTCAGTTCCTAAAACAATGCTATACTCTTGTAATTTAAACATCAATTGATCATTGAACAACGGACCCTATAAATTACGAATATGCTTAACAAGCTTTCATCGACGTCACGAAGCAACTAAGATTCCCAACAGGCAAACCAATCAAAAGACTCATTAACATTCGAGGTCATCGCAGGTGCGGGTGTACACACCCGTCATCTACAATTAGGCCACTTAACCCTCCAGCTAGGCACTGTAAACAAATCCGTACTTTGTCCACTAAGTAATTTTTTCAATAACTGATTTTAGACACCAATTCGAAGCCTATATTGTTTCAAACATAGAGAATAAGACGAGATCCGACCAGTACCAGACTCTGTTTGAGAAAAACTGACAATATTTTGGACACTAAACGTGCTAGAACACTGTTTTTTTCAAAACATTAATAGATGCGACCACGACTCGACAAATTACAACTGCCAAAAGACTCATTAACATTTGCAACAACTGCCCACGGGTCGACACATCGAGGTCGTCGCAGGTACACCCGTACACCCGACATTCTATCTACAATTAGGCCACTTAACCCTGCAACTAGGCGCTGTAAACAAATCCGTGCTTTGTCCACTGAGTTAACACTGCACAGCTAAGTGCTGGTCGATCCTTGTTAACGTTTTAGGTTAACAAGACGACCGCGGTGTTTACGCCGACCGATGTTGGTACAAGGAGGTAGCGCCTTGCTGCTGTGTTTGGGTTAGGGTAGAGGAGGGAGCGGTGGCGGAGGCGGGTGGGGTAGCGATTTGTTTATCATCTTTTGAGCATTAAAATGCGATGCCCACAGGAAGCAACAACGGAATGATATCCGTACTGTGTGTCCATGGCATCACAATAGGTCCTATCAGAATACCAGCGCTGCGGTATTTTTTTATTTTAAATATCGCAGCATTGTGCTGAGATAGGAGCCTTTTTTGGCCTTGCACGGGTCTTTATTATTGATTTTGTTTTTGTTTTGTTATAAGAAAAATATGTTAATTTTAAGGCTCCTATTTACTTTTTGTATTTCCTGTGCGTGTCGCAACTAAAATTGTTTTTTTTTTCTTTCTTCTTTCAAAGAAAGAGTGGTAGCGATTTACTTAACATATTACGCTGTTCGATGTAGTGCACTTTTATCACCTGGCTGTGGCCAACAAAGTGGCTCAACAGAGCACCAAATAGCTCGATCAGTGTGATGATTATGTGCCTGACCTTCTATGTTAAGATTTCGAAATTCAATGGACGACTGACAGAAGACAGCGGTTAACTTTTTTAATTCAGCCCTATGACTTCACGGAAATTTATGTCACTAAAGAACTTTCGCCCTGTCTCCTGTGATACAGTTTTTCTACTAGTATAGAATACAGTGATTTTTCCTCTAAAGTTAAGTACTATATTCTATTGCACAATCTTGCTTGTCTATAACTGATGGAAAAATATCTGTAACACTGTTTTTGGAACAATAAATAAATAATTATAAAATATAACTTAACCTAACATAACGTTACGTCTGTATGCCCCACAGGGTTAGGCAGAGGTATACCTATAGAACACCCACATTTCGCCAGTTATGTTTAAGTCATAGGGGGTGAGCCTATTGCCATCATCATCATCATCAGCCTACAGCAGTCCATTGCTAGAGATAGGGCTCTCCAATTGCACGCCATTCAGCTCGATTCTCAGCAACTCTCATCCAGCGGCTACCAGCTAGCCTGCGAAGATCGTCGCTTCACCTAGCCTGAGGGCGTCTTACATTACGATTCGCGGCCTTCACTCAAGAACACATCTACCCCAACGATCATCGCTTCTACGGCTAATATGGCCGGCCCATTCAGCTTGTTTATTCTGTGAGCTACATATGTGGACAACTTTGGTTCTCTGCCAGATGACCTCATTCCGGATTCTATCCCACAGAAAGATTCCAAGCATAGCTCGTTCCATAGCTCGCTGAGCGACCTTGAATTTATGAACCAGCCGTACCGTGAGTGTCCACGTTTCGGCTCCGTAAGTCATAACAGGCAGGACGCACTGATTGAAGACTTTAGTCTTTAGGCTCTGCGAAATACGTGACGCGAAGACTCGACGACGCTTCCCCAACGCTGCCCAGCCCAGCTGAATTCTTCTGTTAGCCTCTTTCTCAAAGTTGTTCTTACCAAACTGCAGAGTTTGCCCGAGGTAAACGTATTCTCGAACAAGTTCGAGAGCACCGCCATTGACAGCAATCGTTCCCGGAATGATGTGTTCGTTGAATATAACCTTGGTTTTGTCCAAGTTCTTTCGGAGACCAATGCGTACAGAAGAATTAACTAGGCCATCCAGCATCTGCTGCAAGTCATGCAGCGATTCAGCCCGTATGACGATGTCATCTGCAAATCTCAAGTGTGAGAGGTACTCGCCGTTGATATTAATGCCCAGAGTCGTAAACATATCCTCCAACGCGTTAGAGAACAATTTTTGGGACATTACGTACCCTTGTCTCACCCCACGACGCAGTTCACCGAGCCTGAGTTTGAACGGTCATTTTCGCGTTTTCATAAAGACATCTCAGCACTTGTATGTATTGCCAGTCGACTTGGCATCGCTGCAGAGACTCCAAAACAGACCAGACGATTGAGTCAAAAGCCTTCTCATAGTCCACAAACGCAAGACATAGGGACCGATTATATTCTTCGGACTTCTCTATAATTTGCCAAACTGTGTGGATGTGGTCTATGGTGCTGTATCCTTCTCGAAACCCAGCCTGCTCCGGTGGCTGAAATTCGTCAAGCCTTCGCGCTAGACGATTCGTGACGACTGAAAACAACTTATATACGGAGGAGATGGAGAAGGGAGGAGCGAAATGGGTCTGTAATTCTTTAAAAGGTTTTTATCACCCTTTTTAAAGAAATGAACGACCATACTCCCTCGCCACGCTTCTAGAGTTCTCCCAGAGAAAAGGACAGAGTTAAAAAGCTCCCGAAGCTCTTTCAAGACAGGGCTTCCTACCGCTTTCAGGAGCTCGGTTGTGACCCCGTCCTCACCAGGGGCCTTTCCATTTTTAAGCTGTTTAAGAGCCGCCTTGATTTCGTCTTGGCTGACTTTTGGCAGATCTTCCATGTAGCGGGTTAAGGTATCTCTGAAATCCTCATTTTCGGGATCAGTTCGAGATGCATGCGATGCGTACGATTGTCCGTAGAAGTTTTCGACTTCCGAAAGGATCTCCAGCTTCGAAACGACAATATCCCCACTGGTTTTGGTCAACTTCGTCAGGTGGCTCCTCCCAAGTGACTGGACGGACACTTTCGACCCCCGGTTTTGTTCAATCGCTTTCTCTATAGCGCTTGTATTGGAGCGTCGAAGGTCGCGTCGTACCAGTGTTCTAATATTTTTGTTGTGTGCCCGTTGTTCTGACGAAGTTATAGGTAGGTTTTCACACCTTTCCGTCATAAGCTCCAGAGTCTCTTCCGAAAGTTTGGACTTTTTGCCCGTACGCCGCATTTTGCAAAATCGCGTACCTTCCTCCCTAAGCATTTCCACCAATTGGTCGAGCACCTGGGCAACGTCATTTGTGGTATTGCCATCAACTGGGCACAAACCCAGACTCCGGGCTGCTACTGAGAAATTTCAGATGGAAAACCCAATAAAACTTTGTCCGACTCGGGACTCGAACCCAGGACCTCGTGCTCAGCATTAGCGCTTGCGTCCACTAGAACAACGAGGCAGTCGAAAGAACTTAACTGCACGTCGAATTGGGAAAAGTTTTCCTAGTGTGGTTTGATAACGGTTAGTAATGAAACAAAATTAAAAACATGTTTTAAATGTTTTTCAACAGGTTACCTATGTTTAGAAACCTCTACATTAGACCACACGTGAAAAACCGATGACGTCGATTACAAAATATTGTACTGTACTGTGTACTTAGTCTGAAAATTATCATTATAATAATATGCTAATTTAAGATCCTATTTAAACTAAATTTAAATAATTGTATTTTATTACATCCTCTTACAAAATTTAACCAGAACTTCTTCGGTAAACCTGTTTAAATAATTGTGAACGCTACTGTAAGCTTCATTTTGACTTTTGACAAAATCTAAATTTACTTTAAAGAGGATTTTAAATTATAACATCTTCTTTAAACTAAATTTAAATTGTATTATATTTCATTACATCCTCTTACAAAATTTAACCAGAACTTCTTCGGTAAACCTGTTTAAGTAATTGTGAATGCTACTGTAAGCTTCATTTTGACTTTTGACGTTTAAATATTGGTAGAACTGTAACCCGATCACAAGTCAAACTCATATGTCAACAGGGACACTAAATATATATCATTGTCTCTGTCCCACATGCTGTAAAAGAGAAGGAAGGTCGACTTGTCAAACTGAATTTAACACAAGGAGAGCAATGTCACCCGTGGTCGGCTTTAAGTCAAAATTCGGCATTTTCCTCAAACCGCATTATCACATATATGGTAATAGGGATGGGTGCGCGCGCGCCGACATCTGTGCAAACAAACGCACATGGAACTGGAAACTGTATCAGAAGTGTGTGACTTTGTGCGTTTTTTAGTAGTTTCTGCTTGAAATGTGTTCGGATTTGCCTATAAGGAATTTCCTATGATCAGTACAAAGCATTTCAGTTTTATCCCAATTTTTGAGTCAATTTTCCATTTTACACTAAGCGACAGCCAATTCCACTTGGATTTCGTAAGATGTCGTAGTGTCTAGTCGAATAATCTACTATAATATCTAAATACTCTCAATATCTTCGAAGTTTCCTTACAGATCAATAAATCCCAAACTCCAGTAGAACAACATTTCAAAACCCTTTTAACTTTATCTCCGCCTAAAATCTCCAAGATTAATTTAGAAATGAAAACCAATCCCGTTTCTCCGTATTCTGTGCAAAATCTTTTAATTCTAACCTTTCGGCTAACCTTTAGAAAAAGGTTACAACAATAAATACAATGGCTATCAGAAACATTAAGTTTCGGTAATCTTATCTTAAAACAGGGACTCTGTACTCGTGGTCAGTTTTAATGCGACAAATAGGTACAAGATTGTAACGCCTTCTGACTGTCTATTAAGGAAAACAGAGATTTATTCTTAAGATTGAATTTCTTGTCATGTTTTTACTTATTTTTTCTGTCCTTACAAGACCCTTTTATAAAAATGTCTTACTTCAGTGTTACCACACAGACACAGACACAGTGTTGGGACACAGATACAGAAATATCTGTGTCGAAAATATCATATTTTCCCGTTCTACCTTCAGGAAAACTAGTGTCTGTATTGGTTCGTTCGTGTTCGTTAAAAAATCACTACCTACATCAAAATTATAGAGATTATTTTGTTTCCCATAAAATTAATGTTAACTAAATCTGTTTAAAACGATGTTCTATTCCAATAAAACTCTTTAAAAGACGTGTTTTTTTTTAAAGCATTGAGCAAATTATTTTATATCAATTCAAAGTAATTAAATTAAATACGATTACTATTGCTTTGATAATACCGAATAATTTCATTGAACTCATTATCCTCTTCCTTTATTCCAAGACTAGTTTAATGAACAGTTTAAAACATCCGCTTTATAAATGAGTTATTCGTTGCGCACGCGTCGCTTTGCAGGTGGTCTCTCTAAGCAAGTTTATTTAATGATGTCATTATTATTTTAAACATTAATTTGATTTAAATATTGCAAATACTTGTTATATTTAATTGCAATTCAAATCTGTTATTTCTTTTGGCTGAAAGATATATTGAACTGTCGCCAAGGTGTAATGGAAATAACTAAAGAAAAATCGGCTTCTCCATAAATTGTTGTTCTCATATAAAACTGGAGAAAATGTAGGGAACAGCTGATTTGTTTCGCGATTTCAGGGTTGTTCCCGTAATAAAAGTTGTTTAATCATGAGTATAGTTTTTTAGTTATTTCAATAAGGCCACATGTAGGTAAAGTCAGCGTCAACATTTGCGTATTTTGCCAACTTTTGTTACCTAGCATCTACGTCAAATTCTCCACTAATCACAACTCGTCTGCAAGATCCAATTAACTCTTCAATTTTATCAGCAGTGTACAATGAGTGGCTTCGACGTCCCGAACATAACCGAAGACAGCCGATATCTGCCGAGTTATTAATTGAGCATCGTGGGCACGCGTAATGGGACGTGCGCAAGAACACTCCGCTGTTATCTTTATGAAGACGCATGAGCGAAGTAAGCGCTCTTACTATGAGTGTAACTAAGCTTGGTAGAAAGTGCATGAGAATAGGTTAAGTTAGCTTAACAGATTTAAATATTTATAGAAATATCTACTTACAAAAATAATAATATAGCTTCTTCATCTCAGACTAAAAAAGCAGCCTGATTGCAGCTTTTGTAAATATATATTTACCTAGTGCATCGGGCGTTAAAATGGTACATGCATCGAGTTTTGAGTTTTCACAGCGTTAACCGTTCTACAAAGACACACTTTTTTTTAAAGTCGATGTACCATAGCGGCCGTGTACATACCTACTTGTTGGGAATCGAACCCAACTCCTCGTGCGTGGTCTGCATGAGCAGGCTGCGTGATCAACGGACAACCGCAGATCGGCAAGCTGAGGCGCGACGCGGCGGCGACACGGCTCGGCCCGCTGGCCACTCGCTTCAACTGACTCCACCGCGACGGACGATACTCCTCTCTAATTAAAGTATTTATTGTTTGTCCGGGAACCTTATAACTTTGTAATAACAAGGGCAATATGCCAAGCTTATCTCATACAGTCCACTCTTTTATTGCTCCTTGTGCTAACATACAGTAGGACATAATCTTAAGTTCTGTTTGAGACATTTTAAAAAAGAGGAAAACAATTATTACAAATTTGAACTTTTTAAAATATTTCAGCGGACAGAGTTAAATAGGCATACTTTTGAAAGTAATAATATGTTTTAATCAGGGGGGCAGTTCCCGTAATTTTTAATTTTATTAATTTAATTTTTAACAACGGTCACATTCTAATCTCAGTCTCAATCTGTAAAAGTTTGTATAGGATTTTTGACATTAATTGTCGCTGCGATGAGATTGTGACTTTGAACGTTTTTAATTACGGGAACTGGCCTTCAGAAGTAAGTTATTACTTCCAAAAGCTCATTTCTTAAAACTGTTTCTATCTTCAATCGAGAACCCACAGTAGGGTGAGCAACTGAAATCTATAATTTAGCAATCGTCTGAGGCAGTTACGATGCGGTATGTCAGCTCGACTCAGGGCAGCTATAACCTTGGTCGTATCTTGCGACCTTCGCGACCTGTACGACCGACGTGACACCTGTTTGTTTTCAGTTTTATTATCAGGAAGCGTGGGGCCTGATGAAGGTTTAACTGTTGTGCGTGTAAACTTTACACTCGTAGGTTAATAGCAAGATTTCTAGCTCTCGGTCAGATAATTTGGATTTTATCTATTCTAGGGCTGATTTTATCAAAGTCTGTTTTATCCATGGAATTAATTCGCAGAATTTGACTTATACTAAGTATAATACATATCAGCCTATAATGTTCCCACTGCTGGGACTCAGGCCTCCGCTCTGTGAGAGGGAGTGGGCCGTAATCTACCACGCAGGTCCAGTGCGGATAGGTGGATGTCACATGTCTTCGAATTTTTGGTTCTAAGACTTGTCGGTTTTCTTACGATGTTTTCCTTCACCGGTTTGAGAGCAGTGGTGATGAAATTAAGTACACAAAGTAAAGTGCCTGCCTGGGTTCGAACTCACGACCTACAGCTCGTAAGTCAGGGCCGATAACACTGGGCCACCACTGCTCTCACTACTCATAGTTTGTCCAAATTCGCCCTTAGTAGACGTAGTAGTTTAAATTATACTTTCTACTGTCACTGGTTGACCCATCAAATGTTCGCCGCCATTTGCATGTGATCGCTCAACTGTTTTCACGATTATATTTATTGTCGTTTCGAGAGTATTTTGCTTATGTACCTATGGGGTTCATTCGACATTTGAGAGGAGAGAGAAAATGAATAATGTATCTGTTTGGGAAACAAAATTACCACCGAAAGTTCCAGGTCACAAACTTTATGTCATAAAATTTTTGGTAGGATAATGTTCGGTGGAGGGGCTTGTGGCTAAGAAATAACAGCCGCACGGGTCGATCGATCAGGTTAAGCTACGCTTGCCGCGGTTGGTCCGTGGATCTTTACATATCAAGATCCCTCCGTGCCTCGGAAAGCACGTTAAGCCGTTGGCCCCGGCTGTCATTTGTGTATCTTTGACAGTCGTTACGGGTCGTCAGAAGCCCGAAAGTATGACAACCAGTTTTACCAAGGGAGGTCAGATAGGCAGTCGCTCCATGTAAAATACTGGTATTCAGCTGCATCCGGATTGACAAATATAGAATAAACATAGCACTTTCAACCTTCAATACGTTTTGTGTTAAAACTTTCACAGGTTTTAGTGTTTCGAAAATACTACAAAATCGTTCTTAAAGTGTCCATAATTGGGGCGTTTACTCTAGTACCGTATATACTTTCATAGTAAAATTCTTCAATTTTCAACGGACACTTCAATTTTATTTATTTGTATAGATTTATTACACAAAATAAGATTCGTTTGCTACCAAGTTAAATGTCGAACTATCATCAGCATCATCTGCCTAGCCTTTTCCCAACTATGTTAGGGCCGGCTTCCAGTCTAACCGCAGCAGTATTTTATAAGAAGTGACTGCCAATCTGACTTCCACAACCCAGTTACTGTGTAGCGTGATAGCCCAAGGCGAGACTTTCGGGCTGAACATACTTTCCGAGGCACGGAACGTTGAGACCCCTCCATGCCTCGGAAAGCACGTTAAGCAGTTGGTCCCGGCTGTCATTCGTAGATCTTTTGACAGTCGTTATGGTATGTACTGAATGAAATTCACCCATCCACGGACTGACCTCGAGAAGCATTGCTTAACCTTGAAGATAGACCCGTGCGGCTGTTATTATTTAGCCACGAGCCCCCCGAAATGTCGAACTATCAATAATGTCAAAAATAAAATATGGAAGCGGATAATCTCAACTAAGGATCCATTACACTTGGAACTCAGTTCACTTATAATAAGTTACATAAGATATTTGTACAAGTAATTCTTAGAATATGTAACAAGAGGCGTAGGCTGTGACGTCAAACATGTTAAGTTTGCTTTCGTACCGTTGTTTGCGCTCGCGCACCGCTCCTGTTTGAAGACGATTTTGTTGGAAAATAACTATAATAATTATCACGTTTATTTGAAAGATCAAGTTTTTCAGCAATTCTCGTCTTAAGCGAGACGTACCGAAATTGAGGTTTCATTATAATTGGATCTATGAATTGATGTGAACTCAACTCACGACTATTACGAGCATTCTTAGTTTAATAGGAGGGAACAGTTGGGATTGAAAGGAAATAACTACGTTTCAACACTTCCGGATAAGGTCTGGTAAACAAAATTCTGCTCCACTTTTTAATTAATATGCAAAATACTTAAGTGCCTATCTGGGCACTGTGAAACATCCCTAATCTCGTAAAAAATACTTGTATACTTTAAGGTTTTCATTTACTCGGTGTAAAATTTGTCCTATACATCTATACTACAAATAAATAAAATTGAAGTGTCTGTTTGTAATGTCAAAATAATAACATTTTACTAAATGCATAAGAAAGTATAAACGGTACTTAAAACAAAAATGCAATTTTAAAAATTTTTGCCTGTCTGTCTGTCTGTTTGTTCCGGCTTATCTCCGAAACGGCTTGACCGATTTTGACGGGACTTTCACTGGCAGATAGCTGATGTTACGTGGAGTAATTTAGGCTACTTTTACTTTCGAAAAGTATTTAGGGTTCCGCGCAAAAATATTAAAGCCCATGGAATTGTGAACAAAAAGTCGGATTTGAAAAATTGTTTTTGCATTTGGTAGCCTAATTCTCGAGGATAGTTATAGGATATTTAACGTCACGCTACGATCCTTAGGAGCCGAACGAAAAGAAAAAAGTCAGAAAGAACACTAAGCGAAAACGAAGTAATAGTGCGGGTGGGCGATGCAACACGACAGGTCGGGGGACGAGGGAGTTTTATTAAAATGTGGCTGTTATTTTAGTATATTGTGTATCTTACGACTTCCGCGCGAACGAAGTCGCGGGGCACTGATAATCGTAAATACAACTAGTAGTTATTTGCGAAGTTATCTGTACAAGAGACGTACGCGTGTGTCTCGAGTCTTTCCACGTGTCAAGTTTGCTTTTGTACCGTTGTTTGCGTTTCTGCACCAACAAACCACCGCTCCTGTCGCCTCCTGCCGTTTGTACTTACAAATATACTTAGTTTGTAGAAGTAAATCTGTGTTATTACTAAATAAAGTATCTTCTAATTTGGAAAAATAAAGAAAATGCTTTCTTGGGCTTACTTCGTCAAGGCACAAAATAAAACGTTTTATTAAAAATATTTACAAACTTTTAAATAAGGGTCCTATCAAAAGACTGTTACAAAAGTTGAATCAGAGGGGTAATTTCCGTAATTTTAAGAACATTTACAGTCTGATCTCAGTCTCAATATGTCAAAAATAGCTATAATTTCCCTACATTTTTGATATTTGATTGTCGCTGAGATAAGATTGCGACTAGATTTCGAACATTTTTAATTACGGGAATCGGGCTTCAGATCGAAAAACTGAATTATCCCAATTGGAACCAAATAATCTATTAATAATTTTCTCATATCCCAAACTTATGAAAAAGAAAGAAAGAAAATACGTTTACTTGCGGTAAACATGACGCAAAAAAAAGAACACAAACACAAAAAGAAACAAGTCGGGGGAAAATATGCGTCACATCCACGCAAAACGGCCATCGCTCAGAATAATGCTGCGACCCTATGCGAGACAGAGCCCCAGCGCTGGTTTTCAGTGACAGCTGGCGTTGGCGTGATGATGTCTTATGCATAGTTCGTAGTTTTTCTAATTCAATTACGTATTATTTATTGGTTTAATTCATCTAAATTTACATAACAACGACATTATAACTAAAAAGTGGCTTCAGCGGCAGCTGCCTCGTATTTACACACATCCATCTTCACGTGCCGGTATTCTGCAAACATTGAAAACTAGATGATTTGTGTTTGATGTCTACAATATTTCAATCCAAACGTGTTATTATATGAACAGTTTTGATACGTGTAAATCTAAGAAGAACTTCTCTGATTTCATGGAAAATACCGACACCACCGAATTTACTATTATGAAAATGGCTACCAAATTGCGATTATTCAGTTTGGTAAACGGCGCATTTTGTTACCTACCACCCACTGGATCGCTGTTGAGTTGATTTATTGATACCTTAAAACCCAGGGAAATTCGGTGTCAGGTAACATACCTATACTTAGGTATTTTCTACCGGAAAAGCTCGAAGCTCCAATTAAACATCGTTCTAGCTCGCCATCTTGTTAAAACATTCTTGGAAGATACTAAGTACTTACGCTTCTTCTCATCACAGTTGTATTCGAACAGGTCGCAGTTGTCGCTGAACATCCTGGTGATACCCAGGGAGTCTTGCCCGCAGATCGGCACGAAGTCGTGCTGGCACTGGTCGGCCATCTTGCAGAAATTTATTATCTGGTATAGAAAAACGGTTTTAATAATGGATCTTGAAGATATCTCTTGAGAGGAAAGGGGAGAGAGGGATGAGAGCAGGTTTTAGTCATCAATGAAAGTACAATAACTGAAATACGTAAACTTTTTTTATTTTAAATCAGGGGGCCAACCACCACCTCTTAAAGCAGTATTATTATAATGTTACTTCAGTGTGAGAAAGAGATGGAGCTATACAGGACGTCTAGCTCCATCTCTTTCCCACACTCAAGGAAGATTAAAATAATTCTGCGTTAAGAGGTGGTGGTCTAGCTCCAGGACCGTTAATTTCATTGTCATCTGGCATAGTAATTAAAAATCAATTGTTTTGATAAAAAGAAAGATTGTGAACTATTCCTCAATGCTCGCGATATTTCAAAGTTATCCCATTAAAATTCAAATAATTACAAATGTCAATATTAATAGAAATCGCAACTCAGTATAAAAGCATTTTTCAGGCCGCATAAAGAATTTTCTTTGTTTCCCATTGTGGCGTTAAGACTCTCGACCCAGCGCCATTCGTTTAGAGACTGTGTCAAGAGGTGAGGAATGTAAAGCTTTTATGAACATTATTATTTCTAATTTTTGGAACAATACGGTAATTTTCCTAAATGCATTAAGGGCCTATACTACCTCAAATGGCTTAGCATGATCCTCCGTTATGTCGAAAATACTGCAGAATTACTTTTGAAATGAATATATAGTAAAGTTGAGGGTACTATGTGTGCCGAAAACACGATTCCATAAAATTTTCTCGATAGAAAAAAATACCAAAGTTACCTCCAAACCGAACAAAAACCGCTGGTATTCAAAAAATACTTCAAATCAGATCATGAAACTTTGCACACTTACTGAACTAACTATAAAGCAGGTCTCATGTTTTTTTATTTTTTTTAATTACTATTATTTTCACCGTTAAAAGCAATTACCTAAACTATCAGCGCTCCCTGCCGCCCAGCACCGCACTCAGTCCCGCTCTCACTCAGTCCGCGCGCAGTATCGTGCGAGCGAGATAAAGAATGAATTTTAGCTGAGGTAGTATATGCTAATTAATCTTAGACTAAGGTGAAATATTACCGGTTCTAGAGGAAAGAAGTAGTCTTCAGCTTCTATTTCAACGTGCGACCACACTTCTGCTGCTAATCCAATAATTACTAAACCTGAAACAATAGTAAACATAAAAGAAGAAGAAGAAAAGAAGTAGTAAACTGATTTTTCCAAAGAATAACAGAATACTTAATGCGTTTTAAAATTTCAAAAGATGTTTTAAAACTACATCACGTCTTGTTGTTCTTGTTGTTGTACACAAATTACTCGTACATCACGTCTTGTTTCTCCGAAGGGTTAGGCAGGGGTGCACCTATATAGTACACCCACATTTCGACAGTTTTGTTTAAGTCCCAAGGGGGCGAACCTATTGCCATCAACCGGGCACAAATCCAGACTCCGGGCTACCACTGAGAAATTCCTGCTAAAAAAAACCAATTACACTTTGCTCGACTTGTGAATCGAACCTAGGACCTCATGCTCGGCAGTTGCACTCAATAAAACTAAAACTAAACTTTTAAATTAAGGGGGAAGCGCCAGGTAGCCTGCGAAATTCAAACTTCCTTATGTTTTTTGTAATTTGCAAGTCAGTATTAACTAGTATGTTGATTAAAGTATTATTCGCGACCGTAACAAATATGAATTTACAGAATTATAATCATCAAAAATCAGTAATACAACTCCATAAGTTTGTATAATCCTAATTGTCAAGATTTCATGAAATATTCATTCAATAGAATTACCTGGTCTTAAAGAGTTGTATTGATGACTTTATTTATTATAATTCTGTAAATACATACTTTTTACGGTCGCCAATCATATTTTGATCAACATACAACCTAATACTGATTTGCAAATTGCAAAAAACAAAAGAAAATTTGAATTTCCCGGGCTACCTGGCGCTTTCGCCTTAATAAAATATACAAGACCATGGTACAAATGTAAAAACCATTGATGATGTTCGAAATTGTGCCTAAGTTTAAAGAAATTAAATAACTGCTTCTTCACTTACGTAGGCAACCACGTCCTTTGACAGTTGGTACCTATGTACAATTATACCAAAAACAAAAACAATATAAAAAACTTACTAGTAAAAACTTTTCTAAATATCATAGTGTGCACGATCACTTCGCCGAACGAACAACAATGATCTAGGTGAACAATAACCTCTTTTGTTTACGTTGGTTAAGCTAAACTATGGCTGTGTGACAGGAAATTATTACAACACACACATAATATTGAAGCTTATGTGGAACGTGCAATGTTTAGCAGGGGTGTTCAACATTATTTCGCACATGACAACATGTACCGTCATAACTCAAAAAATGGCCGAATTGAGTTAAGATTACCTACGGATCAAATAATTTTTAATCTACATACTGACAAGACACTCATATAAAAAAGTCAATTTTTGTAAGAGTTATGAACATTTACGTAACTTCAATACTTTTGGTTCTATGATTTTTTGAACTTTCAAATCACTTTTACTCGAAATTACTAATTTTGAGTTATGAATTTTGCGATATGATCAATAATGATGGATTTTTTTAGACTCTTGCTGAAAGACCAACTCGCTCACTAACAAAGGAGTATGCAAGGATCATGGCAGGTGGAGTTCTGTAGTTTCTGCCTACCCCCATGGGAAGAAGCCTTTTCTGTGTCCTGTTGAAAGCCTTTTCTGGCATGTCCTTCCTTCTTTCTTCTGTTCTGTTTTTTTCCCTTCATTTCTTTATACTATTCTGTTCATCGCTTTGGCTCCGTCATTTCCAGAATTCGTGTGTCTGTGACATACGGACTACATTGGATGTGTAGTGTGTGTATTCAGTTGGTAGCCTTTATAAATAATTTAAAACCGATTTTATAGCAATATGACAAAATGACCTTTATTGGAAATTGTATAGCTCAGACCCAGTGATAACCAATGAGAAAGGTCGATCATAGAATGCAGCGAAATGCAATAGTCACACACATTGATCTCCCTGCTGCATTCTTCTAAAAGGATGCTTATTTCGGCAGTTAGCAGCAATACTAGACTTTGAAACTATGTGTACCTACTATGATAACTAATTTCATTGAATGCATCTCCCAGGAAGCTTCAGAATTCGCTATTGCTATATAATTTTCAAATAGTTGTACACCCCTGACAATGGCATTTCTAAAACTAACAAACATTGGTCTCTAACTAGTTTATGGTCCCATAACTATTACTGTGCGGATTGTTATCATTCAAGCATTCCTGCGATACCGGAATGTGGGTAAAGATAACTGAAATATTTGTTTTTTGTAAGTAAAAATAATAAATTTTTCATACTTTCCTGTTTTAATATATGTACTATAGAGGAAACTTACATCTGACCAATTTGAAAACAAAATCCCGTGCACGCGATGACCACATCTGTTGGTAAGCGTTACAATAGCGGTAGAGCGCTGCAAACAAGAATAGACCTTACGATGTATAGATGATCGTTTCTCCCATGGTACAATTAAAAAATTGACCTGTCTAGTTAGCCCACGTGCGCACGGGCGCTTTTTCACCGCGACGTTGTTTTTTTACCGCGCACTAGATTTTCAACAATTGGCTCATCGCCGAGAGTTGAAAATCCAGTGCTTTTTAAAAAAAACCTCGCGTGTAAAGGAGCCCCTGCAAACGTGAGCTTAGTAGAAAATTACAGGTTCTTTTTAACCGACTGAAAAAAGAGGAAGTTCTCAGTTCGTCGGAATCTTTTTATTTTATTTTATGTATGTTCTTTAAATTTAATTTTCATGCTTAACAAATTGACGTCTACACGTTCACGTTCGTAAACATTCTACTACGATTTTGTTTCTGTCATTTTTAATTCAACCTTTTATCCAGCTATTCTAATGCTGTCATTGCAGGTGTATTATTGCTGCTCAACAATACATCACAAGTCAGCTGCCATATTCCCAGCTACGTGTCAACTCCATCGGTTCGTATTCTCACATCTTCTTTCATATATTTATTATATCAGACTAGCTTTTGCCCGCGGCTTCGCCCGCGTGGAGGTCGGAAATTGTCCCACGGGAACGTAGTACCGGGATAAAAAGTATCCCATGTCTTAACCCTTGTTATGGTCTACCTATCTATACCTGCACGTGCCTTTCATCGAAATATATTCAACCGTTAAGGCTTGAAAAGGTTGTTAACAGACAGACAGAGTTACTTTCGCATTCATAATATATATTATTATAGAAGTATGGATTATTATTTATTACTGTGACGTATAAATCTTCAATGTATTTGAGTCGCAATCATTCTACCGGAAGCATTTTCGTTTCACAACATGTCCTTTGCGTTTGTTACGGCATTAAAACCTAATCCTTAATAATATTATAAACGCGAAAGTGAGTTTGTTTGTTACGTTTTCACTGCCTCGTTGGTCTAGTGGTCGCAAGCGCGGTCCTGGCTTCGATTCCCAGGTCGGGCAAAGTGTTATTGGGTTTTTCTATCTGGAATTTCTCAGTAGCAGCCCGGAGTCTGGATTTGTGCCCGGTAGATGACAATAGGCTCACCCCCTATTACATGGGACTTAAACATAACTGGCGAAATGTCGGTGTACTATAGGTACACCTCTGCCAAACCCTTCGGGGAAACAAGGCGTGATGTTATGTTATGTTATGCTTTCACGCTAAAACGGCTAAACAGATTTAGACGAAATTTGGCACATGAGTAGACCATGACCTGGGTTTGGACATAGGATACTTTTTATCCCGGTAGTACGTTCCCGTGGGATATTTTCCGAAGCGGCTGGCAAAAGCTAGTAAAAAATATTTGCAAATGAAACTAACTCTTCGTTCATAATAATCTTCATTTTACTCCATAGAACAAAGTTGAGCAATACTGTTCACAGTCAGAGTCTTGCATTCACGACACTATTCAGATTTGCGGCAAGATGGGAGAGGAGAAGAGAACCTTCCTCGATCTGTGTGACTTGCTGGAGTATGCCTGTGACACTAATCAGAGTATGTACTTCTACTTTTCTCTTAGTTAGTTTTAATCATGGTCTGGAATCAGTTTGAGTAATTTATGCGACCTACCCAAATGTCCTTTCTTTGGTATTGTTCGTCGACCGGTTGTGGAGCACAACCGGTCGACGCATAATTATGTTATTTTATTTTGACGCATAATTATGTTATTTTATTTTTCAGTTTACACACACGTCGACGATATGGAAGGCTGTCCTTTAATCAAAGAGCCGCGTTGAAGTTGAAACGATAGCGCAACAAAATTGAATAGAGTTTAAAATTAAGATAAAGTAAAGCAAAATAAACGTCTTGATTTAAATGGACTGATGAAGCTCTTTGAAAATCTGACAACCTAGCATAAGAAGGTCTTTTAAGATATTATTACCCATTTATTTCGGACAAAATCCATAAAAGTGTTAGTAACAGTTTTCTTAAGATCTGTTAGTAGGTACATAATATAATTAACTAGGTAAGTTTTTTACAATCTTCCCATACCTATTCCCACCCAGTGTGCCTGTATGGGACAGTCATGGCGGGACGCAATCATTTGCAAAATGCTGTTGGTGCTACCGCGCAGTCTTTGAAATAATGATGCCACTTTTTTACGCACTATAGCATATATAAGATATACCTAACACCACACATGTATCCCCGAAGGGTTAGGTGTACTATCGAGGAAACTTACATCTGACCAATTTGAAAACAAAATGCAGTGCACACGATGACCACATCTGTTAGCAAGCGTTACTATAGCGGCCGAGCGCTGCAAGCAAGAATAGTCCTTACGGTGTATAGGTGTTTGTTCCTCCCTAGCTATACAGGATGTAAGTGACAGCGCTCCGCAAACTGATAGGGTGAATTCAGTATATCATACTAGGATAACCGGCACTTGAAATTATTTCAGGAAAGTTATGGGAATCCAATAAACCTGATTTGTTTTATTGCCTCACACCCAATGTATCGTGACCGTGGCAAGACGCGCGTAGCGAACGGCAGCGCGACGAGCCTTCGGCCGCCGAGTGTTTCAACATCCATTGCTGATGTTTTTTTATTTTAGCTATTTTAATTACATAAATGGAGTGCTGCGTACAGAGAATGTAATTTTACATTCAAATAAAAGAATAGTAACTGAAAAAACGTTACTTAAAAAATATAAAATTTTCCTGGGAAGTTTTCCGATGGAATATGATTTAAAATAAGGAGCTAAATGCACCCTGTTATTTCCGGATGGCTGTCCCTTACACCCATATTTCGCCAGTTATGTTTAAGTCTGGGCACAAATCCAGACTCCGGGCCGCTTCTGAAAAATTCCAGATGGAAAAACCCAATAACACTGCCCGACCCGGGAATCGAACCCAGGACCTCATGCTCAGCAGTAGCGCTTGCGACCAACGAGGCAGTCCACACTATTTTTCCTTTCGTTAGATCCCTCCAGAGGCTATTTTAGGGTGACCTTTGTCATAATGTCCGACCTAATAAACCTGTCATTGCCGCATGGGTGGGATACGCAGCTATCCAACCATCCGCTATAATGAGACCTAACAGGGAGGTCATCATCATCAGTCTACCTCTTGAGTCAAGTCTATTACAATACTAAAAAGCCCTGCAATCTCAATAAAACGCAGAATTAAACCACATATTATAAAATACCAGACTACACACTCAGACGTACAACTTTTTAACAGAAAAAGAATATTTACTTAAATATGTGTTTAAGTATCATTACTGTAATGTGCTTCGACCTGAGATCGTTAGAGCAGGAGGGATGTATTAAAGGTTACGTGTGTGGGAGGGCGAGGGGCATAGCTCGAAGGTTGACCGGGTAACAGGTTGGAGCAGACAGAATAAGTATAGCGAATGCAGTAAGGTACAGGCGCATCGGCGCATCTAAGATACAATGGTACGAAAATAATCGGGGGTTAACAGCTGGTTAAAAAAATTGCATTGTGATTTTTTATGTGGAATTTAAATTTAAATAGTACATAGATACGGTGCTTATGTCTGTTATTAAAAACAGACATAATCTAATGTTTTTTATGTATTGGATGTTTTAATTACAAAAAAAAACATATTTAATAAAGCTCCATACCGTTTAGTGTCAGCGCAAAAAATCTGTACAGATGAACAGTTAGGAATTAATTCATATTTCATAAATTAAAATTCTCAATAACTCGTAACACTCACATCTTTCGCATGAAAACACGCGTTGCACACAGAAAACTTAATCCCAACCAATTAATATTAATAACTTCCTTCATATCATTTCTATAATTATAATCCAATAGAAATGTAATAGCGTATTTTATGTGAAAATTATTAAGAAAAAAGTTGTAACTCGATTTAAAAGTTAAGGTTACAGTGTAACCGGTCCGTCTTGCCCGTGAGAAAGCTACAATTTGAACAAGCCATAATTAGCGACTGGGGTATTAAATCACGGGCACTGGACGCCCCCTCCCCTCCCCGCTCCCCTTCGGCTGCGCGGGCGCCGGCCCGTTCGCAAGTATTCCATCGATTAGACCGATTTGAGGTCAAGTTTCAACAGGTGGATTTGTCGGGTCAAGGACACTTGGACAGACGGAAATTATACGTTTCCGTGATCTAGATTAGGAAAGGGATGCAGATGATGTGAAGGTGAGTGTGTTAGATCAAGTAGACAGATATTTTGAAGCCAATTATAGGTTATGTTTGGATTAGGTCATTGATTACCTTTCTAAGTGTTACCATGAATTAGCTAATCGGTTTAAGCACCTTCACATTGTATCAGCGTTCTTAAAATTAAGCTTTACCAGACTCTTGGAGCTTTAGAAATTCCAGTGCTCTATCTATTTCCAAAATTGGAATTTCCTATACCGGTTTCATAAGCTGCTTTACTACATAAAAGACGTCTGTATATAAATTTGATGGCATCCATATTATGTTCGGGAAGAAAAAGGAACATGACACTGCGACCACAAAAAAATTTTAGCTGATTGAGATTTCTTAGGAAGCCCAATTTTAGCAGTGGACGTTACAAATGGTATCGACCGCCATCGCCTGATTATGATAAAGATCTTAACGTAGGGCGATATGATTCCAGATACACATGCAAATGAAAGTAATTTGAACATGAATCTAGAAGTAAACAAGATAACACAACAATCACATCACAGAATCCGTAAGATCGGTCAAAGTTGACTGATTAGAAAGTAGTCTCAGAGCTGTGCAGATGACGATATATATTAACTTGTACCTACATCACATAGCATAAAATCATATTTATATACCCTGAAAGGTTTTGAGTACACCCATGTTTCACCATTAATATTAAAGTCTCTTGTAATAGAGTGTGGAGTGACCCTATTGGCTTATGCATAATCAGCCTATAATGTTCCCACTGCTGGGACACAGATCTCCTCTCAGAGAGAGGGAGTAGGCCGTAATCCACCACGCGGGCCCAGTGCGGGTTGGTCACATGTCTTCGAATTTTTGGTTCTGGGACATCCGGTTTCCTCACGATGTCTTCCTTCACCGTTTTGAGAGCAGTGGCGATGAAACAATTTATACAAAGTAAAGCGCCTGTCTGGGTTCGAACCTACGACCTACAACTCGTAAGTCGCGGCCGTTACCACTTGGCCACCACTGCTTTCTATTGCCATTAACGAAGCACAAATCCAGACCATGATTTCCTATTGAGAATTTCTGAAAAATCCCATTATAGCCTCTTTGCTCAAGCCGAGGATCGAAGCCAGCGCTTGCGACCACTAGACAAACGAGGCAGCAAAACTTCATTATCTATTTTCTTCCCAATATTTACGTTGCTTTACTTGGCATTTTGAATTCTGTTGGGCTTTTAAATATAAACTGGATCGCTGCGTTGCTGAAAAAGCTCTTTACACCTTTCGATCCGATTTTTGCAAAACAACGTAACTTATAAGAACGTCGTTCGAATTGGATCATAATATTTTGCTGCTGCTGTTCTTTTGACAAAAGAAACAATGGATGGACTGTGTGAAAGATGATATGGCTAGAAAGGGAGTGGCTACCGAGATGGTGACTAATAGAGAAATGTGGAAGAAAGAGACATGTTGCGCCGACCCCAAATAAATTGGGGATAAGGACAGGAGAATGATGATAATTTTGGGCTGTAGTTCATGTTATTTCTTTCGTAATTCTGATTGGATTGGTTAGATCGGATAATTTGCAATCCGCGTAAAATTCGAATAGATTCGATAGCTTTTTGAACCTATTTTCTTTTTTTTATACCACAACGGGGAACTTCTTGGCCTGCATCTCACCTGATGGTAAGTGGTGATAAGACCGAAGGTGGAAGCGAGCTTCACCCGGAATCCTCAACTACAGAGGAACTGGCGATCTTACCTCTAACTGCCAAAGCACAACAATGCTGTTAACATGGCGACAGATTTAGTTAAGATGATGGTAGCTAACCAGGCGGCCTTAGAACATGCCCTACCACCAACCAAACCGAGCAGAAAATTTTGCCCCCACTGGTAATCGAACCCGGGACTTCTGGGTCTGAGACAGGTGGTCTTACCACAGAGGTGTTCTTCTTAATTTTTTCTCTCGTTATGTCGGTACGATCGGAAGGTGTGAAGGCACCTATTGCTTTTGTTTGCGGAGTACGGGCAGGTAAACAGGACGAACGCACCGGCCGACAATCGCGCCATCTGCCACCACGCCCAGCGACCCCGCGACCGCTAGCAGGGCTGTCACTTGCTGACCAGTGGGACACCAATTTAGTAGTTCTCATCAAAATACGCAGGCATCATGCAGGCTGACACAAAAATGATTCTGGTTGCATTCCATCACTCAAGCGAATTTAGAATCAGTTTCAAAATTGTACAAGTAGTGTTTTTTTTTAGAATACGGCAGAATTATTTTAGGCGCGTAAAAGTTGAACACGTACTCTTGAAATAAATAGCTAAAATTCAGTATTCCTTTATTATTTTACTTTAACAGAATCATTTTTAAATCAGCTTTATTATTTTACTTTAACAGCTTAAAGTTTTCGATGGAAACATTAAAATACATTATTTCTTCTTAACTAGGAAAGTAATCAAGTTAAAAAAAAAATCATGCTAATAGCAAACTTTACTGCTATACAACATGACCCGGAATTAACGCACATCCTCTTAAGGGGTCATTGTACTCATCATTATAAACAGCTTTTACTATGGGACCAAACCTGAAATCCCGAAGAAAAATCAGCTGTTCCCTACATTTTAACGAGATAAGCGAACATAAATGTACAGAACAACTGATTTTTTTCGCGATTTCAGGTTTTGGTCCCCTAGTAAAAGTTGTTCATAATGATGAGTACAATAACCCCTTAAGAGGTTGTGCGTTAATTCCGGGACATTTTGTATATCAAAGCAGTGAATTGTTGCTGTGGGAATACTAGACTCTTCTTCCTAGCGAACAACTAGGTACCATCGCGGACATTTGCGGCGAACAGCTTGTACAACTAGGTACCATCGCGGACATTTGCGGAGAATCACTTTTCGACCTTATTGCTAAGGTAATAAGGTTGAAAACCGGTTCAACGCAAACTTCCGCGATGTTACATAGGTACAGTTGCGTTTAAAATGGCGAGGCAATCCGAGTATTTCATTAAGTTATTAAAATAAACATTTAAACACAACATCAAACCATAAAAATAAAACACCAAACAGCTCATTAACAGAAAAAAGGAATACATCAAAAACATAACACGCAAACCCTAATAACCAAATTAAAATGGGAAATACACAATCCTAAAACGAACTGAAACCAACATTAAGATGAATCATCTAGACAGTAAAATTTGAATATTCCGTGAACCATCCATACGCTAAAATTGCTCTCAATCAAGCCTCAGTAATCCTAATCCGAGCTTTGTAATCTTTCAATTTTGATTCAACAAATAAAATTATAAGTGTGGCAACCCTGTTGTTAAAAATGCATCTTAAGTGAGGTCCGTTTTACTTACCTTATAACTAACGGCTTGACTTTAAGATTATAAAATTATCCCCTACATAGTGATTGAGGGGGACGTCTGTCTGTCCATCAATAAAGACCTATAAAAACTGGAATCAATTATCGAAGCACCGTACCTATTTCTGTGTTTTTAACCCTTATAAGCTTTTGAATTGTGTTTTCTTGAATCAATAAAATTAATTACCTAACTAGTTGACTAAGTATCAAGAAAATCCAATAAACATAGGAACAAGGTTGAAAAAAATTTTCTTACGTTCACTTTTAAATGAATGCTTATTGAGAGTTCAGCTTTACCATCGGTTTCGGTCCATCCATGAATTAGCGTAAAATAATGTGAAATATCTTGAAGTAAAAGAGTTCTATTATTTACAAAATTAACGCAACCAAACTCGGGGCACAAACTTAGTTGTTCGTAAAAGAGTTAAAAGCAAGCCGTGTTACGAAAAAAATAAACATCATGACTCAGAATGATCTTAACACTTTAAAAATCGGTGTCTGTAATTTTTAATAACAAAATTATAGGTTCACAAGAAAGTTAGCTTAATACACTGGTGATTATAAATAGTTTGTCTTAACGGTTACTTATTATGAAGCTTCTTTGGGTTCCTAATGCTAGGTTTGATACGAATTTAATTAAAATTATACCGTAACACACATTTAATGAAGGTTAATCAGGTTTAGAAGCGTTACTCATAATCAATTTCATGGTGACGCCATGTAATCTTAGTCTAGATGATTAATGAATTAGATAATTTTTGTAGATAGTTAAATATAAAATTTTAATTATAATTATTTGCCGATATAAAAAAAAACACTTTACAAATATGTTACTAATAAGAAAACATAATCAATAAAAAAATTATTTAAACTTAGATCAAGGTAGGTACCTAAAAACAAAAGAAAATAACACGTTTATAATGCCTTAACAAATTCATTTTCCTAATTAAAATCTAACAAGAATCTACAATAACATTGCCACAGAAATAAGAACAATTCCTTTAAAGCCTAATCTCACAGTACGATGGCATCTTAACGACCTCTTTAGTGAAAAAGAACTGACAAAATCGGAGCACCACCCTACGACACGGCCGGGGATTCCTGGTAAAACGGACGCACAGGTACAGTCAGGTGGAGCTGGCAAAATAGAAGAAATAAGAGCTTTAATAGTGCACAAAAAGGAATAATATTTTAGAAATTGAAAATGTTGCTTTATTAAATAGTGCACAAAAAGGAAAAATAAATAATCATGTTGGTTTAAATTAAACAATGCACTAAACAGGAACATCATTTTCTGAAACTGAAAATGGTGCTTTATGTAGTCAACGAAAATAAGTGACAGACAATCTTAATATTTCAGATATTGTATTGAAAACTCCTATTGTTAATGTTGAAAACAGTATTAATTAAAAGTAGGTAATTGTTACTACTGGGGTACTGTTGTCATGGGACTTAAACATAACTGGCGAAATATGGGTGTGCTATATATAGGTACACCTCTGCCTAACCCTTCGGGGAAACAAGGCATGATGTTATGTGTAGGTAACTGTTGTGTTGCTATAGAAATTATTAAAGGAATTAGTGCTAATTTCAAATGTTGTGCAAACGTAATTAAAGTTTTTTGAGCAAAATAGAGCATTCGATCGTTTTAAATTAATATTTAAATAGGTATTGTCTTGATACAAAAAATTAAAAACTACTTTTTAACAATAGAGGTGCATCGAAGCCTTCTTTCACTATTTTCACCCAGAAAACTCTCCAACTGTACCCACCAACTATGATAGTTATCATGTATCCTAATAACAGTGTCGGGTCCTTTGTCCATTGTTTACATTAGGGTGGCTGATGGCTCGCTACGTGATTTCGGTGGTCATGCCGGCCCCTTTACACAGACCTCCCTGCTGTTATTGTTAAATACGTCGTCATTCTGATATGGATACAGCGTGTTTGAGAAAGTGCTCATTAACTAATTCAAAAATAATTTTATCTTATTTCTTTCTTTCTTATTTCTTTTTTATTTTTTTATTAGTTTTATGTATGTGTAGTCTTCAGACTGAAAATATATACCAAATGAAATAAGTCTTACAAATTCTCCCATTAAAATGAGAAAAGCTCAGTATGGGCACCATGGAAAAGTCTTTCTACATCAAAAATGTTCTTATGTAAGTATTCGACTTCTGAAAAATCTGTAAGAAACTTTGGTTTCAAGAAACTGTAGGTAAATAAACATCAGAGACTAGTAGACAAAGTTATTATTACTTAGACAGGCTCCTTTTTTAACTATTGCAGTAAAGCGTTGCTCCAAAAATCAATATACCCCAGTTTCTCCCATAATCCTCGAAAACAGCCCACCTCAAACACTTTTAACAAAACAGCCTGTAAGTGTAGGAAGGGTGCGCGCGCCGTTTGTCGGCGCAGACGCAGCACGTGGCGCAGTTTAGCCTGCGCGTGAGTCGCGCGCTAATGACACAGTGTCACTCGACTGCCGGCCGCCGAACGCGCCGGACGTTAACTAATATCCCTATTATTTATTGTGTATGAATTGGGTGACTACTTTGAATGAAGGAGATTGTATTTTGGTTGACTTGCCAAAGCCAAAACAGGAGCAAAGGAGTCGGTTAGACTTAGACTTTCAATGTTTCAACTCTATCTACCTATCTCTTAAGGGTTAATTTTCTGTAACATTATGTCTACTGCATGCACCGTAATATTAAAGATTTCTAGTGTTTCTCCACAGCACCTTGGTGCTATAAGGATGAATATCCTTTGAGCTTAAACTTAGTAGGCGAGCTAGGCTGCAAAACTGGAAAGGGTGATTGTTTTTGCGGCTCTCTTTCGAACGAATCTCTACTACCCTAAATTAATAAACTGTACTGGACTCAAATTCAATACCTGTTATGATTCATAATTAGCCCACAAACAGGTGGCACCCGAATACTCTTCATAAATCACCACCTGTCCTCCAATCACGACGTTTTATCACCTTTGATGTGCCCCGCACCGTCAGTTTGTTAACATTACAGTTAGAGCCAAAACTGGTAGCTGAACAAAAACTTTTAGTTAGTTTAAACAATTTTAAAGGAGGGACATTTATCTTTTTGAGATTTTACTTAGTTTATAACTGCACCTGAAGGCTTAGGGTACATACATAAAGAAACAGGTTACCGGTACAGGCGAGTCTGTGCGGGTTGCAAGTATAATATTCTCATGTTATCTTATGAACTCACTAATAATAAAAAAACAGGTTTAAAATTGTCGGTGCCGACTACCTTATTAACCCTGCACCGATCGGTACCGACCCGCATGGGTTTGCCTGTGCCGGAAACCTGTTTCTTTATGTAAGCACCCTTTGGTAGGTGGCAATCACTTTCATAGCGTTTTGTGTTTCCACAACGACTTTCAGCAGGATTGACATAAGCTTTTCAGAAACTTGTCCGTCCCACACATTTTTGACGTATCCATATCGTAATAATCGTTGTCGATGACGGTCCGAGTGCTTATGGTCTCTTTAAGTAAACCTTGAAACGGTTGGTTGACACTTTCCGTGACCCAAGGGCTGGCTTTTACCTTAGCCAGAGGCTAAGCATTGCCATACAACGTGGCAATGCCGCCAGTCTCTTGGGTACAGTACCAGTAGACAGCGATGCGAAGGAATTTTTCGACGCCATATTTTAGTTTGTTAATAGTGTTATTTAGGTTAGGTTATTATTTATTTTTTTAAATAGTTGTTTAATTAATTTAGTGCCTGTTTAAACATTTCAGTTTGAATCTCAGGTTCAAGAAAAGACAGCAGAGTATAAAACGAACAAACATCAGAAATAGCTGGCTATTTCTGATGACAGCTGCTTTTGTTCGATATGGAGTTCGTTGTCGTTATGGAATCAATGAACAAATTAGCAATGTTTAGACAGTTCTGTACATGGATGGAATAAAAACATAAAGGTAAGTAACTAAAGAAAACGAAATTCCAACCACAGGCTTTACATAATATTTCACTAAAGTTATTGTTGAAACTAACTCAATAACTTTGAAGTTAAGCCTCAAACTAGTGTATTAAACAAATGAAATGTCTAAGAACTGTTTAATATCAACATAAATAACGCATTACCTCTTAAGGGGTCATTGTACTCATCATTATGAACAACTTTTACTATATTCCCTACATTTTGACCAGTTATGCGAACATAAATGTAGGGGGGCGGGGGTGGATGTGTGGTACGCCTCGAATAGAGAACTTCCTCCTTTTTTTCGTCGGTTAATAAGTAAAAGTAGTGATCTTTTACACCTTGAATAGCTGACACTGGCTCAGTACCTGTTGGACCGCTGTATTTCAAGATAAGGTGTCCAGCGCAAAGAGGAAGTATACCTATACAGCAGATATTTATGGATGAGAATGTAAACCAATATTAATCCAACTGGAATCAAACAAATTTATTTTTTTCTTTCTTTCTTTCAATTAATTCGAAAGTTTACATTTATAACACTACAAACAGAGTGCCCGATGCGATATCCCAAAGGTAAAAAAGATGCACTTCCATACAAACTTTCATCCCCTATGTAACCCCTTTAAGGGATTTCAAAAATCGTCTCTTACTTTATAATTATTAGGAACTCTTGTGCAAAATTTCATGTTTCTAAACCCAGCGATTTAGGCTGTGCGTTGTCTGTCAGTGAATATAAGATTTGTATTAAGTAGAATCTCATATTTTGGCGAAGCATAAATCAAACTGATTATTGTTGCAGTTTGCAACAAATCAACCGTTACCTTGTTAAATAACAAAGAAAGCTTAAAAGTCTAATGCCCGTTTTCACCGACATCCCCTAAGTTTAAAGGATCCCATAAGAACGGTTAGGGGGCTGTGAGAGCGTGGTTTCTGTTTCACCATCATTAAAGGGTCAGTTAAACGTTAAAAGGTCCCCTAAATTTAAGTGGGCGAAATGTGGGCTAAGAACAGTCGGCTTAAAGAATAAACCATAAATCAAAACCACCAGCATTTGCCTAACCTTTTCCCAACTATGTTGGGATCGGCTTCCATACTCACAAGTTGCAGCTAAATACGAGTATTTTGCTTGAAACGACTGACTATCTGACCGCCACAACCCAGTAACAGGGTCATACTCGTACGTCTTGGTAAGACTGGTTGTTAGACCTTCGGGCTTCTGACTACCCGTAACGACTGTCAAAGATTTACATATGACAGCCGGTACCAACGCTTTAACGTGCTTTCCGATGGATGGAGAGGTCTCGTTTGTAATGTATTGTCACCCATCCATGGACTGACCTCGGAATGCGTAGCTTAACCTTCGATCGACTCATGCGGCTATTATTATTTAGCCACAAGCCCCATAAATCAAAGCCATTTATAACATTATTAACTTTGTAACTTAAGAATCGAGAATGAATCACTCAACATCTCACAAATCTGCGTACATAATTTAATTACTTCCAAATGTTTAACTTTTAACCGTTCCGTTCCCACATTGACGTGTCGATGCTAAGATTACGGTTATCTGCGTAACCCGCCGCCCGCGGGCGAACACTCATCTTCAAACTTTTATTTTACTTTAACCACTGATGTTGTGGGGCTGTGAGGTTTTAATTGAGATATTTTTAAGGCAGACGATACATTGTTAGAAGATAAACCACAGAAATATTGTGATTTTTGTTATTAATTGGTTGATTCTAAATGAGGTGTCAAAAATATTACATTTCTATGATAGATAGATAGAATAAACTTTATTATGTACACCATAAAAATGATAAAGCATTAACTCAATAGAGTCCTATTTAGAAACAGTAATTCCTATTTTCGAAATTCTCAAAGAAAACCTATTTAGATCCTCAAGTGTTCTTCTTTTCTTTTTGAGACAAACGAAACTGCTACGCAACATTTTAAAATTCAGATTAGTTCAGGACCAAAAATATATATACTCTCAGTACTTACATAAATAAATAATTATTATTTACTGCTATTGAGTGTGTTCAATAGCTATAAATTAAATAATTCAAACCACAACCAAATACAACCTGAAACGAAACATGACACCAATTAATAAACGTTAACATAAAATTAGCTTCGACTAACTAAATAGCGCTTAATGAATTTATACAGTAAATAGCACAAATCTTCTAAATATAGCAAGCACTTGCTAACGACTACCCACACAAGCGCGAATTAAAACGCCATATACCACCATAAGAACAAGCGAATCCCAAACTCGTCATTAAATTGTAATTAACAATAGCGATCTAGATGCGCCTGCGCACCCCACCTATACGGCAAATCTCCCAGCCACAAATCGACGCTTATTACGACAATATCAATAACTGTCATTGCGCCCAATCATTATAGTTTCGTCTCGTTTACGCGAAACAGCAGTAATTACCCCGCCATTACCTACATCTCTTTCGAACTCATTAATCTAAAGCGATGTATGTAACGAACGACTCTTTCCATTTCTTTCGCGCGAAACAACGAGCGATGCTGGAAAAACGAGTCTCACAAATATACGGCTGTCTCCCTCGCACTCGCCTTTTAACGCGCTCGAAATAAAACCTTCAAAAGAATATTTTTCTCTTAATTACACCACAGTTACATTTTCAAAATGACAACACTAAAGTGTCTTGAAAATTTGAAATTGGAGCAGTCCCCACCACGCGTAGGGATTCGTTAGGCGCTCGCGCATGTTTTTTCAACGTAAAAAAAGAAAAATAAGGCTCGCGGGAAAGAGAGGCTTAGTTGCTTTTTATAGTCGTTCTCCCGGTGCGCCGGCGCACGGAAGTATCGGAGCTTCAGCATCGAGCCTTAATCTCATTCTAATAAAAAGCTCACGCATAAATTGACGCGCTAACATTAGTTTTAAATTATAATAGTTTTTTATTAGTGCTTTATGAAAATCCGTGTGCAGTTGTACGATTGTTTAATAATGCCGGACACGTGCAGTTTATCGTTATTTTTACTGCCACAATTATCATTAATTTTGTGAAGTAAAGTGTGAAGGGTTGTTTTTATTAAGTTATCATTAGAACTTCAACGTTCGAGCTGTGTGGTCGTGCTTGCTTTATTTTTTTTATTATAATTTAAAATGAATTAATTAATTGTGCTTCGGGGTGTTTTAGTAGTTTTGTTTTGGAAACTTTTATTTTTTAAGCATTCAAGATGTTTTTAAGGTAAGATTTTTTTTTTCTATATTAGCGGTTTTGAAATTTTCTGTCTATTGATTATATCAATAAATTATTACAAAGTTTATACCAAACATTAATAGGACTAAATAGTATTTTTTATAAAACATTTAAGAAATAATAAAAGCTCAAGTTACTAGAGCTTTTTAAACATTTTATGATTTTATGCATTAATAATTATTACAAAGGGTACCTAATTATATACTTATTGTGCTTTGTACTTCTAACATAGATTTAAGGTTCATGTACACCTTTCTAGTTATTTAATTTAATAATTGTCCTAACATTACGGTTATTACAATTTAACTCTAGTAAATTGTTGTAAAATAAACATTACAAATATTCAATACTTACCAGTGGGTCATGACTATGCATCATAAAAAATTTAAAAATTTCAGTCATATTACCTATATTTCAAAATTGCCGTAGCAAAATGTTTCAGCGAATACAACTGCAGAAGTTTATTCTGTTACAAAAAACGTGATAATCATTTTTCGTCAAGCATTGTTTCACATAACTTCCTAAAACCTTCACACTATTATCACCATTAAGCCTTTTACATTAGAGGTGTTTACAGCTTGAATTAATTTGCATATACATATGAATTTAGCTGCCGGTTGTACGGCCTATAGTTAGGTAATGTGACAGAATTGTAACCTTGTATGGTAATATGTGAGTCTAAATATTACGTAGTAAGAGATCGTGGTCTACCTTTTAATATAATTATGAGTATATTTTTAGTAGTAGGTATATGACGAATTTCGCGATGGCGAAGCATGCATGAGAAACGTTTCCCATTCTGATCGATTTATAATTTAATCATTTTAAGAAACCATAAAAATAATAACTGACTCTATAATAATTATTATTTATTTTATGGGACTTAATCATAACTGGCGAAATGTGGGTGTAATATAGGTATGTAAGTACACCTCTGCTTAACCTTTCGGGGAATACAGGCGTGATGTTATGTTATGTCTATAACTACATATTTCTGCCACCAAGTGATATTGAACACGAACATAAAGGCTCCTGCAAACAGGCGCGACAAGTGTCGCGACACAAAGGCACCGCGTGTCGCGTGATGAGCGGTAGGGCAAAACTTGGCTAATTCGTGATATGCAGCTATTCGGTGATAGATAATTGTGTTTTATTACCAAGTTACTACTGACTTGATAAATGTACATTTTTCAATCATTATAGTATTTGCCACATTTTTAGATATAAGTTAGCAAAACTTATTTTGTCTACTATATCACAGTAAATT
Source organism: Fissipunctia ypsillon (assembly GCA_947568875.1). Lineage (NCBI taxonomy): Eukaryota > Metazoa > Arthropoda > Insecta > Lepidoptera > Noctuidae > Fissipunctia > Fissipunctia ypsillon. The sequence goes on along the minus strand of OX387666.1, from coordinate 12,684,770 downwards.
TAAAAAATAGTCTGATCAATGAATCGAATTTTACAAGTAAAAAACAAAACTATCACCGATTACCCAAGTTTTGCCCTATCTTTTGTCTTTGCCTTATGAGTGAAGAAAATTACTTGTAGTACCTTTCGTCACCCCTAAAAAGTGTGCTAAACCATAACGCGCAAACGTGCATAAGGTACCATCTAACAACAGTTTATTTCTTAATTCCCTCTTTTACATAACATAACATCACGACAGTATTTCTCGAAGGGTTAAGCAAAGGTGTTCCTATAGTACACCCATATTTCGCCAGTTAAGTTCCCTCTTTTACTCAAATAATAAAATATCTGGCTAAATACTGAATCTATTCCTTGAGTGGCCTGAAAGATTTTCCCTTGTTTAAAGGCTCCGCGACGCAAATCGCACGCGATAAAAAGGCACCGCGTGTCGCGCGACGACCGGTGCCTTTCGCGTTGTTTTCGGAGTCGCGGCTGTTTGAAGGAGCCTTTAATCTCTGCTCGTCTGCTTGATACTCAATCTCTACCACTTCAACGTTGTTAAAGTCCAGGGCTGGCTCAAAGCTCCCATCAGTCGCTACAATAAAAGGTTATGAAGAATACTTAATATCTTAATCGTCATAAAAGACAGATTAGTGTCATCACATTAAATTCTTAATCTTCTTGAGATTAAGGGCTTATTTTATCAACAAAGTCAGATATATTTTATTCATGGAATAAAAACCGACGAAATTGACGTCTGACAGTTTTTGTTTTCAAATACAAAAAAAAAACAAAATGTATTCGCAGGATAGGCCTTACTTGTCATAACATCACACCTGTATTCCCCGAAAGGTTAAGCAGAGGTGTACCTATAGAACACCCACATTGCGCCAAATATGTTTAAGTCCCATGTAATAGGGGGCGAGCCTATTGCCATCAACTGGGCACAAATCCAGACTCCGGGCTGCCAGTGAGAAATTTCAGTTTTAAAAACCCAATAACTCAACCCGGGAATCGAACCCATGCCCTCATGCTCAGCAGTAGCCTCATGCGACCAGTAGACCAACGAGGCAGTCAAAAACCTCATACTAGGTATACAAGTTTGATAAAATCCACCCTAATGTCACCTTTTAAGGCACTCACGAGTTAAAATGTGATGTCCAAAATATTGTTTGCTGAAATGGCCTTTTATAACTGAAGCTACGGTGTCCTAGGAAAGCGATACTGTTATATTATACCGGCCGTCATGAAAATCTGTCATTTTCACCAGTATTTGACATTAAGGTGTCAAATAACGTTGTGTATATGGACAGCCGTTTTTGTGTGGCCGTTTATCCGCATAACATTGAATTGATGCAGTTAAATTGATGGTATTAATTCTATTAGAGTACTGACTGCCTCGTTGGTCTAGTGGTCGCAAGCGCTACTGCTGAGCATGAGGTTCTGGGTTCGATTCCCAGGTCGGGCAAAGTGTTATTAGGTTTTTCTATCTGGTATTTCTCAGTAGCAGCCCGGAGTCTGGATTTGTGCCCGGTAGATGGCAGTAGGCTCGCCCCCTAATACATAAATGTGGGTGTACTATAAGTACCTACACTTCTGCCTAACCCTTCGGGGAAACAAGGCGTGATATTATGTGTTCTATTTGAGTTTAATCAAATCAAAATCATATCAAATAATTTCCATTTCAGGAATACACCCATAAAATTTTAAATTTAGAAAAATTACAAATTATACACTAGTTATAAATTAATTAGATAAGTATTATTTTATCTGGTGTATTAATTGCCATATAAGTACGAAGTAATAGTTTATTCGTTTTAAATTATTCTTAAAATTGCATTTAATTCTATTGCACTTTACATATTTTTTTGTGACTTACGCTTTAAAACAATTTCTGAACCTTTCCACTTTGTCATCTATATACAGTTAAGACACTGACAGTTCCTCGTTCAAGTAAACACTTGCTTGTTTATTGGCTCTATATTTAGTAAAAGCTTAGCATTTTTTGACAAGTTGTTGCGGATAACTATTATTGTAGCTTATTAAGGTACTTCATTAGTACTTCTACAGAAAGAAAAAATCACAAAAAACTGACTCTATTGAACAAGTTTATGAAATAAATAATAATAACTTAAGAATTTTAGGTCGTGAGTTCGAACCAAGGCAAGCGCTTTACTTTGTGTAAATAATTTCATCACCACTGCTCTAAAAGCGGTGTAGGAAAATATCGTGAGGAAACCGGCATGTCCTAGAACCAATAATTCGAAGTCATGAGACATCCACCAATCCGCACTGTCCCTCTCACAGAAAGAGGAGGCCTGTTGTCTCAGCAGTGGGAACATTATAGGCTGATTATGATGTCTACGATTTGGTACTACTACGGAAAAACTTTTTCACAAAAAACTGACTTTATCACTGCAGGGCCACTGCAGGGTAAAGTCTTCTTCTCATACAGAGAAGGTATGAGCATTGATCACATGCTTGCTCAAGGTGGATTGGCGATTTCAGACTTAGATTAATTTATAAGTCTAGGTTTACTCACGATGTTTTCCTTCGATGGTGTCGTGTACCGATGTCAGTAATTTTTATAAAGTAACATTTTGAAAAAGTGACTTTGGTACTTCCCCGGATTTGAACCCGCAACCTCGTGCATGAATTATAACACTTACCTACCTCACTTACAATTTAGTGCCTTTTTGAATACAAGTAGATCCATCCATTACAATATGTCGAGGCCCCTCCGTGCCTTGGAAAGCCCGTTAAGTCGTTTGTCTCGGCTGTCATTCGTAGATCTTTGACAGTTGTAACGGGTCGTAGAAGGCCAAAAATCTGACCACCAGTCTTACCAAGGGATTGCACGTTACCCAGTAACTGGGTTGTGGAGGTCAGATAGGCAGTCGCTTCATGTAAAATACTGGTAATCAGCTGCATCCGGTTAGATTGGAAGCCGACCCCAACATGTTGCGTAAAGGCTAGGCAGATTGATTGATAAGGTTACAAGTGGAGCCATACATATCGACCTTCTAACTTCATGCTCAGAACACGCGCAATGTGTTAAAAATTTATAGGAAAACAAAAATAATTGTACACAAGCACGCATTTAATTTACAAAAACCTGTTAAAAACAAAACAAAGTGCTCCTTATTTATTCGATTTTCAGACACAAATGTGTAGCGTAAATAAATGACTGAGGAACTGAAAAAATAGAGGCAAATGACACTTCTAAATAACACCCAATTTTTTGCACTGAAATATTTCTTATGAAGAAAGCATTTATTGGGAATAGAATGTCTATATTTTTTTTTAAATAAAATAGAATTACATATTTATAAATAAACTCACGCCTTATTCCCATGGAGGTAGGCAGAAACTACAGAGCGCTACCGTATCGTAGAATTTTTGCGCTTAAAAACTTTACTGTATACATTTTATTTAAAAAAATGCCTCATGGACTTGCTATATTAGAAATAAGTGTGCAAATAACATAATTAGGTGTGCTTATGTCAGGAAGAAGGGCGCAAACATTTTTCTGTACTCATACAAGGTGTAATTTTAATCACTGTTAACCTCTTAAGGGGTCATTTTACTCATCATTATGGACAACTTTTACTATGGGACTAAACCCGAAATCGCGAGAAAAAAATCAGGTGTTCCCTACATTTTGACGAGTTATCCGACCATAAATGTACGGAAAAGCTGACTTTTTTTCGCGATTTCAGGTTTGGTCCCATAGTAAAAGTTGTTCATAATTATGAGTACAATGACCCCTTAAGAGATAAACAGTGATTAAAATTACATATTGTATAATAAACATAGTTAGGCCGATTTCCAATAACCTTTCAAAGGGATGGGTGTTTCCTACAACTTTGATTAAAACTGGCATCAAAATTATTATGATACCAGTTATTGCCTTATAATCTAATATTCTTTGTTTTATAACTTTGTTTTTTGTACTCAATCCATAGCTACTTACACTACGTAACTCCGCACTAGTTTTGTATAAATTGAGAAATGTATTACAGAGAGAGTCCTGACACCCATAACACAAGTCTAATCTTAGCTTGGGTGCCAGTGGAGTAATCAGTGATTTATGCAAGTATAATCTCATAGAATTAACTTATTGCCGCAAATTGTAAAATTGGAAATAAAGTTATTTATTTATTTATTATAATCTTTACAACACAATGATTATGTAGATACATATGCAGTAGACAGATTATTACCAAAGTAACTGTATTCTTTGACCTGTGTTTTACTAAAGGGGCTTGTGGCTAAGTAATAACAGCCGCACGGGTCGATCGGTCGAGTTAAGCTACGCTTGCCGCGGTTGGTCTGCAGATGGGTGACCATCTTTACATACCAAGACATCTCCGTGCTTCGGAAAGCACGTTAAGCCGTTGGACCCGGCTCTCATTCGTAGATCTTTGACAGTCGTAACGGGTCGTCAGAAGCCCGAAATTCTGACAACCAGTCTTGCTAAGGGCTAGCCCAGTAACTGGGTTGTGGAGGTAGGATAGGCAGTCGCTCCATGTAAAATTCTGGTATTCAGCTGCATCCGGTTAGACTGTAAGCCGACCCTAACATAGTTGGGGAAAGGCTAGGCAATGATGACGAACTGTATTGTTAGAGCAAATATGAGACTGTTTCTGTCCATCATCTTTTAATATTTGACTTAAATTACGATTCCAATGAGGATAACTATTCGGATTTCATAACACTATTAGTTATTCCCTAAACACAAAAATAACTGTTATCGGTCAAACTTCAATCCTTAGAACAAAGTTTCTCACAGTACTTTGAATATTTGCAAGAGAAATATTACACTGCCGACCAAGATTAGCACACCACATTAGCATCCACAGTTGTACAACACCAGATGTCCACTAATGTATTACGGAAGAATTTAAACGGTCGACTTACAGAATTCAGCGTGAAGCGTTCACGTCGTTACACGGCTCAATATGTAAGGAATGCCGCTTTTTGTGGCCAGACGTGTAAACGATTTTACAGATACATTCTTGATTTGATATATTTAAAAAATAGGGTCTCGTCTCCGGAAGTTTTGATGAGGTCATCTTGGTGTTAAGAAAAAGTTAAGTTGTACTTTATGTATCCTCTTTATACAAGATGTTACATAAAAACGCACAACCTCTTAAGGGGTCATTGTACTCTTCATTATAAATAACTTTTACTATGGGACCAAACCTGAAATCGCGAAAAAAAATCAGCTGTTCCCTACATTTATGTACGCAGGACTCGCCAAAATGTAGGGAACATTTGATATTTTTTTTACAATTTCATGTTTGGTCCCATGGTCAAAGTTGTTCATAGTGATGAGTACAATGACCTCTTTATATATAGCATAGCCCAATTTTTTTTTTGTCTCCATATCCTGCAATAGTCCTACACCGACCGGGGGTTGTCTTTAGGTGCACTTGCATAGTACGCACAGGGATAATCGTCGGTTATTGCCTCATTTCCATTGAAAGCGTCTAACGGGCCTCTGCGAGTTGGTTTCGGCCCCTCATATGCGAAATATAAAAAAAAAAATAATAACGAATATTAACCGAAAAACAACATTACAGTGTTTCGATTTAAAGTATGGCAATTGTTTGCAACTTAACTTCCGCGTGGCAGGCGCAATGCAACGGGTGAATAAAGTGAACTAACTAGTACTATTGGTAGTGTAACTTTTTAATTGAAAAACGTTGCCGAGTTTACCCAAAAATGAATAAATTTAACAAAATTACATTGACATTAACATGAACCACAACCGCAATATTTCGATGCACATAAATCTTAGTACCCTCACGGCAGTAGGTACTGTGGTGTGCAGTCTCGACTTCGAGGTGTGTTGGGGAAACTTTCTCGAAGATATTTATAAATTTAAAGACCGTTACACTCAATGAACTAGTTTATTAGCTTTTTCAGCTATTATTAAAATAATATTTATAATTCAACAAGTAAAGACTGGGGCTAAAACTATATTGGCTCGACACAGAACAATATTACTATATGTCATTATTTTTCACCTATTCTAAATTCCAATTGAAACCAGCGTTTGTCTAACCAGCCAATGTCATAATCCAAAGAGGATTCTTGCGGAAGGCAGGCTCAACTAAGGCCTCTACAGTACCGATATCTAAAATCTTAGAAAGTTACGGCAACAGACAGTACTAACTGCATTAACTCTCAGAAATAATTAATTATGATAAGTTGTATCTATCTAATTTTAAAACACACATCTAGGTACATCAACAGATACCGGATCTATGTTTTACAAAAGGTCAAATTCACGTCAGCATTAAAACTCTGATATTGACATTACTAATTGAATTACCCAGAACCCTAAATGCCAACACATCATACATACAACCTCAAAAGTATGACAAATCGAATGAACCCAACCGCATCGATTAATCATTATAACAATTCGCTATTACGCCAATCGATCATCGAAAACAAACAATCGATACAAAGTTCAATCGAATTAATAACACTGGCCGGTCGTTTCCCACAATCATATTTAACGATTGAAAAAAAAGTCTAATCACTTTGAGGTTTGAAAAAGGAATGAGGTATAAAAAGGACTCCCAGGTGAGATGAAAGGGCCGCGCATGCGCAGTGCGGTGCTGTGCGTCGGGTGCTCTAGCGCATGTTAACATGCCGCGTACGGACGGAAAGACACTTCCTTAGGATTTTTTTTTGTTTTGTGGGCAATTTATTTTGTTGCATTAAATTATGATGTAATAAGCTTATTTGTTTAGTTAACGCTGGGTTGTCAGATGCTTTGGTTTTTACCTAAAAGGCGACAAAAAAACGTGGGGGAAAGCTTATTAAGGTGTTTGAGAAGTAATTTACCGTGGTGGACTCACTATTATGGACAAACATAATGGAACACATTTTCTTCTTAATGTGTAATTAATTAATTTTACGCAATTAGATTAAAATTTACTTCCTCGATAATTTTCCTCATTGAGTAAGCCTGGTGTTTTAAGCCATTGTTTCCGTTCCTTGTCTATAGATTTTACTTATTCTTAAGGGTAAATAAAATAATATCTCATAAAAAGCTTTCCAGTGAAAAGCTCTAATTCTCAAAATCGTAGAGCAATAACTTTCTCATACTCGATTCTCAAAGGATTCCCAATAATTCTCATTTCAAGAAAAAATATGAATAAAACAGCACGGCTCCTGTTTCCAAAGCAATATATCAATACATCCTGCGCGTGCGACGATTACATAAAGCTTTTAATACGATCCGCCACCCTACTTTAGTATCTCAATCGACTGTCCTTGTATTTCTTATGTCAATAAAGTAAAATGGAATACACACATTCGGTTTAAATACAAGGACATGATTCGTAGGTATTGAGAATATGAACAAAAGAACATTCATCAGAATAGGCATGATATTTCAGTGCTTAGTTTTAAGCCCTTCGTCGAAAAAATTAACAGAATGTTTTGTAGTCAAATAACACGATCCTCAATTTTTCGGAAATTCTCACCCTTTATCAATAATTATATGTATAAATAAAAATGAAATGCTGTTCGTTGGTAAGCGCATCACTTAAAAATGGCTGGACCGATTTGGCCATTTTTTGTACTAAAATGTTCCTAATAGTCCTAATGTTCCTAATTAGAAGCTCATGGCTAAGTAATAACAGCCACATGGGTCGATCCATCAGGTTAAGCTACGCTTGCCGGGGTTGTCCGTGGATGGGTGACCATCTTTACATACCGAGACTTATCCGTGCCTCGGAAAGCACGTTAAGCCGTTGGTACTGGCTGCCATTCGTAGATCTTTGACAGTCGTTACGGGACGTCAGAAACCCGAAAGTCTGACACCCAGACTTACCAAGGGGTATCATACTACCCAGTTACTGGGTTGTGGAGGTCAGATAGGCAGTTGCTCCATGTAAAATACTGGTATTCAGCTGCATCCGGTTAGACTGGAAGCCAACCCCAACATAGTTGGGTAAAGGCTAGGCAGATTGATTGAGTCCAAATTAGGTTTTTATGGAAAAAAAAAACTGGAAAGGTTTCTCGGAAAATTTTCTAATTAGGGAAAAATTGAACGTGGGATTTTTGTTTCAACAGACAACGTCTGTCGGGTCAACTAGTAATAAATAAAATCTCTTTACAAACTAACAAATCATACCTGCTATGACTGAAATGATTTTTGACAATTACACTAGTTTCAAAAACGCTTGTGTCTCTAAAATTATAAGTACTTAAATGCAATAAATAAGGACCTTCTTCAAAACTTACTCCGCATAAAACACATTAAAAACAAATAAAAAAACCTCCGTCCAAATCAGTCGCAGCAATAAATCAATGAAACCCGCGCACGCGCCGATTACACAACTCGTCTTTTGAACCATGTGTGTGTACAATAGTGGACTCTTAAGCCCTTAAAGAGCGCAAACATAAAATTGCACACGTGAATAAAGAAAATAAGTGCGTGTTGGGCCACGCACAGGAAGGGTTAGGTTCCGCAGTTGGTATGAATATTTACGCATGCACAGTATTGACTTTATCGACCACAAAATACTATAAAATAAAAACCATGTTTTTTTGTTTTTGGGACATGGCATCTCGCAGATCAACCTTGTCGGTTGTTGTTGTCGGATGCTTAATCAGACTTTCCTGTGGGTGCCTTCATAAATTAAGGGCTCCAGCCAGGGCATAAAAACTTAAAAACTAAGCGACCACTCGCTAAGGGCACCCCCTGTGGGGAACGGACCATGGCTTAGGGCGTCGCTGGGGGAGGACGGCAAGGGACAGGCTGGATTGGATTGATGATTATTTAGAGTCGAATTTAAGCCACAGGCTCAGCGGCGTGAGTTGGCTCGAGCAAGAGTCGGGGCGGGAAAAATAAATACCTACTTATTTATGTTTGTTCAAATCAATATCGAACGTATATTCATATTATAAAAAACTTAAAACATATTTTTCCACTAACTAACGAACTATCTAACTATACAAATAAATATACAAAACAAACATTGTTGTTGTGTTTGTTTATTTCATAGTATTTTACCATAACTCAAAAACGATTGACTTAAATAGCAAAGTCACTTAGAAACATCATACATGATCTTTTTACTTTTTAATGATCTTTTTTATCTCTCGGCTACGTGTATGGGGAGTGCCACCTCTAATATTTTTTTCGTAAATTCACTACACTATTGTTTAGCGATGCCCAGAAAATATGTATTCTGGGCTAAACAATTGTCATCGATAAAGTTCTAATAGTTTGGACGTTTTATCATTTGTCTACGGAACCCTAAAATGGAAAAAGAGCAACAATAAACAAATCCTTTAGCAATAAATCAAATCATGCTGCGCGAGCGTCGATTACACAACATTATGCACCGTGAAATTATTATGTCAAGTTGTGTTGGTAAGTAGATTTTATTGTGGATTGCGTTTAAAATTATGTCTAGTAAATATAAGTGGTAGAAGCCAGAAACATCTACCTAATTGAAACCTTTGAATAAAACAATCAAATCATAAAGTACGTCTATAAAGTCGTAGAGCATGGTACTCCCTTAATTATTATGATTATATCCCTTCAAGCAAAACCGGAACCTACCAATCGACACCTTATAAAAACGGAAACAAAAACTTCAAAAGTACCAAATCTGTCAAAACAAAAAATCATAATATCCTGCGCACGCGGCCATTCAACATTTATGACAAACACAATGAAACCGTTCAAAAACAGAACCGTTTAAAAAAAAAGAAAAAAAAGAACAAGCGAATCCGTCAAAACGATAAATCAAAGAATCCTGTGTGCATATTACACAACTCGCCGCAAGATCGCTATGTTAATACGCCAGTGACAAGAAGTAAGTACGGACACCTGTCCGGAACGGGGCATCCGCGCATTGTCTCACATCCTAGAACTTGGAATGCTTTCTATTTGAATCTTTTTCTTAGTAGATAGGAGGAAAACTTGGACTAGGTGTCGCGTTTTATTGTTTCCTGTATTTGCGTAGGTTTGAATCAGACCACCTTAGCATTTCTAATAAATATGGTTGCAAAAGCATGAGCAGTGTGTGATTCAAGCTTTCTTAAAATGATCAACATGATCTTAAATCTCGCAGTGCACTCTGCATATATTAATAGGGATGATGCTTAGGTAAAAAAAAAATCAATTTAGTCCGTCAGTCGGATAATAAAAAAATACGTGTTTAATATTTTTTTATTATCTGACTATTATTATTATGTCGTTTATTAATTTTCATTCTTATTAATTACATTTTTAAACATTTCTTAAAATAAAAATATAAAAAAAAAAACATTTAAAAATATAAAAAATAGAGTTCCATTGGTGTCGAGAGCAAGGTACAAGCTACCCGTGGCCGATTTGGTTGCAGCGACAGGAACCTCCTCACAATACGAGCCGTATCAAGGCGTATTGCCTTGTGCCTGTGTGCAGATAAAACGCATTAAAGTTGGGGAGTGGGGGCTCGCTACGTCACAACTAAGTATAAAATCTAGCAAGGTGTGACGACATGCTACATTTTAACTCAATGTATCGCCGTAATCTTTGGATTACGTAACAAAAGAAAAAATACTTGTCCAATATTTTTTAACAATCTTCCTGACAGACAAAAAAAAAAATTTTGTCATCATTCCTATTGAGAAATTCAACGAACTCCTGTCCCGTGATCCTGTTAGATTTCAGTTATGTTGATTGATGACCGTCAATGAACTAAATTGAAGCCAAGATAATGGAATTCCTTTTAAAAAAATTATATCAACAAAAATTTTACAGCTACAAAACGGTAAAGTTTTAATCTAAACATACGAGTATCTTAGTTTATATTGCTGCAAAAAATCCTCTTCTAAGTCATAAGATCGTGCCAGAATACCGCAAAGCTTTAGAGTTCCATTAATATTTTGACTTCTTCTAAAAACTTGACCAAGACGAATGGAACAGAGAAAACTTTTAAAAAACTGAAAATAAATACCAGCCTTCTCCATTGCGCAGATTCGAGCCAACAAAATCAACGAAAGGCGCAAGTAAGATGCGTCGTGACCTGATCAACGCAGAGATCTCCAACCTTCGGGACTTGCTGCCGCTCCCTCCGTCCACCAGGCAGAGGCTATCACAGCTGCAACTCATGGCCCTCGTCTGTGTTTACGTCAGGAAGATGAACTACTTCCAACAAGGTAAATAGGAAACGACCAATTGGAAACGTCCATCTTTCTTCTGACAGTTTTTTTAGGTAACAAGTGGTACCGAACTGAAAGTGATCCTGAAAAACATAGATTAAGGTGGATCCGAATAAAATTAAATATTAAAATACTCTAACTTCAAAGAACAGCCCGTAAATAAATTTCTATAGTATTGCACGTAGGGAACACAAATTTTTCTACCACCATCTCAGGGCTAAGATTACAATGCCAAAGTCCTCTATGAACTTGAGTCCACAATTTTGAGTTGGGATTTTAAGAGGGCTGTCACATTTTGTCATCTCTTTCGCTCACACGGAATCAAATTTTTAAGAATGTTATATGAAAAATGTTTTCATTTGGCGAACTTATGAATTTAATAGGTAACTATTGAAAACACATTTTTGTTGTGGCATTTATTTAACTCATCTCAAAAACAGATCATAATACTTATTGAGCTAAGTTTATTAGATAACACAATAGAAATGTGTTTTTAATAATTACCTATTAAATTAATATTATTTAGTCTGCCTCGTTGGTCTAGTGGTCGCAAGCGCTACTGCTGAGCCACCCACATTTCGCCAGTTATGTTTATGTCCCATGTAATAGGGGGCGAGCCTATTGCCATCTACCGGGCACAAATCCAGACTCCGGGCTGCTACTGAGAAATTCCAGATAGAAAAACCCAATAACACTTTGCCCGACCTGGGAAGTAAGTTAATTATAAGTAATTATTGTATGCAATAGACTCCAGTGTAGTGGCTGCAATCACCAATGAGTAGATAGCATTACCTACGTCTTGCTAAAAAGCAACTGACTAAAAAGGTGACGTCATCGACTAGTGCTTCGAAGGTCATAGATTAAAATTTAGTTACAGTCCTATTCAATTTAGATTTTGATATCAGATTAGCAACAATTTAGATCAAGTTAGTTAAAATTCAAAACCACAGTACTAGGCCTCTGTCAAGAGCATTTCATTGACAGTTGTCTACAAACCAGACAACTGATTTCAAACTTAGTCATACTAGAGCATGGGTTCTCAACCAGTGGGGCGTGCCCCACTTGGGGGGGCGTAGAGTGACCCACGGGGGCGCGACGCCTCCACAAATAATCTGTATATACATAAAAATGTACGTTCATGGTATTAGAGAAATTATATTTATAATTAGAAATATTAAAAAAATATCTTGATGCCCACAACCCAAATGTAACAGTAACCTGTTTACTTGACGATATCATTGCGAAAATTCTGGACATGTCATTGGCTCCTTCTAGCTTTATCCGGACAGTCAAGGGACGCCTCCCTTGTATAGTGATTTTAGTTTAAAGTTAGGGCGTGCGCATAATAAAAGGTTGGGAGCCACTGTCTACTAGAGAATGTGCAGAACTGCCCACGCGCATTTGTGCTCGCATTATATAACAATCTGTAGGTCAGTGGATTAACTAAATCGATGACGTTCATTTTGATGCTGTGACTCATGACAATAATAGCTGGGATTAAGACTTATTAATATTTATTAACGTTGTTGTAATCAGGATGTTGATAGTTGTTAACAGTAATGATTGGTGTGTTGCCAGGGTCACTTTTAAGGGTTGTGTTTAGACAAACGCACACCCTACCGAGGGTATTTTATTCACAAAAGGTTTTACTCAAATATTAACAAGTAGCCAGTACGACAACAGAATAATTTTCCTTAAAAAGAATGAGGGATTGAAAACAGTAAAATCCAACGCATCAGAAATATCTATCATGAGTTTTTAATCTGTACTTACCGAAAAATTATGTTCTCATGCGTAACCATGAATTATTTAGAGAGTTGTGTTCAAGAATTTAGATAAGGTCAAAGTATTTGCTTCTCCATTTCTATTACCAATTTAACGTGTGAGTTACTTTCGGGTTACAAGTCTGACAACCAGTCTCACTAAGAGGTAGTAACTGGGTTGTGGAGGTCAGATAGGCAGTCGCTTCATGTAAAATACTGGTATTCAGCTGCATCCGGTTAGTCTGGAATCCGAAATCAACATAGTTGAAAAAAGGCTAGGCAGATTGATTAAGATTGACCAGGCAATTTACTTTAAACTTTTTTACAAAAAAAAATGCTAAAACGTGTAAGTGTATTCTTCATTTAAAAATACAGTTAATTAAATTCTTGTATCTAACAACACAGTTTAGTAAGATAGTTAACAAGATGTAGATAAGGATCACCTATCATCCGATGCCGAGAATCAATTGGAGTAGAATCGCAAATAGCTACAGAAATAATAGGCAATCAACGCGGCGATTATTACACGATGCATTGTGACTGGAGTTTTATTTTATTTTATATGAGGCATCAAGACTAAGTTCTGAGGAGCTCGTGGCTAAGTGATAACAGCCGCACGGGTCGCCATCATGTGAAGCTACGCTTAACGGAGTTGGTCCGTTTCTGGGTGACCATCTTTGCATACGGAGACTCTCCTCCGTGCCTCGGAAAGCACGTTAAGCCGTTAGTCCCGGCTGTCATTCGTGGATCATTGCTAGTCGTTATGGGTCGTCAGAAGCTGAAAAGTCTAACAACCAGTCTTACCAAGGGGTATCGTATTACCCAGTTACTGGGTTGTGGAGGTCAGATAGGTAGTCGCTCCATGTAAAATACTGGTATTCAGCTGCATTTGGTTAGACTGGAAGCCGATTCCAATATAGTCGGGAAAAGGGTAGGCAGATTGATCAAGGCAAAGTGATATCTTGACAGAGCTGGATTCGCCTGTCTTGGTCTAGACAAATCATTGACAAGCTTTTTTTGTTTTCTAGCTTTTTTGCAGTTATATTGCATTTGTTGTCTATGTTATATTCCTCTCTTTCGTACACCTACTGAAAATTGGTCGAGTCTTCGATCACTATGAAAAAGTTTTAAAATCTTATGTAAGCTCTTTTGATTGGTAACTATCGACCGAATCCAAAAACCTATCTATCACCAATTTTGGCATACTGGAGATAGAAAAACCTATCTATCTTTTGTTTTAATGTCCCAGTAATCTCTATGAGATTATGGAATCTTACCGGCCTGACATAAGGACAGATAGAATTATATTGTCTACCATCAACAGCGAGCTGTCTTTTACTGAAAATAGGTTATTGGGTTCGGCCGTAAAATATCAAGAACGAATCAGCTCTGTTGATGCTAGAAAGAGATAATAGTAATTTGTACATATTACTATTATCTCTTATATAAATCTTTTAAACTGAACTCTTGAATATCAATGAATTTTTGTTTTTGAAATTCAAAGAAAGAAACGCAAGGGTTTCGAAAACAATGAATAAGACAAATACTGAACACTATACTCCTTTAATATTTTATTTCTTTGATTCTTCAATTATTTATGTTCAAATTCAATAACAACGTCGTCTTGATCTGATTAAAATTTACGAGCACAACTCACTACAATAATAACTGAACATTTATGTAGCATTATCTTAATTAATAAAGTAGTTATCAAGATCAGAGATTAAACACAAAACAGCTTTCTCATAACTGACCATTGTATTACTCGAAAAATAGATATAAAAAATATTATTTTTATGTTCATCTGTCTAAGATCTTAGAATTTGACTGTATGTTTTTTTTTCTGTGAGTCTGAAATAAAGTGATTTATCATGACTAGTGCTCGGTACCTACAAACGAATCGTTTTGGTTATCAACAGTAGCATTTTTTATTGCCAAACTGGGCATATACAGGGTGTATGTGACAGCCCTCCGCAGACTAATGGGGTGAATTCAGTATATCATACTAAGATGACCGGTACATGAATTTATTTCAGGAACGTTATGGGAATCCAATAAACCTGATTTTTATTACCTCACACGCAATGTATCGTTACCGTGGCAAAACACGCGTAGCGAACGACAGCGCAGCGAGCCTTCGTCCGCCAAGTATTTCAACATCTATTGCTGATTTTTGATTTTAGCTGTTTTATTTACATAAATGGAGTGCTGCGTACAGAGAATGTAATTTTACAGTGAAATAAAGGAATAGTAACTGAAAATACGACAAAAAAAATGAAAATTTTCCTGAGAATATTTCCCGTAGAATATGATTCAAAATAAGGAGCTGAATGCACCCTGTTAGTTTGCTTGAAAAAGTATGGCAGTTGAGAGTATGTCATGCTCACTCAAATGTCTCGCTGATGGTGGCGCGTGTGTTGGATCATTCGGTTCCCTACAAAATGGTTGAGCTGGATAGTGCTGATCCACGCGTCATGTTCGTGAACGGGCGCCGTCAGTGGAGACTGGTCATCTCTTAGCTGCCAGGGCTTATTTTTAATCTTATATTTTAAATTGTTTTAGTTATCTAATTTTTACATTGTTCTCACATATAGAAGCAACAAGAACAATAACAATGTACCTACCCAGGATTTTGTAACAATTTTGATTTAAAAGAGTGTCCATGGAGTTTCTTGCCCATTCTTCTCCATAGAGATCTACGTTTTGGAATGGGCGACTAGCTTCAATGTTCTGACTAACTGACCGACTCTTTGACAATTCAAAAGTGCCTGTAATTGGTTTAATTGAAATAAATGGTTTGAGTTTGAGGGCTGTCCCTTACACCCTGTATACAAAATACAAAATAACATGCGAATATAGATTCGCATGCTATTTTTATAATTCGTAATAATTTGCTAATTCGTTAAGCACTGGTGGTCCAGTGGTAACGCTCGCGACTTACGAGTTTGTAGGTCGTGGATTCTAAATTAATTCATCACCACTGCTCTCAAATGTTGAAGGAAAACATTGCGACGAAACCGGCATATCCGAGAACCAAAAATTCGAAGACATGTGACATCTACCAACCCGCACTGGGCCCGCGTGGTGGGTTATGGCCCACTCCCTCTCATTGAGAGGAAGTGTGTGTCCCAGCAGTGGGAACATTATGGGCTGATTATGCTATGCTACGCTAAGCTAATTTTACATGTGATAGCTACTTCCATATGGGAGGGTCTACTGTGCATATGAAGTCTTTGCTTCATTATTGGTATATAGATACAAGTCTTAATTTTAACCAATAACGGTCGGTAAATTAGTGGGTAGACACAGCTCAGTGACTTCGGATAAGTTCCTACGGTTACCACGCTTTTTCTCGCGTATCGGCACCGACTTTACAAGATTAGCTCATGCCGTTACATGAACATAAACTCGTCACGCCTTCTTCCCATGGGAGTAGGCAGAAACTACAGAACGCCAGCTGCTACGATCCTTATATATGTATACTCCTTTTGCCTCATTTACCGAGTGTGAGTTTCTTACCGTATCACGAAATACGTGACGATCAAGTTAATCGAGTATACTAATGAGCGATGGTATTTAAAAATGGTGCGAATGTGTGTTGAAGTATGTCAAACGAACATAATCTCTTATCCTCACTTGTCCGATAGTATGCCAAACGTTTTGAATACCGAACTATCTATTCTAGTACCGTAAAATGTTCCTACTTTGCTCCTTTATGGTTAATTATGCTCCAATTCTCTTAAATGAATGAAGAATATAAAGAAAACCAAAGAAACAAAGTGATTTTGTAACTAAATTTAAGAATATATCATTATTTCTTTAAATTTCTTTAAAAAACATGGTTTATTTTAAATTTTAACCATTTTTCGACCATTGATACTATCAAAAAAGGTAAAGCGTAATATCACGGAATAAGAAAAGTATAACTTTGCTCAAAAAGCTTCCACAATGGAGATTACTTGTGAAATATACCCAGGCGCAGTTACCCATGGTCATGGGTAACTTTGCGCCTTATTCATAGTTTCATATATATTATGAAATACTTAATTACGTTGATTTAACTTTAAAAATATGTAAGATAATATGTTATGCTTTAAACGAATACATCTGAGTATATATCACAATTAATAGTTTAAACAATATTCATAATTCCCTTTTTTTGGAGCAAATATTGGAGCAAAGTAGGACCATTCTACGGTGCCGTTAAAAATCTTACACTCGCTGTTTCGAGTAACAATATATTATTTTCATTCGTTTCTGTGTCTAGATACAGAAACGTGGTAGTAACGTTTCCTGTATGAAAAAACCCACACTAGGGGTACCTACTGGTCACACACACACACACGCCAGTTGCGAGTACTTCGCACCTGATCTTAACTCGAGCCACTGTCAAAAATATAATAGTCAGCAGTGTGATTGGCCTTTCTTTTTTTGTGGATGGGAAATCATCAAATGACTTCTCCTGCTCTGGGCGGAGCGGGAGGGCGTGTCAGACTTTTACTGACTAAAACCCACCCGTGTTCCTTCTGTTGCCTGTGCCGGGGCCACGGTAACTCTTTCGAACATCCCGCAACCCCGGCTGATGGTGATAGGCCTGACTATCGACGTTAAAATATTACACTATTGAGGGTATTCTGACGCTGAATAGTTTCAACTCATTGTAAATAATTTTCATGTTCAACATCACGTGGCATAAATTTATAAGTGATGATAATAAATGTTCACTCGACATTTGATGACATGTCAGAATGCAAACAAAATATGAATATCACACCTTTCAACGCCTCAGATTATATTTGTAACTGGCTTCTGCCTGCGACTTCGTCCGCATTAAATTTCTTGTTTCCCCGTCGCATTGCATCGCCCGCCCGTGCTATTACTTCGTTTCGCATAGCGTTCTTTCTGACTTTTTTCTTTTTGGCTCCTAAGAGTCGTTGCGCGATGTTAAATAGCCTATAACCTTTCTCAAGAATTGGGCTATCAAATGCAAAATCATTTTTTCAAATCCGACTGGTAGTTTCAGAGATTAGCGCATTCAAACAAACAAAAAAACAAACAAAGACTTCAGCTATACATTTAAAAAAATAAACAAAATTGAAGTGTCTGTTTGTAATGTCAAAATAACAGCTTTCCTAAATGCATATGACAGTATATGCGATGATATGATAAAGCAATTTTTGAAATTTTGTCGTTCCGTCTTCTGTTTGTTCCGGCTAATCTCCGAAACGGCTGGACATATTTTGACGGGACTTTCACTGGTAGATAGCTGATTTTACAAAGAGTAACTTAAGGGACTTACTTTCATTTTAGAAAAATAATTAGGTTTCCGCGCAAAAAACAAAAACCTATGAAATTGTGAACAAAATCAGATTCAAATAGGGAAGTATTGACATCCACGCGAGCGAAGCCGCGGGGAACAGCTAGTTAGCAATATCGATATAGATGTACTCAAACATGAATATCAATATTTATCTCAAAATATTGAAGTAATCCATGGCACATTATATAACGCAGTTACAACTAGTTCATAACCAAACCTTTTCTCATAAAGACGCACCATCTACGATTCACATCACATTCAACCATTGCTACCCTCGTTTCTCACCAAAATCGTGCGTCTAGTTCCTCTTCATTTTCATGTAACGTTTCCTCCGGTAAATTCTCATGCCCCAAATCTTTGGACAAACTCATCACGTCTTATTTATCCTTGATCTCGGGACATCGTCTCCTCAAGTTTTTGTTAGATCACCTTCAGTCACGAAAAGGCATATTAAGACGTTTAAAATGCATTTAGTTCGCTATCTTATCTACCGTTGCTATTACTTCACCCATAATACCGTCTTTCTTTCTGTTTTAGTGTTCAAGAGTCACGACTTTACCTACCAGTATCAAGAACAACCGACTCCCACACCTAATATCGGATTTTCTAAGGTTTGTATTTTTATTTTTACTAGTTCTTTACGACTGTTTGCCGTGACATAAACAGCAACTAATGTTACAATGTTTTTCAGGCTATGAACGGTTTTATGATGATGATGACACAGAACGGAAAATTGTTATACATATCTGAAAATGCGGCGGAGTACTTAGGCCATTCAATGGTACGTTTCACAATGTTCAATTTTCCAAACTTGAATCTTCGTTTCAGATAGATTTTTAATACGAAATTATTTTTTAGGAGGATTTACTAATACATGGGGACAGTGTATACGATATAATAGATAGACAAGATCACCAAACAGTCCAAATGGAATTGAACAGAGGCGGAAACGGAGAGACTGAAAATGTACCAAAGAATAGACATTTCTTCTGTAGAATGAACGTGTCAAGGAATGCGAGAAGACAGATGAGGTTCGGCGACCAAAAAGTAAGTTTAAGGATCATGTTTCGTATTTATAACCGCTTTAAAGTTGTAGAAAGTTTGATTATAAAACTCAGATTTAGGAGCTGTTGCTTTTTCAACAACTTTTTTACCATATTCTTAGTTTGCTTTCCAACGAAATCTTTATAACTTTTTTATATTAGTATCCTGCTATCATTAAATTTTCGTCTAGACACTCCATTATAGTTTGTAAACATACTATTACTTCAAAAGCAGTTTTAAGTATCTACAGGTATACTTGTCGACTTAATATGCTGATTTGTGTTAACTGGTAGTTTGATATTTATTTTGTCAATTTGCAACTAGACATTAACTCGGTCGTCTGTTAAGTTAGTGTTAGTTTGCAAAAATATTTAAAATAGTTTTTAAATCCAAACGCCATTGCTCTAACACTCCTGCAACAGTATCCGTGTGGTTATTGGATGTTAAAAATATGACATTCCGAGTAAAGAGCTGGATATTTTTAAGAGCTTATTTGATTAGAATTTATTGTTAACTGTTCCAAAGGTAATTCCCGTATTTTTAAAAACGTTCGCTTTATAATCTGTCAAAAACTGTATAATGTTTTTGACATTCATTGATTATAAAATGAGATTTTTCACGGATCGATCCATCGGTTAAGCTACGCTTGCCAGGGTTGGTCCGTGGATGGGTGACCATCATTACATACGGAGACTCTCCTCCGTGCCTCGGAAAGCACGTTAAGCCGTTAGTCCCGGCTGTCATTCGTGGATCATTGATAGTCGTTATGGGTCGTCAGAAGCTGAAAAGTCTAACAACCAGTCTTACCAAGGGGTATCGTATTACCCAGTTACTGGGTTGTGGAGGTCAGATAGGTAGTCGCTCCATGTAAAATACTGGTATTCAGCTGCATCCGGTTAGACTGAAAGCCGACCCCAAGATATCATAGTTGGGAAAAGGCAGGCAGATTGTTTCTAAGATGAAATTGTGGATTTTGAACGCTTTTAAACGAAGGAAATTGGCATTCAGAAATCTTTCACAATAATCTATTTTCAGGTAGTCCTCGTCCGCGGCCACTACGTGTCGTACCTGCCACTGTGTAGCCGCAACGAGCCAGTGTTCCTCGCGGTGTGCACGCCACTGGCCATGCCCGAGACGCGCGAGTGCGTGGTGCACGGCGCCACTAACGTGTTCACCACCGTGCACGCCATGGACATGAAGATACTACATATTGATGCCAAGTAAGTAAAATTAGGTCCAGAGTTATCCTCAACATAGAATATGCTTAGCTAATCCAAAAGGATCAGAGAAAAGGAAAGGACCTCAGCCTCTTAGGTACTTTTACATTAAATAACTAGTGCAGTAAGAATTTCCACTATTGGTAGGTATACCTAGGAGCTCGTGGCTAAGTAATAACAGCCGCACGGGTCGATCCATCAGGTTAAGCTACGTTTGCCGGGGTTGTCCGTTGATGGGTGACCATCTTTAGATACCGAGACTCCTACGGAGGAGTGCGTGCTTTCCTAGGCACGGGCCTAGGAAAGCACGTTAAGTCCCGGCTGTCATTCGTAGATCTTTGACAGTCGTTACGGGTCGTCAGAAGACCGAAAGTCTGACAACCAGTCTTACCAAGGGGTATCGTATTACCCAGTTACTGGGTTGTGGAGGTCAGATAGGCAGTCGCTCCATGTAAAATACTGGTATTCAGCTGCATCTGGTCAGACTGGAAGCCGGCCCCAACATAGTTGGGAAAAGGCTAGGCAGATTGATTGGTAGGTATACCTACCTATATTTTGTAATTAATATCTATCATCATCATCATCATCCACAGCCTGTTTTCACCCACCGCTGAGCATAGACTTCTCTTTTCATGTGCCAATCCCCACGCTACTGTGCCAACCTCATCCAGGTTCTTCCCGCGATGGTAACAATGTCGTCTACCCATCTCGCCGCTGGACGACTGACGCTTCGTCTTCCAGTCCTTGGACGTCACTCAGTCTCTGAATATCTATACAAGCTATTATTTCGATACATGAAGACTTTTTTGCACACGTAAATGCAATACCTGCCAAAGTAGATACCTACTTACATTTATAATATATACATACAGCAAAAGGTAGAATCAGCTAGTCAAGTTGGATAAACTTACGAAAATAAGTACGCAAAAAAATTGTGATACTCTACCGACTCAAAACAGTAATAAACATTCCTGAATCGACAATCCACCAACCGTGGTGACATTCAAAATCAGTCAACCATGACATGTGACAGACCTCCCAGGGACTAGAAGATCTCTGTTGGATATCCTAACATCCAACCGCACGCGAAGATACCACTGATATTGCTAAAACAAGTAAATGAGCAAAAACCGGCCAAGTGCGAGTCGGACTCCGAAACGAAGTCGGATGACGAATGGTTCCGTAAACCACATATTAAAAAAAAATACTTCAGTTAAAAAAGCACGTTTCGTGTTTAAAAATAAAGTTAAAAATTAAAGGAGACCATTCATTTTTAACTTTATTTTATTTTTATTACTTGTTGCAATAGAAATTCACAATCTGTGAAAATTTCAACGGTCTACCTATTAAGGTTCGTGAGATACAGCCCGCTGACAGACATACGGGCGGACAGACGGACAGCGGAGGCGAGACGCGGAGTAACAGGGTTCCGTTTGGCATCCTTCGGGTACGGAACCCTGAAAAGTTTCTATACAATTTAGTGTTCGAGAAGATGAGAAAAAATATCTCAGACTTCTCCGCGACTACGTGTTAGGTAGACCAATTTATCGACTAACGGTATATTTTAATCTACTTTGTGACTAAGATTAATTGATACTCTGTACAGCCGTGTTTAAGCGAAATATTTTTAAAAGCACAGTTTTGATGCTAAATTAATAATCCGTAATCGATTTTGTGCATTAACTCAGCTAGTTTAATTAGGTTTTTTAATTAAGTAATCTTCTTATACAAAAGTTATTGAATTAATCAATTTGGGAATTGATGGTTCATTTTGATCTTTCAATGTAATAATTGGTTTATTTGTTTCAGCGGTGAATGGTATTTAGGATGGAAGAAATCTGAGTTAGCAGATGTTTCGTGGTATCAACTTATACACTGGGACAGTTTACGAGAAGCACAAAGCAAACATAGATTAGGTGAGTATTTTCCTTATTAATCCATAGAAAATTAATCCATAAAGTCGTTGAAAAAATCAGAAGCCCAAAGAATATTTCCATATTCAGTATTTATGCTCTACCCATAGTTAAAATCTTCGTTCCACTAACAATCGTCTTCTACGATGTTCTTCTCACCGCTCTGGTTTCATTCACTCTTCTTTCTTTGTCCAGGCAGTCTTTCTTTGGAATTCGCTCCCTCTGAACATCAGGACGGTAACAAATCGGTTGTCATTTAAAGTCAAGGCATGTGAGCATATACGTAAGAAGTTGGCAGAAACATCCCAGCGCTGATTTAGTGGATTTGTTTTCTACTCTTTTGATCGTTATTTCTCCTCTACCGTTCGTTATTTCTCCTGACGAAGTTTATTCCGTTTATAAGTATGTATATATGTATTTATTCTAGTATTTTATATTTATTTTCGTGTTATCTATCCCTTATGTTGCACCTGCCATGATTTTTCTCTGCATCACCCTAAGGTTGACTGGTAGAAAATGCCTCAGGCATTAAGTCCGCCTTTGTACGGTATTCTTTTTTACTTGTGCATAAAGTTTTAATAAATAATTAAATATTTTATTATGGTCATTCTAAAATTGATCTACATACACTAGTGGAAATTAATGGTTTATCAAATTGACACACTACGTGAGTTTGGCGTGTTACAGCCATTTCATACAACACATACATATACATAAACTCACGCTTTCTTCCCATGGGGGACACACAACAACAACAAATTGTTTATGACTGTTGTTGTAGATTGTTGTTGTTGTATTTCGTACAACTATCAAAGAATGAGTTGTGATTTGAATATAGGGCAAAACTTGGCTAATCCGTGATATGTAGCTATTCGGTGATAGATAATATGTGTTTTATTACCAAGTTACTACTGACTTGATAAATGTATATTTGTCAATCATTATAGTATTTGCCACATTTGTAGATATAAGTTAGCAAAGCTTCTTTTGTCTACTGTATCACAGTAAATTTAAAAAATAATCTGATCAATGAATCGAATTTTAAAATTAAAAAACAAAACTATCACCGATTACCCAAGTTTTGCCCTACAGACAATTTAGGTTGGTAGTCAATTTGCTAAGCATTTAATTTCCCCGACTTTATACCTGACAGTTATTAACGGCCGAACCCAATAACCTATCTATCACCAGTTTTGGCATACTGGAGATAGAAAAACCTATCTATCTATGGTTTTTACGTCCCAATAATCTATAAAAGATTATGGAATCTTACCGGCCTGACTAAGGACAGATAGAATTATACTGTCTACCATCAAAAGCGATCTGTCTTTTACTGAAAATAGGTTATTGAGTTCTGCCGTTAAACGTATCTACTGAAAATCAATCTAATCTATCTTTCTCTACCTACCAAAATATTAACAAACTTTTAGGTGAACACGTAGTTATAAAAAATAGTGGAATAAATTTATTTGATTAGAGTGCATCAAGTAATGACAGGCCAATTATAAAAAATCTCGTTACTTTTAACTTTTTGTACACATTGCTGTCCAATATACAGAAATATGTAGCCTGAAAGTCTGACAACCAGTCTTAACAAGGGGTATCGTATTACTCGGTAATTGGGTTGTGGAGGTCAGATAGGCAGTCGCTCCATGTAAAATACTGGTATTCAGCTGCATCCGGTCAGACTGGAAGCCGACCCCAACATAGTTGGGAAAAGGGTAGGCAGATGATGGTATAGAAACATTTAGTTTAATTTTGTAAAAGATGTTTACATTTTGAAATTATCAATTTGGTTCCTCACTGAATATTTTTTTTACTTCTAAACATGTTGGTTCTTCTCGTAACTCTTTCGTATTCTTCCAAGATCGATTGATGAAATAGTGTTTGAATAAGATTCTTACTTGAGTGTGTGATAAAATTATTTATTTCAATGCAAATTATGACATCATTTCTCTAATTTATTTCTCATTGTTTACAATATCGGAATAAATCTGCAAAAGACAATAAAACCCTACTGACACCTATGATTGGCAAAGGAAATCAACTGTCAATAATAATTATTATAATTCATACTTTAAATTATTGCCCTCGGACTACAATAAACCCATTACACAAAAGTGGTTATTAATAATATAGGTTTCTATTAATAATGTAACAATATGTGTAGTGTGTATGTGTGTGTGTGTGTAATGTATGGGTGTGTGTATGTGTGTAGCTTAGTTTGGGAACCAGTATCACCAACTCCTGCGATTAACGTACCTTTTATTTAGAAATAATAATATTGTGAATGATTTTTTCTGGTTCCAATAAATATTTTTTTTAACACCTATTAAATGAATTATTGTTAGGCTACCTAGTCCTAGGTCGCATCGTGATTGTCGAGCATGGGTTCGATCCCTACCTCAGTCATAGTGTTATTGGGTTTTCAGGAATTTCTCAGTAACAGCCCGGAGTCTTTTGTGCCCGTTTGACGGCAATAGGCTCGCACTCTTTTACAAGCGAAATACGTAGACTTCTGTCGCTCTGCGGGCATCAATACAGGCGTGATAATATGTTATCTTATTGCCAAACCTTGTTGCAGTAACGCAATCGGAACAGGACAAATGTTGCATACTGTTAGTGAAATTGCAGCAACGAAACGGACAGTTTCTGTGGGTGCATATGGTGCTGCAAGTGAAGGATGCAACGGATACACCACGACAGTTTATTGTTGCAACCAATCAAATTTTAAGGTAAAAATTAATGGGTTTTTTTTGTAAGAATAAGTACCTATTTTAAGCAATATATAGCCACCCAAACCATTAGCCTAATATGTTT
The DNA here is from genome assembly GCA_947568875.1 of Fissipunctia ypsillon. Taxonomy (NCBI): domain Eukaryota; kingdom Metazoa; phylum Arthropoda; class Insecta; order Lepidoptera; family Noctuidae; genus Fissipunctia; species Fissipunctia ypsillon. Next base: position 12,659,531 of record OX387666.1, on the reverse strand, counting down.
TGTTTCCATGTTCTGCGATAGTCCTGCACCAACCGGGGGTTGTCCTTGAGTGCACTTGCATATAGCAAACGGGGATAATCGTCGGTTGGTGCCGCAACACTAAAAATTGTCTAAGGGGCCTCTGCGGGTTCACTTCGGCCCCTCGTACGCCTTCCAAAGATCCGGGACCCCAGGGTCCCGAGGTATGTCAAACTACCTATTTTAAATATGTAGTTACTTTGAAAGTTGAACCTACCTATCTGATGAATCAGAATTAATGATTGCAATGTAATCATTTATAACTAATGTAATCCCGTATTCTATTATAAGTAGGTATATAACACGAATAATGACTTTAGTATAAATTATGAAAAAAATATTTAAAAAATAAAAAATTATAATATCCTAACCTAATTAAAACTATAAAAAAATAAAAAATATAGCTAAAATATCGCTGTCGACTGGTAATGTACCCAAGAAACTGGCGGCATTGCCACGTTGTATGGCAATGCTTAGCCTCTGGCCAAGGTAAAAGCTATAACTTATGTTAAAAACTAACCTCTCTGACTGTTTACTTAAGTATTTACGTTTTTTTTTTGTTTTTATACATAATAATACATCATGATCGAAAGTTTCTGTAAAATTTTTAATAATCTTCAATCGTTGTTTGGTACGAATTTCACCAACGAAACTGTAATGGAAGTGCTACCAGTGTCAATAATCCACAGCAATAATTATGCCTACATTACCGATCGCATTTTCTTTCTTTAGTAAAATTCACCCTTAATCAATAAATCAGCAGCCTAATTGCGTAAAACACTATCAATCACATTCTGAATGATTTTGAAGCAATTTTCTAATCCATTGCTTCATATGTTCGAAAAATTTGTTTGCCCAACAACGTAAATAACGCAATGAATGTTGTTGAACTGTCAAAATGAAACCGATTCCTACTATAAGTGTGTTACGCAATTGCCCCTCTGAACGCTTATCTTAGTTTTTCTTTCACCCCACAGTGAAGAAGAAGCAACAATAATGCTAGCCAACTCCTGGCTCTACCAATACTATGGTTACCAGAACCAGCCGTGTGGGATGCTGGACCCTCGCTGCCAAAAGTTCTTCAGACGCGACCAATGTTACCAGGAATACCAAGAGTACCCTTACGTTGAAAACCAGGAGATGGAGTATGCTGGATACCACGTGTCATCTTACGTACAGCCGAAGGCAGTCGAAGATTATAGCGGCTGTGAGCGAGTGTACTCAGATCGGGGGCCTGTTGATTATTCCACGCATTCTCCTCAGTCTACGATTAGTGAAGAGAGGTAAGGATCAGTTTAATTAAGGCTTATTTATAAATTATTTACAAATTAAATAAATTAACAAAGTTTGAGAGTACAGACGCCAGCACGTCAAGCTACCCGAAACTGTCAATTTTTCCCAATCAACCTTGAACCTAATGCTTTAGCGATAAAGTTGAAAATCTATTAAAGAAATTTAACAGATTGTAGTAGCTTGATGTGCTAGCGTCTGTACATGAATGAAGAAAAAAAAGCGCCGTGACTTTTTTCGACATCATTCGCCAAGTGTGCAAAACAAAGTGCGCTAGAGGACTTCGTTCGAAAATGATGTAATTAGGTACGATTTTAATTTGTAAGAATAAAAGACAATGTAACTAGGCCGCGGAGTTCCAGGATTTTATTTCAGTCCAATGAAAATATTTTTATTTGCTCTCGGAAAATTACAGGATTTTCTCGACTGTCGTTTAATTTTGCTGTAAAAAATACATACGTACTTAACATGACTAGTACGCAAGAAAACCATCATAGTCGATGACCACTAAAAGAAAAATCACTAAAACTGCGTACATCAATAATTTATTATGCTAAAAGCACAATTTACACAATAACAAAACTAACTATTAGGACAAAATCTAAAAAGAACAAACAAACGAAGGTCAGTTCATACAATTTGTACCCGTCATGTCACACCAAGGAATATAAATAAGAAAATCATCGCTCCGTCCGTCCGTCTGTCCGTCTGCGTAATTTGACACCTTTCATTACCATATTTATTGTAAACTTACCAACTATGATTTACCATTACACAACTCACACATCCACCTTATTATTTCCGCAATAAAGTCTATTTTTCAATAAGTTTCAGTTTAAAAACAGTAAAGTTAAAGTTGTTAATGTAAACCAAATATGAAAGGATTAGTTTGAAAAGGGTTTAAGCCAGTAATAGTTTATTATTTTGATGTAGTTCGGTATTGGTTTTGACGCGCACATCGTGTTTATGTTTATGAAAGAAATTATTACTGAGTTCGTAATTGTGTGTTTATAGATACGTCGGAACTTACAGCATTTTGTATCAGCTATACTTTGAAATACGTATGTTTATTCAAGCTGATTGCACAAGTAATCCATACTTTTTCGCAGTTAAACCGCTAAAATGATTTTGGTGGATTTTTTTAAGTGTAGAGATAGATTGAACAATGAAAAAGGGCATTGGCATAGTTAAGACGCAGATATATGCCAATGGCCTTGAGTGCATAGTATGCGTGTCCTGTGCTGAGCTCACGCAACACGTCGTACGTCCACCCAGTAATAGGAGTCGCCCATCAAGGAGCGCTGTCTCAAATTAGACGCATTATTAATTTATTATGCATAAAATAAAATTATATACATATTATGTTTTCCGCGTTAGACATAACTTTACAAATTAATTACACCATGTAATATAAACATAATCTAAAATATTCACATATGAAGTTATTAAAAAAATGCTCTAATTTAACATATATTTTTCCAAATCATTTTAACAACTCGTTTAGACGTGATATTCAGCTTAAAATCATAAAAAGGCAGTTATCGTCGCCTTAAGAAAAGAAATTAAAAAAAAGAATTTATAATCTTACACTCATCCTTTTTTTGCAAAGAAATACCTCTTTGGAATTACTTAGTTCAGTGGGTATACCCATTACTGTATTTTTTTACTTGTATACAAGTACTTTTATAGTCTATTCATATTTAACGCTCTATAAAATATAATACTCAACGTTACAAAGTTTAATGCTAGAGATAAAATGTAATTTTGCATTAGAACATTTACTAGTCAGTTGCACACCCCTGCTGGCTCAATTAATAGTTTAAAGTCAGGGACATAATTTATATGATACTTTTAACATAGAACTCTTACTTAAAACACATCATTTTGTAAAGCCACGTATACGCCGTAAAAAAAATGCGCAACTTTGTATCAGCAACATGTTTACAACGAGTGTAAAAAGACGCTTCACGAAGCCGAGATTCACTTTTTTTTTGCTGAGCCATACCTGGGAACCTTCTGGTTGCGGAGATATTTAAAGTTCCAACAATTTTTTTTTTCATGATAACAAGTTTAAGTGTTTTAACTTAACCTTAAATACCCCCACTACTCTTGTACCGTTGCATGCACCCATAAGTACAATGTAATGCGTGCTGCTGAAAACAGCAATTTTTCACGCCAAAAACAAAATCGTTTCCCAGCAATAAATTTTGCTCCATGTTACTTAGTTTTATGAACAGAATGCGTAGATAACGGCTATGTGATAGGTCTTTTTTTACACTCTGTATGTTACGGGGAACAATGTTGCTGGCCACATAGAATGGTGTAGTGTTGCTGGCGACATGCAAGTTCCATGCTGATGGTAAACAAAAGAACATCACGCAACACTGATGTTGCGAGATGTTCTTTTGTTTATCAATGTTGCGCGATTGTTTCATAACGTGGTTTTCGATGTATACGGGGCTTAAAGTTATTGTGAACAAATATATAGTAGGTACGCTTAAATCCGGCCACGTCGAAATGTTGTGGTTCACCACAATAGGATCAAAGGGTCGGCTTAGAAGTTACGTGGTCATATTAGGGTAGGAGTGGTTTCGGCCATAGATAATACAATAAATATTTCTTAGTTTACTTTCGATGCTTTTTAACCGACTTCAAAACAAAGAGGAGGTTCTCAGTTCGTCGGAATCTTTTATTTTATGTTTTGGGATTAATAATAATAATAATTCATTTATTTATTCAAGTAGCAATAACACAAATGATACATTAAACACACACAAAACATTCCAACACAACACAAAACACAGCTACAGTATAAACAGATGACACCTTCTCAACTTAAGAGTGTCGTTAGGATAGAAACAAATAATCAGAGAGCGCAGAAAGGCCGACGCCACGGCAAGCTGGTTGGAGCCCAGCTTGCCGTCACATCGGTCTTTCTGTCTCATTTAAATTTAGACAATAATTTAGGCATAACGTGTGCGTTGTGCACTCTCAACACGGTAGCTATGAGCTTGGACCTCTTCTCTTGTACACTGAACGACTTTACTATAGTAGCCTCTAGACTGCTATGTTATCCGGATCTGCCTGTGTATTGTTATAGTTAGTAACTAAGTACATAGTTTTAATATTTTGTTCAGTTTTCTTTTATTATGTACCACTCTATCAATTTAGGTTAGCCTGTAAAGATAGGATGTGATGTTAAATAAATAAATAATCAATGAAAAATCTGCAGTTCTGAACTAAGTGTAAACAGCATTCAAGAGGCATGAATGAAAATAAAAGAAGTGTAGTGAAAAAAACTTTTTTTTTTGGGTGGGAAATCATCAAATGACTTATCCCGCTTTGGTTTACTGACTAAAACCCACCCGTGTTCCTTCAGTTGCCTGTGCCAGGGCCACGGTAACACTTTCGAACATCCCGCGGCCCTGGCTGGGTAGTGAAAAATCCTGCAGAGTACACGATGATGATTATACTTTTCTCCCATCTTTGTTAATTTAAGCTTCCAAACATGCAGCCAAGAATCAATTTGCATGGAACGACTACCATCAGACCTTCACAACCCGACTTTACAACACCAACGATGATGAAGGACCACTTCAAATTAAAGAGGAGACTGTACCAAATCTAACCAACCTTTTTATTTCCAGATCGCCCCACCACTACGACCCGCCACCAGACATAATTGTGAACAGCAACATGTACATGTACCCTCACCACGGCAAGAGGGAGTACTATGAACAGTATCCCAGGGTCAACTACCATGTGCAGGACCCTTGCTCTAGTACTGTTATTGAAGGTAATTTCCTTTTTTATAAATAACTAGCGACCTGACAAAACATCAAGATTACTTTACTATATGTAAATTTAATATCAATGTGTTATACACATAAACCTTGCGGAATAAATTTTTCTAAATGATGGTGAAACCCACATCAAGATCCGTTGCGTAGTTTAGAAGAACAACGTGATCACACAAACAGACATGAAAAGGGACTTTAATTAATTATAAAACGTGTTCGATATTTATTCATAAAAGAGACAGTCTTGTTTCCTTTTCCAGCCCATTGAACGAGATAATAAGCAGAACTTTTCGATACATAAAAACTGCTTAGAAAAATATATATATCCCATTTATTTGTAAAATATTTACGACTGTCTTTCAAAGGTCTCGTTATGTTCAAAATTGTTACTGTTAGCTATAAATCGTGTATTATGAACAAGGTCTTTTATGGAATATTGTAAGGTATATTGATTTTTTTATTTAACTTGATTAGCATTTGACTTACAAAACAAAAATCAACGTTGAAAATATCTCTGACCAGATCTCACCAGAGCTTTTTACCAAAACTTTTTTGTTTTAATCACAGGTATGGAATACCCCAGTCCGAAGCGAATGCGGTTAGCCCCACCACCCCTAACCCTAGAAGAAACCGACGGCATGGATCGGTGGAACCCCAGTCCACCCTGGTCGGATACCACGCTCAAAATTCCCGACTACGCCCAACGGTTTACCTACAACCACATGGTACCAATGCCCCCTGAAAGGGCTATGGTCACTTAATATTAAAGTATTTTTGTATGCTATGTATAATAAGTACAAAAGTATTATATAGGAAAATATTCACGACTTGAAAAGTTGATTTTCATTTTCAGTATTAATATATGGGAAGTGAAATTGAAAGGTTTGATTGTATTGTTAGAATTTTGCACTGTATCAAACGATAAGAACCTACGAAATGGAGGTTTTTAATTTTCATCATCATCATCATCATTTTTAATTTTATCTGATGTGAAATGTAATTTAAAACATTATTTGACTTTTTTACCAATACATGATGATGAAATTGTAATTAGAAAAATGTTTAAAATGAATGAAAACTTGCAATAGAAAATTAATTTAATAAGAAGTTAAGAGTGATCTTGTAAGAAAATGAATCCGTCCAATAGACAAAATTGTTTAAAATATTTAAATTTTTGAAATTAGATGTAGTTATTTCTTCTTCCTATTTCGATGCATTTAAATTGTTAGATACTATTTTTTGGTTTGATAATTTTTAGCTCAAATGTATCACCTCTTCCTCAAGTTAGCGGCCAACATCCAACGTTCGGTAAAATTAATCCAACGTTGAAATTGTATGAAAAAGTCCATTAAATTACTAGAATTACGCTCGTAACTTTGTTGGCGTTGGTCGACCAACTTGAGGAGACAGGGTGAACATACAACAGTATTTTAAATTTAATTAGTTTTAAGATAATGTATATTATAAAACATAAGTATTGGAATATGGTTCCGTCCAAATATGTTTGCATTCCAAAGGAATAGTTAAGTTTATTTTTCGATGTAAATATTTCTTTATAAAAATAGTGGCATTTATGTAAATACTAAGTTTATTTCATTTCAATCTAAGTTTATTTCATTTCAATTGTCTTTAGTGAAGAGTAAAAGAAAAAAGGTTAAAATAAATAAAGAAATTGATAAGTTACCACTGTCATTCATTTTTAGCAAGATATACATAAGATACCCGAAAATTCAATATCGTTGCACTAAAATTTAAACAGGTACAGAATATTTACAGAACTTGAGAAGCTCATTGAAGACTATTAACATTAAGTAAAGTAACTAGAAAACTGAAAAATCTATAAATAAACAAATCTCTTAAATTTGGGTAAGTACGCAACGCCTAAATTAAGCTGTACGTACCCAGACAGCTCCAAGTCCAACAATGAACTTGACCTTTATATATTTTCCTGAACCCTATCAGCAAACTGAAACTTCGACGATGTGGTGTCCTGACTGTCCAGGTGTCTACGGTTGATATTAACATGGTTAAAAACTATTCGCAACCGAACATCACACCAAAACACACAGAGCCACTGCAACCGAACATCACACCAAAACACACAGAGACACTGCAACCGAACATCACACCAAAACACACAGAGCCACTGCAACCGAACATCACACAAAAACACACAGAGCCACTGCAACCGAACATCACACCAAAACACACAGAGACACTGCAACCGAACATCACACCAAAACACACAGAGCCACTGCAACCGAACATCACACCAAAACACACAGAGACACTGCTACCGAACATCACACCAAAACACACAGAGACACTGCAACCGAACATCACACCAAAACATACAGAGCCACTGCAACCGAACATCACACCAAAACACACATAGCCACTGCAACCGTACATCACACCAAAACACACAGAGACACTGCAACCGAACATCACACCAAAACACACAGAGCCACTGCAACCGAACATCACACCAAAACACACAGAGACACTGCAACCGAACATCACACCAAAACACACAGAGCTATTGCAACCGAACATCACACCAAAACACACAGAGACACTGCAACCGAACATCACACCAAAACACACAGAGCCACTGCAACCGAACACCACACCAAAACACACAGAGCCACTGCAACCGAACATCACACCAAAACACACAGAGCCACTGCAACCGAACACCACACCAAAACACACAGAGCCACTGCAACCGAACACCACACCAAAACACACAGAGCCACTGCAACCGAACATCACACCAAAACACACAGAGCCACTGCAACCGAACATCACACCAAAACACACAGAGCCACTGCAACCGAACATCACACCAAAACACACAGAGCCACTGCAACCGAACATCACACCAAAACACACAGAGCTATTGCAACCGAACATCACACCAAAACACACAGAGACACTGCAACCGAACATCACACCAAAACACACAGAGCCACTGCAACCGAACACCACACCAAAACACACAGAGCCACTGCAACCGAACATCACACCAAAACACACAGAGACACTGCAACCGAACATCACACCAAAACACACAGAGACACTGCAACCGAACATCACACCAAAACACACAGAGCCACTGCAACCGAACATCACACCAAAACACACAGAGCCACTGCAACTGAACACCACACCAAAACACACATAGCCACTGCAACCGTACATCACACCAAAACACACAGAGACACTGCAACCGAACATCACACCAAAACACACAGAGACACTGCAACCGAACATCACACCAAAACACACAGAGCCACTGCAACCGAACATCACACCAAAACACACAGAGCCACTGCAACTGAACACCACACCAAAACACACATAGCCACTGCAACCGAACATCACACCAAAACACACAGAGACACTGCAACCGAACATCACACCAAAACACACAGAGACACTGCAACCGAACACCACACCAAAACACACATAGCCACTGCAACCGAACATCACACCAAAACACACAGAGACACTGCAACCGAACATCACACCAAAACACACAGAGCCACTGCAACCGAACATCACACCAAAACACACAGAGACACTGCAACCGAACATCACACCAAAACACACATAGCCACTGCAACCGTACATCACACCAAAACACACAGAGACACTGCAACCGAACATCACACCAAAACACACAGAGCCACTGCAACCGAACATCACACCAAAACACACAGAGCCACTGCAACCGAACATCACACCAAAACACACAGAGCTATTGCAACCGAACATCACACCAAAACACACAGAGACACTGCAACCGAACATCACACCAAAACACACAGAGCCACTGCAACCGAACACCACACCAAAACACACAGAGCCACTGCAACCGAACATCACACCAAAACACACAGAGCCACTGCAACCGAACATCACACCAAAACACACAGAGCCACTGCAACTTCTGTTAGCTGTTAGAATCTATAGTAGCAACAACCAAAAAAGTTGAATGAATAAACTGAGTCCCAGAGAAATGAAAAGTAACAATTTATTTTAAACAAAATTGTTCACTTATTTGAACCAGAAGTGCTACTACTACATATTGCAAGAGTTTTTTGAAGAAAAAAAGGAAAACAGTAGATAAAAAGTAAAACAATTAATAGCTTACAATTGTTACATAATATTTAATTTATTTTAATATAAAAAAATATTTTTAATAATTAAAATGATGTTATAATAATTCGTTAGCAACAATAAACAATGATAATATTCTATCCTATTCTATTGATTCGATCTTTTGTAAAAATGTCACTGTCAAATTTTCTGTATTGTAATGTTTATTAATTTTAATTTTGTTATGTTTTGTTTTGCAGCGCCCTTACAGGGTGCATGTTTGATACTTTTAACATTATTCCAACCTCTGTACAAAATGTTCGCAATAAACTGATTTGATTTGATTTGAATGATTTTAACTGTCTAAAAACACAAATAAATTATCTTAAAGTCTGAAAAAAACATTGGAGGAGTAGGAACCGTTCGTAATGATACAACTTGAGAATGGGGTTATACCCATAATTTGACACGCATAGGCCGAGTTGATTATATTACTTATTACTACTATTAATATTATTTTTTTCTCTTCGCTGACTAAGAAGATAAGCTAATGTTTCCCATATGTAGGTGCTTTACTTAGCTTATCATCATAATCAGCCTATAATGTTCCCACTGCTAGGCACAGGCCTTCTCTCTGTGAGAGGGAGTGGGCCGTAATCCACCACGCGGACCCAGTACAGGTTGGTATATGTCACATGTCTTCAAATTGGTTCTAGGACATGTTTCCTCACGATGTTTTCTTTCACCGTTTTGAGAGCAGTGGTGATAAAATAATTTACACAAAGTAAAGCGCCTGTCTGGGTTCGAACCTACGACCTGAAACTCGTAAGTCACAGCCATTATCACTGGGCCACCGCTGCTTTCTCATCATAGTCATCATTATCTTCAGCCAACCGAGATTTCAAAATGGATACTTGGACTGGTGCAATTACTTCGTCAAACTACATTTTTACAACAAGCTATTACTACTCCGTACCAAGAAATCCTGCAACAAACATCTCAGATTACCATATCCACATAGCCGCTACGACTAGGTGCCACTCAGTACTGGGTAATCCATCCTACCATTCGTAATCCGTACCCAATGACGTGTTCCTACTAGCTACTAGCAGAATGTCAGAATGTCATTCTTCCAAGAACAATGTAAAACAAGCTATACGCGGTTAAAATTTAAACTCAAAGGTAAAATATGTGGACAGTGTGCAAGTGTTCCTAATGCCACCCATTAGCTGTTTTAGTACTTGCATAAGTTACTTGAATTATATTTAAATGTCTAATGCGTGCGAATTACATTAGAGATACAAGCGTTGAAGTTCTTAATAGATGTAATGCGCTTAACAAACGACCAGTTTATTTTGAGCTTTGAAAGGAGGACTGTTTCTCTCGATGGGTCGCTGATTGGTTGGGAGGTGGGGGGTAGGGAAGGTCAGGTTATAATAGCGGCGCTATAGCTGTCAATCAGGCAAAAGCTAAGCCCGATAGTGTGCGGTGCAAGTGATGAAATTGTGGAGATTTCTGCAGTGCTTGTTAATTTGTTGTAACATGCGTAGTGTGTACTATAGTGACCAGCCACGATACATAGGCAGGTCACTATGTAGACTGTCTATCCGGTCTCGACTTCAAGGTGTGTTCGGGGGTTTGGGCGTAAATATGAACGAGATAACACTTGCGATGGGATTTATTTGCTTATATGAAAGCAACAATACATTATATCACTGGGGCTAATATTACACTGACTCCATAGAAAACAATATGACTTTATGTCATAATCCATACCTATTCTAAGATTCAAATAAAAACCAGTGTTTGTCTTATCAGCCAATGTCATAATCCAAAGAGGATTCATGCGGAAGGCAGGCTCAACTAAGGCCTCTACAGTACTAATGTGGCGTTAGTTATTACTATGGACGTCATCATCATCAACTGCATAATAGTCATTTATTTATTGTAATATACACAAATCTTAAATATTATACAATAATACAATCTAACACTGAACTATATATGATAAGTACAAGTATACAAAGGAAAACAAAAAAGGGAGAGCTCATTGGGCATCAAAACATTCGTCCACATTGCTGTCAGCGGGAAAAGTGCCCAAAAGGCTGGCAGCGTTGCCACGTTGGATGACAATGCTGATTCTTTGACCTAAAAATTGACCAGCCCTCTGGTCACGTGAAGAGTGGACTAACCGCTAGGTGATGTCTCAAAATGCTCGATGAGCATTTGGTCCGAGAGTACATAATAGTTGACTACCATATAAATTGCATTTTGTCAATTGAGTTTATATAATATAATAATAATATAAATTCATTTATTTCAGAACCAGTCCATATGCATACATGTGAAATTAAATATTAAAAATATTACAGTTAGATATAAACATTACAAAAGTCAAAATTAAAACATTAAAATTACAATTTTACAAACAAAAAGATTAAAATGTTTCTTCTTAATCTAAATTTAGATAATACATGGTTATACTGCACTGCATAAACAAGCTGTGAACTGGGACTAAACTCTAGGCCATTGGTTGTCTAAAAATTCCGATCGCTTTGGATACAATATTTTTATAAAACAATAAAAATTTGCTTATGCATGGAGTTTAAGGTTTCAGGAAATAAGAATTCGAAAACAAAACCGCTTTACGCTTATATCTTTTACCTAAAAAGCTTGAGTAAAACTTTGATCCATTGTTATTTCAAGCCTGTCGGGCTGCGTTCAGATGAATTATTGATGCCTAGGATATATACGTGATCTTATATCCCAGGCTAGCACTATAACGAGGCACAGAATACGGAGGCACTTCGTAGAAAAAACCGAGAAAAAAGTTTGCACTCAATGTTTGAAACATTCGATGTGTAAACTATAGGTTTTGCAATTTTTACAGAAAAAGCTTTTAGGAAAAAGGTCGTGGGTACTCCATTTGTGTACCGCGGTATGTTATGATCGCATGAATATCAAGATGTGGGTAATATGTTCATTTATAGAATTAATAATGGTTTAATGCGTCTCACTTTGTCGTGAATGGTGTTATTGCAGGATAGCAAGTAAAGTTTATGAGAAATATTGTGGTGCTAGGTTAGGTCTGTACTAATTGGAGGGTATGTTTGATTGACATTGAATTAAGTTGCAAAAAAAACTGCATGAATTTGTAAAATCAACTCTACCCCATCTTTCATTATTATGTTCTTCAACACTTTGAGGAACACCAAACGCCTTACCTATCGGCGTAATAACAAAAGTTCAATTGTTTCGTTCAGTGTCTTTCAACCGATGAAATTAACTTGATACTTATCTGAGGTCATCAGAAAACTTGAGACTAGAGATGCCGATGCATTCCACCAGCTTGTATGACAAGTCTTTTACAGTTCAAGCAGTGCGGTTATGGAATGCCTTGCCCGTATCGATAAGGCGAGCTCAATCTTCGTCCACTTTTAAAGTTCTGGTAAAAGAAAAACACTTCTTCTCTCCTCATTACGTATAGTTCCTTGTTCTTGTTTCGTGTTTATTATTGTATATATATTTATATATGTGTATGTATTTATTTTATATGTAACTGGTATACCACTGACTACCTACAGTATTGTCTTTCCTTCTCCCTTTAATCAATCCAAAGGTTGTCTGTAAAAGATCGCTTTTAAGATTAAGACCGCCCATTGTGTCACCCTATGTAAAATTTCTACATTTATATTAGTAATTTTTATAGTATACATTATAAAGAGTGTGTACATTATTTATCTGTTAATTTGTTCTGAAAACAAAAACTGAACACATTATATTTTTCTCTGTACCGACTTTATTTCATCGCACTTCTCTCTATACAAAGAACAAAAAAAAATTACATTTTCTTTCACTCGAATGTATTTGCAATCAATTTACTAAGACTAATGCCATTTCCACTTCACCCAAGCATTTATAAATTCCCAAGAAAAGCGATCTTTGAAATACCAACTTTACAATTACAGCTAAAGACAAACATACAGATATTGCTTGAGTACTCAATAATGAAGCTCGCTCATTGGTTCATTACTGCATAAAACATAGCATGCTAGAGAGGCCCACCGGTTCGCATTAGCCCACTCGTTAGTGGAAAACAAATTAATAAATTATGCCTTAGTAAGGTTTTCCGATCACACATTGCGTGGGAAATGCGGAGGCCCTGGCTAATTTATTTAAACGGGCCGTAAACAACTCAAGTAGTGGGGAGTGCAGTTGCCAATGAGTTTGTAACGTGTTGCTTCATAGTTGCGTGTTTGGGAGCTTTATTGTAAGTGTGTCAAAATTGTTGTCTTAGAATTTTTGTCTTTTTTAAGTGAAGTTAACATAACTACCTCGCCAACTGCCTCGTTGGTCAAGTGGTCGCAAGCGCTACTGCTGAGCATAAGGTCCTGGGTTCGATTCTCAGGTCGGGCAAAGTGTTACTGGGTTTTTCTATCCGGAATTTCTCAGTAGCAGTCCGGAGTCTGGATTTGTACCCGGTAGATGGCAATAGGCTCGCCCCCTATTACATGGGACTTAAACATAACTGGCGAAATGTGCGTGTAATATAGGTACACCTCTGCCTAACTCTTCGGGGAAACGAGGCGTGATGTTATGTATGTATGTTAACATAACTAGACTAACGAGGCAGTCAAAAAGTTAAGTACGGTCAGCAACAAAAGTCGATTAACATTTCGGTTTTTATTAACACAATTTATGTTCAAAAGAATTTAAAAAAATGGTGAACAATTGTTAAATTCCGATGATAAAAACTCTCAGATATTACAATGAAATACTGAAAAATAGTGTACTGATAATTTAGAGTCAATTGATTTCACATGTAAAAGTAACAGTGTTAATCTACTTCTATTGCTGACCGTACCTACAATTTGTACGCACGATGTACTTTTGAGATTTCCTAAAAGTGATGGCATTTCAAATCGTATAGGTACTTGTGATTATTTGACATCATATTTAATACACCGTCATGAGCCGTCCAGAATCCAATGCAATATTATAATTATGTAACACTTCAGATTACGCTTCGTTTCAACGTTTATTAGGTACATTTCATGTTACGTTTCACCAATCAGAATCAAGGCTTGTCAAAAAACAAAATTGTAGCTTCGCGTCACATCTTTTTCTTTCACGCTGAAACAAAGTTCTAACAGTACTCACGGAAGTTACTGTTACTGAAACATGAAACGCAAAAGACACGACGACAACACTGATATTTCTAAACATTGTAATATGTAGGTACCAATACTCCATTTGAAATAAGAATAGAAATTTAACTGAAACTTTTTACAGTCCGTTCAACCGATTTTGACTTCTATTGCGTTGTTGACATGACAAATAGCAGCTGCAGTAAGCAGTTGGTATTGCAACCACGCTTTTGCTTTTAATGTCATCCTTAAGCCTACGGAATAAAAGTCCAAATCGGTAACACGTACTGTAAAAAGGGTTTATTTAAATTTCTAATCTTATTTCGAATGGAGTATACGTAATACAATGTTTAGAAATGTCAGTGTCGTGTAAACGTCGTTTTACAGGAATATATAGGGAAACTGTAACAATTATGAATGATGTATTGCCTAGGTTGGCGTTAAGTTTATGTTTGTGAAACACATGAAATAAAATCGTATCGTTAGCTCGATCTACCTGATGATTTGCAGATCTTAAATATGCTTTATGGTACCGGAAGTTGTGAAAGGCTTCGGCTAATACCCCATCTCTTGATAATTATTATATTTAAGTATATTAATTCAAATCATTTATTCGTTTGCAAACATGGCTACACAGATATTTTTATTTTATATAATAGTGCTTTAAGTTCTACCTTCACATGGGCATGCAAATCGTATTTAATTTACACCAATTTTTAAAGAAATTATAATTCTAGTCTTAATAATTGTTATCAATTAAGAAATTATAATTATACAAAATATAAATCAATGTCAAATCGTTTGAATTATAGTAAAAAAGTCATAATAATCCAAAAATGTAAAATCGTTTGAGTTACAGTAAAAATGTCATATTAATACAAAAATGTCAAATGTTATCAAGGTTGCAGTAATAAAAAAAAATAAAAAAATGTCAAATGGAATAGTACCATGTGTTTTTTTTTTTGGTGTGGGAAATCAACAAATGACCTCCCGCTCTGGGCGGAGCTGGAGGGCGTGTCAGACTTTTACGGACTAAAGCCCACCCGTGTTCCTTCAGTTGCCTGTGCCGGGACCACTGTAACTCTTTCGAACATCCCGCGACCCTAGCTGGAATCGGCTTTAGCAGACCCCGTCAATTAGTTCTGACATCTCTTTGAGGCGCGCGTGGAACGCAACGTGCCGTCGACTCAGGCCTCGTCCTTAACAGACGGCGAGCTACCCATTGCTCGCCGTCTATAAGCTCGAAGTAGTAGACATTTTAGGGGAATACGATCCCTACAAAAGTTCAGGTTATGTTGTAACAAGTAGGTTGCACAAAAAATTTGCCAGTCCACAACTGTCCTTATAATACTTAAGTGTTAGCACACAAATTCGACTTATTTAGCAGTTATTTGAAGGTCAGAACAAATTTGTATGCACCTAAAAACGTTAATATATAAACGAAATTGGCTTTATCCTAATCGTTTGCGACATTGAGTACTTTATATGATTCGTACGTACCAAAAATATCAATACAAAGAATGTTTACATTGACGGAAAATTTACTTTTGGGAAAAATCTCAGAATCCTTTGGGTTGTGTGAATTTAAGTTTTACATCATAAAGTCGAGAATAAATAGCCTGTTAGTTATTAAGCCATAACTCCTCAGCCTTTAGCCAGAATTTTGTGAATATTTGCGCATTGCATTCAAAATATTTGAGATTTTTTGTCATAAATTGAGCACATAAGTTCGCCCTCCGTTTCGTTGCATGGATTGAATGTAAAGACAATGAATGCAATTTAAAACACTATTGGATTGTTTTAAATCGTCGGTAGTGATGAATTTCCCGGAATTGTCGATGGATCAGTATCGACGTAAATAAAATGTAAGTGTACCTACTTTATGTACTACCCTGGTAGAATTTAACAGCTTGAATCCCTTTAAACTACTAAATCTAACTGCCGCACTCAGAGAAGGCATTTAAAAATAATCCATCATTAACTTTACGGGTGCTGCTTCTGGTGACTGGTCGTCTTGCTGACCCTGGTTTTTTTATTGTTATTAGTTATTAATTGCTTATTTATTTTACTTCGATGGTCCTAGTTTATCATTTGTCACTTCGAGTTACAGTTATGTGTAAGCGGGCATGCCTTTTATGCCTGGAGGCTTTTATTTAGGCAATATATACAGGGCATTTTTTTAATCACTGTCCAAATTTTCGCAGGGTGTTCTACCCATGAATACGAACAACTTTCACTATGGGACCAACTCTGAAATCACGAAAAAAAATCAGCTGTTTCATACATTTTGGTCGAGTAGGTATTGAACTTTTGTATGAATCAGCTGATTTTTTCTTCGTGATTTCAGAGTTGGTCCCATAGTGAAAGTTGTTCATATTTATGGGTAGAACACCCTGCGAAAATTTGGATAGTGATTAAAAAAAATACCTGTATTTTCATTTTTACATGTCAGGTATGGTCAAAGCGGACGGCGAGCACACTTTTGTATGAATCAGCTGATTTTTTTGCCATGGCAAGTAATTTTATTTAATGTTTATTTTGTGTTGCGTAATGTAAATAATTTTGCATACTCTTGTATAGAATCAAGTTGTTCTAAGTAAACAGACAGCTGTGCTGCTGGACAGTTTGTTGCGCCACTTCTTCTTCCCAGCTAAAGCACTAGGAAGTGGTGAAGGGCGGGCGTTTTGGGGGATTGTCTTATGTAATTTTTGACGTTCGAAATTTGCTGAGCCTAGTTTGAATAAATGACTATTGATTTGATTTAGTTCAACACAATTTAAATGATCTCATTCTATGTTATTTTTAACTGACAGCTTTCCAATTTATAATTCTTCGTGGTGGGACTTGCGCGCTCCTGAACTCTATGTCTTTGCCAGTAGAGTTTACTTTGCCTAAACAGGTCAAGGGTGAGGAGCCAGACCAAGAAAGATACAGGAACCCGCAGGACAGCATGTGGCGAACTGTTGGGCAGTACCGACCCCACGGACCCTATCTCCCGGGATAAGTCTTGTTCCTCACCTCTGGCTTGCCTTTATTGGCCGGCCGAAGTGAACACTAAAAAAACTCCCACCTATTTCGTGACTAGGTTGGCCGGCTTGAGTGAAGATTTGCAAGAGCACACGTGCTCGGAGGAAGGAAGTATTCCAGTACGATGCTGGAAGGGATCTTGATCGTACTTGATTACTTTTAAGTAGGTATCGCACCTGAATACCCGGGGTTAGAGCCATCAAATTTTCGTTGCCATATCTACGTTAGGTAGGTAATAATCAGCTGACGACTCATACAGATGTATGGATATTCGTCTTGCTGTGAACCCTAACAAATTGAAATACTTAAGGGGGAAGCGCTAAGGTAGCCCGCAAAATTCAAATTTCCTTACGATTTTTGCAATTTGCAGCTCAATGTCAGGGTTTATCTTGATTAAAGTATGATTCGCGTAACAAATATGTATTAACGGAATTATAATCATTAGAATCAGTATACAACTCCATAAGTTAGCATAATCCTCAAATGTCAAGATTTCATGAAATAGTCATTCAAAAGGATTACTTGATCTTAGAGAGTTGAATTGATGACTTTAATGATTATAATTCTGTATATACATATTTGTTACGGTCGGCAATCGTTTTTTAATCAACATACACCTTAATACTGACCAGCAAATTGGAAAAAAACGAAAGAAAATTTGAATTTCGCGGGCTACCCTGGCGCTTTCGCCTTAAGGGCAGCAGAGTAATGATAATCTACAGTAATATTCAGAACTTTCTAGAAAAAATGGGGAGTAAATGAAGAAGGGGTTGCCTACCTAAGTACCTGTAGTACAGCATATAGACTTTACCTATTGTGGGAAATACGGGCTAAAAATTCTATAGGACAAGTTTCCCCATAGGTACAACTGATAGTGTACCCTGCAGTATATGAAAATATGTTTCAAGCGGTAATGAAACCCCTACACGGAATGAAGCAGTATAACACTCGCTTTTGACTCGGTAAAGTTTTTGGCGATTTGTGTCTAAGTTTAAGCAATTTAAAAAAAATCACTTCAAAGAGCCTTACTCGTATTAAAATATTGTATTAACTACGCTATCTGTTTTAAACATAACAAAATATTAGTGCCTATCTAAAACCTTATCAGTGAACGTCATTAGCTTCACCTTCATCGATAACGTACCCATAATCTAAGCTATAATATCGAGGTGAGTGTAAAACGACATAAATATCAATGTAAGACCGGCAGAACACTAGGGTATCAGATAACATAACATCACGCCTTGTTTCCCCGAAGGGTTAGGCAGAGGTGTACTTATACTACACCCACATTTCGCCAGTTATGTTTAATTCCCATGTAACCATTAACCGAGCAAAAATACAGACTCCAGACTGCTATTGAGAAGTTCAAGTTTGGAAAACGCAATAACACTGCTCGATCTAGGAATCGAACCCAGGACCTCATGCTCAGTGGTAACGCTTGCGACCACTAGACCAACGAGGTAGTTAGATAAAAATGTATTAAAATGCGCTTTACGACATGGCCGGCGATATGTACGATAAATATTCATGCAAATATAGCCATACATCCTGGATTCTGCTTAAAAAGGAAAATATCAACGCGGACGGATTATGTGACACGTTGAATGGCGTTTTACAGATTAACTGGCACGGTTGTGTGGCGGCGTTTATTGTGGAATATGGTAGGAAATGGTATGACTATGGTTATGAATGATGGAGTGAGTGTGTTTTATATGTAGCTAAATTTACTTTGAAAGAATATGTTTATAGAAAATTTATCGATGAACACATATATTATAGGTGTTTATAGGCGTATATGTTCATTTTGAAAATGTTTTGTGACGGATTTCATTGAAAATATGGGGATAGGACAAATCGAAATATTGAAAAATAAACTTTTTGGTTTTGGGCACCTGTAGAGCTGCGAGAAATCGATAATAATTAAAAATAAAACATTAAAATTGGAAGTAATGGCTTTCAAAAATGGTGATATTATATCTAATGTGTATTGTAGGATAGGAAATTATAGGTGTTTTGATGCAACACCATTTACTGTCAAATTATTAGATACAATTTTTTTTCGCATTGTAAAATTGAACAAACCGTCCTGCTATCTGCTCAAGAGAATGACAAAAACCATTTTTCCCACAAATTCGACCAAAAACGGCCAAAAACTCAAGCGAAATGGTCATAATTATTATAATTAGGGCGCAAAAATGCTGCCCCTCACCTCACGTAGGTACTATCGATGCATACTAAGTGGATTACCGTCAAAGAAGACGATTCCTTTATTCGTGTTAATCGAAATGGAGCCGATATTGAAAACAATCGACAGGGTAGCGCACGACTCGACAGCTTTATTGTAGGGATGTGACTGCGTACTTAAATGTCGATAAGTAATTAGAATTTATCGACTCGATACGTTTTAATGTCAATTTTGGCTGTTTACTTTGTGTAATAAACTTTTCTACACGAATTATTTTGTGGATGCAGTATGTTACTTAATCTCCGTGTGAATGCAACTTGTTTTTAAAAGAAATCATTCTGTGCAGTCATCACAAATTGTAGCAGGATATTGTCGGTTAGGTTTTTAACATAACTGGCGAAAGGTGGGTGTAAAATAGAGGCACACCTATGCCCATCCCTTCGGAGAAACAAGGCGTGCCGTTATGTTATTTTCTCTTTCTGCTTTTACGCGCAGTAACAGATAAGAATATATGATAAACAAATTAAAATTAATGCAAAAATGTAGAAACTTTCTTGCTTTCATTTTAATTTGTTGCATCATTTTGGCTACATAAGTATGATATCAATACAAGCGCCTACCCGTCTTAATCTCGCGTCCAAACATTTTTACATACCTTGACTTCGCTGGATCTAGGAAAAGTATGTTCTATCAAACAACTATCGATAAACCACAGACAGCGCGACTCATCACTATTCATTCATACGTACGCACGATTTTCATGTCATTTGCCACGTGTTCAGAGCGTATACACGACTTTAGCTTACTCCCTGAATTAGAAATGATTGTAACAATATTATTCATTTTTACCCTTTCCAATTCTAATTGTTTAGGCGCACGCATTTTATAACACGTGCCAAGAAACGCAACTGAATTTAAATCGATTCAAATTTAGTGTTATCGATTAAAATACAAAGGGGTGTGATAACGGTTTGTCGATAATATCGATGTTTTGGTACCGTTAGAGACGTGAAATATTCGATGTTAAATGCGGCTTGCTTTGTGATAATCTAGTTCGAATGATGAAACGAAAGGAAGGATGAGTTTGATTTGTTGATAAGGATCACAAAGGGTTTTCGGTCCACACCTCCGATAAACAATGAGTTTTTATATTAATGTAATAATAAATAAACCGAAATTATAACTGTTTACTTTTGTATCGAAAATATCCGGTTGTTCGTTTAGCTTTAGTATTTTAGTACCTATCTACCTACAAACGAGTTTGAGTTTTTATAAAATTGTTATTCATTTTTCGGTTTATGGATGGGTGCGACGACCACTCATTACAAATAGAGACCCGGCTGTCATTAGTAAATTTTGACAGTCGTTATGGGTAGTCTGACAACCAGTCTTACCAAGGAGTATCATGTTACCCAGTATCTGGCTTGTGGAGGTCAGATAGACAGTCGCATCCATGTAAAATACTGGTATTCAGCTGCATCCGGTTAGACTTGATGACGTCCCCAAAATAGTTGGGAAAAGGCTCGACAGATTTATTAACTAATCCATCTTTCGTGCGCCATATTGATACGTAAAATCAACATCCAAATAGATAATCTAACAAGCCACAAATTTTGAAATCAACCAAAATATGGAACTTTAATTATTAAGTGAAAGAAAATATAATAATTGTGATATCTTTCGCGAGAAATATCGATAACTATGTTTCGCAAAACATCACACACACTTTAAACTTTTAACATAAAAGGAAAATGTTTTCTACTTCCCGTTATATTTCATCCATATACGTACGTAACCAGAGACAAAGGGACATTAAGCTTTCATTAAAAACTTAGTAGAATGTTTTGCAAAAAAGAATAGATTAAATAAAAAGATAAATAAAGCTTATGACATGATGACGTTACTACTAGAGAGTAATTTCGTTCATAAATGGGGGCAAAGTAACAAATCTTCACTAGACATTGTGAAACAATGTCCCTGGTTTCGTTTGTTTGTCACAAAAGTGTAACGTTCGAGGTAACTACGCGAGTAGTTCCATTCTTGATTGATTCAAAGGATAGATGGAATGGATTTGTAAACTACTTAATTCAATATCGTCAATACTTGCGACTGTTTTTGTAAAGCTAAAATAAAATGTACTTAACAAAATATATTAATTTATTTATTTTACTATTTATGTACACACAATAAAACATATACAGATGCGACATTATAAGTATTGAGTACAAAGTACTGCTTATTTCTTAAGAAATTCCTTCCAGCAGACCTGCGAAAGGAGAAATGAATAAGAAATGTAGACAATAGTGTGTGAGAACAAGAAGAGAAGAATATGATTTGTAACGTCTTAAACTAAAATATTAAATATACCTACGCATACATAAACATAACATCACGCCTTGTTTCCCCGAAGGGTTAGGCAGAGGTGTACCTATTATAGTACACCCACATTTCGCCAGTTATGTTTAAGTCCCATGTAATAGGGGGCGAGCCTATTGCCATCTACCGGGCACAAATCCAGACTCCGGGCTGCTACTGAGAAATTCCAGACAGAAAAACCTAATAACACTTTGCCCGACCTGGGAATCGAACCCAGGACCTCATGCTCAGCAGTAGCGGTTGCGACCACTAGACCAACGAGGCAGTCAATCTAACCTAACCTACACATACATATAACAATAATTGACACATACTTAAATAAATATATAAATATGCTATAAACCTATATATATAAAAATTCTCACAGTTGAGAGGAAAGGTAATGCTGTTTTACTCTATATTTAAATTGAGAAATAGATTTTAAGTCTCGAATGCTAGACGGAAGTGAGTTCCACAATCTTACAGCATACAGTGGAGATTTTCCTCGAAAAGAAAAGTGCTTTCCTTTTTACAGTAAAGTAAAACTGTACATATTGAGCTGCTTGAGGTTCTGGATCATTTTTAGAAGTATTTTTTGTTTCCCGATGAACATTGTAAAGTCTTATCGAGCAGTACCTACCGCGGGAAAGTACGAGTGGTCCATTGTAAAGATCGTGGGAACAAGAGGTGGACTCGTGCGGGCTGTAATCTAATCTGATACGGCATAATGTGACAGTTTCACCAAACGACACCAAAATGAGACGCACGCCTGTTTCGCGAACCCCCTCTAACTTAGTATTTTACTCATTTTCCTGCTATTTATAATTAGTTGTTGTCTTTCTCATACATCATGTTCCAGGTTCTTTTAACCTATTAGATGATATAGATTTTTACGGGCTGCTATAGGTAATGTAGTGCTTCAGCAAAAATATGAAGTAAACGTGGTTCTTCAATGATGAACCCAGCTTTGAGCTGTGGTATTGGCCACCTAAGCTGTCTAATAGCAACTAGCTCGCGTAATCGTGTAAAACATTTGCAATGCCAATGGCTTTCATTATGACAGTTCAACAATATTCATTAAGGTGCATTTACATTATGTTCAACAACTGGCGAAGTTGTGGAAAGCAACACTGTTGCCGTTTGTTGAATGGGTCTTGCAACAGAGTGTCGACCGTTCTACAAAATACGACTTCTTGAAACTTGTTGCTTTTGTACTGTACCCACCCACAGCTGATGCGTTCATTCAACAATATTGTTTCTACAAATAATATATTTTTGGTCGTTTTATTTTCAAAAATAGAAATTCAGTGGCATAATGAAAAAGTTATTCATTTTATTGAGGACTATAAAATGAAGAAGTGCTCTGGAATATAACCCTAAAGCTTCATTTACACGGTGCAAAATTATTGCCTGTGGCATACCATAAAATTGAAGGGCAATTGACTGGCATCGTGTAAACAACACGTTCAATGTTGTTGCACGATACGTGCAAGTTAGTTGCCGTTCAATATTGGTACAGGTGTAAACAGGGAGCCAACCACCACCTCTTAAAGCAGTTTTATTTTAATGTTACTTCAGTGTGAGAAAGAGATGGAGCTATACAAGACGTCTAGCTCCATCTCTTTCCCACGCTCAAGTAAGATTACAATAATACTGCTTTAAGAGGTGGTGGTCTAACTCCAGCGCGTACAATAAAATTGCATTCTATTCTGGCATGAAAATTGTCTATCATTCAAACATGAGTGAACGAAACAAGACGTTCAATAAAATAGAATTAAATAATAGGCAGCGCAAATACGCGTAATACTTGAATCAATTGTTCAAGGACGTGCAACTCTGTGTTTAGACGAGGCAAAACTTGCATGCAAGAATTGCATTGCAATTTTATTGCCTTGGTGTAAGTCGCATGCAATTTTATTGAATGGCAAAACTTGCATTCAATTATTGTATGCCATTTTATGGAAATCGCACGCGTGTAAACACTTGCATGCAGTGGCGTGCCTAAGGGTGAAAATTAGGGCAAGCCAACGATTAAAAAAAAAAGAGTACTACGTATATTTCAAGCATCAGATGGCGCTTATGTTAATTGGTACATAATTAACATAAGCGCCATCTATATTATTGGATACGCATAACTACATTGCTTACCCGCACCTTTTCACCTTAATTCACAATTCGCTTGTCACATGCAAAATTTTTCAATCAAATGCCACTAGATGGCCTCCAAATTATCGATTTGTTGTTCTATTTCCGTATGCATTGAAAATGTTCCCCTAAAACATTTGTACTTAATTTCAAAACACCTATGAAGAACCTCTTCGATACGAAAATTAATGTTTTGTCTCGATAAGAATTTAGTTTTTCAGTGGTATACAAAAACTACAAATGCCATAAAAACACCATTCATGTCATTTTATGTGCAACATATTCATGCTTATTAAACAATCGAATGAGTAGGTAGGTACCTATTTTAATCTGTTCTTCGAGTAACAAAAATACTTGTTTTTATTTCGGAGAAATACATTCAGTAATTAGAGGTTGGTTACGGTGAAGTAAAGAGTTACTTATTATCAGAAAACCTAATGTATTTACATACCTTTTCGACGACAGTTTCCGAATTCACATTTTGATAAAAATACTAAATATATAATCACAAAATCACAGCACCGCACTAACTATCACATCATTTTAAATAAAACTAATTCATAACCTCAGTACCTGAAAAATATTATTCGTAAAATGCCTATCAAAATAAATAACAAACTCAGTGTATCAAACTGTCTTTGCGTGGTTTCTCGTTACTCACTTTACGCGGGTCAACGCGGATAGTGCATTTGCGCGAACTTAATGCCTCTCAAGCTGGCTTTTGATTTCATAGAAATCTGCGTATAAGTACTTACATGGTACTTACCAATATGTCAACAAATATAAACGTTTCTATAGCAATTTGTAGGCGAAAACTGCGAGACAAAGACAGGTATAAAAAGCCCGATGCCAAGCCGAGACGAGTGTGAGCGAGAAGGCGCATTTGAACGCGTAGTTCGGCAACAGAGTTATGATTACCTATGAATGATCGAGTTCCAATGAGTGCTAGTGCGCGCGGCAAATTACGTGGAATGTGAAATTTTATTATTAAGACATGAATGTTTGAGTTCGAATTCATCGACTTGGTGTTTTTTGGAATATTTTTTTTTTTATTGATAGGCTTACGTTTGTTGTTGTAATTTATGATTTTATTAGGGCAAGCCCGGCTTTTTGGCTTCTATGAAGGTACCGCCACTGCTGGGCATAGGTCTCGCCCAGTTTGCGCCACAATACCCTGGCCTCCTTCCTAAGATCGTTGGACCACCTAGCTGGAGGGCGTCCCACACTACGCTTTCCGATACGTGGTCTCCACTCCAGGACTCGTCTGCTCCACCGACCATCGATCACAAACATGGTCAGCCCACTGGCACTTCAGTTTACTTACTCTGCAGGCTATGTCGGTTACTCCGGTTCTTTTCCGGTTAACTCCATCATTCCTGATTTTATCCTTCAAAGAAACTCCAAGCATAACCCGCTCCATAGCGCACTCAGCGACCTTGAATTTGTGGACCAGCCCAATTGTCAGTGTCCACGTTTCGGCACCGTATGTCATAACGGGCAGGACGCATTGATTGAAGACCTTAGTCTTCAAACCTTGCGGGATAGGTGACGAAAAGTTAAAATCATGTTATGCCAAGACCTACTCAACGAATTTATGTATGGTAAATAATAGGGACCAAATCCAGGGTGGTTGCCATGCACTCTATATAATATTTAATTTAAAAAGTGACAAAAAGTAAGATGTCATGTGAAGTCTCAAGCGATTACTTGACCTTGCCTGCTCTCAAACTGCCCTGCAATCGATCATTTCACGGTTAGGACATAATTAATTTTATTACCAGCCCTGCTTGTGGTTTGATCGGTCAAACGCGGATTTCATAATAGCGTCCAGCGGGTCCATTCTGTAAGAATCTCACCATGAAAACTTAGGTTAAGTGAGGTTGAGGTGAGCTGTCATTCTGCTTAATGCTAGGGATTGACACTATTGAGATCTTACTTCAAGTTCACTTTGCATAATTTTTTAAGATGAGATTCTTTTAAAATAGATCGGCAGTTCTAGTAAATCATTTCTAAATAAATCGGCAGTTCTAGTAAAGCATAAACTGGCATTTAATTGTGATTACGTAATTTGAACCGTAACACGATGCAAACTTACAATTAAATTGTTACCAGTGTGTGGTCGTGACATTAGAGTCTTCAACAGTCCTGGGCTCTACATCCATACAGATCAACGGTGACAGATACATACTTAATACTTACATTGTATATATAAGGTGTCACTTAAATAACGCACAACCTCTTAAGGGGTCATTGTACTCATCATTATGAACAACTTTTACTATGGGACCAAACCAGAAATCGTGAAAAAAAATCTGCTGTTCCCTACATTTTGACGAGTTATGCGAATATAAATGTAGGGAGCAGCTGATTTTTTTTTCGCGATTTCTGGTTTGGTCCCATAGTAAAAGTTGTTCATAATGATGAGTACAATGACCCCTTAAGAGGTTGTGCGTTAATTATGTTACACCTTGTATAAGAGTAGGCATTACTTTAAAGATGTATCAGGCCATCAATCAATCTGCCTAGTCTTTTCTTAACATGTTGGGATCGGCTTCCAGTCTAACCGCATGTATCTGAATACTAGTATTTTACATGGAGCGACTGTCTATCTGACCTCCACAACCACTGGGTTGCGGTACCCAGTAACTGTACTGTGTAACACGATACCCCTTGGTAAAGACTGTCTGACTTTGGGGCTTCTAACTACCCGTAATGACTGTCAAAGAACTACGAATAACAGTGCTTTCCGAGGCACGAAGGGGTCTTGATATGGTCACTCATCCACGAAGCGACTGCGGCAAGTGTAGCTAACCTTCGATCGACTCGTGCGGCTGTTGTCATTTAGCCACGAGCCCCAAGGGTGTATCATGCAAATCAACATAATGCTGTAGTTCACTGCTGGACGTAAACACAAGTTGCGGCACATAGTATTACTACTATCATCATCATCATCAGTCCACAGCAGTCCACTGCTGGACATAGGCCTCTCCAATTGCGCGCCATTCAGCTCGATTCTCGGCAACTCTCATCCATACATACTATAGCATAGTTTAGTAGGACTATACAGGGTGTAAGGGAAACTAACAGGGTGCATTCAGCTCTTTATTTTGAATCATATTCCACCGGATTTATTCTCGGGAAAATTTTCATTTTTTTTTAAATTATTTTTTCAGTTACGTACCTTTATTTCAATGTAAAATTACATTCTCTGTACGCAGCATTCCATTTATGTAAATAAAACAGCTAAAGTAAAAAAAATCAGCAATGGATGTTGAAATACTCGGCGGCCGAAGGCTCGCTGCGCTGCCGTTCGCTACGCGCGTTTTGCCACGGTAACGATACATTGTGTGTGAGGTAATAAAACTAATTAGGTTTATTGGATTCCCATAACGTTCCTGAAATAATTTCATGTACCGGTCTTCTTAGTATGATATGATATTCTGAATTCACTCCATCGGCCTGCGGAGGGCTGTCCCTTACACCCTATATAAAGTATACTGTGTTATATTGTATTGTGTGTATGTGTATTGTACGGTGTGGTGTGTTGTATTGTCGTGTTGTTGTGTTTTGTACTCTTTCTAAATAACCTCGTACAGGGACGAACTACCACCATACCTATTTCTGCCGCATACCAGCGTTGCCTGAGTAAAAAGAAAAAAAAAATTGTCGGTAGGAGTCCGACATGACCATCCGTTTGCCCCAGATGAAGGGTATCCGTGGGAGTTTTACCCCGAAAAAAAAATGTAGCGGTTTACTCATAGTTTTCATACATTCGCCAGTTAAAGTCCCATGTAATAGCATGCGAGCCTTTTGCCGTCAACCGGGCAAAAATCTAGACTCCCTATAACACTTTGCCCGACCTGGGAATCCAGTCCATGACGTCATGCTCAGCAGAGGTGCTTGCGACCACTAGACCAACGCATGTATGCGGTGAAAACATGGTTTGCTAGAATTCCAGAATTTTAATAAACAGAAAAAAATAGAAGCACAGAAGCTCAACCGAACTTGACTTCGTAAGAACTAACCGTAAGTACATTATCCTTTTTCATTTACCATTCTAGTCTCGTTTTTAGTGTCCGCTTTTCCTGTTAAAACGTCACCTCATCCCGTTAGTCCATCGAACTTGAAATACATGTGCATTTTCAATCATATACACACGTTTACCGGCTAATTTAAGATGTTAATTTAGTCTGTTTTAACAGTTAATCAAGGATAAGGATGGGTATTAAATTTCCTAATTATAATATTCAGTATTCACTATCACAGACCTGCAGGGCAATTGCGTAACACACTTACAGTAGGAATCGGTTTCATGTTGACAGTTCAACAACATCCATTGCGTTATTTACGTTGTTGAGCAGACAAATTTTTCGACCATGAGCAATGGATTAGCAATCTGTTTGAAAATCATTCAGATTGTGATTGATAGTGTGTTACGCCATTAGGGGCTAGTTCCGTAGCTAAACAGAAAAAACGATACCTACCCTTATAATTGCATCATGTCCGTCTGCCGTCTGACCGTCTGTCCAAATGTGACAACCATTTTACTCGGATACTATTAGCACTACAAAATGTCCCGGAATTAAGGCACAACCTCTAAAGAGGTCATTTTGCTCATCATTATGAACAACTTTTGCTATAGGACCAAACTTGAAATCGCGAAAAAAAATCAGCTGTTCCCTACATTTTGACGAGTTAAATAGATTTTTTTTGTTATTTCAGGTTTGGTCCCATAGTAAAAATTGTTCATAATGATGAGTACAATGACCCCTTAGAGGTTGTGCGTTAATTCCGGGACATGTTGATCGATGAAAATTGGAAAAAGGTGGATCCTGTCCGCCACTAAACAATGTAGTAGCGAAACTACGAAAAAAATAATTAGGGGAGGCATTCCCCATATGTAGGTACATGTAACCACATGTAACCGTGGGATAAAAAAAATATCAATGCACTTACGCGTCTCGGGTATTGTTGAAACCCATAATTAAAAAGATTATGATGTTTCTAAGTGACTGCTACGTAAGCTAATAGTTTTTGAGATATGAAATATTTTCGGTAATAACCGCAGAAATAATTTTGTTCTTAATAGTTTTTTAGAAAAATACTATGAAATACAAACTTATTTTTGTAGCCAGTAAAGTCTGTGCATGCGTAAATAATATTCATCCCAACTACGGAACCCTTATCTGTGCCAGACCCTTAATTTTGCGACCCTAAGAGAGTAGCTATTTATTTTATATTAAATTACAGATTATAGGTACCTACCTACCTGTACTTATTTACTTCGGTTATGTGCTACCCACATCCATCACTTTAAATCCTATAAAAGTGTTAAAAGCTTTGACTGACGTGAAAATATTATTGAATCTGGTATTTTGGTACGGTTTGGGGCAGCTTTTGCCGAATTTCAGTGTTCGTTAAAATATCCGGCAATTTACTAACTAACACTTAGTTGCAAGCTCTTAAAATTATATTCAGTAGTAAAAAACAATAAAATAAGTATGTAATAAGTAAGTATGAATATGTATGAGTAGTGAGAAGAAAAACAATTGACGATTTGTTTAAATCAGTACACACAGTGACATCTACCGGTTTTGCACGCAACTAAAATGTAAACTGGTTACCTACAGAAACTTTGGCAGGTACTATTCGGCACGCGTAGCTTGATACGATGATGCATGAGCACAGCTGAACTTAACTTAGTTGAACCTTAGTGAAGGCAAAAATCTAGAGATGGCGCCACTAGTTACGTTAAAGGGTCCTTTAGTATTTGCATGCTGCATGCTTGTTCTAAAACATTATGCTACTTGAAAGTTGGCATTTTAAAAAGTGTCATTATGAAAAGCAGACCAAACGTACAGTTGGTAACTGTGAGGTTGGGAAATAAAATTAAATTATATGATAAGTTGGCAAATGATTGTTCGGCGAAATAAAATTCTGCGAAACGTTAGTTGGCAAGTGAAAATCTGGCAAACAATTTTCGGCGAAAAGGCAGAGAACCGTTACATTCAGTGCATGCGGCCACAATAAACTCCATAAACATCGAACCGGTAACCGAGCGAGAAGTTTTTAATATTATACGCGGTATGCAAAATAAACGTAGCTTTAGAGTGGATGATATCCCGCTGCTATTAGTTAAAAAATGCGTATAGGAGCTAACATCGCCTCTTACTTAACTAATAAATATTTCGACGAGGGACGATTCCCAGAAAAACTTAAAATTGCGAAAGTACATCCAATTGCGAAACAAGGACAACATTCAGAAAATTCTAGTAATTATAGGCCTATTGCACTGCTACCCACTATCTCAAAAATTTTCGAAAAGCAATGGCAATTCGTGTTAATGAACTTTTAGAAAAATATGATATTTTAGATAAGACCCAATTCGGTTTTAGGAAAACATGTTCAACTACTTTAGCGGTATACTACTACGTGCAAGAAATTTACAGTTGGATTAACGAACGAAAGTACGCTATTGGACTATTCCTAGACATGACGAAGGCGCATGGCAAGGTGTCGCATGAAATTTTATTATAGAAACTTTACGGATCGGGTATTAGAGGGCAAGCTGTTAATTGGTTTAAATCATATTTACAAGACAGAGTACAATTCGTAGAAGTAGAATATTTCGATAGTATTCACCAGGAAATGTACAGTATAGGATCAGACATGGCTACCATTAATAATTCAATACCCCAAGGAAGTGTTCTAGGATGTACCTTATTTATTAACCTTATTTATATTAAAGATATGTTCGTCATGTATTTTGCTCGCTGACGACGTTTCTTTATTATTTAAAACACCTGGGAATATTGACCATTTAACTATTAAAAAAACTTTCACAGAAACTGAGCAATGGTTAAACGAACTATGGTTAAATGGTTAACTTAGAAATAAACTTATCTAAAACTAAAATATGTCAATTCAGAAATCAAAGAACCCTAAACGCAACAAATAAAATTAGAAGACAAAAACGAATTTACACTTTTAGGCCTAACATTAGACTCAAACCTAAATTGGAAGAAACATACAGAAAGTACAAGAGCAAAATTGTCCTAATTTATTTACGCGCTAGGCATATTGAAATGTAACAGACTATGATACCGCCTTATCTGCCTATTATGCGTATGCCTACTCCTGGCTAAATTATGACATTATTCTGTGGGGAGAAAGTACTGACTTTTTGGACCTTTTCATTCGCAAAAGAAATGTATCAGACTATTAATGAACATAGACCAACGAGAGCGTTGTAGGCCACACTTTATTAAACAACAAATTCTCACACTACCAGCAATGTACCTATATACTGCAAAGTTGTGTGTATATTCGTTAGGAAAAATAGGCATCTCTTCAAATCTAATAACGAGCTAAATGAAAACTATAACCGACGGGACAAGAATAGACTAATACTCCCCATCACAAATTTAAAAGTTATCGGGAAAAGCCCATATTCAAGACTAGCTAATATTGTAAAATCCCTACCAAATGACTCAAATTTCTCTAAACAGCTGAAATCTCTGTTAATAAAGAATGGCTACTATACTGTTGAAGAATATAGGTAAAGCTGACAAATTGTAAATCGATTGGCCTTGTAATGCTTGACGTTCCTAAATGTGAAATAATAAATGACTATACTTTATTATGCTTACCTATATGACTAAAATGAATGAACGAATTGATAATAATGTTTTTTTTTAAAATAAAATGTAATAAATTATTGATTAATATTTCATATATTGCAATTAAGTGTAATAATTAGAATTAATATTATACTTTTAATTTGACATGAAACATATTCAGTGCCAGTGTTGTTACATAAAATAAATATAAATAAATAAATATCATCATCATTTTCCTGTCCTTATCCCAACGGTCCAACATATCTTTTTCTTTCATACTTCTCTGTTCGTCGTCATCTCGGTAGTCACCTTTGTAGCCATTATCACCTATCACACAATTCATCCATAATCACCTGTAATCATCATAATCGGGTGTAAAATATGACATGTGGTCCTGAGGTCACCAGTAGGTAGATAGGTACTTATGTGGAATGTAAGGGCTTACACTATAAAATCAAAAAGGATAGCCCACCTAAACTAATATTATCATCATCTGCCATCTTTCTAGTCTTATCCCAACTATGTTGGGGTCGGCTTCCAGTCTGGATGCAGGTGAATACCAGTATTTTACATGGAGTGACTGCCTATCTAACCTTCACACCCCAGTTACTGGGTAATACGATACGATATACGGTAAGACTGGTTGTCAGACTTTCGGGCTTCTGACGACCTAAACTAATAATATAAAGTGGTAAAATTGTTTGTTAAATGTTTGTAAAAGGTAATTGCTGTAAGCACTGATCCGATTATAAAAATTATTTAACTGCTGGAAAGCTACACTATTGCTGAGTTCCATAGGATACAAAATCTGCAAAATTTTGATATCATATGAATGCCATAGGATATAACATAACATAATATAGGATATGTTTTATGTTAAAACACGCGGACGAAGTTGCGGGCGATGAAGTGCTACGTGCTTTAGCTGTGGTAACGGTACAAACACGATGTGAATGTGGGCGTGAAGACGAGTAACGTCAGCACTTAACACACACACGCACTTCCGACTTCACCATTGTCTCAGACGGTACCGAGAGCTCCTGCGCTTATACACACATTCACAGCGTGATCGTACACTTGGTAACCACAAGTAAAGCGCGTGTCACTTCATGACATAAAAATACTGTAGAAAGGAATTCGGGTGTTTAACCCTTGTTTAACCTTACAATCTACGTATTCGTTTAGGATCGCCAACGGATGGTACACAAAATAAAAATAACACAACATGCACTTTCAGCACTATCGCCAGTCAGGTGGTGTATTATTTCACCTAAGTAGGTACTTAATTACATTCACGATAAACACATTAAACCACATTATCCAGTAAAATCTTACAGGTCTATGATAGGTGTGATGCGAGTTTGTTAGGGTTCGGAAATAAATTAACGAAATAATATTCAAGATTCAATAGTGAACGGAAAAGTTAGCAGAAATGCCTATAAACTCTTTGCTTTTGGTGAGAACTGGAGATTTTTCTTCTGCCATTTTGGGGGTTTTCTGGCGCCGCCTTTGCGACGTTGTGTTCTGACCCAGCGTTGAATATTCTTTGATGGGTTGGCCGTAGTATGCTGTCAGTGCCTCGACGAACTTTATCTTGGGTTTGCATTCCGATGTACTTATTTGCCAGTACACTGAAACGACAGTTTAAAAATTAAGCTTGGTTGACGAATTTAATGACGATAGAAATAATATTTTAAAAATAAATTCATATAAATATAAATTTCAGTTCTGTAATGTGTATGGGGGTGTATTTTATATTAAATGTTTCTTTTTTGTTTGCTTTAATTATGTTAACTAGAAATAAAACTGCTAAGCCAAATAATTAGAGGAAATGTATGTAGGAACACTATGTGTCTACGTATGTACATATGATACATTTTGCTCAGTTTTTTCAAGCCAACACAAACACTGATTGGCGGCAGAAATAGAACTCATGGTGATAATGATTGCCAGAGCTACTCCACCTCTCTATTATTTGACCTGACCTCTTCTATTATTTATTATATCTACCCACCACATATACCACATATTACCACCACCATCACCACCACCACCACCACCATATATTTATTTGTTTATTATATCTATTTTTTTTTTCTTTTTTTTTTTCTATCTATTTTTTTTATGTACACTACTTTGGAACTAAACAACAATTTCCTTTAAAAATAAGTAAATTCTCTTTCGCATTTTGACCGTCACTTGAGCGATATTCAAAGTGCACTTTACATTATAGCTCTATAAAAAAAAACCGACCAGAATCAGTTTGAATTTTACTATGATATGACACATATGACTACGAAATAAAGTTTATATTTGAAACAATGATATTATTATATTAAACAGGTTATAAGGGACAGCCCTCCGCAGACTGATGGGGTGAATTCAGTATATCATACTAAGATGACCGGTACATTAAATTATTTCAGGAACGTTATGGGAATCCAATAAACTTGATTTGTTTTATTACCTCACACGCAATGTATCGCTGCCGTGGCAAAACACGCATAGCGCACGGCAGCTCAGCAAGCTTTCGGCCGCCGAGTATTTCAACATCCATTGCTGTTTTTTTTTATTTTAGCTGTTTTATTTACATAAATGGAGTGCTACGTACAGATAATGTAATTTTACATTGTAATAAAGGTTTAGTGACTGAAAAAACGATAAAAAAATGAAAATTTTCCTTAGAATATTTCCGGTGGAATATAATTCAAAATAAGGAGCTGAATACTTTGTATTTTAGGTAAAAAGAGGTTACTACGTTATATCTATCTATTACAGACCTACGCAACATTCGATCCTCAAAAATGGTACACCTAAATAAAGTACGTAGCGTTGCTTTCATTGACACTGACGCGACACTGAGGTCAGGGTGTGCTACCTAGCACAGTTTTAAGGTCCGCAACGCACCGGCCGCACTGCACACACGGCACGCAACGTATTGAACGGATTTGCCGATGGCATGCCTCCACTGTATCCGGATATTATCTCTCTTCTCTGCGAATTCTAATATTGTCGATGTTTCAGATTATACAATAATCTTTTTACAAAAAATGAGTTATCCAGTTTACAATGTTTTAGCGATTATAAACAAAACAACGTGCAGCAGTGACCGATGCACGCGGTGAACTAAACCATGTGACGTCACCGACACGCAGCGCGTTTTTGTTCATATTCCAGGTGGTACCGGTAGTGGACGCAGTGCTTTATGAATTCATATAAAGCAAACCAAAATCCATTGCGTACAGTGCGTGCGTTGCGGCCGGCGCGGGTCAGTGGACGTTCTCCTTTAACATGCCACTTGCGGAGCGCGTCTATCGTATATACTTTTAATTTATAATATCGAGCCTTTTCAGGAAAAACATCGTAAGCGCCAAAAATCACATAACTATTTGTTCTTCGTTAGACCTCTTAATTAGACAGTTTTACATCTTGTCGCGATGACTCTTAAATTTTATTTTAAATTTACACGACTTTATTGTTGTAAGAAATTATCAGCATAAATGAAAAACATCGTTAATTAGGAAAGAAAAAACCCTTTCCTGTAAAAAGTGCAAAATGTCGCTTACGATGTTCTTCCTGAAAGGGGTCGATATTATTATCATTGATTTGAAAGAATAAATTCAATACTAACCTCCTTGCTGCCGGCAGTTAACACCATGCAAATGGCATTGGTCGGGGAAGCTAGCATGTGTACCATTTGAAACTCCACATACCCAGCCGCCACCCCGCGTGCAAGTCTTTTCTAGGTAGCAATGATACGCCGCAAAAAGGTAATGATACTGTAATAATAGAATCTCGGGATAAATTAAGAAAAAAATTGACTCAGCAAACGAGGTTGTTGACATGTCAGCCGTGAATAGGCTAGTTGACAGCTTTCAGGAAACTAATTAAAAATGTTCCTTGAGGTCTATTTTTATTAAAACATGAATATTTCATCAAAATATTAACACACTGTAATTGCACTCGAGTGATGTCATCATCTTTAGTCGTAAAATCTGTGACATCTGTGGCAGCTTGTCCGCTGTCAAACAAGTAAAAACAGTGTGTTCACCTTCTGCTCTTGGATTTCCCCTGCGATGTTTGGTATCGATCCAAATAATCGATTATTTATTTGTATGACCTCCCTTCCCCCTATTACCTGGGACTTAAACAGAACTGGCGAAATGTGAGTGCACTACAGGTACACCTCTGTCTAAGCCTTCGGGGAAACGAGGCGTGATGTTATGTATGTGATAATTGTAAGTTTTTTTGCCAATCAATTAACCTAAAAAAGTTAAATAATCGATATCATAGATTATTACTCGCGAATCAAATCAATTAATAGCGATTTCAAAATAAAGGAGCGATGGCAGTGATCTAAATATTATGTAAAACGCAAAGTGGAAAGAACACTCAATAGCTCGTTTTTCAAAACGCATCTGATGGTTTCGTTTTGATACCCAGTTCTTAAAATCAGACATTTCAATCGTATTTTTTTCTGACCATTCCATATACTTATAAACATGCGAATGCTATAATTACTTTTTCTAAAAAAATCCGTCGTCGTAGTCTTCGATGTTGTCGTCGTCATGATGTGTCACACTCTGATTCATGATCAAAGTCATGTGACCAATAGCTATAGGTACAGAGTGGCGATTTGGTTATCACATTAATTGAAACCACATATTTTACAACCATAAAACACGACCACTACACAACCGAACCAACGTAACACCAGTACTAATTTTTCGATACTTTACTCGCAATACTGTCAGTTGGAAAAATTTTCACTTCTACCCTCAGAAAAAATGTTTCTTCGACTTAACTAAGTGTTGCTAATATAAAAAAGTACATTTAATTGGAACAGTGGTGTCATATAATGTAGGTACTATGTAATTTACATGTTGTTATTTTAGAAGATTTTTACATTCCTGTTGGTGTGTTATGACTAAATAATAAAAAAGCATAGTGTAAACAATTTTTATTTTGAGACCATTGTGATAAAATTCACACTCATTTTGCGAAGTGCACATTTTGCGAGGTGCACGTTCTGCGTCAAACCCTTCTCATAACCATTTCTTCGTATGTTGACCAGCGAGAATGATGGATGAAGAAGATTTACAAATTAATACTAATCATAAAGGTAAAATATTTCGTGATAAAATTCACACTCATTTTGAGAAGTGCTCATTTTGAGAAGTGAACATTTTGAGAAGTGAACATTTTGCGAAGTGCACATTTTGCGAAGTGCACATTTTGCGAAGTGCACATTCTGCGTCAAACCCAATAAAACAAGTACTTTATTTATTATTTATTTATTTTTTACCAATTTCACTTGTGCCCGTTTACGTGTTCCAGCGGATTTAAGTACAGGGCGATCAGAACTAGTGGGATGAATGTGAATAACCTCGAATGTTTCATTCACATGCTCCTTATCGTATTTGATTCTAGTGTCGCACACAACTTGATCGACCGGGTAGAACTCTGAAATTAGCGCCATAAGTTACTTACTTTTGAAAAAGAATTACAGGAAGAATTTTTAATCACCACCCAAATTTAAACGATCTTTAGTGAAAATAATAAAATACGTGTTTTTGGATTGAAGTTCTTCGTGTTTTTGGAACGAAGTTCTTTAACACGGCTTGCGGTAGGAGTAAACTGGTAGAAATCGTCACGTAATGAAAAAGCGTTATGCCCAAAAAAGTCAGTTTCAAGTGTCAAAAATGTTTGTTTGATTTTTTAAAAAACAAAAACTTTTGACGCTTGATACTTGAGACCACGCTAGATGGCTCTGTATTAAAACATAATATACAGCGAAAGTAACTTCGTTCTAACCGGGTGTCCGTCGACACCTCCCGACATTTTTTTTTTGTAGGTAACACTCACTAAAATATTGAGTTGTAAGGCATCACAAAGTTGTCTAAAAAAGTCTACGTTTGTGGATACCACCCGCGGATACATCCCCGCTGCACCCACACGTTGCCCCTTTCTCTCATTCAGCGGCAGCACACGTGGCGGGCATAGTAATCAACGTTACACTTAGTAACCATGTTGAATTGATAATACTTTTGGGAAAAATATTTTATTCTAAAAACTTACCTTAACTTATTTTTTTTAATGGAGTCTGAATAATGCTTAGAAAAAACTCGGATGAGATTAAAAAAAACATTCTGTATAAAATTACTTATTATGTTATTTTCAAAAACGAATTCTTTTTACTTATCTACGAGTACCTTACTATTTTTACGTCGGGTCTAAAACTAATAAATAAGAAACATAATCACTACCGTTATGGCGGGTCACTTTGACTCTAGGGCATAACTTTGGCCCAAATCGAGACATCGTTTAGTGTCAATAAATCCACAAACAGTTCCGCAAGTACGCGACTATATCGCCATCCATTAGTTACCGAAGGAATACGACGTTCGGTTGTGTGGTCGCGACACGGCGGGCAGTTCAAACATTTGTCTCGATTTGGGCCAAAGTTGGCATAACTTTGGATAGAGTCAAAGTAACCCGCCATGATGGTATCGTAATATATACGGGTTTGAATTGCGTTTCAATTCAATAGGAACTTAATCATTAATTGGTTTTCTTCAACTAAAGAATTGTAAATAAACTACAAAGCACGCTTTAAAAAATAAATACATTGAAGATACTAACTTCCGGAATGCTTGCAGTTCGTTTTATACAGGATGCAGATATCTTGAAACTCAACAAGCCAGGGTTTATATTGGTCAAAGCCACACACCTTTGGACCCCCGGGGGTGCAACTCTTGAGCATGTGACAGTAGAACTGTGACTCACGATCGGTTGCGAAATCCTCATCGCGCTAAGGTAGGCCATTCACGATCCACATAAAACCATTAGTAATTGCAATGTTACTCTTATCTCGGTAACGTAAGGTATAAATTAGAATGATTGCCAAGAGTTTTATCACACCCACGGCAATCATTCTAATTTATATTGAGATATACTTAAATAAGGTGTTTTTTTAGACCACCGAACTGAATAACCTTTACTATGGGAACAACTATGAAATCGCGAAAAAGAAAACAGCTGTCCCACACAGTTTAGAACAGTAGGTATTCAACATACACGCACACACACACACACACATACTTAAATTACTATTAATAATTCCTAATTTTCTGTGTACTTCGTTATTGGCTAATGTTATGAAAAAAATATAAGAATATTGTACTAACTGTCAGCTGCTGTGAAGCTACCATACTACACCGTCTATAAATATCTATACAATATATACGTCTGTCTATACAAATAAATAAGATTGAAATGTCTGTTTGTAAAGTCAAAAAACAGCTTTTTACTAAATGCATATAAAATTATATAGGTTACTCAAAACAAAAAACATTTTTAAAAGTTTTTGTCAGTCGGTCTGTCTGTCTGTTTATTCCGGCTAATCTCCGAAACGGCTGGATCAATTTTGACGGGACTTTCACTGGCAGATAGCTAATGTTATAAGAAGTAACTTAGGTTTTTATTTTAGAAAAATAATTACGATTCCGCGCAAAAAAATTAAAACCCATAAAATTGTGAACAAAAATAATAACTCTGAACCTGCAAGTCGGATTTGAAAAATTCTTTTTGTATTTAACATCACGCTACGGCTCTAAGGAGCCAAGCAAAAAGAAAAAAAGTCAGAAAGAACGCTAAGCGAAAAACGAAGTAATAGCGCGGGCGGGCGATGCAACGCGCTGAGTCGGGGGAGGAGGGAGTATTATTAAAATGTGGCTGTTATTTTAGTATCTTATGACTTTCACGCTAACAAAGTCGTGGGACACAGCTAGTGTAAAAAAAAAATATGAGTTAAGCCTCCCGCAGACAGGCGCGACGCGCCTGCCTGCAAGACTTATTAATGGTTTAATATCATTCAAATTTGATCGTGAATGAGCTGCTTACGGAATACCGACGATTTACGGTCAAGAAATGCTTTTTTTTTGTATAATTAAATAAATGTTAAATACATATATCTGCAAAGTACCTTTCTGAAAACGTAGTTTGTGGCTTACATTTGCTACAATAGGAGCACTCGAAATGGAATAATAAAAAAAAACTGCAATGCAGGTACAGCCCGATTCAAACTTAATGGCGGCTCGGAACATGAGGCGAGTCGCTGCGCAGTAACGAATTCGCGTGTCATCGGGGGTGCGGGGTGCGGTACTGCGCAGCGAGTAGCGCACTTCACGGGGTCTACTCCCTAAGCACGAAGTACGTAGTTTTGGACGAAGTTACGGGCGTTTCCTACTCCGTATGACTTACGGACATAAGATTAGTTAGTTCGGTTTCCGAACTAAGAATGAATGACAACACGACTTAACCTATATTACCTCAGCTCACTCTTTATCTCGCTCGCACGATACTGCGCGCGGACTGAGTGAGAGCGGGACTGAGTGCGGTGCTGGGTGGCAGGGAGCACCGATAGTTTAAGTAATTGCTTTTTACGGTGAAAATAATAGTAATTAAAAAAAATAAAAAACATAAGACTTGCTTTATAGTTAGTTCAGTTGGTATGCAAAGTTTCATGAATGAATTTGAAGTATTTTTTGAATACCAGCTGTTTATTGTTCGGTTTGGAGGTAACTTTGGAATTTTTTTCTATCAAGAAAATTTTATGGAATCGTGTTTTCGGCAAACATAGTAATTAGCATTAATCCTCAACTGTACTGCATAGTTATTTCAAAATTAATGCTGCGGTATTTTCGACATAACGGAGGATAATGCTAAGCCATTTGAGGTAGTACAGGCTCTTAACAGTTGTCCCTACGCCCGATGCGTTTTTGCCCGTCCGCAAATTTTAATTTTACTCTTGTTTTTACAGATTAACTACTTTCGGACAGGCCCGTATCTTCATTGACGTATTTAGAGAGTAGACCCCCTGAGCGGCCATAAAGTTTGAAGCGTATTAAGACACGGTAAGAACAAAATTTTGTATTCGATAAATGTATTTTAAGTATACTTACATCGTACTGTCGTCGTGTTTCCACTTTATATAAAGTTGCAAGAAATACTGTAAGCGAATTAATTAACCATTTAATAATTTTCGCAAAATTTCAAGTGTTAAGATTCCTGAGCAATGGTATAGGGAAAATACGAAAAAAAAATTTTTTTTTGAGGGTAGAAAAAAAAGCATTGCACATTCGCGTGTTCATTGTTGGATCCCATAATTATAAAGATTAATATGTTTCTAAGTGACTGCTATTTGATATATGAGATATTTACGGTAACAACCGCAGAAATAACTATGCTTTTCATAGTTTTTTAGAGAAATACTGTAGTAAACTTATTTTTGCGGGCGGTAAAATCAATTCTGTGCAAGCATTCATCCAGACTAGGGAAACCTTTACCGTGTGAGGTAGTTCCAACACTTACTTGAGCCGTTTTTATATTTACATTTACATGTATATTTTTATTAAAATAAAATATTCTATTTAAGGCTCTTACAAACAGGTGCGACACGCGGCGCGAATCGCGCGCGTCACAAAGGCATCGCTCGTCGCGGGACTCGCGGTGCCTTTGTGTCGCATCGCGTGTCGCGCCTGTTTGCAAGAGCCTTTATATTTCCTTACCAAAAACAATAGGAAATATTAATGAATTCATTTTCAACAACTATGTCTCCACAATAATTAGGTAAGTGTAATAAAAAAAAACTATTACACGCCAATTTAAGATTAAATTAATCATTATACCTAAAGTAAAATTAGTAGAAAAATATTAATTCATTAATTGATAATAACCGAACGCTGCATCTACTTATTCCTAATACCTAAGTACATATTAAGGAGAGCCCTATAAATGTTTGATGAGCACATATTCCAACCGCTTAGCATTGTAAAACAAAAACTAAAAAAAATTAAAAACACGACTGCCCTGCCAAAAACGAACTAAAATGTTTAACTTTTTAATTCGTTTAATCTGTATTTAAACAAAGCTAAAGGTCACTCATTTACACCCTGAACAAACAGGTAAATAAAATTGTCATCCTATCGAGGGAACGTTCTTTAGAACACTTTTTAATCTGCAAAAAACAAACAGATTTACCTACATCCCATCTGTAAGTATTGTGATTCCATGACCATTAAGTGACATAAATGTATTTATGTAAATATTTCATTCGACAATTGTGGACCAAAAACAATTTTAAAAAAATAGTACAGAATTCTTTTCCAACAAGTACGTCACAAACCTACTACTTTACAAATAGGTATGGTTAATAAAACAACAAAATACTTGCACAACAATTTAGGTTTTAATCAATAACCTGTTTCCAAACACTATTTGTTAATAAGCATTCATACATTACGCTCTTCGTGAAATCTGTAAAATTAATTTCAAAATATTAATAAAATTATCAGATAGGTACTTACAAATATTTCTAGGGCTTAGAAAATGAATTTTAATTAGGAGTATGTTTGATGGTACAGTTGAACAAGCTATTTGATATACAGGCGGCCAACTTACAATAGGGATGGTGACTACAATTTTTTTGCCCGTCAGATAGATAATTAAAAAATATTGGACACGTATTTTTTCTTTTTTTACGTAATCAAAAGATTACGGCGACACATTGAGATAAAATGTGGTATTATGCCTTGCTAGATTTTATACTGAGTTATGGCGTAGCGAGCCCCCACTTCCCAAGTTTAATGTTTTTTTATCTAAGTATTTTTTTATTATTATGACTTTTTTATTATCTGACTGACGGACTAAATAGATTTTTTTTACCCAGGCATCATCCCTATTACTTTAAAAAATGAAGTGAAGTAGAACTGATGACGAAGACCACAGATGGTAAGATGGCCACGGGAACAACTCAATGATAAGTATTTTACGGGTTGCGATTCGATTACTTTAAAATGATTGCTGTAAGTGGAGCTGATGGAGTCGTACCAGGAGAACTCCTCAACAATTAACGTCCCTGCATCGGG
Organism: Fissipunctia ypsillon; assembly: GCA_947568875.1. Lineage (NCBI taxonomy): Eukaryota > Metazoa > Arthropoda > Insecta > Lepidoptera > Noctuidae > Fissipunctia > Fissipunctia ypsillon. The sequence continues at coordinate 12,616,910 of OX387666.1, read as the reverse complement.
AAAAGCAATGTTTTGTAAAAGGTGATGGTGTCCTTAGGCTATGGTAACTTAGATAAATTACAAACCAACCTAATAAAAATTGAAAAATAAAAAACATTTTACCAAAAAAAACCGACTTCCAAAAAAAACACTGCAAAGTGAAAAATAACTTTAATTTTGGAAGTCGGTGGCAAAAACCTAAAATATAGATCCAAAGACACCGACTTCCGAAATTAAAGTTATTTTTCACTTTGTAGTGTTTTTTTTTGGAAGTCAGTTGTTTTTTTTTTGCAAAAAAAGGTTTTTTGTTACACTGACATGAAAAATTAATATTGACAATGTAGTAGAAAGATGAATGTTTTTGCCTGTATACCAAATAGCTTGTTTGGCTGTACCTTCTAATCTACAGATTATTAATTAGCGCATATTACAGCCTCATTAGGGACGAACTCACAACCTCTGACGATGCGACATGCGACGCGATTTTCGTCAAGCGACATGCGACTTCATACCATGCCACGACCCGCCAGTAGCGACGGCGACTTGTCAGACCGTGCCCGCCGGTTGCACCCAATTTAAAGTCGTCGTCTCCATGCTGTTAGTTAGTACATGTGATTCACTCGCGCGCCAAACGCTCGTAAACCGTTGTTCCGCAGGTCGCGTCACGGTGACTCGCGGCACGCTCTAAGCAACTTCTCCCATCAGTCGCTATCGCAAGATGCGTGACGCCTCACCCTGTGTCCCAGTCGAAAGCGACTGTCGCGTGATTACACGATTACACGTTCGGTTACCGGAACAATGACGTACATATGCGACTTGAATGATCGCGCGATTGGATACGTCATATTCACATAAACTACTGTGACGTTCGCGTGCATGTAGGTCGAGTCGAAGGGGTTACTGCAGGCATTGCAAAAGAAAAGAGCCCGGTGCAATCCACCTGTGACACCGACACACATAAAAGCGTTGCGCTGTCGCATCGCAATTTACTATTATACTGTGTTACTGATATCTCGACTCGAATTACAAAAAAATAAATAGTTGATTAGTGATCTTCGCCAAAGTTTACCACCCTGTATAGTGTTATCACCAGAGCTTGGAATTAGGTGGAGTTGTGTATGTACTTGCATCGAAATGTTGATATTAATATGGATCTTCCCGGGATTTCAATAGACAATCCCGTGTGGCCAACAATATTACAAATAAATAATAATAAAAACCTCAGACATAGACAGACAAATAAAACAAAGATAATTAACATACAATTTTTATTAGTATTTACATTAATTCACAATACAAATTATTAATAGTCTCAAGCAAATTCTCATACTTATACCTCGCCTTTTTTATAAATAAGAAAATACTTTTGCTTCTAGCCTAGACTCGTGAGGGTTTGCTTATTCAAACGGCCCATCAGAATCATTTTCCTTATCCGATTCATTCAAAGTACCACTAAGATTTGAAGTATCCACTTTATTCTTTCGCTGTATAAAATCAGTGTAAGTACATAAATAACTCTACCTAATTCCGACCTCTGGTAATACTGACGAGTGGCCTATTGTAATAAGACCTATGTTATAACCTTTCACAACTATGAAACTTGAGATTTGCAGTTTTTGATTGATATCGCTTATGCTCTTCCCAAAAACCTTATTCTATTCCACCATCTTACCATACTGGAAATGACAGTTTTCTTTGTACATTGCGCAAGCATTCCGGAATATCTTCCTTTGTTTTCGTCTTATGTCAACTGCGCAAACCTTTTCGCCTCCAAGACTGCGGCAGTATTTTGTGCGCCAGCACCAATGCTGATTGATGACCTTCGCGTGCCCCGGCTCGAAGGGTGTTGGAATACCCTTCTTCTAACATAAAAAAAAAACAATTATTTTCCAACAACTGTTTTTCCAAAGGTAGTGTTCATCAATTACTGAATTGATAAGGAAGAAAGCAAGCGTGTCCCCGTGTCCTAACTATTGCGGTAAGTCGCGCGAATACGCGATCGTCGCGTTCATAATGTCACTCATTTATTTGAAAATCGAATGGCGCTCTCTGTACGCGCGACTACGTGTTCGGGTTCGGGAACAAAATAAAAGCGACGGTCGCGTGTTCGCGCGACGACCACTTTGGTTACGATGCAGCCTTTTGTTATTATATGTACAGGGAACAAAATATTATGCAGGTTGCTTCTTATTAGGAATTTTCAAAAAAATCTTGTAACCAATCTTCGGCCAACTAGAAGTGAACTTAGGTACTGGGTAGGTCTCGTATTGAGATGCTAGTCATTGTAATGTAACTTTTAGCTCATTGTTATAAAGTATACCTTACTGTACCGAGATAAGAGTTACATTGCAATGACTGGCTGATGCCCTATCTCCCCAAGTTACAAGTTCATTAAAATAATTTTTCAGACGTTCATTCCCAACATCCCCAAAATATAAAATTAAAATTATTTGTAAAGTTTACACTTGACCAATCCTCGTACTGACGGGTCCAAAAGTCATCATCTGCCTAGCCTTTTCCCAACTATATTGGGGTCGGCTTCCAGTCTAACCGGATGCAGCTGAATACCAGTATTTTACATGGAGTGACTGCCTATCTGACCTCCACAACCCAGTTACTGGGTAATACGTTACACCTTGGTAAGACTGGTTGTCAGACTTTCGGGCTTCTGACGACCCGTAACGACTGTCAAAGATCCACGAATGACAGCCGGGACCAACGGCTTAACGTGCTTTCCGAGGCACGGAGGAGTCTCGGTATGTAAAGATAGTCACCCATCCACGGACCAACCCCGGCAAGCGTAGCTTAACCTGATGGATCGACCCATGCGGCTGTTATTACTTAGCCACAAGCTCCTCTCTGACGGGTCCAAAAGTGTTTGATTAAAATAAAATCAGTACCTAGTTAAAAATGTGTTTTTAGATGTTTTCGGTATATACAAGGTGTAACTACTGGTGTGGTGTGTAGGTGTACTATTATGGTATGCAAATAAATGAAATGAACTTAAATAAAGCACAACCTCTTAAGGGATTATTGTACTCATCATTATGAACAACTTTTACTATGGGACCAAACCTGAAATCGCGAAAAAGAAATCAGCTGTTCTCTACATTTTGACGAGTTAAGCGAACAAAATGTATGGAACAGTTCATTTTTTTTCGCGATTTCAGGTTTGGTCCCATAGTAAAAGTTGTTCATAATGACATTTTCAGTTGTAAAATGACCCCTTAAGAGGTTGTGCGTTATTTATTTTACATCTTGTATATATCCAGGCTGTGTTAGGGATGTACTCATGGGGTGAGTCAGGAATGTATCCAGGTTATTCTAGGGAAAATGTAGTGTAAGGGAAAGGTTTATGGTGTGTTGGAGGTGCATCCAGCAAGCAATTCTTTAGCTTTAACCTACACATTCACATTTTTACTGTAAAATTAAACAGAAAAATTATCTCGATATGATAACACAAATATCATTAAACAATCCGTACGTAAGCATTGTTTCGGCGACTGTACCATTCACGATTTCATTCAAGACACAGTCGTACAACTTTTAGTTAATAATAAAAGTTTTGGGGAACTTGGGGAGATAGGGCATCAGCAAAATTTACTTACTTAATGGTTTTACTGATACTGCCGAAGTAAATTAGTGGTCGAACACCCCAGTACAACAGAATAAAATACAGTTTTTCTATAATTATTTATTTATTTATGTATGCTCATCTTGTTCCAACGGTGGCAGTTTAGAGCAGAATGATTTCTGAGCTTTGGTATAAGCTGAAATGCATAATAAGTTTTTTTAAATGAAACTATGTCAAGAGAATACTTGGATACAAATGGTGTCCTAAAAAGACCAAGGGATCCGGAGGAGTAGCCACTTGCCAAGTGCCAAGTATGGTAGTATGGCAATAAAGCAATAATATTTTCTTAAGGCAAAACCTGGGTAACCCGTGAAATTAAAATTTTCATGCGGTTTTTTGCAATTTCCGAGTGGAAATTGGTGGTTGGTGGAATTGGTGAGTGGTGGATTAGGTTGTATTTTGATCAAAATATACTTCGCAATCGTAAAATAAGTATGTATTTACGTCCTCAATACAACCTTGTAAGTTAGAATTCGCCTCAAATGTCAAGATTTCATGGACAGGTCCAACGACACCCCACACAATGTAAAAGATCTCCCTTCCACGTAAAGTGGGGATGATTATTTTTTGACTCGTCTCGTCTCGTCGCAAAGCAGCTGTAAGGCATGATTATACAGTTTTTAGGGTCAATCAACTCAGCCTATCGCAGTCCACTGCTGGACATAGGCCTCTCCTAGGCTGCGCCACAACACCCTGTCCTCCGCCTTCCGCATCCAGTCTGTCCCAGCCACCTTCTTAAAGTTGTCAGTCCATCTAGCTGGGGGGCGTTCCATACTACGCTTGCCAATACGTGGTCCATCCACGACTCGCCTGCTCCACCGGCCATCGGTTCTTCGACAAACATGGCCAGCATGTCGGTTACTCCGGTTTTTTTCCGGATAACTTCATTCCTGATTTTATCCATCAAAGGAACTCCAAGCATAGCCCGCTCCATAGCGCTCTGAGCGACCTTGAATTTGTGGACCAGCCCAACTGTCAGTGTCCACGTTTCGGCACCGTATGTCAGAACGGACAGGACGCACTGATTGAAGACCTTAGTCTTCAAACATTTTTTAGGTTATCTACCCTATAAAATGTATAATCATGCCTTACAGCTTTTTAGTACTAAGAGTCTCTGAGGTAAACCGTGGACAGACAGACTGACTGACAGACCAACAGTCTCTGGACTTGGCGAAACTATGAGAGTTCCTAACTGAAGTAGTTTGTTGTTAACAGAAAACCTACTGGCATTATAATAGCAGTTATACTCCTTAATGTCACACGTGTCTAAGAACCACCTTGGACTTCCGTTCTTATCTACGCCGCACTTAACATTTCCGTCGTGGACGCACGTTTTCGCTATATAGCATACCTGAAATTATCAACGACTTGATTAATTTGCATTATTCAGGGAATACTGGTTTTGTATCATTTTCTAACCAAAGATAAGGGGGTTATTTTTTACTAAGTATTTCACAAAAATATGTAGTACTCAAATTATAAAAAACTTAAAATATCTTTTTCCACTAACTAATGAACGAACTAACTATACAAATAAATATACAAAACAAAAGGAAACTTAGGCGTCGAAGTACTCGTCCGCATCGCTGTCATTCGGAAACGTGCCCAGAAGACTGGCAGCATTGCCACGTTTAATGGCAGTGCTAATTCTTTGGCCGAAGAACGAGCCAGCCCTCTGGTCACGTGAAGTGTCCACCAGTCGGCGAGAAATTTCCTTAAAAAGGAGACGCACACTTGGGCCCCATAACCCGTGCGTTTCGACCCCACACGGCTCAAAACTGTAGTTACCGATAAGGTTACAGTATTTGCGCCGCTTTAGAGTCTCAGCAGCCGCAGCAGCGGCGCCAGCACAGCATGCCGTGCTTGGAACATAAGATGGCGCAAGGGTGTCGACACAGGTTGCATCCCACACCAGAGGTCTACCCACCTTCCAAGGGGGTTATCATAATATCTAGGATTTAACGCCGGCTGCCTCGCTGGTCTAGGGGTCGCAAGCGCTAATGTAATGTTATGTTGTAAATTAGAACGGAAGTCTTGGGGAGAGGAATTTATTTGTCCAGCAGTGGTATGATAGAGGCTAACAGTAACAGTAAATCCGAACGATAAATTAGGCCCCTTTCATGGCAGCTCATTTAACATAACATAAATAGAGGATGAAAGCAAAAAGTATTGAAAACGAAAACAGGTTAGGTGCTCACCAATTGAAAACATGACATGATGATAAAAATTTGTATGGGAAACCCATGATTTCTGAAGTTAGGGATATGAAACTTCAAATTGAAGCTTTTGGTAAGAAATAAAGAGTTATTTATATGTTTCAGCGTTTTTTTAAAATCACCCCTTTGGGGGGTAAAATAGGGGATGATTTTAAAATTCACATGTAAGTAATATTGACATTTTTGTGTACCTACCTCTTTTTTCTGTGATTTAAGGGATTGAAAATATTGCCATAGTCCGTATCTTGAAGTAACATTCACAACTTTAGTCTTTGTTTCATTAAAGTCGGGCCACTCGGTCAAAAGTTAATTTTATATATTAAAGTTAAAGATTTATTTATGTATTTCTTATTGGTTCACCAACAATTGTTTGCACAGGTTGTATGCTAGAAAGTAACATGCAGAAATGTGAATGCAACAGTGCAACAATCACTTAAACGTAAACTCCGCATGCATAAAGACGTTGTACAATTTAAGAACAAGATTCAAGATAATTAATTAAAGTCACAAAATAACTTGCATGACCAAAGGCGGCGCAGGAGTATGCATTTCAAATTGATGTCGAAAATATTAAAATAATGTATATTATTTTTAAGTTACCATAGTTATACATTTAGAATCATAAAAACCAGATATTTTTTTTTATTTTCATAATATCGTGCATAAAATCGTAAGCGGTGAAGATGGTTTGTTTTTTTTTATGCCCTGGGAGGTAGTGATAAACTTGTCTTTTAAATCTGATTTCACGCTTTACAGTCATAACGATTTAGCAATCGGAAAACAATGCACAAATAGTCATACTTAGACATAATAATAATAACACGAAGATTAGTAGTTAATGGAAAATTTAAAAAAATCAGTTTTCAAACAAAATAAATAGCAGAATCAACTGCATAAAAAGTAAACACGCTTAATCTACGAAAAGTCACCGACCAACGGTGCGGTGCGGGGTGCGGGGCGCGGCGCGGCGGCAATGTTTACCTATAATTACGGACTCGGATCTACATCATGTTGAAAAATAAGAAAATGAAAAATAATTTCCTGTGGCTAAAGTATTCATTGGATTTGATTGATTTTTTGTATACGGGTAAAGAACACGGTTGTCTTTACGTGGTTTAAAGGAATGTCAAACCTCCTGTTACACCTTGTATAAGTACAAGAGAGAGCGAAGCCGGGTACCCCAGCCCGGCGAGTGAGTTCAGTGAGTTGTTCCAGAATATTCCACAACATTCGAGAATGTTGTGGAATGCTCTCGAATACTCTCGAATGTTCTGGACTGTTCTAGAAATTTCTAGAGGGCGAAACGTCCAGCCCTTATATCTTCAAAAGCACGCCCTTCAGGTAAAAAAAGGAACCTTCTTCATGGATGAGAGATAGAGGGCTACCACAACATATAACTCCCTTGTTCGTACCGGGACGCATTTTTGAGTTTTAGCGGCACGCACATTATACACTTTCTTTTATAATATTTTATTGATTAATGGTAGAACACGGTTTTTTTTAAATATTTGACTAAATATTTAAAAAAAACCGTGTAATATTTAAAAAAGGATATTTGAAGACTTATCTAACACTGACTAGTGATAGATAAGTCTTCAAATATCCTTTGTAAAACCATAGAATACGTACTTGGAATGCAAATTTTGATTTTTGGGCTGTAAAATATGGTGGTAAGAATATTCCCTTTGCCTTATACTCAAATCCGGAAAGATAAAGGAGTTGCTGTTGCAGTAGCCTCCTCTGAAATAGCCGCCACGTTGCTAAATGGTGGCCGAACGGCACATTCGGTACTTGAACAGCCATTAAACTTAGCTCATTAGGAAATGCCAGTTTGTAACATTAGTAAAAGCAGAGAGTCGGGACGATTATTCTATAGCATTGTAAACTGTTGGTTTGGAATGAATGTACGATGTCTTACAAACGTGTAATCGAAGCACTAAATCGAACTATAGAAGATATCAAAACCAACCAAAGTACCACGGAATGGTACTGTTAAACGGCGATTTTAGATAGTCTCTAGAGATAATTTCCGACCTCCACGAGGGCGAATCCGCGAGCAAACGCTGGTATATTTATAAATGTTATACCCATACCTGCCTATGCCAATTGAAAATAAGAAACACGGGCGTTTTTGCTGAGGAGCTAGTTTTCCATAGGATGGAAAACTTGCGGTCGTTGACCTTGAGCTAGCCTAGCGTGTTACAGAATTTCAATAGAATGTGAGGGCAGCTTATATTGGATTAGGTTACCACTGTCGGACAGCCACTTGCGTACTTGTGATTTCGTAAATGAATAGATCAATCTATTGCGAGAATTGAAAACTGCGGGGTTATTGCGTAACACACATATCAATGCCCATTGATCGCAATGCTCTCATTTTGACAGTTCAGCCACGTTCATTGCGTTAGTTTCGTTGCTAAGCAGACGATTTTTTTTTAAATCTATGAAGTGATGGGTGAAACCTAGAAGCTGCTAATTCATATGTTTGAAATATTTATCTGTTCGACAATGTAAACGACGCCGACGGCGACGCAATGAATGTGGTTCAATTGCCATCATGTTAGTGTGTTACGTAATCACGGCGCAGGAATACTTCCCCGAAATATTGGAAAAGTAAGTACCTAAATAAAAGCAGCCAATAATAAATACTATAGAAATAGTAATAAGGTAGAAGTATTTAAAATTTTTTAAACTTACTTTCGAAGTTTCGGATTGCCAGACGAAGACCAGTAATATGACCGTTACTGTAAAATAAATTATTCATAGGAGCTTCATATTTTCTCTTCACATAAGCTAATGAGGTTCTAATACTAAAGCACATGAATATTAGGAGTTTGTTGTGTTGGGCATAGTCTGTATGCAGTTATACCTTTGCCAAGAGACGCCTGTTGTGCCAGCTGCCATATTAAAATAACCAGTGTGTCTCTAACCGGTGTTTGAGTTTAACGTATCCCACTACCCGTAGTTGAACTCCTACCGCGTGTGCAAATTTAACAGAGTTATTAAGTCACTCAGTACCCCCCCTATTACATGAGACAACATTGCTGACAAAATGTGGGTGTACTATAGACACACCTCTGTCTAACCCTTCGGGGATTACAGGTGTAATGTTATGTTGTAAATTAGAACGGAAGTCTTGGGGAGAGGCCTTTGTCCAGCAGTGGTATGATACAGGCTAACAGTAACAGTAAATCCGAAAGATAAATTAGGCCCCTTTCATGGCAGCTCATTTAACATAACATAAATAGAGGACGAAAGCAAACAGTAATGACAGCGAAAACACGTTAGGTAGGTAGGTACTTATGACAAGGCTCACCAATTAAAAACATGGCGAAATACATTTTCAAATGTGTTACGTACAAAAACTACCAACGGAAAATACATAAAGGTGCAACTATTTGTTTTTATGATACGTATTGCATAGCTTTTTTAAATTGAATTTTATATTATAGGTATGCTGTTTTGATAACATACAATCATATACCATAACTTAATTTTTGACAGTAATTTCATTTACTATTTTGGAAATTGGTGATCCACTATTATAGGTAATCCCTAAATCTACCTACAGATCGCTTTTAGCGATAAGACCGTCCATTGTGTCACCCTATGTAAAATTTCTATTGAAATAATTTTTATGGTGTACATAATAAAGAGTGTTCTATTCTATTCTACCTCATCATCATCATCCACAGCCCGTTTTCACCCACTGCTGAGCATAGGCCTCTCTTTTCTTGTGCCAATCCCCACCCTCCTGTGCCAACCTCATCCAAGTTCTACCCGTGATGATAACAATGTCGTCTGCCTATCTCGCCGCCGGACGACCGACGCTTCGTCTTCCAGTCCTTGGACGCCATTCGGTCACTGCCTTAACTACCTATCCACAAGAAATCTGTGTATTTATAAGCATCTCCTCTTTCTAAGCACAATTGACTCTTATTTTCTAGTTTTTACCTACAAATTATTAATTATATAGTTATTAGTTTTTAATGATGTAGTATGTTGGTGCTGGTGCCTACGCTTTTGTATGGAAGTGAATGTTAGGTGTGGCAAAAGAAGCATGAAAGTAGAATCAATGCTGTGGAAATGCGTTCCTTGCGAAGCATGTGTGGTGTGATTTGATGGGCTGATGAATGATAGGCTGAGGAACGATGTAATAAGACAACGGTGCGGTTTAAAAGATGTAGTGACAAAAATTGAAAAGAGTATGCTTAGATGGTTTGGTCATGTTGAGAGGATTAATGAAAGGCGACTAACAAAAGGTATTTACACGGCAGATGTGAGTGGAAACGCCGGCAGGGGACGCCCTAGGAAGACATATAGTGATTTTGTTGGTGATGTTCTTCAGAAAGGCCAGGTGCGTGGTATTCGCAACCGGCATGCGTGTATGACTAGATGTATAAACGTAAACGAGGAAAAAGGAGTATGTAAGGATCGTAGCAGGTGGCGTTCTGTAGTTTCTGCCTACTCCCATGGGAAGAAGGCGTGAGTTTATGTATGTCCCCCCCCAACCCCGATCTCTTCAAAGTGAGAGTGAACAGGCTTCTTCTGGGTAAGCTCGCTCCATCGTCGACTTTGTCTCTGTCGTCTCTGACCTAGACTAGAGTCAAGAGCAAACCTATATCAAATTAAAAAAGAAATGTATGTATGTAATAAAATAATTTATTTTTTTAATAAGTAATATTTTATTATTTTATTATAGGTATATGTATATCTACACAAACAGATATGCTTACCTACATGACAGTATTATTCTTTTACAGGATACTAAAAAAATTAAACTTAGGATGGACCGTGGTACAGCTGAAGCTTTGAAATAAAATACTCCGTCAAAGAAGATCATTTAATGTTATGAGTCTGCATACAAGACTGATTCTTACTGCAACTCTTTTAGGATTATTTGCATGGCAAATAGAAACAAAGAGTTATGGTGTATGTATTTCATTTTGCTTTATTTGTGAACTAATTGTGATAAGTTTGTTGATTTATATTCATACCTTTTGTAAATTATTTTCAATTACAGTGTAAACTCTTTATAACATCTTTCGATATGACGTCAAACTTCCTTTAACTTAGAAATTAGTTCAAATTGGTTTGGTTTACCTTAAAACCCATACAATGATAGATTGAAAAATTATTTATAGCGCAACAGCCATTCTATATTACGTATACGTTCATATTTAGACGTCAGTAAATATGTTTTATCAGCATTACTGTTTATGTTTTTTTGCTGCACATAACGCAGCCTCTCTTTAAGGAAGAAAAATTCTCGGTCCCTCGAGTTTCGTTATAAAGAGTTTACACTGTATCTTCCATTACAACTTATAACGTTATGCAGCCATGTTATCTCTTCACCACTCTTGGTTGAATGGTAAAGAATGCCTACGGTAGTAAGTCCACCTCTGTACCTCCTATGTGCACAGGTAAGCAGGTCAGTTAAGGTCAGTTTAATAGGTAAATAAATAAGATTCCTCGTACAAGTCACGAGCATAAATATCTTAGACTTACGCAACATTCAAAAACAATTTTGTCCAAAAGAACTGTTAGAAATTTGATAATGTTACAAACATGGTATTCTCGACAACAAACCATTATGAAATTGGTCTTTTCTCAAAGTTACAATCGTTATTTCACGAGAAAATCGCTTTTGTATTTTGCATAAGTATTCATGCACGTGACTGTACACTCTCTGCATACCATTCAAAACAGTGTCTGCTTGTCAAGCACAGTTCTACTGGAAGTCCTTCTCTTGAATTGTTGGAGCTAAAGTTCTGTGGCAGACAAAAACTAATATGATGAGTATCTAGCTTCTGATGCGCACCTCGTTAAAAACACATAGATGCTTACCTAATCAACATATATTTTTTTTAATATCCGAAAATATTAACATACAAACATAAAGAAAGATAAAAATAAAAGTAAAGAAACATGAAAGAAACCAATGTGGATGTGCCTAATGTATTAAAAATTATTAATAACTCCCTAAAATCTGGTTGTTGAACTAAAATAATATACTACTTAAGTACTTAACCTACTATAATATAATTATAATATTCTAACTAATATTATAAATGCAAAAGTGAGTGTGTTTGTTTGTTTGTTACGCTTTCATATCTAAACTACTCAACCGATCATCACGAAATTTTGCATACACGTTGACAGGGGTACAGAAAAGGACATCACCTTTCATCCAGAAAAAGTACTGTTTTCGAGGGATAGAAAAATAACTTTACAAAATCTACACTAACGGGAGTGAAGCCGCGGGAAAAAGCTAGTATAAATATATATACTTTCAACACAACTTTCTTTCTTTTTGTTTTTCTTTCTTTGTATGTTTGGATGTTTGTTACTCAATCACGCAAAAACGGCTGAACGGATGGCACACAGATAGTTTTATAACCTGGATTGAACACATATGATACTTTTTATCCCGGTAGTACGTTCCCTCGCCTTGGAAGAACTCCAGACGCGCCCGAAACGCTAGTATAACATAAATTTGAAAGTCATCGAAGTTTCATTGAATGTTTAGACTTTGAGATTAATCAATCACGCTTCTACTGCCGAACTATATATTATTCTGTATAAACTATATACCGGATGACTTTTTTTACCGTCTCGAAAAAATAGGGTATAATAGGTGAACGGAGTACAAGCTTATGGCGTACCTAGTTTTATTTTTTTTTAATCGATAAAAAAATCTAAATTTTAATCATACGCAGGGTGCTTATGATTTGAATTTAGATACTTTTTATAGATTTATTATTATTTTTCAAAATAATTGTTTTTTATTGTTCTAATATGAAAAGTTACTTGAAATATGTAGTATTTCTATCGATAGATCAATTTTTTTCTAATCTATTGAAAGAAAAAGAAAAAACTAGGTATGCCATAGGCTTCTACTCCGATCACCTGTTATATCTGATTTTTTTCGAGACGGTAAAAAATGTCATCCGGTATATTCTGTGAAAATCTCACTGTGAAAACTTAGGCGAAGTGAGCTGTAATTCCACCTGATGACACTATTGACAGCATACTTCAAGCTCACTTCGCCTGATTTTAATAAAAAGCACACGGATAGATACCTTTTTTACGTTCCCTTGGGCAAATTTGACGTATGTTGACGAAGCCGCCGATAAAAGTCAGTACTGAACATAATTTTACATTTTCAGATACCATGCTTAGATGCACCGGTTTGCAAGCACACTAAGAAACGACTGTGTGGCCTCGTCGTGAACACAGGAGAAGTGCGATGGTTTCTAGATAAATGTGATATTTTAGAGTTCAACTGCGAATACAAGACGAGTAAGGATTAAAAATAATTATAATTATTTATTTTTAAGAGATTTTAAGGTAAAAGTGAAACTAACACACACACATGCTATCTCTCTCCTTATACGTTCTTTGCACGTGTTTTAAGATTTTTATTGTATAAATATTTATTATATAGATAAGTAAAAGTTTCATGTATATATGTATTTATAGACTGTCAGTGGTAGACCACAGACTACCTGCAGTACTGTATCTCCTTTCTTCCTTAATCCATCCAAAGGTTGTCCTTAAAAGATCGCCACCCATTGTGTCACCCCTTGTAAAATTTCTACTTTTATATCTGTAATATTTATGGTGTGCATAATAAAGAGTATTCTATTCTGACAACGTGGTGGTTGTACACACAGAAAAAACGTCAAGTAATCAAATAGTATCAAGGATTGTCATATTACAATTTTGGTTCTGGCAATAACGCCAAAGTCAAAATAAATTCAGTTTTGATTACAATTTAACAATATAAGAACTATTTCTCAATAATTTATAATGTTTCAGAATTCGTGAAAACAAGAAAGTCGTGCTGCAAACATATACCACCACTTTAGAGAAACCACATTGGTTATTGAATGAGACTACCAAAAAAATAAATGGCTTAAAGTTAGCTTTTATTTTAATAAACATTAATTATAAAATCCCACTAAACTAAATATTTGATCCAAAAAACATAATTATCATAATTTTGGGCGACATGAATACACCACGGCGAAATCTGAAAAAACAGAAAAAAATGTAAATAATAATGCACATGAAAATAACAAAAGAAAAGGTGAAGATTCAATACAGGTGCAAGATAAAGCTTTATAAACAATAAATAAAGATTTCCAAGATGGATTTAATAAAAATAAAACGCTAAATACACTTACTGTATTTCCAGTAGCAGTTGACACGCAGCAAATGGCAGAAATTTTCAAATCTTCCATAACCAAATTCATCATCAAATGCACAAACAGGTTCCTCGGTCTTCTGGCAAAGTAAAGCCATTGGACACCAAGGATTTACTTTGTTATCATCACTCTGCTGACTTGGACTGAGCGAGGGATCACCTCCAAATGATCGTCGAGATCCGGGCTGAAAAGATAGAAAATTTCATTTAATTTTTCAACAAAAACATCGGCTTTATTTGCCTATTTCTAACATATAATTATTATTAAAAAGATAATAGATTTCTACAAAATTTTCTATCGTTTCAACCTTTGAAAATACTTTAGAAAAACACATATTTTTTAAGAACACATCATGTTTATTTGTTAGCTGAATGACATAATTATGTAAGTGTATGCTCATCTCTTGAAGCAATAAAATGACGAAGCTTATAAATCATGTTTTTTTTTATTGCTAGTATTTCCACTTGCCTGCAACAAAGGTAAATTTGTGCTCTCTTCAACAAGAGGTGTCGGATCTGTATCACTGTTATCTCTCATCACCAAGTCTTTGGCGAGCTTGCCATATTTCGGAATGTTTTTCCCGAGCCATAACACAGGATTATCTTTAGTATTGTCTTTAGAATTATTATCTCTACTATTATTGTTTTTACGTTTAACTTGAGGTACCTCTTCAGCTTCCGCTTTAGTAGGCAATTTCGGTTTTTCGAGACCTTTGCTCAAATTTTCAATCAGCTTCTTTATCATATCTCCACTGGCGTCAACCGCTTTTACTAAATGCTCAAGCGCTTGATTTTGATGCATCAGCTTCTCTTCTATAAAACTGTTAAAACTTTCCAGCGAATTTTCTTCGTTTTCTTTCTCTCGATTTTCTGTAGCCTGTAAAATAATTATAAATATAAACGCATTAAAATTTATTGTTTTTTAGCTTAAAATTAAACTTTAGATTACTTATGTAACTTGTTTTAGCTTACCGTGGTTCTACCAACAGTGTTTACAACGAACTTATCATTTTCCAATGAATCGATGTTTGCCATGTTTGAATAAGCAGCCACAGCCAGGACCACAAAAGCTGTAAATAGGAAAATATCAATTACTTAAAAAAAAACTACAAACATATCTAAATGCTCGAAACAACGAAATCTGTAGGAAGTCAAAAAGTTGAAATGATTATTTTATGGAAACACAAACAATCTCTGGAAAAAGAACCACTATCCAGTTTTTCTTATTGGATAGTCCATTCAGAGTAATCTCATTCAAATCCTTTTAATTAGAAACTCGATTGCATCATCCCATTGGATCACCAAAGAATTATGAGAAGGACAAGGTCCCCAAACTGATTGGCAGTACAAAAGCAGTCTCACCAATAACTAAGGGTCTCATGATGCGTACTTGAGATCCGGGGCGCTACAAGTAGGTCGATTGTGGTGCTTATTCCACTTATACTGTCGGTAATTGACAACCAGTAGCAAGTAATTTTGATACTTGCTATTTATTATTGTGGAGACAAAAATATCTTTTATTTGCATAGTATTATTACAGTTTATCTTTTTAAGGAATCAAATTCTTAAATATTCTCAACTTTTTATGCAACTAAAACCAGTTGTATAACACTTGATATTTTTTTAAAGAAAATTCCAGTTGTAATATATTCCACAATCTATTACGTTAGATTTTAGATAAACTATACATTCAAAACGCGAGATATCTGAACGGAAATTCTCGTTTTTTTAGGAACGTTCGCATCCTAATGTCGGTCTCAATCTGTCGAAAACCTCTCCAATTTAGGTAATTTTGAGGTTTTTTTTGACAGACTGACACATATTTGGCAACTTTTTGACTTGATTGTCCCTGACATGAGATTGAGACTAGATTTTTAACGTTTTTATTTATGGGAATTGTCGTTCTGATTGCTCGCACCCAAAGATTTAAATATGCCTATAAACGAGAAGACAGTCAAAGCTGTGAACTCGTCGGAACAAAATAGCGCCCAACTGTTCGCCGCAATTTGCACGCACACAAAAAAATCAATGCAAGCATAATGACTGCCGCGAGTATTACTCGTACATCAGCTGTCACGCACTCCAGCATAACAAAGTTGACCTATTGGTTTTAGTTCTTTTGCAGCACGAAGCAATCTAGACATGTATATAATCAAAGCTCGCCCCGTATAAACAGCGCATTTCGAGTACCTACAGACAGGATATTCCTTCCGATTTGCATGTTATTAGCAATTACCGTCATCTTGTTATATTGATTACATCCTCTATAAATGGTTAGCATTCACTAGTACGCAAATTAAATCGATTTCTGTTTACTTATAGGTCACTCGTATCGAGAAGGTTTAATTCAGTTTAACTGTGTGGGTATAGCTTAGCAACTTGCGATAATTACGCTATTTACAAACTAGACTAATAGCTTTGTTTAAATAATTGGATTCTGAGAATAATTTGAGCTGTCACGTGATTTAATAAAATATTACTATGTTATTGGTAATTGTCAGAATATATACCTACTGGTAAATCTGTAGCCTTGTTTAGCTGACATTAGAATGTTCTTTTCTAATCTGTGGTCACTGTCATAATATAACCAACTATTTCTTTTGCTACGGCACACTGTCGCGATAACGCAAACTACACTTCGCACGGTCTTTGTTGTACAGTGAGACGTCGAGCGGTGTGCGAAAGAGAGTTCACAAAATGTAGTTCGCGCTATCGCGACAGTGTAGCCGTAGCATTAACATGCTACGTGTATCTCGCTCTTCACTTTTGCACGTCCGCCATAGCATAGTTCGCGTGTCTCGCTCTTGTATCTTTACTGTTATTCAATATTCAACTGGGGGCCAACCACCACCTCTTAAAGCAGTATTATTTTAATATTACTTCAGTGTGAGAAAGAGATGAAGCTATACAGGACGTCTAGCTCCATCTCTTTCCCGCACTCAAGTAAGATTACAATAATACTGCTTTAAGAGGTGGTGGTCTAGCTCCTGTTATTTTATCAAAAACCTTGTTTAATTTAATTGTAACTGTCTACTCCTACTTATTCCACTTACTGCCTGACTCTGCTGTTTCCTTTGGGTTATATTTATTAAAGTAAAAGATTTAAAACATAACTACCTAGGTACCTCTTTTCAATCTATTAATCATCTTGAATTTGGTATTGGACTTGTAGCACAGTCTTTAATCACTTCTTTAATACAAATACCTAATTAAAACTTTTGTTTTCTTATTACTGAAAACTAATTACCAATAAAATAAATGCTATTTTTTAACGATCAAGAACATTAGCTCGCAGTTTACCTCTCCAATATGATTTATAGTTTATTAGGCATGTTCTGATTGAATTAGGGACGTTGATACGCCTCTCGTACATTCGATTACATTACTAAGACTACATATCACATTCTGCACGCCAATTCATTGTTTAATAACCCAATTATACAGGCTGGAGATTCAGTCACCTGTGTCCGTCAAGGAGGTGATTACTCGTCACACTAAATAACTTTTCTTATGAAAATCATAGCCAATTAAATTTTTATCTATACTAGATAAATAGTAGTGGATAGTTTTCTTTTTCGCATTAGGCAGATACTGCCATATATACTTTCCAAAAGAACGTCGGGGGACCCCCGCCAGGAACGAAGTCCGTTATCACGTATGATTTAAAACAAAAACAAAATTTTCACAGCCGCCATCTTGGATTTTCATTTTGACCAAATTCAGACTTTCTTTCTTTCAATTTAATAGAAAGGGATAGACAGAGAGAGAGAAAAAGTCGCATGGAGGGGACACAACACTTTTTCGTCACGTCACGATTTCTACCAATCATGCAACTCCTACCACAAGCCGCGTTAAAGAACTTCTCTCCAAAAAGCAGAGGCAATTTTTGTTTATTAGTAAAATTAGCCTTTATTACCTACAAATTCTAAAAAACGCAAAAAAAAAATCATTTCGCGGGCTACAAGTCTACAACTGCGGATCTACCTTAAGGGGAAGCGATAAGGTAGCCCACGCAATTCAAATTTTCATACGATCTTTGCAATTTGCAGCTCATTATCTGAATTAAAGTATGACTCGCGACCGTAACAAATATGTATTTACAGAATTCTAATCATTATAATCAGTAATACAACGCCTTATAATCCTCAAATGTTAAGATTTCATGAAACAGTCATTCAATAGGATTACTTGGTCTTAGAGAGTTATATTGATGAATTTAGTGATTATAATTCTGTAAATACATATTTGTTACGGTCACGAATCATATTTTAATAAACATACAACGTAATACTGACCTGCAAATTGAAAAAAACGTAAGAAAAATTTAATTTCGTGGGATACCCTGACGCTTTCTGCCTTAATGGAACGGGATAAACTCAGGCATCAAAATTCAGTTTCAATTTACCTCCATTTCCAAGCCCTAGCAAAAGAACGTGGGCAGTAAAATGAACATAGGTATATTTAAATAATTAAAAACCTAGCAATGGCGTTGTTTGTACTAATAATACCTTTTCAGTCTGCTGTTGACTCACACCCACGTTTCAGATATTTTCTCTGAAACAGTACACTAGGGCTTTAACCACCAGTATAAAATGACCCATCGGTTGAGCGTAGATAAAGGAACTGCACGAACAATCATGAGTGGATAAAGGTCAGGTTAGTTTGGGACCTTATACACCCACGCAGGCGTCAGTAATAATCTTATTTTTAATAAAAGTTATTGGTTTTAAATATTGTAAAGCGTGTAAGGTTCATTATATTTTAATGTAGAAGAATTGTCTGTTGCTTTGATTTCCGTAGATAAAGATTTTAACTTGTATTTGCAGATTAATATGAAGAAATACCGCTCAGTAAAACGATTATGAAAAGTAATTTTTTCCGTGTTTTAAAAGTACCTACTTGACAAAGTCTTTGGATTTAAGGCTGAGCAGACAGGCGCGACGCGACGGTGCGTCGCGATTCTGGTAGAACAATTTCCATGAAGTTTTCAGAGACTTTACTGAAAAGTTTAATTCTTTCATTGTTTTCCAAACTTTCATAAAATAAGAAAGTTAGGTACTACATGGCCCAGCCAGGGTTTCGGGATGTTCGAAAAAGTTACCGTGGCCCCGGCACAGGCAACAGAAGGAACACGGGTGGGTTTTAGTCAGTAAAAGCCTGACACGCCCTCCCGCTCCGCCCAGAGCGGGAGAAGTCATTTGATGATTTCCCATCCACAAAACAAAAGCACATCATTAGGATCCTTCTATTTTTGCGAAGAATGTAATTTAATTAAAACTAGCTGTGCCCCGCGACTTCGTTCGCATAGAAGTCGTAAGATACACGATATCCTAAACTCTCCCTAGTTCTTTCTGACTTTGTTCTTTTTGTTCGGCCCTAAGGGTCGAAGCGAGAATTGGGGTACCAAATGCAAAAAGAATTTTTCAAATCCGGCTGGTAGTTCCAGAGATTAGCGTTTTAATTTTTTTTCCGCGAAACCCTATTTTTCCAAAATAAAAGTAGCTTAAGTTACTCCTTGTAACATCAGCTATCTGCCAGTGACAGTACCGTCAAAATCGGTTCTGCCGTTTCGGAGATTAGTCGGAACAAACAGACTGCCAAAATTTTTTTTTATTGTTTTTTGTTATTAATACCGTATACTTATACTTACATATTATGAACTTAGTAAAAACCTGTTATTTTGACATTACAAACAGACATTTCAAAAATTAAAAATCAAATAATTTTTATTTCAGGCATTGTTTGTACATACAAATAAAATAAAAAAATAAAAATTAATTCAATCATTGTTCATTATTATTTTTATTTTCATTATTTCTTCAATTTTATTTATTTGTAAAGATGTATAGACATTCAGGAGTTTAATTTAAAAATTACTTTTACGTTGATTTTCATGCAACTGCCTTGTTACGACTTCATTAAATTAAATCCACACTGGAAAAGTATAGATAAGATAGGCATGATAGATGGGATTAGAGCATCCTTACTTCTGATTATTCCGAAAATCCTAACCCTAGACGGTTGACGTCAGGGGCACCTCGAGGTTCGGTTTGGTTAGGTTCCTTTTAACCCTGCAGACAGAAATAGGAACCCCGCACAGCGGGGCTCCGTCGACCTGCTGTCAGCCTGTCGGCGAAGTGTCCTGTCAGCGAAGAGTCCCGTCGAAGTAGTCTTGTCGGTGTTCAGTCTGTCGGCGTAGTGTCTGTCGGCGTTTAGTCGTACACCCCAAAATAACACTCTCCTAAGATTATATTTTAATGATTCTACGGCGCACGTATTGTAGAAATTTTATTAAAATCTTTCCACTCAGGTTAAATTTAAGTTCCCATTTTAATGCAGCCTCCGGCCACAAAAGAAGGCAAGAGACATAATTATGTGGGTCACTTCGGAATGGGCTAGATTAAATATGTTTAAGTATGCACTGGGGCTATTTTCAAATGTTGCTAGTAGGTATAAAATAAAGTTCATGTTGGTGGTATTGTTCAACATTACACCGCTTTTATTGAAGGAAAACGTGTTAGTTGTTTATAAGTTCCACAAAATGTTAAGTTAGTTAAATTATAATATATATATTTTTTAAGTTTATCTAATAATTTCCTATTTATCTGACGGTGATTTATTCGCGGACGAATGGAAGCCGATCATGTCAGTATCTATCTCTGGAGTCATGTGAGCTGAGTGTATGAATTTTAGTCAAATTTTATCTTTAACTAATGTAATTATTGGCCGATAGCCGTTATAAGTTTTAAAGTAAAATAAATCAATTTCATTATTCTGTTAATAATACTATTCTAGTTTTACAAAGGTCGTGTCTAAAGTTTTTATTTTTCTAGGATGAAAATAACCTGACTTCTAAGTTGCTTTATAGATATAACATCAAAGTCAGTTTAGTAAATTAGCTTTTTAACCGACGAAATAGGAGGAGGTTCTCAAGTCGACGCATATACATATATATATTATATTTGTTTTGTATTTATGACTACGTATAAGTTTTTACAGAGTAGTCCATTTGAATGATTCTTGTTTTATTCAGCAAAGTACCTATACCTCGACAATTTCGATGTAACTTTGCTTGGGTAGTTTTTGAGTTAGCTGCAATAATACGTATTTTTCCCACCTAATCTATGTGGATGATGTTATAACTTTGAGGTAACCCTCGAATAGTTAGGATAAATAAGTGTTTTTTTTTACAGTTGAACAACCTGACTCAAATTATTTATTGGGACGAACGGGAAATTAATAAATAATATTAAAATTATTCCCCTTTGTCTCACTTACAAAATCAGTGGGACGAACGGGAATAAATTTAATATTATTTTTAAAATTCCTGTTCGGGCTCCACTCTACTTTAACACCCGAGCGTCCGAAGCTTCACCATTTTATAGTGTGTAGATGTCCTCGTATAAGTAAATCAGTTTCGCATAATTTTACATTGCGTGGACGCTTAGTTTTTGAGACAAAAATCCTAAAGTTTCAGAAAATTCAACGAAATAGAATAAATATCTTTCAATTTTATTATTTTTGTGTTCTTTTTTATGTTAACCTATTAGAACATTAGAATGCAAGAGCGAGCGAAGCGAGCTCGGGATTTGTAGCACTCCGGCTCAGACAGGTTAGGTTAGAAGGGGATGGTGGGGTCTTTCCGACCCCGCCATCCCCTTCGTGGCAATTTTTTCTAAACCATAGAGCCGCTCCGTCGACAGCGCTTTACTATTTTTTTCTCAGCCCCTATGGTTTTGCGCACTTAGGGGTTTTCAAATATACGCTAAAAAGGGTCTATTTACCCATTAAAATTAGCTACTATAAAAAAATCTAGGTTAAGTATTTTTTTCTCGGCCTCTATGGTTTTGTGCACTTTGGGGTTTTCAAATATTCACTAAAAAGGGTCTATTGTACTCAAAAAAAAATGCTACTATAAAAAAGCGACGGATGTTAATGTACAGTTCCCCCGTTCGTCCCACCTGTGGGACGAGGGCATCAGCAATGGGACGAACGTGAATACACGTTTTCTCGAAGTCAGTTGCTTCTTTTTGTAAAAGAAAGTATATAATAGAAGCAAACTGACAGAATACCGTTTGAATACTTACGTTTATGGAGTAAAAATAACCTAATTTATTTCTAAATATTTTAACACTCGATCAGCGAAAGTAAAATGCAACGTTGCAGTATTTGGAAACCATCCGGTTGTTTTTGATAAATTGCCAAACAATTTGATATTTAACTACTTAAGAATATTTTACGCAATTTTAGTCTTCATATATAGATATAATCACGTGAATTCATTGAGCCATATTGTTTGCAAGATTTTATCTTGGAATCGTTTGTCTGAGGTCAAAACTGGCGTCGTCTAAACCCTGATTTTTTTTACTTTTCTAGACCAAAATGACAGCTGTGATCGAGCAACAAAGATCAAATTGCCACCCACTGAATGTCATTTTAGCCTAGCAAATTAAAAATCAGAGTTTAGAACTGGACATTAGACGATTTGTTAAAGGGCAGTGAAAGTCATGGGCTTCTGAGAAAAACTACACATTCATTATTAACCTAAAAAAATATATGGAAAGGGATGTGTCATGGCATGTTGCTTTCTGTAGTAACTTCTTTGTTTCTAGAGTAGAATTTAGCTGTTGAAACTAAAGGCAGAGAATCTGTAGCCGACAAATTGACAAATTGGATTATTGGCAAATGCAATCTTTCGGTAGGAAATCCCAGCCTGCCGCATCGTAAATTTTGATGCAGGTGTAGTGGGACCAATAGATAGAACTGTTGAAAGTTTGGGACCAGCTAAATACTAACCATGTTCTTCAATTTATTTAAGTAGATATCTTTTTAATTGAAGTTTGGGCCCGAAATCAGCATAACTAACTCAACTTAACTTTACTTAACTTAACTTTGAAGGAAGGCTTGTTTGAAAAAAAAAGTGTTTTTTGGTTATATTTAAAAAGATTTGGATATAAAAAGCGTGTTAAAAAGGAAAACCCTCAAATAAAAACGTTCATAAGTGTGAAAAGGTACATCTGCTGTAATCACTGCCGTAGATTGAAATGTAATCTGAAAGACCTTGCGTTTCGTAACTGCACGATAAGTTATTTTTTAATAAATGAAAATAATTTCTAACATTTAATTCCCAACCCCTAGTGACTCAATATTTTTTTATAAAACTCTTATATACTTGTTATTATAATCAATATAAACTTGCACGTGAACGGCGCTTCCATAATTTTCAAATTATGTGATTCCAGCCTCGCCATTCTCCTTTCATAATTCTAGGCCAACGAGAAGTAAATAGGTTTTGATTTATTTGCGAGTATCAAAAATCAAAATATGTCGCATAAATAGCCGTACTTTTTATTGAGTCGACTTAGAAGCTTGATTTTTTTAGAGCTTCAAGGGACCGTAGACCTACGTATTTGATATTAATTTCAACTTGATACCTCCACGCGTTCCTCAGAAAAAAAAGGTCTTGACAGACAGACAGATGGACAACGAAGTGATCCTATAAGGGTTTCGTTTTTTCATTTTGAGGTACGGAACCCTAAAAAGGAAATACAACACAGAATTGATTTATAAATATCCTTCATTTGCCTATAGGAATACTTTTGAAATTCTGACTTTAATCCATGAAAAGATAACAGTGGCTTGACACTACTGAAAAAACTATGACATCAATAAATGCATATGTTTATAGGTAAGACTTAAATCTTTTTTTTTTTTTTGAGGTAGGTTTGCTCTTGACTAGTCTAGGTCAGAGATGACAGAGGCAAAGTCGACGATGGAGCGAGCTTACCCAGAAGAAGCCTGTTCACTCTCACTTTGAAGATATCAGGGTTGTATGCGTTCGGAAACACAGACGCGGGCAGAGAGTTCCACTCCTTTGCTGTGCGCATCTAACATTTGTTTGTTAACGACCCAAGTAAGTAGACCGCTGCAAGCGCAAGTTGGCAAAATGGGGCATCATCGACCCGACACATATCCAGGCAAGTGCGTAGTTTCTTACCAAACTGTAAAAAAACGGTAGCAAAATTAATCGTTCAATACATTTGTGTAACTATGTGGGTCCTTGTTTTTTTGTTTTTTTTTTCTCGCAGTTAATTTTAATCATGCTGACAGTTTGAGTAATTTATGCGACCTACCCAAATGTCCTTTCTTTGGTATTGTTCGTCGAATCGTTGAGCTCCTTAAGTTCTGAGATGAGCTGTACGATTACTAACAGATGCGTGCACAGACTGGACAGGTCCACTCAATCTTTGTAGTTCTTTTCTCAAAAGACCATAAAGACACCAATCTACATGGTCTTCACGTGATCTGACCAAGATTATGTCTGGACTTTAAAAGAGACTGTGATCTCTGAATTTGTTTCGGCCTTTCTTCTCAGAGTAGTCAGATAGGAAACGCCGGCCTCATCTAGTTAAAAAAAATGTGATAGTGTTTGTACAAACGTACTTACAGAAATAAAATCATTTATCATATCACTTGTAAGCATACTTAGGAACAGAAGAATACTATGTAATTTAGACTGTCCCAATGAATAGCTTTAGTTGTTTCCTTATACAGCCAATAGTGTTTCATTGGAACATTACCTGCCTTCTAATATCTGTGTTTCTATCCTTTTCGGCAAACCACAAATGCCTTTCGTGTCGTGAAAGGCCACTAAGGGTTTAGAAAATAAATAGCAGGCAGTAGGATTATTTGATTTAATAACAGGAAACTGCAATCAACAATCCGTAGAAGATAATGGAATGACACGATGAGATATTATTCATAAATCTATGTATACAGAGTAGGTATATTGGAAGTTTTATTTCCGAGAAAATCCTGAATGCAAATTTAATAATTCTGGTAGGCAGTGGCTTTTTTTTTTTTTTGTGGATGGGAAATCATCAAATGACTTCTCCCGCTCTGGGCGGAGCGGGAGGACGTGTCAGACTTTTACTGACTAAACCCCACCCGTATTCCTTCTGTTGCCTGTGCCGGGGCCACGGTAACTCTTTCGAACATCCCGCGACCCTAGCTGGCATCGGCCCTAGCGGACCCCGTCAATAGTGCTGACATCTTTGAGGCGCGCGTGGAACACAACGCGCCGTCGACTCGGGCTTGATCAGCCAGTGGCTTGCGTTCTAATCTTACGGTCATTTGACTATAGGGATGATGCCAGGCTAAAAAAAGAAACTAGTCCGTCAGATAATAAAAAATATTAGACACGCGTATTTTTTGCATTACCAAATTAATAAAAAATGACTCAGCTAAAACGTATTAAAGTTGGGGAGTGGGGGGTCGTTACGTCACAACTAAGTATAAAATCTAGCAAGGCGTGACGTCATGCCAAATTTTAACTCAATGCATCGCTGTAATCTTTTGATTTTGTCAAAAAAGAAAAAATACGTGTCCAATATTTTTTAATAAGCTACCTGGCGGACTAAAAATATTTTTTATTCATCATCCCTATTAATATCCCTATTATTATTGCATCATCACAATAATTAATCAGAGTGTAATCCAATCAATACCTCTACTATGTGTATATTGCATCATAATCATAACATGGGCGTAAAAGTTGATTTTCTGCTTTACGCTAACTAACCGATCTAGTCGCATAATGCATCTTATATTTATTTATTCCAAGCTAGTCGCAGACGCATTAGAAATGTATTGCGAAAAACATCTTATTCATTGCAAAAATCGTAACTCTTTCATAATCATTGTTGCAATGACAGTGAAATTATAATAATATGAATTATAACAATTACATAAGTTTAATGATCATTGATTGTATCTGCGTATGAATGTTTTTAGTTCATGGTCAAAGCATTGAGTATAAAAATAAAATGTTTTTAATGCTACTAAGTAGCTACGTGACAGTTTTAAGAGGGCTGCCACATTTTGTCACCACAAACTTTGAAGAATGCTGAAAGAAAAGATTCTTTTTTTTTTAATGTAATTAATTGGCGAACTAATAAATAATATTAATTTTCTTTTTTGTTTAATATCTCGGGACACTGGGGTCCCGGACCTTTGGAAGGCGTACGAGAGGCCGAAGCCAACTTGCAGAGGCCCGTTAGACGCTTTCAATGAAAATGATACACCAACCGACGATTATCCCTATATGCACTAAGCAAATGCACCCAAGGACAACCCCCGATTTGTGTAGGTCTATTGCAGGATAAGGGAACAAAGGTATTGGACTATGGACTGAGGTGGCTGAAGTGGACTGGTTATCTAGGACTATGGGAAGACTACTACCTGACCTACTGCCTGATCAATGTTTTATATAAAATACACAGATAAAATGGCAGGGGGTGACTTGCACACGTAATAATGGGCCCCCAAAAACTGTCGCTAGCACATAGTGTCGTAGCGACAAGGGAGCAACACGTCCTAAAGTGCTTAAGAGGAGTGGAGAGGTATTCCACGGCTATCAGGATAATCCCGGAAGTACGGTCAAGATCCCTACCAGCATCTTACGAGAATACTTCCTTCCTCCGAGCACGTTCGCTCTTGCGAGTCTCCACTCAAGCCGAGCAATAAAGGCAAGAATGAGGTGGGAGCTCTGTTCCTCGTCAGTGTTCACTCCAAAAACCCTCCCCCCTCCTCCCTCCTAAAACCCTCCTCTTCTTGCCAATAAAGGCAAGCCAGAGATGAGGAACAAGACCAGGGAGATAGGGTCCGTGGGGTCGCTACTGCCCAACAGCTCGCCACATGCAGCCCTGCGGGATATTAATTTTATAGGTAATTATTAAAAACACATTTCTATTGTGTTATCTAATAAACTCAGCTCAGTAAGTATACGTATTACGATCTGTTTTTGAGATTAGTTAAATAAATGCCACAATAAAAATGTGTTTTTAATAATTACCTATTGTAGAGGATGTTGTCAGTTTGTAGGATTTCGTCATTGATTCCGGTACAAGGAGAAGTCCAGTTGGTGACATCGGGCAAATTAGGAGCCGGAAATCGGTGACGAAAATCCTACAAACCTCTACAAACTGGTCGGGCGCCAGTTTGTAGAGGATGTCGTCAGCTTATACCGGAATCGGTGACAACAACCCTACAAGCTGACGACATCCTCTACATTCTTAAATTAATAATAATTATCCATTAGTTCGCCAATTCATTACATTTTTCGAAAAAAGCATCTTTTCCGTTTAACATTGTTAAAAGATTGGTTCCGTGTGAGCGAGGAAGGTGACAAAATGCAACAGCCCTCTTAATAAGAGTAAGTTTTTAGTACTACTTGAAGTGACCAACATTTACATATAGACCTCCTATATCTACCCTTGCAAGATACATTGTCAACTTTTATGTGAAAGTCCTTTGGAACATTTCTTTCTAATAAAAACCACTAAGCTAGTTGTCCTCAGAAACAGTAGTTACGGTAATTATAAAAACCTGATAAACAGGGTTTTTTTTATATTGGCTAGCTAAACTCCGCAGATGCGATGAGTATCGATATCTAACATGATAAAACAAAAAAATAATTAATTTGATGATTTTTTGTGGGGTCATCGACCGCAGTTATTGTCGGCACTAGAAATATCAGTTCATAAAATCGTTTTTTTTTTTTTGTAAACTTCATAGACGTGATGGGTATCGATATCTAAACACGATAAAACATAAGAAAACAGTTTTTCTCAACTCATACTTCAAATAACAACACTAACAGAGCGTTCGCTGACCTCTCAAAAAAAAACATCAAATCTTTTTATTATTTCGTCGTGCTTAGATATCAATACCCATCGCGTCTGCGGAGTTTAGCTAGCCAATTTAAAATAACCCTGTATATTATAACCCTGGACAACCTACAGACAAAGACCGTACTAATCAACTCAAAGCATTTATTTCAAATAACCCAATTACAAGCACATTTGAAATGTCAAGAAGCCGGTCAGTCAAAGAGATGAAGCTCGGTTATGAATCGGTTCGCGGACGGTGAAGCTGTACGTACAATTTGATAGCCGACTACAGACAGCAGCAGCAGCCGACGTGTCGCCGCGTTATGTCGCAGCGATAAGTCGTGGCGTTATGTCGCAGCGATACGTCGTGGCGTTATGTCCCAGCGATACGTCGTAGTGTTATGTCGCAGCGATACGTCGTGGCGTCATGTCGCTGCAGTCATTATTCCGAACCCAACTGCAGACGACAGCAGCAGACGGCAGCGCTGTATTTCAGTTGGTTCTAAGTGTTCCGTGAGACAACATGTCTGTGTGTTTTAGAATCAGCGCGGGTGGCACTTCTGATCTAAGGTCGGGCGACAGTGTCGTCTGCCGCTCGGCGCATTGCTAGCTATGGAAGGTATGTTGATAGAAATACATAGAAACCAGTAGTGTCGCGGCGACACGTCGCCTGTTGCTGCTGCCTGTAGTCGACTACGAACTTGTACCTTAAACAAGACACAATAGAAGTTTTATTGTTTTGACGTATAGACGTCAAGCGCGCTACGTTAAAATTTGTCAAGACAGATTGTGTCTTGAAACTTTGTGGGTTAGGTGTAATATCGTTTATTTATAGCATCGGATACGCTAACGATACTACAAACTTTGCAAGTAGGTAATAGTTTTACGAAAACGGTTAGAAGTTTCGCCATCTAGTTTTCGCAGCACGGGCTAAAAAGTTTCTCTTACAAATCTAGCTTCAAATATTTTCTACTAAATGATTTTGGTTTACAACAGGATGAATACGGAAACTCGTAGCGCTTGACTCGGTAGAACGCAGAGCTAAGAGGCTCATTGGCGATGTAAGACTGGTGGATGCCAAGCTTCACAGCTTGGCTCATCGCCGCAAGGTTGCCTGCTTGTCAGTCTCCTACAGATTATACTTCGGTGAGTGTGTTCAAGAACTCGACGACCAACCTTACCTAGTTGCTATTCCACCAATTCGCACTAAGCGTTTCCAAATGTCTTTTGTGATGCGCACAGCAAAGGAGTGGAACTCTCTGCCTGCGTCTGTGTTTCCGAACGCATACAACCCCGATATCTTCAAAGTGAGAGTGAACAAGCTTCTTCTGGGTAAGCTCGCTCCATCGTCGACTTTGTCTCTGTCATCTCTGACCTAGACTAGAGTCAAGAGCAAATCTATCTCAAATAAAAATAAATAAAAAAAGATTAATTAAACCTGTCAGATTACCTTTGTAGGATTATGTAAGTTTCATCCGTGTTCTAAGTCATCATCATCTACGTAGCTTTTTCCCAACTATGTTGGGGTCAGCTTCTAGTCTAACCGGATGCAGCTGAATACATAGATATTTTACATGGAGCGGCTGCCTATCTGATTTCCGCAACCCAGTTACTGGGTGATACGATACCGCTTGGTAAGACTGGTTGTCAGACTTTCGGGCTTCTGACGACCCGTAACGACTGTCAAAGATCCACGAATGACAGCCGGGACCAACGGCTTAACGTGCTTTCCGAGGCACGGAGGGGTCTTGGTATGTAAAGATGGTCACCCGTTCACAGACCAGCCCCGGCAAGCGTAGTTTAACTTGATCGATCGACCCGTGCAGCTGTTATTACTTAGCTACGAGCCCCTCTAAGCCTCTAAGTTAAAACTAAAACATATATAGGTACCAGCAGCCCGCTGTTCCTTTTGCCCGGGATTTACGACTTAACAAAAATCGAGATTTTTTACTATAATTATGTAAGTTTAATATTAATGTAACACATATACATAACATCACGCCTTATTTCCCCGAAGGGTTGGGCAGAGATGTACACCCACATTCCACAGTCCCATGTAATAGGAGGCGAGCCTATTGCCATCAACCAGACACAGATCCAGACTCCGGGCTGCTACTGAGAAATTTCAGATAGAAAAACCCAATAACACTGCCCGACCCAGGAATCGAACCAAGGACCTCATGCTCAGCAGTAGCGCTTGCGACCACTAGACCAACGAGGCAGTAACACATAAACCTTCCGGAATAAATTCTCTAGAGGATGGCGAAAACGACATCAAAATCCGTTGTGTAGTTAAGAAGAACAACGCGGTCACACAGACAAACACGAAAAGCGACTTATACAACATGTCCCGGAATTAACGCACAACCTCCTAAGAGGTCATATATACTCATCATTATGAACAACTTTTATTATGGGACCAAACCTGACACCGCGATAAAAAAAAATCTTCTGTTCCCTATATGTTGACAAGTTATGCGAACATAAATGTAGGTGACAGCTGATTTTTTTCGCGATCAGGTTTGGTCCCATATTAAAAGTTGTTAATAATCATGAGCACAACGATCCCTGAAGAGGTTGCGCGTTAATTCCAGGATATGTTGTAATATCTAGAAAAAGTGTTTAACCAGTTAATTGAACTAGATTTCTAACGGCCGAACCCAGTAACTTATCTATCACCAGTTTTGGCATACTGGAGATAGAAAAACTTATCTGTCTATGGTTTTAACGTCCCAATAATCTATAAGAGATTATGGAATCTTACCGACCGGACATAAGGACAGATAGAATTATACTGTCTACCATCACTCAAATACAATTACTGAAAATATAGTATTTATAACGTTAGAGACAGTGAGCTCGGTACATTATGGTTACTAACATAAATGCTTTCTTGATATTATAGGTACGAATACATTATTGGAACAGCCAAGTACCATACACAAGCGTATATTTACAAAATGTAGCCATTTTCAAGGAATTTGCGGAAGTTTTGCTAAACATTATGACAATGGCGAATGTTCTAGGCTCTAGTTAAGAAAACACCTTGTGGTGTCACTCATAGTGCATCCTTCGAGGGAATAAGTTTTGAAGACAGCGTATAAAATGGCCTCCAGAAAAGTTTTTGGTGAGTTTTTTGTTGTGTCTGAACTTAACTTGCTTTAAGTGGTTTATATTTTTAGTTTCGACTTACTTAACAGGAAAATAGAGGTCGTGTTATTAAAATATTGCAGTTTTAAAAAAAATACTTAAGAGGGATCAAATTTTTAAGAATGTTAAAAAGATGCTTTTTGAAAAAAATAATCTATTGGCGAACTAATAAATAATATTAATTTAATAGATAATTATTAAAAACACATTTCTATTGTGTGATCTAATAAACTCAGCTCAGTAAGTATTATTATCTGTTTTTGAGATGAGTTAACTAAATGCCACAATAAAAATGTTTTTAATAATTACCTATTAAATTAATATTATTTGTTAGTTCGACAATTGATAACATTTTTCAAAAAAAGATCTATTCATTTAACATTCTTAAAAATTTGGTCCCGTGTGAGCGAGAGAGGTGACAAAATGCAACAGCCCTCTTAATGCCTTGTCATGTCAACGCCAGCTGTCGCTGAAAACCAGCGCTGGGGCTCTGTCTCGCATAGGGTCGCAGCATTATGCTGAGCGAAGGCTGTTTTGCGTGGATGTGACGTATACTTTCCTCAACTTTTTTTTGTGTTTGTGTTCTTTTTTTGCGTCATGTTTACCGCAAATAAACATATTTTCTTTCTTCTTTTCTTTTCCTTATGGCATTTATAGCCGGCACCATTTTACACAGTAATAATAGGGGTTTAAATATGAAATTACCGTTTTAACGTACTGGCCACGTTGAATTAAAATTAAACCTGCATGGTGTGAGATTCTAGAGTGAAACTTTTTTCACACGATAACTATAACATTCTTAATTTGAAAAATGTACAACATTCGATTGTTTGACTTTCAATTGTTTTTTCATTCAGCTTTTAATTTAAAGATGGATACATTGAAAAATAACGTAATTTTTGAATACGAGTTCCGACATGGAACTACCGCAGCAGAAACAGCTCGCAATATCAATGCTGTGTTTGGAGCGGATTCGGCTAATGAACGCACCGTACGTTTTTTGTTTAACCGCTTTCGTAGTGGAAACTTTGACTTGAAGAATGAACCCCGAGGAAGACCAGCCACTAAGGTAAATAACGATGAATTGAATGCGATGGTGGAATCCGATCCGTATCAAACTACTAAGGAATTAGGGGCATGGTTTGATGTTAGCATACCCACAATATTAACCCATTTGTATCAAATCGATAAGATATAAAAGCTTAAAAAATGGGTGTCACATGATTTGACTGATCTGCAGAGAGAAGCGCGCGTTGAAGCTTGCCTTACCTTGTTGAACCGGTACAGAAATGAAGGGATTTTTGGGCGAATTGTGATGTGTGATGAAAAGTGGATTATTTACAATAATCGCAAGTGAACAACGCAATAGCTGACTCCAGGTCAAAAGCTGCAACAATACAAAGCGAAGCTTACCCATAGAAAAGTGATGGTAGACTTATGGTGGTCACTATGGTGTAATTCACTACAGCTTCCTCAGATCCAGTCAAGCAATAACAGCAGATGTCTACTGTAAAGAACTTCGAGAAATGATTTCGAAACTGGCAGCGAGACAGCCACTATTGCTCCATGATAATGCAAAACCTCATACTGCTCGAGAAACCGTTTTAACGCTACAGGACCTACAGTTAGAAACCTTCCGACATCCTCCGTACTCGCCGGGCCTGGCCCCAATCGATTACCATTTTTTCCGCGATTTGGACATTTTTTTTACATGCAAGCAAGCAATACAAAATGCCTTCACACAGTTTGTTGAGTCCAGGTCACCAGAGAGAGTTCTAACGCAAAGGCATAAATGACCTTCCCATGAGATGGTAGAAATGTATAGACAATGAGGGTAAAAACTGTGAATAAATAAATAAATATATTTTACCTTAGAAATTTTTATTTTTTATTTTTCAGTAGGTGCATAACGGCAATTTCATATTTAAACCCCTAAGATTTATATCTAAATAGTATAAAACAAGGTCGATTTTCATGCGTCTGTGTCACCGCTTAGATCTCCTAAACTACGCAATGGATGTTCATGCGATTTTTACCATCATTTAGACCATTTAATCCGGAAGGTTTACGTAACTAGATATAGCACAGATATTGATGTTTTGACATATCGCCATTGCACCCGTGCGAAGCAGGGGCGAGTCATTAGTAAAAGGTTATATTTTTAACCAGAATGCTAAATACTAATTTTCATGGTTTAACCTACAAAAATGACGATTTTACATACAAATTTTCATCCACTATTTTACTGCCTTAGGGGTTGAATTTCGTAAAATCCTTCCATATTCCTTGTCTACATTGTATAGGGAACCTCTGTGTGCGAAATTTCAGCTTTCTAGGTCCAAGGGTTTGGGCTGGGCGTTGATGAGTCAGTCAGTCAGGACTTTTCTTTTTATTTACAAAGATAGATATTATGTAAAAGCTCACTTGATAAAATTACGTTTCATTGCAGTTAATAAAAACGAAAGCAAAAAACTTACCCAGAATTAATGTTGCGCAATTAATTGAAACCACGTTTTGTTCAGATTGTTAAAAGTTGGAAAATCTCTCGCCATACATTGGCAGATTGCCAATTCTTTGCAGGCTGTGTAGCAGCTGGTCTTTCCCTCGAATAAAAGGATTGTAGCAGTTAAAGCTACAGCTCATACCTACACTAGCTTTTGCCCGCGGCTTCGCCCGCATTCCGATCGGTAATTATCCCACGGGAACGTACTACTGGGTTAAAAAAGTATCCTATGTCTTCTAAAAGTATCCATCGACGTCCAAGGTGTGAAAAGGTGACAGATAGACATAGTTACGAGTACTTTCGCATTTAAAATATTGGTATGAATAGACTGGTTTTTATCCTCCTAGCAAAAAAGTGTCAGCTGATTAAAATTTGATTTCTATAATTTTCTGTGTCTGAAATCATTTCCTCGACCTTTTTCATTTTACTTTTTCTTTAAAATCATAATTTTTTACCGCATAATAATTCATTTTATATTTCCAGTCATCTGCCTGTTTTGCTCTATCATATTAATGACGGAGGCCCATGGACCCCCTAAGGAGCGGGATAATGAGGACATCGCAATGGGGCGGAAGGTAAAACATGTAATTTTCACGACCATCTTAATTATATTAGATTTAAATTTGGCAGTCATAAAACCTGGTCTTTATTAGCATCTATATTAATCATTTTAATATAAATTCTGCTAAATATTTAAGCTGAGCAGACTAATCTTGTAAAGCTTTCGCAATCTTTTTAATAAAACATGGCAGACTTGGCTACCTGGATCCTAAAAGCCTGAGCAACTCAACGACCAGTACAACTCCTGTTGGTTGTCCTGTTTTATAGCTTATAAGAAACACTAAATTACTTCAGAATAAACTTTCAGAAACCTGAAGGTTCGAACCCAGGCAGGTGCTTTGTGTAAATTATTTCATCACCACTGCTCTCAAAACGTTGAAAGAAAACATCGTAAGGAAGCCGGCATGTCATAGAATATAAATTTCGAAGACATGTGACATTTACCAACCCGCACTGGGGCCGCGTGGTTGATTATGGTCCACTCCCTCTCACAAAGAGGCCCGTGCTCCAGCAGTGGGAACATTATAAGCTGGTTTTGCTTATGTTTTCAAAAACCGACGGTTATTTAAATAACAGTTTTTTTTTTTAATGTTGGTTCTTTAACGCAAATTATGAAAATGTATATTAAACTAGCATTAGTAGCAAGAGAGCCTACTTTCGGGATAAAAAAAGTATCCTATGTCCTAACCCCGGTCATGGTCTACCTGTGTGCCAAATTTCATCGAAATCCTTTCAGCCATTAAGGCGTGAATAGGTAACAGACAGACAGAGTTACTTTCATATTTATAATATTAGTATAGAAGTATGGATATTGCATATTATTATTGTAATATT
Organism: Fissipunctia ypsillon; assembly: GCA_947568875.1. Lineage (NCBI taxonomy): Eukaryota > Metazoa > Arthropoda > Insecta > Lepidoptera > Noctuidae > Fissipunctia > Fissipunctia ypsillon. The sequence continues at coordinate 12,582,154 of OX387666.1, read as the reverse complement.
GTCACTAAAGCACTGATCAGACTATTAATTGTCCGCCGGACAGAAATGATCGCAGTGAAATGGCAGGAATATCCGGCAGACTATTTGTCCTCCGTGTGCGTTACTGTATAGATTTCCATACGTTCATATAGTCTATTGGGACGATAGAACGTATTGTATATTATATACAATAAAGCACACGTAGGCACACATTATTCAAGTTTATTAAATAATTTCTTAAAGTAATATTTAAGCATGTGAATTTGCACGCCGACATTAATGGCATAATAAGTGATCGATGTAATGTATCTTAACAACTTTCTGTACCTTATTTATGCAAATAAATGATTTTGATTTTAGGACAAGTATAGATATAACATCACGCCTGTGTTCCCCGAAGGGTTAGGTAGATAGTGCTTTACCTAATGAACCTATAGTACATTAGGTAAAGTTCATACATTTCGCCAGTTATGTAATAGTCCCATGTAATAGGGGGCGAGCCTATTGCCATCAACCGGGCATAAATCCAGACTCCGGGCTGCCACTGAGAAATTTCTGATGGAAAACCCAATAACACTTTGCCCGAGACGAGAATCGAACCCAGGACCTCGTGCTCAGCAGTAGCGCTTGCAATCACTAGACCAACGAGGCATCCCAAATAGAGACAAATAGAGACTCCCAAGAGTTTTCCATAAAATTTCAAATTATCCGCGGACAAACTGTCCATCGTCTGCTCAGCACTTAAATGACATAACATAAAGTCCCAAACTAAACTAACGTATGTAAGTTCTGCCCTATTACCAAGAGCATGTGTTCGTAAACGGCTATTCTCTAGAAACTGGTGCAAGTGGGTAGCGCCACGCGTTGTTACAGCTTGGCAGCATGCCATAATATCAAGTGATCACCATGTTAGGATATTGTTTAGTGATCGTTCTATGGTGTTCCAAGTTATCTGTCCCTTGTCTCTTAACCATTACAGTTTTTACGAGATGATAATAACATTTAGAGATTTTTTTTGTGGGTGTAGGTACTATAGGTACACCTCTGTCTAACCCTTCGGGGAAACAGGGCGTGATGTTATGTAATAAGATTTAGTCTTATTTAAATCAACGCTATTCTTTATACTTCTGTTCTATTGTCTTTCTCTTTACTAACTACTTTTTAGGGACGGACGTATTATACAAGGTGTAACATAAATAACGCACAACCTCTTAAGGGGTCATTGTACTCATCATTATGAACAACTTTTACTATGGGACCAAACCTGAAATTGCGAAAAAAAAATCAGCTGTTCCCTACATTTTGACGAGTTATGCGAACATAAATATAGGTAGCAACTGATTTTTTTTTGCGATTTCAGGTTTGGTCCCATAGTAAAAGTTGTTCATAATGAAGAGTACAACGACCCCTTAAGAGGTTGTGCGTTAATTATGTTACACCTTGTATAACATAAAATAGTCAAAGTTTACCTTTGGCTAACAAAGAAATCATGCCTAAAAATATTGATTGCTCCATCTAATTTCATGAGTGAAACCTCTCCGTCTATGATTAGTCTGCAAGAATAAGGTTACCAAAATACGTATTAACATGGGTCAATTATGATTTTTTTTGAATGGAATGTTTTTAAAGTGCCTACGTAGGATGTAAAATAAACACATTTATTAGATTTTTAACGCGAGCATAACTAACTCATGGCAACATCTTAATCAATACAAATAATTAAAATTGAAGTGTCTGTTTGTAATCTCAAAATAACAGGTTTTTGCTAAATGCATATGTAAGTATATACGGTACTAATAACAAAATAACATTTTTTTTTAAATTTTTGTCTGTCTGTATGTCGGTCTGTCTATCTGTCTGTCTGTTAGTTCCGGCTAATCTCTGAAACGGCTAGATCAATTTTGATGGGACTTTCACTGGCAGGTAGCTGATTTTACGAGGAGTAACTTAGGCTCCTTTTATTTTAGAAAAAGAATTAGGGTTCCGCGCAAAAAATTTAAACCCATGATGAAATTGTGAACAAAGTCCGATTCAAATAGAGAGGCTGTTTTCTGACATTCACGTGAACGAAGTCGCGGGCAGAGCTAGTATTTTATAAAACCTAAAAACTTTGTTTGCTTTACTTTAGTTAGTGTAATAAAATAGTATAGTCTCCAGTTTATTGTCTCCAGTATTACAGCCAGTAATATTGGTATACATACACAAAACTATAATACCAGAAGCAAAAGGCTCAAGCGTCAGCATTATGCTTAGGTCCCCTAGTAGGTTGCTAAGCGCTGGTTTTCAGCTTAAACCCTTCACTCCTGTTTACAAAAGAAAAGAAACAGTACATTTAGCAAGAACGGATTAAATGATAATTATATAATGATCATAGATTAACACTATTTAATTACTAGTTATTGTTTCGGTCATAGATGGGAGCCAAATGGTGCAGCATGGCAAAGATGTGCAACCACGATCGCGTGCCAATCTGCGGTCTCAGCCACGCTGGGGACATCATGGGCTTCCGGGACCTCTGCGATATGTTCGACTATAACTGTATTCGGAGGAGGAGTAAGCATTATAATATTTTTATCTACTACACATAACCTGTCAACCTTAAAAGTTAACAGGCATCTTCTGGGTGCACTTACTCCTTAAATTTCTTAACGGCCGGCTGTCGCTGAAACCAGCGCTGGTCTCGCACAGGGTCGCAGCATTATGCTGAGCGATGGCCGTTTCGCGTGGATGTGACGCCTATTTTCCCCCAACTTGTTTCTTTTTGTGTTTGTGTTCTTTCTTTGCGTCATGTTTACCGCAAATAAACGTATGACTGCCTCGTTGGTCTAGTGGTCGCAAGTGCTACTGCTGAACATGAGGTCCTGGGTTCGATTCCCAGGTCGGGCAAAATGTTATTGGGTTTTTCTATCTAGAATTTCTCAGTAGCAGCCCGGAGTCTGGATTTGTGCCCGGTTGATGGCAATAGGCTCGCCCCCTATTACATGGGACTTAAACGTAACTGGCGAAATATGGGTGTACTATAGGTACACCTCTGCCTAACCCTTTGGGGAAACAATTACGCGTGATGTTATGTTATGTAAACGCATTAAAGTACACTATATGGCTATAGCAGTAAAAACAATAAAACTTCTATTGTGTCTCGGTAATGTCTTATCTTAAAACCATTTAATGTACCATATTCTGACAAATAAATAATTAAGATTATGTATCCCGCCAATCATTAATAGACCTCATCCGTCGCATTTGATCAGGAGAGATAAATCACTTTTATTTTATTTATTTATTTTGTTTTGTTGTTATATGATTCTAATTAATTTAAAGAGTTTAGTTGATTTCTTGATTTTAAATAATATTGATGATTTTAAGCATTTTAATGAATTTAAAGATAATTGTAATTTTATTTATGTGAGTACACAATGCAATGTTTTTAATTTTAGTTATAATAGTATGATTGTGGTGTGTATTGAATCTTGCTACTAACATAATTCGTAAGTATACCTACTAACAAAAATATGGATCACTGTATCTGAAGTAAATAAATAATATAAATATAAATTTAAAAAAAAAACCTCTAGAGCCTACACCCACTACATCTGCATCGAGCCTTTACCCATTAAAGAGAAAAGGTTAGTGAACACCCACATGGAGACGATCTTAATGCCATTAACAGGCACTAATCTAAACTTTGAGCTGCTTCTGAGAATTTTCTTATAGACAATCCCAACATTATTTGTTCGACCCACGCTTATTGACTAACGACGTCATTAAAGCTTTAAAAGTATGTATAAAGTAGACATACTTTCCTGGCACATAGGAAACAAATGAAATCACATTGGAATACGATTGTAATTAATTACAGAAGTTTCCTACATGTGGTCCAGTACAAAAAAATATCATAATATCCGGAAGAACAAGTGACTCTCGGCTTAGTTATTTTTTTTGTACTGGAATATAATAGAATACAATGACATATCCATTTCAATAGTTAATTGTGTTACATATCACTTATAAAATATAATTTTCCAAGAGCATTAGGTGTAGGTATAATAAAATATTTTGTTGTTTATTTTATTCATTTATTTTATGTCCGTAGGTGTGTCCGTGGCATCACAGTGGGCCCTGTCAGAATATCAGTGCTGCGGTATTTGTTTTTTCATTTTCAAATATCGCAGCATCATGCTGAGATAGGAGCCTTTTTGGCCTCGCACAGATCTTCTTTGTTTTGTTTTTTTTTCTTTCCTTTTGTTTTATTTGTGTTAAAGATATTGTTAGTTTTAATGTTCTTTTTATTGTTGTATTTCCTGTGCGTGTCCCAAATAAAATATTTTTCTTTCTTTCTTTATTTTTGCGCACTTTGTTCGGGAAGGGATCTTTTGCAACCTATTGTTGAATTCTTTTCACACACGATTGAATTATATAAAACAAGTGTGAGAAATTTCGGATTTAGAATCCCACCAGGTCTGGGCCTGAAATTACTTATAAGCTAGGAGTGGCTTTACGAGTCTAAGCCAATGCTGACGGGGGGGAGAGGGGCTTCTCTTGTGGAGCAGTTTGCCCCTCGTCGAGGCCGCTGATCGTCAGTGAGATGAGTCTTTCAATCGTATCGTGGTGGAGATCGTGTGCTCTGAGATGCCACGGGTCTTGTCCAAGCATTTCCCATAGCGTTTTTGTTTCAGTGCGACGTGGGAAGGCACCTGCAGCTTTCGTGCTATTCTGTATTGTCCTTCTAGTTTTATACTGGACCATACAATCCACGAGGCCTAAGCTGAGCTTTGCATTTGTGTGAGTGGTTACCAAAAGTAGAGTTAGACGACGCGCACAGACGCGTCGCGCACACACGCGCACATTCGCGTCTCACTCTAGGCCGACGTCACACCACTATCTATGTGCACTCACACAAATGCAAAGCTCAGCTTAGGCCTCACGGACCCTTTTTTTTTGGATGGGAAATCATCAAATGACTTCCCCTGCTCTAGGCGGAACGGAAGGGCGTGTCAGACTTTTACTGACTAAAACCCACCCGTGTTCCTTCAGTTGCCTGTGCCGGGGCCACGGGAACTCTTTCGAACATCCCGCATCCCTAGCTGGCATCGGCCCTAGCGGACCCCGTCAATAGTGCTGACATCTCTTTGAGGCGCGCGTGGAACACAACGCGCCGTCGACTCGGCCCTTGCTCGCCGTCCGCAGGCCCGCGCCTACGGTGGCTGGGAATCGGCTGTCAATACCCGAGGCCCAGGGCGTCTCCTGCGGCGACTAGGGGCGTGAGGGCGCAAAGCTTGCCTCTCCCTCACGCATTTCGCCTCCTCCTTCGCGAGCATTACTGCCTCACAGAAGGAGGTGATGAGTTCCCATGTATTCTCGCTCCGTACCATGGCCTGGACCAGGGCCGGACGTGAGAGATCGCCGCCGCCGATCGCTTCCGCGAGGACACGGTGGTGCTCCGCCCAAGCCGGGCAGACCTCCACCGTATGCTCCACCGTATGCTCCACCGTGTCCTCCAGGCGATCCACACAGTGGTGACACCCGGGCGTTTCCTCCCGCCTTATCCGGAACAGGTACCTCCCGAAGCACCCGTGTCCGGTGAGGACCTGCGTCAGGCGGAAGGTGCCTCGCGGACCCTGGGAAACTTCTGGTTACGGAGAGATTGAAGTTCAAGTTCCAAGTTTTTTGTCATTTTTTACGAAAACAAGTTTTAAATGTTATATAACTTAACTATAAAACAGGAATTATCACACCAAAAATAAAAGTCCTTTCCCAGCAATACTTTTTGCAAAAAGTTATTTAGTTCGATGTACAGAATGCCTGTATTATGTATGACATGTAGGTTGTTGTTGTCGATTGAAGCGTGAATTCCAGTGCAGACGTAGATAGATCGAGTGTCAGCCGCATTGATTGACGCTCGATTAGCTACGAGTACAAATACGATGCATTAAAACTCGTATGTGTGTGCTAGGAAAATGTTCGTAGGAAAGTGTTCGTGTTTTCTTGTCATCTTAATCAAGGTTTTTTTTTCTATTTGATATCTACGTAGTTTTCGTTCACTGTCAGATTCCGCAAAAAGTTGTAACGTTTTTTTTAAAATTACAATTAAAAGAAACATTCTTTGTGTATACCAAAAGCGATCGTCTTTTGATTAGGACGCGGCTTAAGGCCGTTAGTCCACCGCCACGTCAACGAGATCGAGATGACGGCGCCGAAGTAGCGATTCAAACATTTACTATGGCCGCGAGTCCACCGCACGCCGGCACCGCGACGACATGTACGGTCGAATAATCTTGTTCCTCGTTGACCTCCCGTTGACGTTGTACGGTGGACAAACAGTGTAGGCTTGTAAAACAAACACTGACGACTTTTTACCAAAAGTCAGAAATGGTTTAGCTGGAACATTCCTTTATTGTAATACATATGCGTAGTATGCGTGTATTTTAGAAATACTGATTTCCTTTTTCTCTTTTGCTAAACCACACCAAAAACATACGAAATGTATTCATAAGTTTTATTCAAAGGTCATTTTTAGTAGGATAACTTTGACTTAACTATTTAACTTCGGGAAGTGTGCTCAAGAACTCCACAACCTCATTCCGCCGGCCCCCTTCTATCAGCGGACATCTAGACGCACTGCAGGTTACCATCCTTACCTAATTGCTATCCCACCAATTCGCACTAAGCGTTTCCAAATGTCTTTTGTGTTGCGCACAGCAAAGGAGTGGAACTCTCTGCCTGCGTCTGTTTCCGAACGCATATAGCCCCGATCTCGTCAAAGTCAGAGTGAACAGGCTTCTTCTGGGTAAGCTCGCTCCATCGTCGACTTTGTCTCTGTCATCTCTGACCTAGACTAGAGTCAAGAGCAAACCTAACTCAAATAAAAAAATAACTTTGAACTGACCCCACGTCCTAACCCAAAAATCGTTTGCGCGAGTTATCGAGTCTGTCGTCGAGTTCATTTTACCCGAACCCGAACGCGTGGTCGCATTGAAAAAGAGCGTCTTACCCCGCGTCCTAACCAAACACAAGCGATCGTCGAGTGAGTACGCCATCGAGGCGATCGTTTGTATTAATTATGACGTACAAACGCGACTTGATCGATCGCGCGGGTACTTCATATTCATTTAAAAGAGTGCAACGATCGCGTACTCGCGCGACGATGTTTTTGGTTAGGGCTCGGGGTTAGACACAACATAATACACGTTATAGTTGAATGAATATTGCTGATCCAGATTAATTAATTTCAGATTACAAGCAGACGGCGTGTCCCGAGGATCGCTCCCTACTGGCCGTGTCTCGTCGACCAACCAACAGTTACTTTGATGACTGATTACAAGTCTTAATTAAAATCTACTCCATTTGAATATTCCAATTTATTCTATTCTATATTTAGACGGTTCATTCATTAAATAAATGTGTATAACAATTGTATCGTTTGTTTAATTAACCGACTTGAAAAAAAGGAGGAGGTTCTCAGTTTGTCGAAATCTTTTGTTAAATTTTTTTTATATGTGTTCCCCGATTACTCGAAGATAGCTGGATCGATTTAGAAAATTATTTTTCTGTTTTAAATGGTATGCTTTCCAGGTGGTCTCATTGTCATCAGGTCAGGATCTGATGATGGTATCCTGAAGAAATCGAGGGAACTCTTTAATTATTATTATATTACCTATAGCGATTTGAGTATTTTTATAGTAACTTGTTTATTTGCTCTCGAAAAGCACCATTTGGTGAAGTGGAACTGATGATGAAGACCACAGATGGCCATCGGAACTACTCGGTAATATTAGATTTTTCAAAGTTCCAATTCTTTTTTATTTACATTAGGTTTTGACTCACTTAATTTGATGATAACGTATCAACATTTCGCAATGAAATAGGTACTATTACAAAAAAATACCAACGTAATATCAGACATGTCACCTGCGTGGCAGCTCCGGGCTAAGTGATGGAACGAGCTGTCCACTTACTGAAAAAACTCACCTACATAAAGAACATTAGAAAACTGCTCAGTGACCTTCGCCCTGCTGACATAAAGAAAACCCAGAAATTAATTATCTTGGGATCACAATAATGAATGTTTGTTTCACTGAAAAACTCTATGCTTTTTCGTAAATAATATATATATCTACAAACAAAAAAATAACAAATATAATCCATAATTCTAGATATGTATTTTATTCATAATATAGATTAAGTACAAAGTAAAACATCAGATTACTGTCGTGTCACACAAAATTGTAGTTTCGTTATCAAGCTATTTGTTGGTTAGTTTCCAGTATTCTTATCATTAATTAACTTTAGGAACGAGATAATGGCCAAAAAAAAAATTTGAATAATTTTAAGAATGTTCCAGCTTCCTGTCTTTGAAGGCCGATTTAAGCCAAAGTAGCCCATTAAGTACTACTTTTTTTAATGATTATGAAAGCTGAGAGTCTAGCGCATTCTTGAGGCCTACTTAAGAACCATGAAGTCCGATGACTTCATGGTTCCTTTTAGAGTTTTAACGTAAATTTTTCACTTTAGACCAACGTTGTTATAACTTTCATCACAGTTACGAAGCTGATTATTTTATGCATAAAAGTACTACTCATGAAGATTCAGTTGCAAAAAAAATCTCGACAAAGTCTTCTATGTGGAGTTCTTGAGCACGCTCACTGAAGTATAATCAGTACAAGACCGATAAGCAGGCAACCTTGCGGCGATAAGCCAAGCTGTGAATCTTTTTTTTTGTGTGGATGGGAACCATTAAATGACTTCTCCGGTAACTCTTTCGAACATCCCGCAATCCTGGCTGGCATCGGCCCTAGCGGACCCCTTCAATGATGCTGACATTTCTTTGAGGCGCGCGTGGAACACAACGCGCCGTCGACTCAGGCCTGGTCCTTATCGGACGGCGAGCTACCCATTGCTCGCCGTCCGCAAGCCCGCGCCTACGGTAGCCGGGAATCGGCTGCCAATTCCCGACGCCCAGGGCGTCTCCTGCGGCGACTAGGGGCGTGAGGGCGCAAAGCTTGCCTCTCCCTCACGCGTCCTGCCTCCTCCTTCGCGAGCATTACTGCTTCGCAGAAGGAGGTAATGGCTTCCCATGTACTCTCGCTCCATACCATGGCCTGGATCTGGGCCGGACGCGAGAGATCGCCGCCGCCGATCGCTTTCGCGAGGAAACGGCGGTGCTCCGCCCAAGCCGGGCAGACCTCCACCGTATGCTCCACCGTGTTCTCCGGGCGACCCACACAGTGGTGACACCCGGGCGTTTCCTCCCGCCTTATCCGGAACAGGTACTACCCGAAGCATCCGTGTCCGGTGAGGACCTGCGTCAGGCGGAAGGTGAGGACGCCATGGCACCTCTCCAGCCACTTCTCAAAGAGGGGACTTATCGCCGCAATTGTGGCGTGCCCAGCGCTGGGTTGCGACAATCGCACCCTCCATGCCGCCATGAGATCCTGCTGGAGTTCCGTCCGCCGTACCGCGATTTCTCGCGGCAGCGGAGTTACGCCCCGGCGTTTTGCCTCCTCGCGCCACTCCCACATGTGCGCGAGGACTTTTGCCTCCAGATCTCATGGCGGTAATCCGGCAAGGAGGTTCGCTGCCTCACTGGAGACCGTGCGGTATCCTCGGGCTCCCGGGCTAGCCGGAAGCTGTGAAGCTTGGCATCCACCAGTCTTACGTCGCCAATGAGCCTCTTAGCTCTGCATTCCACCGAGTCAAGAGCGGCAAGTTGGTATTTAGTTGAGCCATCCCAAAGGTGGCTGCAATACTCCATGCAGGATCGGACTTGCGCTTTGTATAGAGTTAACAGCTGTCCGGGCGTAAAGTATCGCTTTACCTTATTTAAGATGCTCAGTTTCTTGGTCGCAGTTTGGGCTTTGTACTCGATGATTTGTCAAAATAAAACTGAATAAAACTCCATTTTAATAATATCTTAAACATTGATAATTTAGTTCATCGTAAACAAACAGAACTATTCCAAACATTCTTGTAAACCATTATTAATTCGTAAGTTATGTTTAACATTTCCAACAAAGATACAATTTGACACTAAACATGAATACACAAACATCCTGTGATTGTCCTCCATTTTGATCAACAACTTATTGGTCCTTTGTACCATACTGTCGATAGACGTTGCATGGTACCCAAAAGACAAGTGTTTATTAATATCATCAGTAATGTTTATAATTAAAGGTGTTTTGTTATTAGTTTTGCATGTTATACTGTTGGTTTATTCTCATATTATTAGTGATAGATCTCATTTGGTAAGCCGAGTTTAATTGAAATTGAAGGCTGAATTTTAACTGAAGTTTAAATCTTAATTTTACTTTTTATTCGTCTATTCTTCGCAAGAGGCTTTGAAATATGGTTCAACATTTAATATATTTATTTAATGGTCAGCACTAGGAAATCGTGTTGTGTTTTTGGATAAGTTTATATATTTAGAAAACTTAAAATAGTAGCGACGAAAAAAAACGTTTGGCTAGCTCAAGAGTTTCACCGGTCAGAGAAAAAGTCGGATTGAGGATAAACCTTGATTGTTAAAGATGATTGTTAAAAAAAAGAATAAATATATTCAATTTTTTTTTTAACAATCATCTTCACCAATTTTTTTTTTAAATCTTAATCGAAATTATTTTGCACGTTTTTAGTGAAAAATGTGCAAAACGATTACGATTGCGATTTTCGACGTTCGATGTTCTAGTGCCGACCGTTAATAAAAATCTGAAGTTTACTGCCAGACAACGCACAGCCTAAAAAGCTGGGTCATAAATAGCAAAAGTAACTACTACAGTCCAGCCGTCTTGAGAATGTGCTCCTGACACTTGTCAGTTGGACAATTTCTAGTTGTAATAAGGATCAAATTCGCAAAACACATGTTCGTTGTCAGTTGGACAATTTCTAGTTGTTATAAGGATCAAATTCGCAAAACACATGTTCGTTAGTATGAAACTGGCAGGTGACAATAACGCATACTCTCGACGGCCGGACTGTAAGGAATCATTTTTGAAAATTCATCCCCTAAAGGGGATGAATTTTAAAGGCAGCAGATGAAAGTTTTTATGGAACTTCTTCTTTTATGCTGGTGAGAAACGCACGACTTATAAACCAAAATTTCGTTCTATTTTATAACTCCAACGTAATACAGCATGTCCGGGAATTAAGGCACAACCTCTTAAGGGGTCATTGTACTCATCTCATCAAAACTTTTACTGTGGGACCAAACATGAAATCGCGAAAAAAAAAATCTGCTGTTTCCTACATTTTTACGAGTTATGCAAACATAAATGTATGGTTTTGCGTTATTTCCGGGACACGTTATATAAGTAGTTTAATTTGAGAGAAAGCCATTAGGTTTTTAATAAATTTTATTTATTTTAGTCTGAACTGAAGAAGATATGCGAGCACGCTTACACTTGCTTCCACGATACGGTCATTGTCTGTGGCAAGTCTGTCAACGAAGCCAGGACTTTTCTGGACCTGTGTGATTTGTACGAGTATTCCTGTGAATACACTATGGGTAAGATATTTATAATATTATTTCTCCCTGATTCACCCCCTGACTGAATCACACGCCTAGCCCTTGGACCTAGAAAGCTGAAATTTTGTACAGAGGTTCCCTTTATTTATTTATTTAACAGTTTATGTACACACATATAAACAGACAAGAAGAAAGGAACAGAAAAACACGTACAAAGGTGATGCTTATTTCTAAAGAAATCTCTTCCAGCATACCTGCGATAGGAAAGTAGATAAAGAGATGTAGACAATGTGTGTAAGAGTAAAACACTTACTTACAACACACACTTACTTAAACACACACACCCACTTACTTTAACACTTACTTTATGATGTAGACAAGGAATGTGGTCGGCGGATTTTTCGAAATTTTCACGGGTTTCGGAAATAAAGAGCATTTTGGAAGAAGTCACTGGCAGAGTGCTAGTAAAATAATTATAATACTGTCAAGATATTACCCTGACTTTTTGATGGCCTGTATTCCTATATCAATATATATGTACCTATTACTCCATTTATCATAACACTAGCAGCGGCGGCGGATTCACCCGCATAGTCCCGATCCCGTGGGGATATCGGAATAAAACGTATCCTATATGTTAATCCAGGTTAATGTATCCTATACGATACTCTATCTGTATGCCAAATTTCATCTAAATCCGTTCAATAGTCTTTGCGTGAAATAGTAACAAACATCCATCCATCCATCGTCACAAACTTTCGCGTTTACAATATTATATTAATATTACTAGCAGCACCCCGCGGGTTCACCCGCATACGTCTCAATCCCGTGGGGATGTCGGGATGGATTAAAAGTATCCTATGTGTTAATCCACGTTATAAATTATATACATGTGCCAAATTTCATCCAAATCCATTCAGTAGTTTTTGCGTGCAAAAGTAACAAACATTCATTCATCCATCCATCCATCCTCACAAACTTTCGCGTTAGTACGAATTAGTAGGATTAGAAAAATAACATAATAATAAAACACATGATTAATAAAATAACGGTTATCACCCTTTCGTTATTTCGATACAAACTTGTACTAAGCTCCGTTATTTCACGATAAATACAAAAGAATGTAATCTATTTACCATTTACATTAAAAAAGTAACTCTAAAGTGAAGTAATTTTAACAATGTTACACAATAACTGTGATTATTTTGCCGTTATTTTTCTAATGCTATAATAAATGGAATATAAATAACCATTATAGGTCTGCAGCTGGGATCAAGCATGGATCTTCTTCATGTAAAGTAAAAGTAATAAACAGTGATAGGAATAGGTAGTGCTAATTTGCCTAAACTTCGAGGAAGGAAGTAACATAGAGTGGAAAATACCTCCTCTAAAATCCTGGAATAATTTTAATGACGTTTAAATCCCGGGATTTAAAAACCACGAATTTTTTATCGGACTTTATTTGTAGTTACAAATTATTGATTTGAAAAATCATAACATTTTTTAGGGTTACACACACACACATTTATATATGTAATTTTTATGGTGTACATAGTAAAGAGTATTCTATCTATCTATAAATAAAGTCCAATAAATAATTCGTGGTTTTTAAATCCCGGGATTTAAACGTCATTAAAATTATTCCGGGATTTTAGAGGAGGTATTATCTACTCCATGTTACTTCCTTCCTCGAAGTTTAGGCAAATTAGCACTACCTATTCCTATCACTGGTAATAAGTGACTTTTCTTTTACATTTTTATGAATAAAATTCATAACTCCCGAGATAATAGTTATTATTATTATTAGATCAGAAGGACCAGATATTTTTGTTTTAGTTTTCAGGCACGTGAAAGAAGAGGAAGGCGTGTGTCCGAATCCGAAGGAGTTGTCACCAGGCCTTGGATGATTATTCATTATAACATAAGATTTATCGATAATATTTTAACAGTAATGTTATAATAATATTAACATTTTGTCGTAGCATCTTAATTATTTTAATTTTCCCTGATTGTTGTGCAATTTATACATATGTACATCATCATCAAGATTACTAGATCTGAGCAAAATATTGAGGAATGAAGTTGTTTACGTTCTCTATTTCAAGTTTTTTGATATTCCTTATATAACATTACATCACGCCTTGTTTCCCCGAAGGCAGAGGTGTATCTACATATATACTTAGTACAACCACATTTCGCCAGTTATGTTTAAGGCCCATGTAATAGGGAGCGAGCCTATTGCCATCAACCGGGCACAAATCCAGACTCCGGGCTGCTACTGAGAAATTCCAGATAAGAAAACCCAATAACACTTTGCCCGACCCGGGAATCGAACCCAGGAACTCATGCTTAGCAGTAGCGATTGCGACCACTAGACCAACGAGGCAGTCAAAAGTTCTATAAAAAGTATGTAGAACTCTCCATTACCTGCCCCTCTATTTTTTTTTAAACTATAATCTGATTTAGTCAGGGTCACGTGTTTTTCATTTACCATTTCCGTAGCTGTAAAAGAGTTATATTTTTTTTTATGGACGCTGTAAAATCTAGAAAGAATTATGACTTCATTTTAACTTCGAAACCTAGAAATGTACACCTTTCACAGAAAAAGAATATGACGCATTACAATGATAGCTGTCTTAGGTAAGTTTAATTTTATTATGATTGCACTTAATTAATATAGTAAGTGAGCTAATAACTACCATTGAAACTAGGTAAGCACAAAAGATAACAAAGGACAAATTATGGAAACAATTCTGATTATTTCAGGTATTGTCATATATTTAATATCATCGATAGACGCCCACAGCGAATCTATGAAAGTAAGTATATCTATGTAGTTATAACCAATTTTTATGGCAGCTATTTATTTCAGTATCTTTAATCTAACATTTTTTACGAATTACTTTTTTCATTTCTTTTAGTGTACTAAATTATGATAATGAAAGAACAATCAATCAGCTTGCGCGGCGCGGTGCTAGTGGTAGCCTTGTGACCGTTAATCTTCTATACAAATAAATAAAATTGAAGTGTCTGCTTGTAATGTCAAAATAACAGCTTTTTACTAAATGTGCCCACACATAGAATAGTCAATTGATAATAAGGAAAAAAACAGTATAAAAAACTGGCACATTTTTTTTATCAGACATTTGAAGTTGAAACTGAAAAAACTTAATTTTTGAAAAAAGCATTTTCTTAGTTTAATTTTTGGTACAACTTAGTACATTTTCTGATGTTTCTAAGTAGGTACATTTTCTGGTACTTAAAAACATCATATAAAGCCATTTACTGAATGAACTTGCAGATAATTGAGCATTAATTAATAATCAATTAAAATCGAGAAATGCAATTTTTTCACCCAACTTTACAAAACTGCGAATATCTCGGAAACTAAATGCCGAGAACTGGACCCTTTTTGCTTGGACGCTCACAAATGAAAGTATATACGATACTAATATTGAAAGAGCAATTTTTCAAATGTTTGGCTGTCTGTCTGTTCCGGCTAATCTCCGCAACGGCTGGACGGGTTTTGACGGGTCGTTCACTGGCAGATAGCTGATAATATAAGGAGTAACTGGTGCTACTTTTATTTTAGAAAAATAATTAGGGTTCCGCGCAAAAAAATTAAAACCCATGAAATTGTGAACAAAATCCGATTCTATTAAGGAAGTATTGATATCCACACGGGCGAAGCCGTGGATAACAGCTAGTAAATAAATAAAATAAGAAAATGTAGTCTAAACTGTGGTGCTATTCTGTAAAGATCCCACAGTGAAAATTTTGGTGAAGTGAGCGTGATGTGAACTGTCATCCCATCTTACTCTACTGGGGATTGAGCTCACTTTAAACTCACTTCACCTAAGTACTCACGGTGTGATGTTTACAGGATAGATCGGCTGAACTGAGCACGTTAAGGTGACGATAACCAACTTTTTAACTGAAGATCGCGTCTAAACGAGTAGTGTTAATGATTTGGAAAAACTACTTGATATGTGAATATTTTAGATTATATTTATATTACATAATGAAATTCATTTGTAAAATGTCTAACGCGGATAAAATCTGAGAACCACGCAAAAACTATCAAGCATATTTTTATAAAACCCTCACCATTTTAAAGATAATTTAATTATATTTATCCTTCCGTATACTTACGTGTTTTAATATAGCACCTTTTGTTTTCTGTATAATAAATTAATAATGGGTCTAATTTGGGATAGCGCTCCTTGATGGGCGAGTCCTATTACTGTGTGGCCGTACGAACCGTTGCGTGAGCTCAGCACGCTGTACACTCAAGGCCGTTGGCATATATCTGCGCTTTAAGCCATTATTCCCGACAGTCACTCGTGGATCTTTTTACAGTCGTAACGGGTACTCAAAAGCCCGAAAGTCTGACAACCAGTCTTACTAAGGGATATTGTGTTACCCAGTAACTGGGCTGTGGAGGTCAGGTAGGCAGTCGCTTCATGTAAAATATTGGTATTCAGCTATATCCGGTTAGACTAGAAGCTGACCTCAAAATAGTTGGGAAAAGGCTAGGCAGATGATGATGATGAGTTTAAACTAAACAATTAATAGTGTAACATTTCTTTGCAAAGAATAGTGTATATATAATACATACTTTTCTTTGTAAAGAAATGACTGTGAATGATAGAATTAAACTTTTTACTTGTTGGTAGAGACAAAACGTATATATCCATATAACCTACACAATTCAATAATGCTTTTGTAATTTTTTCGCCATAAATATTTTTGATGTTGTTGTATGTACAGGAAACAGTAATGGCAAAATTGAATCTCTGTGAAGAAATCAATTTTGCGACAACATTCGTACGTCGACGTAATTTCGTTTGCAAATCGGATAAGACGCTAAAAGCTTTGGTCGTTTACAAATGCTTTTTATAACGGGGAAAATAGACTACGGAATTCGGTTTTCTTTTAATACCAGTACCTTTACACCCTGTCATTGGCAAAAGCTTATTAGATACGTTCTTCATACAACGTGCCGCTACAAGGGCGATATTAATTTAACACGCGGGTAGGGCTAGTGGCCAGTAATCACAAAAATTTAGGATAAAATAATTCGTAAATTGAGAAATTTAAATTTTCAAACAAACTAAATAATAAAGCTTTCTGTTTCCTTCAGTTCACCTACTCTTTGCACGTTATTCGTTTTAATTTCATTGATGCGATGTTATGATCCGTGACCCCGGTAAACGACCTCTGTGCTACAGGTCTTTAAGTACAGGTTGCTCCAAGATGCTATTTTAGAAAACTGTAAATAAATCAATAAATAATAACGTTTAATTAAATTAAAATATCATCATAAAGCGAAAATGCGAAACAGTATACGTGTGTTAAATTAATGTCGCCATTAAAGTGATACGCTGTATATTAGATACTTAGTCAAATCTATTAAATCTATTATCCCGAAATTCACTGCATGCAGGCAGCACAGGACCAGCCGGTCTATTCTGTAAAAATCTCCGTGAAAACTTTGGTGAAGTTAGCTGTTATTTTTTTTTTTTTATTTAAGATAGGTTTGCTCTTGACTCTAGTCTAGGTCAGAGATGACAGAGACAAAGTGGACGATGGAGCGAGCTTACCCAGAAGAAGCCTGTTAACTCTCACTTTGAAGAGATCGGGATTGTATACGTTCGGAAACACAGACGCAGGCAGAGAGTTCCACTCCTTTGCTGTGCGCATCACAAAAGACATTTGGAAACGCTTAGTGCGAATTGGTGGAATAGCAACTAGGTAGGGATGGTAACCTGCAGGGCGTCTAGATGTCCGATGGTAGAAATGGGGGCAGGCGGAATGAGGTCGTGGAGTTCTCGAGCACACTCACCGAAGTACAATCTGTAGAAGACCGACAAGCAGGCAACCTTGCGGCAATGAGCCAAGCTGTGAAGCTTGGCATCCACCAGTCTTACGTCGCCAATGAGCCTCTTAGCTCTGCGTTCCACCGAATCAAGCGCGGCAAGTTGGTATTTAGCTGAGCCATCCCAAAGGTGGCTGCAATACTCCATGCAGGATCGGACTTGCGCTTTATTTATTTATTTATTTATTTATTTAAACTTTTCACACTTAAAAAAGTACAAAGGCGGACTTAATGCCTTAGGCATTCTCTACCAGTCAACCAAGGGTGGTGAAGAGATTAGATGGCAGGTGCTCTGTTAGAAATGGAACAATTTGTACATAAATAAGTCATAAACTTATAATACACATACATACATATTTACTATAATATATACCTATATTATATACATATATTATATATAAATTCAAGAGAGAGAGGTTTTGAGATGACTCTACGCTATTTATTTTGAAAATAACTCCGCAATCTCCGCTTAAATGCATACCGACTGGTGGCCATCCTGATGTCAAGAGGTAGCGCATTCCAAAGAAGAATGGACTGAAAATGAAAGGAAGAATGAACAAAGTCAGAAGTATGAGAAGGACAGAGTAGGAGAAGATTGTTAGAAGAACGAAGATTCTTAGCGTGTGAAGAACATAGATATTGGAAGTGAGACACTAGATAAGAAGGAGGAGTGGGAGAGTTAAGAAGGGAGAAAAGCGTGGTCAAAGCACGCAAATTTCTTCTCTGGCGAATGGGCATCCATTTGAGCTCAGACCTGTAGCTCGACACATGGTCATATTTTCTGAGGTTGAATATGAACCGGATACAATTGTTAAGCAGTCTGTCAAGCTTATCCAGCAACACCGCATTCAAGTCAAAGTAGCACACGTCACCATAGTCAATGATAGGGAAAATCAAAGTCTGCACAAGCATAGTTTTCGTCTTAGCGGGCAAAAAGTTTCTCAGACGATACAGAGATCGTAGAGTACCGTTGACCCTTTGACTAACATTAGAGACCTGGCGCTGCCAGCTAAGCGTCGAGTCAAGATGCAAACCGAGATCTTTCACAGTAGGGGTAATGGGTATGACGGTACCATTGAAAATGAGAGGAGGAAGAGAGCTAAGCGTCACCCTACCCATCATGCGCGAGCTTCCAATTACAATGGCCTGACACTTTGAGGGGTTCACTGATACCCCAAAACTATCAGACCACTTTTTGATTGCATCTAAGTCTCGGTTTACATCTGCTACAGCATCCAATAAACCTTCCACCCGCGCAGCTGTATACAATTGAAGATCATCGGCATAAAGATGATACGAACACCGAAGACAGTGAGTTATAAAATTAATGAAGATGGAGAATAACAATGGAGAAAGAATACCACCTTGTGGAACACCAGCATCCAGGTCACGCCAACTCAAAGAGCTCTCATCAACGCGAACTGACTGCCGGCGTCCCCGAAGATAAGAAGAGAACCATTCCAGAACCTCGGACGAAACCATGAGATGAGAGAGCATAGCAAGGAGAATATCGTGGCTGACAGCGTTAAAGGCATTGGAGAAATCAATTAAAACCAAAACAGTAACCTTAGTATCCTCCATCGCTTCTCTAACGTCACCAGTCACTTTAAGGAGAGCGGAAGCTGTACTATGCCCAGGCCTGAATCCAGACTGAAACGAGCTAACAAGGTTGTTCCGGTGAACAAACCCCGTAAACTGTCTGTGAACGCAGGCCTCAAGCACTTTAGACAGGAATGGGAGAATGGAAATGGGTCGAAAGTGAGTGGGCAGGGAGGGGTTTGAAACTTTAGGAAGCGGGCGGACATAGGCCATACGCCAAAGGGATGGGAATTGTCCGGAATCAAGAGAAAAGTTAATGATGTGGGTAATCGGAGGAAGTAGGGTATCGAGGATCCAAACGACCATACTACGACTGATGCCGTCATCCCCCACAGCCTTGGATTTTATGGACAGGATGGTCTTTTTAATTTCGTCCAAGGTGACCGGAGAGAAGTGAAATGGTTCTATGATGGGACTAGCTAAGCCAGTAATGAAATTGACCGTCTGGGACAACATTTGGGAATCCAAATGACAAGTGGTTGTGAAGTGACGGTTGATATCATCAAGGCCAATTGTATTAGGAAAATCCACATGACGTGGTTTGCCGATACCAAGAGTACCAAGGAACTTCCAGATATCAGCAGGTGAAGAAGAAGATATGTTCTCGAGAATATGGCGGCGCTTAGCGTTACGTATCATCTGATTACACCGATTTCTAGCAACTTTGAAAAAGTTCCGATTTGCTTCACAGCGATCCTTTTTAAATTTATGAAAGGCCCGATCCCTGCGCCTCATCGCCATTCGAACCCCGGTCGTCATCCAAGGAGCAGGAGGACGCCGAAGTTTAATTTTTTTAACAGGAGCATGTCTGTCGTATAGAGCAAGGACCGCCCGATTGAAAATGCGCAGTTTATCGTCTACAGCTGTCGCCGCTGCCAAGTGATCCCAACTGATATCTGACGCATCCTGACGAAGCTTCTCAATGTCCATGCGCGCAAAACTCCGCATGTGCAGAACTTTTGGGACAGGTTTAGGCGGTTTTAGGACATAGGAGAGGAGAATGAGGTCATGTTGGGAAAATCCAGGAGCGGGACACTGACCATGATAGGGAACTAGGGAGGGAGTGGACGTGAGAATTAAGTAATAATAATAGTAATTACGCTTTATAGAGAGTTAAAAGCTGTCCAGGCGTAAAGTATCGCTTCACCCTATTTAGGATGCCCAGTTTCTTGGCCGCAGTTTGGGCTTTGTACTCGATGGTGGCTCCGAAGTTGAGACATGATGTCAACTCCATGCCTAGGAGCTCGATCCGATCAGTTACAGGATTCATTCCACCTCATGCGAGGTTTTGACACTATTGACAGCTCACTTCACCTAGGTTTTCATGGTGAAATTATACAGAATAGCACTACAGTTGTTGTGGTGATGCTTGCAGGAGCCCTATGTCCAGCAGTGGATGCCTAATGGAATTTATGATCATAATTAAATCTACTGAGTCGAATCCTTTAATTTTTACTAAGTATGTGTATTTCATTGCAATCCTACTATAATATTATATCCTGCTATAATATTATTAACGCGAAAGTTTGTGAGGATGGATGGAAGTATGTTTGTTACTCTTTCACGCAAAAACTACTGAACGGATTTAGATGAAATTTGGCATACAGGTAGTTTATAACCTGCATTAACATATAGGATAATTTTTATCCCGATATCTCTACGGGATCGAGACTTATGTGTGTGAAACCACGGGGCGCTGCTAGTATTTCCTATTCACAAATTGTATCCATTCTCATCCCTCAAAATGTCTCCAACTATTTGTATTTCACATCTCATATCAGATTCCAGTACAACAATTTTATTTTTTGATATTCGTGTTTCTTGGTATCAAAGGACTATCGAAGTATGTAATAAGAGATCTAGTAAACACCTAACGCGTTCCCTCTTTACATATTTATTAGAACACGCCTCTCCTATGTTATTTCCTTCATTTTTTAACATTTACTTCGGGTGTAATTTCAGACTTATCATATTCGTATCGTATTCGTATCATATCGTTTTCATATTTATGAAATTTTTCCTTTAATATTAGGTTTCCTTTCAATTCAGACTTCGGTATTATGAGCCATTTCTGTATGCCTCATACCGGTTTAGTAGGAGCTAGATAATATTGGATTTTGGAGCAAGGAAGATCTCGACTATCTAATTTCATTTTTCAGGGTTCCGTTTGGCACCCTTCGGGTACGGAATCCTATTACTAAATCTCCGCTGTCCATCCGTCCTTCGGTCCGTCAGTGGGCTGTATCTCATGAACCTTAATAGGTAGATTTATTTCTATTGCCGCTATAGTAAAAAATAAATTAAAGTTAAAAATTAAAGGGGGTATAAACTTTAAATTTAGATTTTTTTTCTTATGTGAGGTGGATGCATGTGGGGTGTCATTTTCTGGAACTCATTAAGTAGACTACAAATATATATTTTTTTTAACTTCAAAAATGAAGAAATAGGGGGCCGCAAAGGTTGTCAATTTTAGATCATTTTTGTACGAGCTCTATCGCAACAACTGAACCATTTAGGCATTTGAAACTTCTGTATATTATGTACCATACACTGTATTTAATCAACAAATACTAAAAACGCCGATTCATACGGTTTTTTGTTTAAATATGGGCGATTTTCTGCAACTGCAAAAAATAATAAAATTTTGTAATACACAGTATCATTATGAAATATTGTGCAAAGTTATCTATGCGATTGTTAAGATTCAAGATCAAACATATTCTTCGTTTAGTATTTTTTTTATATGTAGGTAGTATTAAATATTGTACGGTGGTACGGAATTCTGCGTGTGCGAGTCCGACTCACACTTGGCCGGTTTTTAATTATTATGCTGGAGATCTTAATGGATCAAGTACATACATACGAGATCTTAACAAGGCATGAACATTGGCATGGTTTGGGCTTTTCATTTTTTATTTATGAAGTAATGTGTCTCAATGTTACTGCTATGCATGTAAATAAATCTTCATGAAAATGAGATTACATATATTGATAGTTGCAGACATACTTTTACATTTAAAAGTTACTTATTCTCATAATTCCATATTGCTATTTGTATGGGATCTACTAATTAAATATGTAGCTTTCCAAAAAACAATAGAATGATGCACATTTTTTCTGTAAACAGTTATAAACCAGTAATATCTCAGAATGCTATTTTCAATTTTCCTAGGCGCTATTTCAAAAGAATCGGTGCGATATTTTCAATTTATTAAGGCACTATTTTCAATACTTTTCGCACTATTTCCAACGCCCTTATGTGCTATTTCCAGCATCTCAAAGCGCTATTTTCAAAATCGTCTTGAAAACCATCTCACGTTTTTCTTTTTAACAGAACGAAGAAGAGTGCAAGGTAGCAGACCTGTGCGTCCACGACAAGGTGCCGATGTGTGCCATCGACTCCTGCGGGGAGATGAGAACCTTCATAGACATGTGTGACATGCACGAGTTCAACTGTGATAGTAAGAAAGGTAACCAAATATGCTTTTATCGTCATTAATTAATTAATTCCTGATTTTTAGGCTTAAAAATATTTCCTCTCGAACTTTTCCATTACCTATTAAAAAAAAAATAATAATAATAAAAAAGAGATAATTTTGCAAAATTATTCCAACCAATGGTGCTTTTTAAATAGGAAAATTAAGTGTCATTGGCCAGGAATAGCAACTAGCTCACTCAGCGATGGGCAAACTACGGCCCGCCAAGGGTTTGGTCACCAATGTCATTTTGACAGTAAGAGTTTATTACTCTCAGAAATATGTTTTGCCGTTCGTAGCACATTTGTAGAAAAGGGAGGTTCCTCCGACCAGACGGGTATTGTGTCCGGTGGGCTACGGCCCAACGGTTGATGTCGGGATGTTGTATATATGCTAGTCGCGCGGTAAACTCTGATTGCGCGATGCAGGATTTTGCGTGACGTCAGTGTGATGCGTTCCATTGTGGCGATGTAGATGCCGCCACACATTTATTGCCATTGCGAACTTTTTTTACTAAACATAAGTCAACATAACCAAATTCGAATTACTGTAAGATTTTGTTTTGAAATTGCGCTGGTGCGCTCCACGCTTGTTATCGCGGCATGTGTAGCATTTTAGCCTTTGAAGATTCTTATGGTGAATAGCAACATTAAACCACATGCATTTCTTTTATTATGGCCCCTGATGAAAAAAGTTTGCCCACCCCTGAGCCAACGGAATGATTGATCGAGAGAACATTGTCACCCAACAACATGAATTTCCAATTATTTTGTCGATACAATATTGATATGACTTCTCAATCATTATTTTTACAGCAGTCGTCGATGTATTGAAAAACCCTATATAAACAATTTTCGATGTATTTCGTTCTTTTTATATTTACAGATTTCAAGCAGAGGCCGATCCACGAATGCTGGGTGACTTGCAAGCGAGGACGCTCATTCAAGAAACCAGAATACAGAACAGACTGTAATATTAACCCCAAACCTAATGTTAGAAATTAAATTATTTGATTAAATTATATTTGACTTATTTGAATAAATAAACTGGAGTTATTTATAATTCTTAATTACTACAAAGGTACAAGATAACACTACATATATACTATACTATGCATACACACTATACATACATACAATATATATATATATATATATATATATATATATATATATATATTATGTACAAGTATACAATAAAAAATAAAAAAGGGGGAAGAGCTCATTGGGCATCAAAAAATTCGTCCGCATCGCTGTCAATGGGAAAAGGGCCCAAAAGGCTGGCACCATTGCCACGCTGAATGGCAATACTGATTCTTAGGGCTAAACATAGGCTAGCCCTCTGGTCCCGTAAAGAGACGACCAACCGCTTGGCGATGTCCCGAATTACTCGATGAGCACTCGGACCCCACGGCCCTAGTGTTTCAACCCCAAACGGCTCAAACATATAGCTCCCAATGAGGCTGTTATATTTGCGCCGTTTGAGGTTTTCTGCACCTGCAGCAGCCGCCCCAGCACAGCCCGCCGTGCTAGGAAGATGAAATGGCGCGAGGGTGTCGACACAGGTCGCATCCCACACCAAAGGCCTACCCAACTTCCAAGGCATTATGGTCATTTCGTCTGGCCTCTTCCCATCGTCGCGTGCCACGCCATTGGGTTCTAAAACAGCTGGCACCCCGGCGGTGACAAGAGCCTGACAGATGATGTCGTTAATGCTGGCGTGCCGTGCCATACAACCAGCGCTCTTGCTGCAGAATAGGCCATGGTGTCTGAGGCAGTCGACTCCTTCACCGTATAGACAGCGATGTGGAGCTCCGCAAGGAGCGCCCAGACGCAAACATGTAGCGAGCCGGAATGTGGTGTCACCCAGCATAGTGCCTATGTTGTGTGTCGGTAGCGCCTGAAGCCAGAGGCCCGACTCCCATTCACCCACAGCCAGCAGGCGGGCACGCTCAGCAGTATTAGTGGACGTATTAATGAGTTTATTCCGTACCAACCTGCAGAGCGGCTCATCCCACTGTCTCTGGGAAGACGGGTTCTCGGGCAGAACCGTATCCGGGCAAGCAATTTTCCAGGCGTTCACCGCATCGGTCAAACACGGTACTTCAGAGTTAACCTGAGAAGGGGCTAAGATTTTTGCGGTTAACTTTTCGGTGCTGTGGACCGAGGACAGGAACGCCGGTAGGCTTACACTAGAAATTTTGCGGACGCCGAGCCCACCAAAACGAATGGGTCTAGTGTGGCTTGCAGCCACGCGCGGTCGTCCAATGCCACATTTAAAATGGATGTTAAAGTACTTCGAATAATATGATCGATTTTGCCTAAAAGGTGTCTGTTTCCATAAAGAGGAAGAGCGGAGAAAAAACATAAAATTTGGATTTGATTAAATTTTATAAATTATATTTGACAAATTAAATTATTTGAAAGCTCAAAAATTTTATTTTCAAACTTTTATTTCTTTCAATATTCAATAGAAGGACAAGGATAGGTAGGAACAAAAAGACGGATGTAAAGTAAGAAACTGAAATTTATAAGGAATTTAAATATTAGAGTCCTAATGAAGTATCATTTAAACTTGAGTAAAGACACGCAGAAGTAGTAAAATAGAGCTGTAACTGTTTACTCGGGTGATAATGGACTATTCTATGACTAAATACTTCTACTACTACACATTTATTACCTTTGCATTTATTTATTGCATTTATTATTTTTACCTACATGCTTTTTTTTTTTTGGCTTTGATGTAGGTAATTGTACTTTTCAAATATTGTTAGTTTTAAGTTCTTTTTCTGTTTCCATTCATGATACTGTGTGCACTTGTGGCATGTGCCAATAAACGTTTTTTCTTTCTTTCTTTCTTTCTTACTACTTAGTACTTACTACTTGTCGTTGTGATTTTGTTCTCGTTGCTGGCTGACAGTCTTCTTTTGTTTTCGTCTCTTATATATTTAGTATGTATGTATCTATGTATATATTATCTGGCATATTTATCTACTATATAGCATATGTGTGTATCTGTGTATCTATTATAGTATACTGTACTTATATACTTTTTATTTGCACCAAGAACAACCTCATTTAATGTCCATAAAATCACTGTCCATTCCAAGGTTGCCTGGAAGAGATCGCAGTATGCGATAAGGCCGCCAATTGTATATTTTGTAGTTTAAGATGTATCTTTATGTAATGTGTAATCTGGTGTACAATAAAGTATATATAAATAAATAATAATAAATTAATTAAAGTAGAATTACAACCTCTATTCTATCTATTACATAGCCTTCCTCAAGAATTGGGCTACCAAATGCAAAAAGATTTTCAAATCCGTCTAGCAGTTCCAGAGATTAGCGCGTTCAAACAAACAAACTCTTCAGCTTTAGTATTAGTATTAAGTCTTCCTATAATATTATAAATGTGAAAATTTGGATGTTTGGATGTTTGTTACTCAGTCATGAAAAAAATGGCTGCAGGGATTGAAATGAGATTTGGCACACAGATAGTTTATACTCTGGATTAACACGTAGAATACTTTTTATCTCGGTAGTTCGTTCCCGTGCGATAATTTTCGACCTCCACGCGGGCGAAGCCACGGGACTAAGGCTAGTATTAATATATAGAAGATAAATAAATAACTGCCTACGACAGCAAATTGATGGAAGGCATCGCATCGACGTAGCATTATCTTATTCAAAACTGAAATAAAACTAGTAAAAACGTGAATATAAATTCGAACTATCTTTATTTTGACGACAACCATTTTCAATTGGATAAACTATAAATTTTTCGAACGTTTTATTTCTTTTTCTATAGCTCTATAAAATGTTCAAGAGTTTTATTAAGTAGAATTTCGTTTTCATATTTCTGAACCCAAACTCATAAACGAATTCCTAAAACTCATGTATGTGAATAAAATGGTTTTCCATAAAAACGGTGTGGTGTAGAATGTTCCAATATATTTTTGTTCTTTTAATTATCGTTCTGACTTTCGTAAATGATATTTACGCTCATGTGGATGGAGCAAAAGTAAGTAACTTAGGGCGAAATTCCCCATTGAAACTGAACGCGATCCGCATTAAACAGCTGTCAGTGACATCATTTCATTTATATATTTAACCATATAAACATTGTCATTACATATTAAATAAAATTATAACATGAAGAAACAATATTTAAAAGCCAAATTAAAATTGATGTGAAAATTATAGTTCAAGAGTCAATTAATTTAAAACATGTCAACAAATAAATATAATGTCAAACTCACTGTCAAAATATTAAGAGTACAACAAAAATAATTTTTAAAGATTGATCACGGCTATTATTAGTGACTATTTATTGAGGAATAATGACACTGACAGCTCTTGAACTCGCTTTAAATGTGCTGATCGCGTTCAGTTTCATTGGTGAAGTTCGCCCTTAATATTCGTATTAACTAACAGTAGCCAGACCGTTCACTATAACTTGTCCCTTTTTTTTTTGGATGGGAAATCATCAAATGACTTCTCCCGCTCTGGGCGGAGCAGGAGGGCATGTCAGACTTTTACTGAGTAAATCCCACCCGTGTTCCTTCAGTTGCCTGTGCCCAGGGGCCACGGTAACTCTTTCGAACATCCCGCAACCCCAGCTGGCATAGGCCCCAGCGGACCCCGTCAAACTATAACTTGTTCCTTGCCGTCATGTTGGCAAAATTGCTTACCGGTATGTAACAACGCATAAACATGACAGCAAGGGACAAGTAACTGTGAAGGGTCTGTATAGTCATATAGGCTTTTTTTTTTATTTGAGATAGGTTTGATCTTGACTCTAGTCTAGGTCAGAGATGACAGAGACAAAGTCGACGATGGAGCGAGCTTACCCAGAAGAAGACTGTTAACTCTCACTTTGAAGAAATCGGGGTTGTATACGTTCGGAAACACAGACGCAGGCAGAGAGTTCCACTCCTTTGCTGTGCGCATCGCAAAAGACATTTGGAAACGCTTAGTACGAATTGATATATTGTATAGTCGATATCGTAACCACTTTTTTTTTGTGGGTGGAAATCATCAAATGACTTCTCCCGCTCTGGCGGAGTGGGAGGGCGTGTCAGACTTTTACTGACTGAAACCCACCCGTGTTCCTTTTGTTGCCTGTGTCGGGGCCACGGTAACTCTTTCGAACATCCCGCAACCCTGGCTGGTATCGTAACCGCTGTACCACTATTGACAACGTTCCCAGTAAATGGGGAAGGTCGGGCGAAGCTAATTGTAGATTGCGTAATCATAACTAGGTCTCTACGGCCTATAATAAATTTAACATTTCGTTCATTCATTCCAATTCGTGTTCATTCATGAGTTTGGGTTTATTCCACTATTCTCGTTATTTTTGGTGATTTCAATATTTTAAATCAAGTATTTGACATAGAAAGTGTCAGAATTTAAAACCATATTATTATATACAGGCCTCCTCTCTTCGAAAGCGAGTGGGCTGTAATCCACCACGCGGGCGCAGTGCGGGTTGGTAGATGTCACATGTCTTCAAATTTTTGGTTCTAGCTGCTAGCTTTCCTTCAACGTTTTAACAGCAGTGGTGATGAAATTATTTACGTAAAGTAAAGCCATGCCTGGGTTCGAACCATAGACCACGACCGACCGTAAGTCGGGGCCGTTAATTTAGGCTGTGTAGGTATTCATTGCCTTTAAATTACGGATCTGTTTTGTATGTTTAAACTAAGACATAATTAGTTATCCAAATGGTTTTCAGTTGGAAGAGGAATGCAAGATAGCAGACATCTGTCGTCATGACCAGGTTGCGATATGTGGCATCGACTCCTGCGGGGAGATGAGGACTTTCATTGACTCCTGCGACATGCATGAGTTCAATTGTGACAGCAAGAAAGGTAAGATCCATATGAATGTAATGATTTTCTATATTTTTTTGCCAATATTTGGGAGAAACTGTACAAAAGTGATGACAAACCAAATATTTGGTAACGTTAGGTGCATTCATAAACTGCTGATAGTGGTATTAAGGTATCCAAAAGTAGTTTGGTTTGACAGGTTTTCGTACCTATAAATAAATCTCGTAAAAGAACCGCGAAAAATCGAATAAAATACATATCGAACAATACGCGATACCTCAGTTCAAAGATTCAATAACAAAGTTCTACTAAGTCTTCAGTTTTCAATATATTATCTCAGAAGAACCAAGGAAAGAGACTACTGCCCGTTTTCACTAACATTAGAGGACACCTAAATTAATGTCTAAATAAAAGTGCTCTGATGGATTTTCAACTTTCGTCGCTAAGCCAAAAGTACATAACAGCATGCCCATCATCATTCACATAGATCATCAATTTTATTATGGTTGCCTACAAATACGGATCATAATATATCTACCTAGTCCTTTAAGTCCATGCCCAAAACGACATTGATTAAAAAATTCAGACATATATTAAACAATATCTCGCTGGTCTAGTATTCCCGAGTCGGGCGAAGTGTTACTGGATTTTTCCATCTGGAATTTCTCAGTAGCAGCCCGGAGTCTGGATTTGTGCCTGGTTGATGGTAATAGGCTCGCCCCCTATTACATGGAACTAAAACATGACTAGCGAAATGTGGGTGTACTATAAGTAGATACACCTCTGCCCAACCCTTTGGGGAATACAGGCGTGAAGTTATGTATGTAATATACAAAATCTACTGCAATCTTAACTGGAAGGACTAAAGCATGTCTACCTAAGTAATGGTTTAGCTATTTTCAGCACTTTGGTGACGCATCCAGAGTCCAGACGACGGCGACGGGGCAATAAACTCACTGTTCTATCGTATACATTCAAGTCTCCTCTATAACGTACAGTAGGCCGCACATCAGTGGTAACAAAACCAATACAGAGTTATTTTACATTGGCTAGCTATATCCGTAGACGCGATGGGGATCGATATCCAAATCCAAACACGATAATATAAAAAATATAAAGATTTGAAGTTTTTTTTTTTGGGAGGTCAACTACCGCGTTAGTTTTGTTACTTGAAATAAGAGCTGAGAAAAACTGTTTTCTTATGTTTTTAAATCGTGTTAAGATGTCAATACCCATCACGTCTGTGAAGTTTACAAAAAAAAATACTTATTTTTTAAATTGATATTTCAAGTGACTACAATAACCGTGGTTGATCCCAGGAAAAAAATCATCAAATTTATTACTTTTTTGTTTTATCATGTTTAGATATCGTGACCCATCGCGTTTGCGGAGTTTAGCTAGCCAGTTTTAAATAACCCTGTATAAGCTAATCTCATAAACTCAAACTCTCAAACTCAAAGCATTTATTTCAAATAAACCAATTACAGGCACTTTTGAATTGTCAAGGGGTCGGTCAGTCAGAAAGATGAAGCTAGTTGCACATTCCAAAGTGTAGTAGGTTCCTCTGAAGAAGAACTGGCAAGAAACTCTCGTTCAACGAAAAGAAACATAATCTATTGAAACTTCGTAAGCCAGCTCAAGGTGTTACCACCAACGAGTGGTCGACTGTACTAGTAACTTACGAAACTGCTTCTATTTAAGACCTCCATTCATGAAGACTTTTAGTACCCTAATCTCAGTATTTTCGAGCAACGTGACTCTAATCTAGAGAAACTAAGAATTGCTTTGTTTACGGCTTCTTCATTCTAAAATGGCTGAAGTTTGGCAGAAAATAGAAGCTATTGAGCTC
Organism: Fissipunctia ypsillon; assembly: GCA_947568875.1. Classification (NCBI taxonomy): domain Eukaryota; kingdom Metazoa; phylum Arthropoda; class Insecta; order Lepidoptera; family Noctuidae; genus Fissipunctia; species Fissipunctia ypsillon. Next base: position 12,552,080 of record OX387666.1, on the reverse strand, counting down.
TGGATTACTTGATACTGAAGAGCTAACTTTGGCCAGATTGTATATAATGAGGATTAGCCACAATCGTTTAGGACTTATTGAAAAATCCTAACTATAGGATCCTTTAAGCCGCCGTTATTCGATATAATCCCTCGATCGCCCCGGATAGTTATCATGAGGTTTTCCAGACAGCTAAGTACACCAGAAATAAGTCTTGAGAATACTACAATACTTTGTACAGAGCCAGACAAACTGTGACTCAATACTCAATTATATACTTAATAAGGAGAAAGCGCCAGGGTAGCCCGCGAAATTCATTTTTTTTACGTTTGTAGGTCAGTATTATTTTGTATGTTGATTAAAATATGATTCGCGACCGTAACAAATCTGTATTTACAGAATTATAATCAGTAAAGTCATCTTGGAGCTTGTGGCTAAGAAATAACAGCCGCACGGGTCAATCGATCAGGTTAAGTTACGCTTGCCACGGTTGGTCCGTGGATGAGTGACCATCTTTAGGTACCAAGACCCTTCCGTGCCTCGGAAAGCACCTTAAGCCGTTGGTCCCGGATGTCATTCGTGTATCTTTGACAGTCGTTACGGGTCGTCAGAAGCCCGAAAGTCTGACAACCAGTCTTACCAGGGGGTATCGTATTACCCAGTAACTGGGTTGTGGAAGTCAGATAGGCAGTCGCTCCATGTAAAATACTGGTATTCAGCTGCATCTGGTTTGACTGGAAGCCGACCCTGACATAGTTGGGAAAAGGCTAGGCAGATGATGAATCAGTAAAGTCATCAATACAACTTTCTAAGACCAAGTATTCCTATTGAATGACTATTTCATGAAATTTAAACATTTGAGGATTATACTAACTTTTGGAGTTATATTACTGATTCTAATGATTATAATTCGTGCGGTCGCGAATCATACTTTAATCAACATACACCCAGACACTGAGCTGCAAATTACAAAAATCTTAAGAAAATTTGAATTTAGTGGGCTACCTTAGCGCTTCCCCCTTAATCAATATTTACGAATATATATTGTTTAAATATTGATTATTATATATGAAGTATTGAAAAATCTCAATTTGTACCGTTTGTAGAAATAACATAATAATATGTATTATTATGTTATTTCTACATACGGTACAAATTGAGATTTTTTGTAAGCTTTGTCCCATTATGTTTATGCCAAGCGACATTTTAAGTTGTCTTGGCACTATAACAGACAATATTGTCTACATCTTGTTACAGTACTTTGTACTTTGTTGACCCAGACCAAACGGCTTATGTAAGTTTTAGGTTAACCTATTTAGAAAGGATTTTTTGACATGTAACTTGAAAGGTTGTACAGGGGATGAAACCACAAACCACTGAATGAAGTTTTGAAGAGTCGGCCAAACTGGAAAGTCAGCGATGCGAGGAGTGGAATCATCTACAAAATGGTTCAAAAGACGTAGGTGTTTCTCTCTGCTGAGACTAACTTACCTTGTCACTAAATGTTCTTACACACGAGCGACATGCGCCAACGATCGCCACCGACATGTGAACGTCATCAGCCGTCGACGCGACGGACGCGACACGCTACAACTGCAAGCGTCGCTTTCGGTCAGCGGCTGTCGCCGACATGTCGGCGGCGGTTGTCGGCGCGGCGACGACCGCCGTCGACGCGTGTAGTTCCCTCTGCCGTTGTCGCGTATATATCTCACGTGTGTAAGAACACTAACGCGTACGTATGCAAGATGTTCATACTGTTTTCACTGACTCCTAAGACACAGGCACATATACCCAGTTTAGTAGTCAGGGAACTAAAATTATTGTGACCTAGTTATAAGCTTCAGTTCTCTTAGTTTTTGGTTCTTGTACTGGGATGGCTTTTGGTGAAATAAAGAATTAATTTATTTATTTACTGTACATTTAACAACACCCAGCGGTATCCATAATTTGCCCTGATGGGCGACTAACGCTCCCGTTTCACAGTGATTTCTTTGTTTGTATAAGTCTGGTAGAAGCTTTAGCCTATTTCCTAGATAGCATTAGATTTGTTCTAGCTAGGACCTCCCTATAAGATATCAATTTCAATTCAAGCACCTCTAACCGACCAATTTAAGTAGGCCCTCAGCTCAATATAAAAATAAAAGAAAATACAAATGAATCTGAGCCCCTTTGGGGTCTTTCTGGAGTGGCACTAGACACCCACGCTTGTCATCCAATACTTACTATTGTTTTCGTAAAACTGACGCTTCACGTATATAAAAGAATATAGGTAGGTGTCTATACTGAACGTTCAGAATTCGCGGAATTTTTGTATGTGTTTGATGTAGGAATTTAACCTTTCAGAGAGAATCCGAAGAATTTTGTGATCAAATATTCAACCTAAACAAGGTTGAATATTTTCTATATAATATTCTCTCATTGTAAATAGCATAGGTAACGTTCAAATGAAAGATTTCAACTATATCCTATTCAAACTCTGTAGTTTAATCCCCGTCTTTTTCATATCAATCAAGATGCCTAACCTCTTATCTCAACTATGTTGGGGTCGGCTTCCAGTCAAACCGGATACCAGTATTTTACATGGAGCGACTACCTATCTGAGTTCCTCAACCCATTAACTTGGTAACACGATACCCCTTGGTAAGACTGGTTGTCAGAGTTTTGGGCTTCTGACTACTCGTAACTACTGGCAAAGATCTACGAATGACAGCCGAGACCAACGGCTTAACGTACCTTCCAACGCATTTTTTTTTTTCTTTGTGGATGGGAAATCGTCAAATGACTTCTCCCGCTCTGGGCGGAGCGGGAGGGCGTGTCAGACTTTTACTGACTAAAAACCCACCCGTGTTCCTTCTGTTGCCTGTGCCGGGGCCACGGTAACTCTTTCGAACATCCCGCAACCCTAGCTGGCATCGGCCCTAGCGGACCCCGTCAATAGTGCAGACATCTCTTTGAGGCGCGCGTGGAACACGACGCGCCGTCGACTCGGGCTTGGTCCTTACCGGATGGCGAGCTACCCATTGCTCGCCGTCCGCAAGCCCGACCTTCCGACGCATGGAGGGGTCTCTATGTGTAATGGATGGTCACCCACCCGAGAACCGACCGCGGCAAGCCTATCTTAACCTTCGATCGACCCGTGCGGCTGATATCATTGATCACCGACTTCATGTATCATTTTTAATTGTTATAATCATCAGTCATTCCGGCATTCCTTTATTTTTCCTTTTTGCTATTATTTACAGATTTTTAATACTTGCCTGTTGAACAATGTCTGTCAACATTAGTGCACGCTTAGGTAGGACTTTTGACTATATAAAGTGGCTTAATATACAGAGTGTACCAGAAAGGTGTGGTCAAAATTAAGGGTGTGGTACAGACCACCAAACTGAACAACTTTCTCCAAGGGACCAACATCGTAATCGCGAAAAATTTATCAACTGTCCCATATAAAACTTCAACACCTACTCGACCCAACTGAATTTTGTTTCTCGATTACGGTATTGGTCCCATGAAGTTGGAGAAAGCTGTTTAGTTTGATGGTCTGTACCACACTCTTAAATTTAACCATACCGTTCTGGTGTCATGTATTTATAAATTATGCAAATGCAACTATTGCCGCCATCTTACGCAAATGAAATTAAAAGTTATTGTTGTCTCTATTCGGTCAGTCTTTGGCAATAAATAGGAAATAACAGTAGTTATTGTGAATGTTATGTTGAGCAATACGTATTAAGAGTTTTAAAAGATTATAACTGTAGCAGTGGCGCAGCTACAATTATCATTAGAAGGAAGCCGATGAAAAATTTTTCATTTCTCATCAACTCAGACAAAAAACTATGATGTACTAAACTGATATTAAATATAATTATGTAATGTGATGTTATACACAGTTACACACACAGGTGTATTTGGCAATAGTAGGTAGACATTAAGAAGAGTGGTTGTTCCGAAGGGAAGCCGATAAGAATCGGGTTGTATGAAGGCTGCGCCCCTGAACTGTAGTGTTTTATCCCCAGTTTTAAGTCTGGATAACAGATTATATAATAGTACACCTTATTTACCCGAAAAGTTGGGCAGAGGTGTACCTATAGTACACACACATTTCACCAGTTATGTTTAAGTCTCACGTAATAGAGCTGGATAATAATAACATAATCAGCCTATAACGTTCCTATTGCTGGGACATAGGATAGGCCTCCTCTCTGTGAGAGGAATCGGGCCGTACCCGTAATCCACCACGCAGGCCCAGTAAGGGTTGGTGGATTTGGTGGACCGTTTTGAGAGCAGTGGTGATAAATCACATATGTGCAATGATAACAGTGCTCAATTCGGAGCCCATATGCCTCTTATTTCTTATGTCACAGTTTTGCTCATCCACTGACTTCGAATATACAAATATTTTTGAACATTTACTATCTTTTTGCAGACTACACGCAGAAACCGGCCCACGAATGCTGGGTAACATGCAAACGAGGAAGAAGCTTCAAGAAACCACTTTACAACGCAGATTGTAACATAAATTCCATTTAAAACAAACCTTTTATAATCAAAAATATTTTTAATAATAACAATATTTCTAATATTTACAAAAGAATTGAACAATAACTTACAGACGTACTTATTGTTCGAGATCACAAATTTTCATTGAAATTCTTAAACTATCATATTATTAAAATTTAAGCCATCAGGCCAAACCGGTTTACCTTAGCATGCAATCACAATTATTAACATATATAATTGGAATTTAAATTACTTTTACATAAATAAACATGTTAGAAATTACATAATTTTAATATTCTACCATTTATGACTTAGAATATTTTAATTTACTCTAAAACTAATTTATTAGTATACATTTCTTTCTACTTAAAATATACAAGGTGACAGATCTTACTAATAAAAATTATATTGTACCATGAATTTTACATTCTAAATTTTTACAAAAATATTTACAAAAAGAACATCTTCACCCACATTCATCCCATCTTTGATCTACCTAACACTCAACATTCACACACAAAAATTCTTCTCCAAATCAATGCCTATCCAAAAATCCGGCATTCTTCACAATATGGTAAATACTCTCACGGGGAATCTTCTCAGCTTCCCTTTCAACGACTTGCATCTCTTTATTGGTAAACCAGGACTCCTTAGCAAGACCAGCAGCTACATGTGGATTATCATAAAAGTCCCTGGACTTCAAAAGTCCTCTTGGAAGTTCGGCTTCACTGGCAGCGTTAAGTTCTACTGCTGGGTGAGGGTGGACGGCGGCGAGTCCTGGCGATACGTACTGCACTCCAAGAGGTTGGTACGGCTGGGCGAAGAAGAGGCCAGGTCTGGCCTGAGCCAGCGCCAAAATGGCAGCAGTTATGATGAGGAAACGCATTTTGATCTGAAAGAGAATGATTATTCAGTGGTTGAAAAAACAAAGCTTAGTTCAGACATATTACGGATAAGGCAGTGGTGTTGTGTGCGAGTTGTTTTGATCAGTCAACTATGGCTTTGATTCCCTGCTCGTGGGTTTTGATGAATGGTTACTTATACAATGATGGGTTCTTGAAGTCATACAACACCAATCAAATCGATATACAAGCTGCTTTTTTATTGGCTAAGGAGCTGCCACTACAGTCTTGTACTCATAATTATGAACAACTTTTACTATGGGACTGAACCTGAAATCGCAAAGCAATCAGCTGTGCCCTACATTTTGACGAGCTATGCGAACATAAATGTACGGAACAGCTGATTTTTCTTCACTGGTTCAGATTTGGTCCCCTAGTAAAAGTTGTTCATAATGATGAGTACAACACTATCGTGGCAGCTCCCAAGCCAATAAAAAGCAGCGCATATATACTTATGTATATATAGGTACGTCTTGGACTTTCGTTTCAACAGACTGAACTGATTTAAAATAGTGCAGGTATACTGGATGATTTTTTTTACCGTCTCGAAATTTTTACAGGGTGTTCTAACCATGAATATGAACAACTTTCACTATGAGACCAACTCTGCAATCACGAAAAAAAATCAGCTGATTCATACAAAAGTTCAATACCTATTCGACCAAAATGTATGAATCAGCTGATTTTTTTTCGTGATTTCAGAGTTGGTCCCATAATGAAAGTTGTTCATATTCATGGTTAGAACACCCCGTAAAAATTTCGAGACGGTGAAAAAAAATCATCCAGTATATAGGTATGAGGACCAAACGATTGATGTCGGGAGGTTGTTTATGTGTCGTGGCCACATCTTAGAATTGATCATTCATGAAGTGATCGACCATTTCATGAAATGGTCGTATTTCATTAAATAGAACATCGACCGCTGGCCACATCATGATGTGGTCTGGCCAGATCATTGAAGACTCAACGTTTGACGATATGAACAGTTAAACGCACGACTACTTCATGATGTGGCCAAACATTCGTGATCATATCATAAAATAGTTAGATTATCCACCAGTAGAGGCGTTGATGTCACTTTGTTTTTGTTGTGCATCTATTCCTATTCGAATAATTCCCAAGTAACTGCGAACAACTTGGATGTAGTGCTCGCCGACCGCTACTGCGGTACCCCGCTCGCTTCGCTCGCTCAGCTCGCACGCGGTTGGTCACAGTTCTAACCTAACCCATTTATTTGGTCGGGTTGCCAGTAGCGGCGTTAAATGCAACTATTTTGCTATATGCCCAGTGGTCAGCTGGGAATATTGATAAATACGTTACTTTCGTCACGATATGGCCATTTCTACGATCGGATCACGACAGATACCCCTACATTAATGATATGGCCAATCATTAAACGTCGACGTTTAAACGATATGGCCAATTTCAGCTGGCCATTTCATGCAATGACCGAACACTTCATGAAATGATCAATTCTATGATCTGGCCACGACTAGTCGCGAGGTAAACTCTGATTGCGCGATGCAGGATTTTGCGTGACGTCAGTGTGATGCATAGTTCGCATATGGCGATGTAAATGCCACCACAGGTACATATTAAACCATTGCATTTTAATTAAATAACCTATGAATTGTATCGCAGGTCTGCTTAAAGAGATTGCTTTAGAAAGAAAAGGTATCATTGTACTTTTCTTATCTAATTTTATTCTCAGTGATAAAGGCTAGATACTAATTTTAGTGATGATAATACTGGAAGTAGCTTTTGTATCTACATCTATGCATAGTATATGACAAAGTTGCTTTTCGTGTGTGTCTGTGTGGCTACTTAGATCTTCTAAACTACATAATAGATTTTGATGCGGTTTTCACCATCATTTAGAGCATTTATTCCGGAAGGTTTATGTGCACCTTTGTATTTAACTTTGATAAAGCTCAGAAATCTCGATGATCTGACATATTGCCATTGCACTCGTGGGAAGCAAGGGCGGGTCAGTAGTTATTGACAGAATATTTCCAGGACGTATCACCTTGAAACTTTTCATGTTGTTTAAAATCAAATATTATTATAAAAAATTCGGTGTATATAAAAACCTTCGTAAAATAATAATCTACAAACGACAATCGTTTCTTTGAATATATTTCATCGATCTAACTTATCACCTTCTACCTTATCGGTCATTTGTTTCCTATCCTATGTCTTGTTGTTTAAACTGATTCTGATTATGTAAACAACAACGCTTTAATGAAATTTCTTATACAGGGTAATTTAAAAACACAAATAAGGCGCACTCTATACAAGCGCCTAAGTCAAATAATTTTGGAACAAAAAAATTCCATTTCCAAAAATAATTAATTAATTAACATAGCTTTTGTGTGTAGATGCTGTAGAATAAAGATGGGTCTTTATCAATAAGACAAGCAAGAAAGCTAGCTTGGGCGGTAATCCAGAACTTTAACATGTTAATCATTCAGAATTTCAGAGAAACTTGAACTGACAAGGTACAAGGGTTTAATTCGTCACCCTTGAAGCATTTTCGACAAACCAGAATCTTTCAGTAATTAACTTTTTTTTTTGTAAGATGAAAAACATATAATTATCTTTTTTGTATGGTTCAAATACATCTTACAGGTAAGACTAAAGGTAAGTAATAATTATTATGCTTCAAAACCGTAGAGGAACTGCAAAAACTTTAAATATGACGTCAACTTCTTATATAACAGGTCAAAATTAAGATTCTCTTCTGTTGAAGTTTAGACGTGATTACTGATGGAACGATGGAACATAATTAGATAGGGCAAAACTTATACAAGTAAAAGTGTTTTCTTTTTCACCTTACAAAACTTATCGTTTTAGATCACCTTCTACACACGTCTACTGCCTAAATACCAAAACTATAGTAACGAAAACAAATCCAAGTCAAAACGCACGCACACAGCACAAAAAACTAACACACACTACACTTACAATAAGTTTCACGGTCACAGAATCAACGCAAGCGCAAGGCGGTACTGCGCGCGGGCATACAGTGCAACCAATATATAGCCGGTCCGTCCAAGTAACCTTCTACTCGCTTCCGGGACAGCTGGCCAGTTGGGAACGTCCAACTGAGTTGCTGACAAGGATTTCGTATACATTACATTAGTAACTCGTTGAGATGCGGATCAAGCGTTTTTGTTAGTCGTACAGGGTTGACAAGTGAATCAGCTGTTAGATTTTTAACCGACTTCAAAAAAGGAGGAGGTTCTCTGTTTGTCGGAATCTTTTATTTCTTTTATGTGTGTTCCCCGATTACTCGAAGACGGCTGGACCGATTTGGATAATTCTTTTTTTGTTTTAAAGGGTTCCCAAGTGGTCACATTTTTATCAGGTCAGGATCTGATGATGGGATCCTGGAGATATCGAGGGAACTCTTCAATTATTATAGGCACACCTTGCGCGACGCGCGGTGGTTTGGGTATTTTTTATAGTAACTTGTTCATTTGCTCTCGGAAAGAACCATTCGGTGAAGTGGAACTGATGATGAAGACCACAGATGGCCACCGGAACTATTAATAGTATTTCACGGGTTGCGATTCGATTACTCTAAAATAGTTGCTAAACAAATTATGCTCGTCACAACGCATATGGTGAAGTGGAGCTGATGATGAAGTACCAGGAGAACTCCTCAACATTTAACGTCCCTGCATCGGGAAAAGCAATATTTTGTAAAGGTGATAAGCAGTTGTCATTAGGTTATTGTAACTTAGACAAATTACAAACCGATAAACTAAAAATTAAAAATAAAAAAACTTTTTGCAAAAAAATACAAACGACTTCCAAAAAAAAAAACACTACATAGTGAAAAATAACTTTAATTTCGGAAATCAGTGGCAACAACCTAAAATACAGATCCAAAGACACCGACTTCCGAAATTAAAGTTATTTTTCACTTGGGAGTTTTTCTTTTTTTTGGAAATCGGATTTATTTTTTTGTGTAACAGAATATTTTTGAAGTGAAAAATTCTTTAGGCGCTTTTTGGTAGGGGAAAATCTTATGGGTTCGCGACATGCTCCAACGAGTTCAACTACTCAACGCTAGAGGGCGCTATAACCAAATTATTCTATTTAGCACGATAATGTCTTTGAAATAGATGTCGGCCTGTGTACATGTTAATATCTTAAGTTTTCACTTCTGTCGGCAGTCCACACTTCTGACTGCCTATTTTTTGCACAACTCAAATTGTACGAACTATGTATGTAGATGTAGAAATGCTTTATTTTGATGCCAGGAATAATGAAACAGGATCAAAGTTAAAACTTTTTTTTTAAGAAACCGTTGTTGAAGCACTGGAGGGTCGAACTCGACGCATATCTTGGAGTTTGACCACACAACAAGCAACGGGTAGATAACCATGAAAGAATGTAAGTCCCCCTAATATGCTTTCATTCTTCACTGCCATCAGTGGGACCGGATTGATTTACAAAAAAGTCAATGCCAAAAATAACGATGAAGCTTTTCTTTGTCAATAGACAAAGTTTCAAAAATTATACATCCTAACATTAAATGTTGGGATGTTTAATTTTTGAAACTTTGTTTCTGTATAGAACACAATTTTCTGAGCGCAAACAACCCTGGAGAAAGTTCGTGCTACATGTATTAAAGTATTAAGGCTTACAAAAGTCTGACATGGGTCGACTTGTGTTTACAAATGCGGAGACTAATATTAGGCTCTGCTATGTTCATGTACTTTAGCTATTGTTACTTTGTTGAAAACGGTATTTCATCAAAAATCAGCTAACTTTGTATAAGGTACGCTGTATTTGGTAACAAGTATTAATTGTGGTGTTCACAAGAATCACTTGTTGGGACTTGGGGTTTAGAGTAAAACCACCGAAGGATAAGGAAGTCACATTAACTATAACGATTTTGTAACAGAAGGAGTTCCTTCTGAGCATGATGATACAGAATGTCACACTTGTGTCACTCTTGTGTAAGGAGTCGAGACAACGAAGTCGAGAATATTGCGGACACCACAGTACTAATAGCGGTGGCGATGCTGGGGTAAGGCCTATAGCCATCACAAGGTCAGTAGCCATCTTTCGCCTGATGATAATGATTCAGAAGAATATGAAATTCTAAAGTCTAAATTGGTAAGTCAATTATATAATTGCACTATCAAAAGGCATTAAACCAAAACTTACTTACTTACTCAGGCTTTCGGAAAGGACAAAGCAGCGCACATTAATAAAGTTATAAATAAAATAAAAAAGCTACAATATGTAAATGTCAATTGCGATCAATTAAAACCAGTTATATGTAAGTCCAAGGTTTCAATTATTTTTGTACCTTCATAAAAACAAATTATAAGCTGGTTGGAATGTAAGCCTACGATACGAGATACGAGATATATAAAATATGTATATACTTGTAAAACCTTTGTGTTACCAAAAATTATTTCATTCAGCCCTTTCCGTAGAAATCCATCATAGATATGTAGATAGAAAGAATAACTGTCCATCATAATTTGTAATAGGACTAATAGGTGATATATTAATCCAGCAATGCAAAACACACAAACACACACAAAAATCTTTTCTGAGCATTGTGTCGCTAATACTATGTGGGACAATTTCATCTATTCGTAACTTAAGTAGAGCAAACTCCAACATGTTCTGCTCCAAATATCAACATTGTCTTCCCCATTATCTTCATCTTCAGCCATAGATATATTATATATCAGCCTATAATAGTCCACTACTTGATATACAATATACATACAATACTTGATATACAAAGACATGAATATTTACTTTGTAAAATGTTATATTATTTTAATTACTGTGAATGTGAAGACTATGCGGGTCCTTGTTTTTTTTTTTCTCTCTTAGTTTTAATCATAGTCTGCCAGTTTGAGTAAATTATACGGCCTACCCAAATGTCCTTTCTTTGGTATTGTTCATCGAATCGTTGAGCTCCTCAACTTTTAAGTTGAGCTGTACGATTGCTGACAGATGCTTGCACTGACTGGACAGGTCCACTCAATCGGTGTGGTTCTTTCCTCAAAAGACCATTTCAGGCACGAACCTACATGGTCTTCACATGATCTGATCAAAATTATGTCTGGACTTTAAAAGAGACTGTGACCTCTGAGTTTGTTTCGGCCTTTCTTCTCAGAGTAGTCAGATAGGAAACGCCGGCCTCATCTAGTTAAAAAAAAAATGTTTGACGTATAAAAGTGTTAGTACAAACCTACTTACAGAAATAAAATCATTTATTTATCATTTATCATAGCCAGTACTCTCATCCAATTGCCACCAGCCACTCTGCGAAGCTCGTCGCTCTTCATACCCTGACCTACCCTTCGTTTGCCTCATCAATATAAAAAACATCATGTTCAATACATACCTCGCCTATAACCTAACAAATTTAATTGTATATTACATAATAACATACCTATTATGCTCAGGCTATTATGCTAAGTACCATTACGTATAAGTACTTGTGTTTATATCATCTTATCCTCGACATTAATACGGTATCACGTGAGAAATCTCAACGCAACGTAACAAGGCTTTTAATACAATTTGTAACAACAAGCGTGTATATGGAAATATAATTTATATTATTTAAAATCGAGCAAGCAATTTTATGGCATAGAGTTTTGGAATCTAACTGTATTCTGATAAATTCTTTAAAAAAATATTGATTGAAAGTTGAGCGATTCTGGATTCGATATCTAGGTCGCCAAGTCCAATTTCTTTTATTTTTACTGAACAAACATCAAATGCTGTGAAAGGGGATGGCATCCCGAAGAACGGTCAAAGGAAAGTATTCATACTAAGTACGAGGAGATCGATTGGCAGTTTGATTATAGTTATTTGCACATCGAGCACGTTGGCAAGCGTAATTTAGTTTTTCACTTAGATAATTCTTAGTATCGGTTCCTGGTAAATATTCGGATAGAAAACATAGGGTTCTAAGAATCAAAAGTACATGGAATATATTAAGTAAGTCATTAGGAAAAATGGAAGATAACGCGTACACCAACATGAAAAACATTTGAATAGTCATCATCCTAGCCTAGCCTTTTCCCAACTATGTTGTGGTCGGCTTCCAGTCTAACTGGATGCAGCTGAATACCAGAATTTTAGATGGAACGACTGCCTATCTGACCTCCACAGCCCTGTTACTGGGTAATACGATACCCCTTAGTAAGACTGGTTGTCAGACTTTCTGGCTTCTGACTCCCTATAACGACTGACAAAGAGATCTTTGTCAGTCATTTGTAGATACAAATGACAGCCGGGACCCACGGTGATGATATGAAATAAAAAAATGAAACAACCATCACAAATATAGAATGTAACTATCAACCAATTAAAAAGTGAGTTCACTGGACACAAAATCGGATTATAATAAACACCTCTTCTTCACCAAGACAAGTTTATTACAACACACAATGATGATTCAAATAACAAGGTTGGTGACAGCAGGAGTTTTGCAAAACATTTTGAAATAATACTCAAGTCATGTGATCTTCAGTTTGGCATTCAACCAACCGGTCAAGTCCGAGGTTATACTCGCGTAGATAGTAAATGTTCTCAGCTATGAAATTGTTAAAACGATGAAGATGGTTAATAGCGAAATAGATAAAGATCGGGTGGGAAAAAAAAATTGCAGTTCCATACATTTCGGCCGCGTAGGTATTATTACACTTTTGTATGAAACAGCAGATTTTTTTTTTAATAACTGTATAATAAACCGCCTTCGTAGAAGAGATAGCTGTTACGTTGGTCCTGTGATCTAAAGTCAATAGTATCATTCCACTTGGTGTAATAATAACCCAAAGTTAATTTTATCAAAGTAATCTATAAATCCGTGCCTCAGTGTAGTATATAATTGTTAATACGCAGATATATGCCAACGACCTTGAGTGAATAGCTTACGTGTTTTGTGCTGAGCTTACGCAACGCGTCGGACGTCCACCCAGTAATAGGACTCGCCCATCAAGGAGCGCTGTTCCAAATTAGAAGAATTATTAATTTATTATACATAAAACAAAAGGTATTATATTAAAACACGTATACTAAAAGATAAATATTGAAATTATCTTTAAAATTGTGAAGGTTTCATAAAAATACGCTTGATAGTTTTTGCGTCATTCTCAGTTTTTATCCGCGTTAGACATAAATTTACAAATTAATTACACTATATAATATAAACATGACCTAAAATATTCACATATTAAGTTATTAAGAAAATGCTCTAATTTAACATATTTTTTTTTACAAATCATTATTAACACTACTCGTTTAGACGTGATCTTCGGTTTAAAATCATTAAAAGTCGGTTATTGTCACCTTAAAATATGGAGTACCAAAGCAGGATTATTTTTGTCTGTAGCACATAATGCTTGAACTCATTACTTAGGTCAACTTGTAGAGTGCCTACTTGAATCTAGAGGGGTGGACTTGGCAGGGTGCCTGCTATGTAGACACCTGTAGATAAGTTGAAACGTTGCCATGGATTGGAGAGCCCATTCTTACAATAGTTACAATCAGACACTATGGTATAAAATGGGAAGCATTCATTTATTCTTATTTTTTGTAGACAATTTATAGGATATGAGAGTCTCTTTTGGCTAAACAATGCTTAAACTACTGGTACTGGTACTTAGATTAGTCCTGGTGCCATATTATGACGTCCTAAGGCCATCATGATTCCATTGCTCGAGAGAGATCTAGCTATACATGACCGATAACACCATCCCTTTTTCGGACTGGAATCATGATGGCATTAATACTTCATAATACGGCCCCAGGTGCCATAATTATTGGGCACGCCACAATTGCGGCGATAAGTCCCCTCTTTGAGAAGTGCCTGGCGAGGTGCCACGGCGTCCTCACCTTTCGCCTGACGCAGGTCCTCACCGGACACGGGTGCTTCGGGAGGTACCTGTTCCGGATAAGGTGGGAGGAAACGCCCAGGTGTCACCACTGTGTAGATCGCCCGGAGGATACGGTGGAACCTGCCCGGCTTAGGCGGAGCACCGCCGTGTACTCGCAGAAGCGATCGGCGGCGGCGATCTCTGCCATGGCGACCAGGCCATGGTACGGAGTGAGAGTACATGGGAAGCCATCACCTCCTGCGAGGCAGTAATGCTCGCGAAGGAGGAGGCGAAACGCGTGAGGGAGAGGCAATCTTTGCGCCCTCACGCCCCTAGTCGCCGTAGGAGACGCGCTGGGCGTCGGGAATTGACAGCCGATTCCCGGCCACCGTAGGCGCGGGCTTGCGGATGGCGAGCAATGGGTAGCTCGCCGTCCGGTAAGGACCAGACCCGAGTCGACGGCGTGTTGTGTTCCACGCGCGCCTCAAAGAGATGTCAGCACTATTGACGGGGTCCGCTAGGGCCGATGCCAGCTAAGGTTGCGGGATGTTCGAAAGAGTTACCGTGGCCCCGGCACAGGCAACTGAAGGAACACGGGCGGGTTTTAGTCAGTAAAAGTCTGACACGCCCTCCCGCTTCAACACCATCATTTTTCGGACATAACACCATCCCTTTTTTGAACTGGAATCACGATGGCATTAGGCAACGGTGTAAATGATAAATGATTTTATTTCTGTAAGTAGGTTTATACAAACACTTTTACACGTCAACCTATAGTACCTATAGTACATCCACATTAAGTAAAATAAAGGATAAAATATTCTCTTACATAATGCAATATTATAAGTTACTTCGTCAAGGTTGATCCTTGAAATAATGGTATGTATTTTAAATTATTTCCGAATTGTAATTCCCAATCAATGTTACTTCACTTTATTACTTAACTTCTAGCACGTAATTGTAGTTAAGTACTAGCTCCTGCCATCCACTTCATCCGCGTGAAATTTCTTGGCCCCCCGACCCATCCCGTCGCATCGCATCGCCTGCCCGCCCTATTATATTACTTCATTTTCGCTTAGCGTTCTATCAGACTATTTTTTCTTTTTGCTCGGCTCCTAAGGGTCCAATCGTGATGGTAAATAGCTTATAGCCTTCCTCGAGAATTGAGCTACCAAATGTAAAAATAATTTTTAAAATCGGTTAAGTATTTTTTGAGTTTATTCATTACAAACAGACCAAAAATTAAATATTTTTTCTTTTTTATTATTAGTTTAGATGTCTCATATTTTTCTCAAATGTTTAGATCTTTCATTATTTTCCTACACGATTATCTTTACCACCCATAACATGTTCATAATCCAACTATAAACTCATATACCATGTCATAACTTTTAATGCGTAGACCAAGTTATCAAATGCCCTTAGAAACTCTAGATCAAGAACGTAATCCTATCAGAGCTGCTAAACGCACTTAAAAGACAATTTATGGCTGATTCAATTTCCACTCGCCTTGCGACGTTGCCTCTCGGTAACAGTATTAAATAATAGTTCTTGTTCTACTTTCATAAATTAAAATATAACTATCTTTTGCCCGTGGCTTCACCCGCATGGAAGTCGGAAATTATCCCACGGGAACAAATATCCTACGTTCTAAACCAGATCATGGTCTATCTGTGTGCCTTTCATCGAAATGCGTTCAGCCATTATTTCGACTGGTAGTTCCAGAGATTACCCCCTACATAGAAACTTACAAAGAAACAAAAATACCTCTTTATAATATTAGTCTAGAATAATACTCTTAATCATATATGGGCTCAAGTTTTAAGTTTCAAATGTTTTTGTTTTTTAATACGCGTACGCACCATCTAGTACCTTAGTTCCCAAAGTGGTCCAGGTGGACCCCCAGGGGTCCACGGGAGACTCGACGGGGGTCTACGTTGGGGTCTATCTTCACATTTTTTGTCACAGTTTTGGGAATATGATAGAAATGTAGCTGCAGGGGATCCACCGGAACCAGCTACATTTTGAAAGTGGTCCATGACATAAAAAGTCTGGGAACCTCTGATCTAGTAGGTAGGTACAGTTTTTACTAGACTGACGGCATACCGTTTTTTCGCTACATCACAATTTCTGCCAGTTTACTCCTAAGCCGCGTTAAAGAACTTAGATTCAAAAAAGGTTATATTATTCGTCAGCACAAAACTTTAGCATTTCTAAACGCCTTCAATAGACAATCAAGCTCAGAATTAGTAGACGCTCGCCTTCCGGCACCGCCTACGTTCACTTCCGCGCAGTGTTCACCGCTTCCGATAAATACTGTTTATATCCGTTCTACTGCCATGTAATGACAAACTGTGTAGATTTTAGTTAGGACTATGTACAGGGTGTAGGTATGTATCTACAGGGTCAAATTAAATTTGCTGGCGAAACTCCGCAGACGTGATGGGTATCGATATCTAAACATGATAAAAAAAAAATTTGATGAGATTTTATTGTGCGGTCATCGACCACAGTTGAGGTGAGAATTCACGAAATTAAAGTTCTTTTTCACATTGTAGTGTTTTTTTTGGACGTCGGTTTTTTTTTATAAAAATGTTCAGTTTTTTTTTTTTTGTAAAAAAGTTTTTTATTTTTAGTGGGTCTGTTTGTAATTTATCTAAGTTACAATAGCCTAATGTCAACTGCTCATCACCTTTTACAACATATTGCTTTTCCCGATGCAGGGACGTTAATCGTTGAGTTCTCCTGGTACTTCATTATCAGCTCCGCTTCACCATATGCATTGTGACGAGCATAAATTGCTTAGCAACCATATTTAAGTTACCCAATCGCAACCCGTGAAATAATTATTATTGAGTGGTTCCGGTGGCCATTTGTGGTTTCATCAGCAGTACTTTCCGAGAGTCAATGCACAAGTTACTACAAAAAATACCCAAATCGCTATAGGTGTGTCTATAATATTTGAAGAGTTCCCTCGATTTCTCCTGGATCCCATCATCAGATCTTGACCTAATGACAATGGGACCACCTGGAAAGTATAACCTTTTAAACAAAAAAGTTATTTTCCAAATCAGTCCAGCCATCTTCGAGTAATCGGGGAACATACATAAAAAAATAAAAAGATTCCGTCGAACTGCGAACCTCTCTTTTTTTGATGTCGGTTAAAAAGCCTCAAGAAAATCACGTCTTTCAACAACAAAACTGCGATTTTAACTTGCTTCAGTTATTAACATGAGATCTAAAGGCAGATAACATAAACTCACACTAAACTACTAATTGGAGTTTGATTGGGTCTCTAAACAACACGAGGGTTTATATGAGTACATTCAAGAAGCTCCTTTTTTTTGTGGACGGGAAATCATCAAATGACTTCTCCCGCTCTGGGCGTAACGGGAGGGCGTGTCAGACTTTTACTGACTAAAACCAACCCGTGTTCCTTCTGTTGCCTGTGCCGGGGCCAAGGTAACTCTTTCAAACCCAAGAGGCCGCTGCAGACACAATCTGTCGAAGTGGGGGATTACTGACTCATCCAACATCCAGTGCGAGTGCGGTGCTTCTGATCAGACCATGCTCCACTTGCTGTAGTGTCCTAAGTCCCCGTTCACTTGCACCTCGGGTGACCCAAAGAATGCCACTAATCCCACAATCAATGTAGTCACCTACTGGGCTCAATCAATATAAAAACATCGAAGAAGAGTACTATCGACACAGAAAGAAGAAGAAGTAATTTTTGTCCATTATTTTTTGTACTTTATTTTTGAACATAATTTTTTTTTTTTCGTATTTACACGGCAGATGTTAGTGGAAACGCCGGGAGGGGATCTTATTGGTGATGTTCTTCAGAAAGGTCAGGTGCGTAGTACTCATAACCGGCGTGCGTATATGACCAGATGTATGAAGGTAAACGAGGCAAAAGGAGTACGTAAGGATCGTAGCATGTGGCGTTCTGTAGTTTCTGCCTACCCCCATGGGAAGAAGGCATGAGATTATGTATTGTAGCGAATAAAAATAAAAGGAATAACACTTTTTCGCCGAAACACGTTTAATTTTATTGTATTAAAAAAAATTGAAAAACATTGGAATTTAGTATAAAAAGTAAAAAAAATGAATATTTAAAGTATCAAAAAGTAGCTGGTCGATTTATGTAAAAAAAGGAGATAAATAGCAGAGAACTTTAGTCCGATAGGGTGAAGTACGCGAATATCGAAAGAAAAAAAAAACGTCCTAACAGGTCGATTGCAATCGCTATTAGGTAACGCTCCCAAAATAAACCGTAAAGGGAAAAGAGATCAGAGAACCAAGGTATCTCGCATTTTACAGATTTGAAAATTTAAAATAAAATAGTGAACGAATTAAAAATTTGCAGAGAGTTACTAACTACGTTACTTAGCTAGTATGTAAAAATATCGTAAAAAATCGTTGTCCAACGTAATTACGTCCGGCGAGGTATCGTAGACTGCAGGAGCTGGCTCTCTGGCTCAGGAGTTGGCGCTGGCTGGGTGGTCCACTTGGTTGTATGGCCTTCGCGGCAGGATGCGGCCAATTACTCCGTGTTGACCAACGATGTCAAGCGTTTATTTGGGCCAGAACCTGGAGGCCGAAAGACGGCCTGTTCTAAACTGATTAATCCTAAGACAAAATGAATTATGGTTAGACCAGAATGATCAGACTGAACTTACGATTGAGGAAAACGATTAAAAGATACGTACCAGGAAAATTAAGATGAAACCACCTGACTCAAACTATGGAGTATTGAATTCGTACTTGAAAGAAACGTTCCTATGACAAAAAATAGCGGATATTAGCACAGAAGGTAAAAAAAACCACAATCTTATGACGGCAACAACGTAACAGGAATACATACCGAAAGTAAAAGATAGGACGACAAGGATAGCAACTTGCTATTTTTATAAAACACAGACAATGCGATTTCACAAATTACTCGTAAATTTCCAACTGACTGGGTCAGTATCAACAGATCAACTTTTTGCAACTGACGCACCATACTGAAAAAAATGAGGACCTACCTGTCAGAAAAAAAAAATCGAATCACGAAATAAAAAGGTAAAAAATCGACAAGAATCAATGACAAACGGAAAAAAGGTTGACATTAAAGAACCAAAAAGTTTTGACATGCAGAGTTATGCTGCAGTATGTATGTGTATTATTTTTCAGACTTTTAAAGAACTTAAGTTGCTAGAACCAACTTTGTAGATAAGTCTTCTATAAATGTGTTGGAATAATTCCACTACAGAATAAGGACTAGCATCGATCTCTTCCCTATGACCTTTATAGAGGCAGCCAGTGCAGCCTTCCCACGCTACACCCACGCGACAATTGATGTAAATATATTATACTAGCTGCGCCCGCGGTTTCACCCGCATAAGTCTTGATCCCGTGGGAATATCGGGATAAAAAGTAATCTATGTCCTAACCCATGTCACGGTCTACCCGTGTATCAAATTTTATCCAAATCTGATCAGCTGTTTTAGCGTGAAAGGGTAACAAATAAACAAACAAACTTACTTTCGCATTTATAATCTTAAGTTAGGATTCCTACTTACTGTGTTGCACCAACGCGCGTGTAAGACGTACATATGCTAGTAATTATAGCACACGTGTCGTTCTGCAGCTTATGCCAACCCCCATGTGAAAAGGCATTAGTATATGTATTAAGTGGTAGTGCATTAATGACATAACAAACGGACAATATTCCTACCTAGCATATCGACAGTATATTTTTAAACGATAACTTTTCACTGTTGCCAGATTGTTAATGACATACTTACATAAGTATGTTATCAACAATCTGGCAACAGTGCAGTAGGTACACTAAAATTGAAAATTGTCTTGAGAATATCTTCTAAGGAGCAGAGATTACCAAAAAAAAATATTGTTTTTAACCTTTTTTAGGATTCCGTAACTCAAAATAAAAAACGGAACCCCTATAGGATCACTTCGTTGTCCATCTGTCTGTCTATGTGTCTGTCTGTAAAGCCTTTTTCTCAGGAACGCTTCGAGGTATCAAGTTGAAATTAATACCAAATACGTAGGTATACAGTCCCTTGTGGCTCTAAAAATATCAAGCTTCTAAGTCAACGCAATAAAAAAATTCGCCCATTTATGCGACATATTTTAATACTCGTAAATAAATCAAAACGTATAGGGTACTTCCCGTTGACCTAGCATCATGAAAGACAAGAAGCAAGGTCTCACAGCACAAGTAAAGACAAAGTCCGAAAATCGTTAATTTGTAGATTTATCACATTAAAAAAAAATGCTATTACAAATTTACATATGCAAATGTAGGTTTGTTTGTTAGAGAATCGACCGTGACGTATATCAATGTATGGGAGAACATGTTTGTCAACTACAATGTTAAGTTTATTTTCAGGATAAATTCATCCTAACTACGGAACCCTTCATTGTGCGTGATGCGACACGCACTTGGCCAGTTTTTTATTAACATCATCAGTATTCATAACCCAAACACGACACCAAGCAGCGTGGCTGTCTCACAGTTTAAGGGTAATTTAAAGCACACACGACATCAACTCTGTCTGGGACAGTAACGCACCTGTTATGCCTCTGATCTTGCAAATATCCACAGACCAGCTACCATTTACCAGATCAGCCAGCTTACTTGCCACCCAATAACATGAAAAACCTTTCGAAGTGTAAACAATGTTATCAATCAGGCACAATTTATTCGCTTCAAGCCGCTTACCTTCGCTGGTCGGGCTCATTTCCGTCCGCTCCGGGCTTCAATCGAAGTAATGACTTACATCCGCATTTGATGTTACTAACTTGCTTACTTATTGATGTTTGACGTCTTGAGGACTTTATTTTATTTTCAATTGGCTGCTTAGTACTGTGAAGGAATTAGTTGATATTTGCTTTATCAAGCAGTCATTATGGATTTGGTTTTAGATTACACAGAAAGATGAACGTGGTTGCTTTGTTTTAGGGTTCCATAGTCAACAAGGAACCCTTATAGTTTCGCCATGTCCGTCCGTCCACAGCTTAGCTCAGAGACTCTTAGTACTAGAATTCTAATTTGGCAGGGATATACATATTAATCACGCCACAAAGTGGTAAAATAAAACCATAAAAAAAATTTTTGGGTACTTCTTGAACACGTAAAGTGGAGATGTTTTTTTTCTCTCGTCTACCCCATGGTGTGGAGTGTTGTAGGATAAATCTTTCAAAAATATTGCGAGTTTGTGAAAATAATTTTTCGATTAAGGGATCCGTTTCTAAAGCTTCATAGTGCTAATTTTTGTTACAGTCAAGTGTCCCCCACCCCTGCCAGCTAAATGGTTAGTTTTGGATATGTGAAAAAATTCACGGTAGTAGTATATACAACGAAGTTAAAAGGAAAACTATCACAACTAAGTAGGCTTTACAAGTTACAGTCGAACAACTTACATTTGCAGTTGGAATGTATGAGAGAACACATTTTTCAACAGACAATAATGTTAAGGTTGCTCTTGGAATAAACTGATCCCAACTACGGAACCCTTCATTGTGCGTAGTCCGACACGCATTTGGCCTGTTTTTTTACACGTGGCTAGATGTAGCATCAGTCGGTAGTTTGTCTGCATTTTCAAATAATAATACTGCTACTTAATTAGTTATTGAAGACTTAAATTAAACTTAACAGTCCACTGTTCAAATATTGGCCAAATATCTAAAAAAAATATCTAGCAGATTTTCTTTTGTTGCAAAAATAACATTCTATTCTAAATGAAAACAAAAAGCAAATGACGTCAGAATAACTATCTGACAGTATTAACTCAAAAGCTTTGATACTAAATGAAGTCGGTTAATAAAGACCTCCCACGTTTTATACCCCAGTTCATAATAAGTATTTACTCCTAAATTACGATATACAATTCATCATCTGCCTAGCCTTTTCCCAACTATGTTGGAGTCGGCTTCCAGTCTAACCGGATGCAGCTGAATACCAGTGTTATACATAGAACGACTGCCTATCTGACCTCCACAACCCAGTTACTGGGTAATACGATACCCCTTGGTAAGACTGGTTGTCAGACTTTCGGGCTTCTGACGACCCGTAACGTCTGTCAAAGATCCACGAATGACAGCCGGGACCAACGGCTTAACGTGCTTTCCGAAGCGCAGAGGGGTCTTGGTATATAAAGATGGTCACCCATCTATGGACCAACCGCGGCAAGCGTAGCCTAAGCTGATCGATCGACCCGTGCGGCTGTTCTTACTTAGCCACAAGCCCCTCAACAATACATTACAAAAGACTACTAAAATAGAATTCTATAAAAGTGCCCTCACTTTGTATTGCAGCTTACGTAATAATGCACAGTGGTATTAAATTAACAAGGCAGGTGAGACCAATGACCATTGGTACGAATGCAGGTCAAACGATGTACAACTACACATATAAATCTACGGAGCGTTGCGACATTCCGTGTGTTGTATTCGGATGAGAATATTTGCAATACTCGGTTTATGAGAGTTTAGAGATGAAGGGTCTACAGACTGACGTCTTATGTTACATTAGAATTTTAAATTGATTTAAATTATGATTTGTGATAAGGCAGGGCCTATCTAGCAGTGGACGGACACATGCTGACGGGTAGGTATTGCTTCAAGCATTGAAAATGGAGTTTCCTGTTATGAAATAAGAAACCTGCTGCTAA
The DNA here is from genome assembly GCA_947568875.1 of Fissipunctia ypsillon. Classification (NCBI taxonomy): domain Eukaryota; kingdom Metazoa; phylum Arthropoda; class Insecta; order Lepidoptera; family Noctuidae; genus Fissipunctia; species Fissipunctia ypsillon. The sequence goes on along the minus strand of OX387666.1, from coordinate 12,529,154 downwards.
TTGTGCCCTTGGTGTGCTTTCAATCGGTTCGTCAATTTTCCCTGAGGATCACCTCATTAAGGACCATCTTTTGAATATCCGGTATCGTCCCTGCCAAACCTACTTTGAGTGAATCAATACCCACTACATTCAATGCCATTTCCGTTGACAACTCTGAATCTATAGTCTGTTCCAAAAATGTGTGATGAAAGTTTAAACAAACCCTGTTCTAGTTTAATTCTTACACAATCACTCACTAAATGGAAGTAGCAACACATTCATATGTATTAAGAAGGTTTCAACTATATTCTTCTTATATTCTCATCACTTTTTCCAACAATTATAGTTTGTATAACATGACCTATTAAATTTTGATCTCAAAATCGTCGACGACAATTATTGAAGATTACCTCAATTGTCAAATGACAAACATTTAAGGCGAAAGCGCCAGGCAGCCCGGGAAATTCAAAATTTTCTTACATTTTTTGCAATTTGCAAGTCAGTATTAGGCTGTATATTGATCAAAATATGATTCGCGATAAAAAAAAGTATGTATTTACAGAAATACTTATTAAAGTCATCAATACAACTCTTTACGACCAGGTAATTCTTTTGAATGACTATTTCATGAAATCTTGACAATTAGGATTATACAAACTTATGTAGTTGTATTACTGATTTTGATGATTATAATTATGTAAATGCATATTTGTTACGGTAACGAATGATAATAATAAAAAATATTAAAAAAAAATCAATATACAACTTAATACTGACTTGCAAATTGCAAAAAACATAAGAAAGTTTGAATTTCACAGGCTACCAAAGCTTCCCCCTTTAATGTGATTTAAAATTACAATTTCAAGTATGTTTTCAGATACATTTGTCTACATTTTAATCAGAACGTTTTGAACAGACAATACTAAAATATCGTCAGGTTAAGACGCAGATATAGGCTAACGGCCTTGAGTACATAGCTTGCGTGTTATGTGCTGAGCTCACGCAACGCGTCGTAAGGCCACCCAGTAATAGGACTCGCCCATCAAGGAGCGCTGTCCCAAATTAGACGCATTATTAATTTATCATACATAAAACAAACGGTATTATAGTAAAAAAAAGTATACTAAAAGATAAATAATTAAATTATCTTTAAAAAAAGCCCAAAAAACTCTTTTTCGTCCCATGACGTAAAAAGGTTACTGGTAGTAGTGACAGTTCTAAAAGAAAACAAAAAATTATACTGTTACACCAAAACATAGCTGGAATTTTAAATAAAACTGATCTTTTCGAAATCACAATTACCGGCTTGGCAAATCAGATTGGCGATTTAGATTTTATTTGTCTGAGTGAAACTTTTATAAAGTCAGGGCATGAAAGTAATCTGGCACTTACACACTACAACTTAGCTGCCAGTTATTCAAGACACGGGAAGAAACGCGGTGGAACATGCGTTTTAATAAAAATAGGTCTACGTTCTAGCCCGTTACCTATAACTGATGAACTGGCCACCGAATATTGCTTTGAATGCTGTGGCGTCAAAATATTGACTCATAATTTAATTTTAGTGTGCATATATAGAATTCCTGATTCTGATGTGTCTATATTTTTTTTAAATCTTGAATCGTTACTACGCAATCTAACTCGCAAAGTTAAAAAAAAAATATTATTCTGTGTGGAGATTGGAACATAGACATATTGAAAGATAACAAATATTCTAAAGAATTAATATCAATAATGAACAATTTTAATATTTCCCTACATGTTAGGATGGAAAAATACTAGCATAAATCAAATAGCTAGTAATCTCCTAGCAGTTGATCTGAAATGCAATATACATAATTTAGCTCTCTCCGATCACGATACTGGACAATCATTAACGTCTTACCTTGAAGAGATTTATAATAAATTAAAAGCTGTACAATTCTGGTATGATACGAGGAGAGCTTACGATAAGAGTAACATAGCAAAATTTTTAGATTGCTTAACAGCTTTAAGTTTTGGTGAAATGTACGAAGAGTCAGACTGCAATAAAGCATTTAATATTTTCCATGACATATTCACGCTCTTCTATAGATTATGTTTTCCCGAAATACTTGTCAAAAAGACCAATAAATCCATAAAAAACAAATGGCTCAGTACGGGTTTAAAAATATCATGCATTAAAAAAAGAGCTTTATATTACGCATATCACCACGATGCTATAAGTACAGGTTACCACAAAAAAAAATACCGCAATTACACTAAGATTTTTTTTTAAATGCATATCAAAATCACAGCAGATCAACAACAACAATTTTTTCAATAATTCTAAGAATAAATGTAAAGCGACATGGACAATCATAAAAAATAACTTAAATAAATCTAATAATAATAACTACATAAATGAATTAATAATTAGTGACAAAAAAATTAATAATCCTGTTGACATATGTAACCAATTTAATAATTATTTCATCGAGCTGACACAAAAAAATAAAAATAATAATCATGACGTTACACAATATTGACATTGACAATAACATAAATACTTTATTTTTGACTCCTGTAAATGAAATTGACATTATTAAAATAATGTATTCATTAAATAATACAAATTCTACGGGATATGACGAAGTAACCACCAAAATAATTAAATTAAGCGCGAAAATTATAGCATCCCCACTTAGCTACTTAATAAACCACTCATTTGAAGAAGGTGTTTTTCCGTCGGCATTAAAGGAGTCTATAATTAAACCATTATTCAAAAAGGGTAACTGTTCTGATATGAGTAATTATAGGCCCATTACGCTGATCCCAATCTTTTCAAAAAATTTTGAAAAAGCAATGTACGACAAAATAAATAGCTTTGTAACTAAACACAATCTAATCGCAGAGAGTCAGTTTGGTTTCAGAAAAAATTGTTCAACAACTCTAGTCTGTTTTTCATTAACAAAACTAATTACCGAAGCTCTGGATAAAAAGATGTCTGCTTTATCGGTATTCTTAGATATGAGCAAGGCATTTGATTTTGTCTCACATGAGCGACTACTCTACAAAGTAGAGAGATATGGAATAAGAGGCAAGGCGCATGATTGGCTTAAAAACTATTTGTCTGATCGCCAACAGAGAACTGTTATTTCCAAAATAGAAAAAAACACTAGGACGACATATAGCTCAGAATTAAAAATTAATAAATCTGGCGTTCCACAGGGAAGCGTACTGGGTCCACCACTATTTATATTATACATAAATGACCTTAAAAAATGTTTAAAATATGAATGTATCCAATTTGCTGACGACACTACTTTGATAATAAAATCTTCCAACAAAACTGACATAGAAACTAATACTAACATTGAATTAATTAATGTAATAAAATAGCTCGGGGACAATAATCTTAATGTTAATATTAATAAAAACCAAAATTGTTCAATTTCCTTTCAAAAAATTGTTCAACTTTTACATGGTTCAATTTACATGTTTTTATTCCGTTAATGAATTTTTAAATCATACTTTTTGACATTGTAATTAATATTCTATGCTATTAGTATTTTGACATTATAATTAATATTTTGACACTAGAATTTATATTTTTGACATGCAAATTTTTTGTTTTTTTTTTGTCTTGTTTTGTATTTTATGTTTGACAAAATAATTAATATTTTGAAATTACAAATAATCCCATTCAATGAATCCAAATCAATATTATTGTATCAAATTAAATATATAAATTCAAAACAATTATACTAATTTAATATAACTTTTACTATAATGTCTACGATTTGCATGCACTTAGCTTATTTAATTTTTCTACACCAGCAATGGTAGTATATGTGAATCAATGTTTAATTTAAGATCTCAATGTACCATATACCTAGAAATAAATAAATAACTAACTAACTAAAATGGTGAAGGTTTCATAAAATACACTTGATAGTTTTTGCGTGATTCTCAGTTTTTTATACGCGTTAAACATAACTTTACAAATTAATTACACTATGGACCTAATATAAACATAATCTAATATATTCACATATCAAGTTATTAAGAAAATGCTCTAATTTAACATATATTTTTTCCAAATCGTTAACACAACTCGTTTAGACGTGATCTCCAGTTTAAAATCATTAACGGTCGGTTATCGTCGCCTTAAACGCAGCTACATCCAATATGCATAACTTTAAACCCAGTTTCACGTAAACATCACCCGCCACTACAAATAAGTAATCTATTTGCATGTCCTTTGCTTCGAACCTCAGACGTGACTTAAATACGCCAGAGCTTTCATAATATACCTATAACGTTTGGTTTTAAATAAACGTTTGGTGAGATCAGTTTGCTTAGAATCGTGATTTTTTTATGAAATGTTTGGATAGAGCATAGGAGACCTTGCTTGTGGAGTTTAAAACCCTCTTTCGACTAGCCTACTTAGCATGTTTTTGCTTAGCGTTCTTTTTGACTTTTATTCATTTTGCTCAGCTCCTGAGGATCCTAACGTGATGATAAATAGCCTATAGCCTTTCCCAAGAATTGTGCTATAAAATGCAATAAGATATTTTCAAATCCGACTGGTTGTTCCAAAGATTAGCGCGTTCAAACAAACAAACTCTTCTGATTTATTTATAGCATAGCATTAAGTATAGCATATAGATAGATAGTAGATTATATAGATGGGTGGAAGATGCTTTAGTTCATTTTTAATTTGTAAAAAATAGCGGTAGCATAATATTATCGTCATAGAAGGAAAAAAATCCTCGCACCTTAGGACTAAAAATATGTAGATACCTCCGCTTAGGAAGTATCTTTCCCAATAGTATGTAAGGAACAAAAATCTATTCTTACTTCGACAACATAAAAATGTTGAAACAGGTGCCGGCAGCCATCATGATTCCAGTGCACGAGAGAGACCTAGCTATACATGACCGATAACACCATCCCTTTTTCAGACTGGAATCATGATAGCATTATTATAAACGCGAAAGTTTGTGACGATGGATGGATGGGTGGATAGTTGTTACTCTTTCACGCAAAAGCTACTGAACGGATTTAGATGAAATTTGGCACACAGATAGAGTATAACCTGGATTATTCTTGTTTACCGAAAGTTCAAACTGGTAGCTTTGTCCACAGAGAAGATATGGGGGGGTGAAAGGCCCGCGAATGGCTTCGAGAAAAGGATGGTACGGCCGTGCCTGCTTTGCTCGAGACTTGGCAGGGGCACTGCCGTGCCCCCAGATTAACATATAGGACATGTTTTATCCCGATATCCCGGGATCGAGACTTATGCGAGTGAAACCGCGGGGCGTTGCTAGTACTTCTTAATACGGTCCCTGAACAGGGAAAAAATCCGTGAAATTGCGCAAGTTTACCTGTACTTACCGCTAACTTTGCCTTCGACAGGAAACCAATAACTCTTCAAATCTTCGTATTGCTTCGTTCTGGGGCAGTTTTATGTACCTACCTACTTCTAAAACCTTAGGTACATATAACCATTTTGGTCCTTTTCATGTAATATAATATCTGGACGCTATTGTTGTTTCAACCGCGTTTTTTTTTTTTGAAAATACTTTCTTTTTATGCAAACATTACTAATTTTTAGGGTTCCGTAGTCAACAAGGAACCCTGTTTTACCATTTCCGTCTGTCTGTCTGTCCGCGGCTTAGCTCAGAGTCTCTTAGTACTAAAAAGCTGTAATTTGGCACGGGTATACATAATTAATCACGCCAACAAAGCAGTAAAATAAAATCTTGAAAAAAAATTTTTTTTAGTGTACCTTCCCCTACGTGTAAAGTGGGGATGACTGTTTTTTTCTCGTCTACCCATGGTGTAGGGTGCCGTTGGATAAGCCGTTCAAAAATATTCCGAGTGTGTGAAAACCATTTTCGATTCAGGGATTCATTTGCGAAATAAAGTTTTAAAGTGCTATATTTCGTTAAAATCAAGTGTTTTTGGATATGTGTAAAACATCACGGCAGTAGTATATACAACGAAGTTAAAAGGAAAACTATCACAGCTAAGTAGGCTGTACAAGTGCACGAGTAAAATTTGGCCAACTTACATTTGCAGTTGGAATGTATGAGAGAACAAGTTTCTCAACTACAGTATTAAGTTTGTACTTGGGATAAATTCACGCCCACTACGGAATCCATCATTATGCGTGGTTTTTACTATAAAACTTATTCGTAATTTTATACCAATCATAGAGAATTAATATAATTATTAAACTGCCTGGTTGGTCTAGGTCGCAAGCACTACTGCTGAGCATGAGGTCCTGGGTTCAATTCCCAGGTTGGGCAAAGTTTTATTGGGTTTTTCCATCAGCAATTTCTCCGTAGCAGTCTGGAGTCTGGATTTGTGCCCGGTTGATGACAATAGACTTGCCCCTTATTACATGGGACTTAAACATAACTGACGAAATGTGGGTGTACTACTATAGGTACACTTCTGCATAACCCATCGGGGATTACAGGCGTGATCTTATATTATTAAACTGCTAACATTGCTTTATTTTTCTACTAAGATATGTATTTCAAAGTAAATCCGTTATATAGTTCAATCAACCATTCAACTCAGCCTATCGCAGTCTACTGCTGGATCTAGGCCTCTCCCAGGCTGTGCTACAACACTTTGTCCTCCGTCTTCCGCATCCAGTCTGTCCCAGTCACCATCTTAAGGTCGTCGGTCCATCTGCGCTGGAGGGCGTCCCACACTACGCTCGCCGATTCGCGGTCTCCACTCCAGGACTCATCTGCTCCACCAGCCATCGGTCCTTCGACAAACATGGCCAGCCCACTGCCACTTCAGCTTGCTTACTCTGCAGGCTATGTCGGTTACTCCGGTTCTTCTCCGGTGTTATACAAGATGTAAGGGACAGCCCTCCGCAAACTAACAAGGTGCATTCAGCTCCTTGTTTTGAATCATATTCCACCGAAAATATTCTCAGATTTTTTTTTTATCGTATTTGCAGTTACTATTCCTTTATTTCAATGTAAAATTACATTATCTGTACGCAGCACTCCATTTATGTAAATAAAACAGCTAAAATAAAAAAAATCAGCAATGGATGTAGAAATACTCGGCGGCCGAAGGCTCGCTGCGCTGCCGTTCGCTACGCGCGTTTTGCCACGGTAACGATACATTGCGTGTGAGGTAATAAAACAAATCAGATTTATAGGATTCCCATAACGTTCCTGAAATCATTTCATGTACCGGTCATCTTAGTATGTTATACTGAATTCCCCCTATCAGTCTGCGGAGGGCTGTCCCTTATCCCTATACAGGGTGTGTATAGTTATTACAATTTAATTAAACCTTAATCTCAAAAATCGTTGTAACCTGAATAGGTACTAACTCCTATAAACACGCTAACTTAGCTTTTAATAACTTCAACGTTAAAAATTCAAAAGGCACGTAACTTTTTACTAAGAAAACAATACCTCTGCATTAAAATTAAATTTCTATTTTTGGAAAGTTCAAACATGGCAAATTACTAAGTACTAAGTAACAAAAGATGTTTCTTTTCTGTTAGTAAAATAATACAAAATGGAAGATTATACAAAAAAATGTGAAGACAGGTAATGAGAAACTCGATCTTTCAGAAAAAAAAAAAAACGTAAAGATAACCTTTCATATAAAATGAATTTATTTTCATTTTAAATGGCACTATCTTTTTCTCGCCTTTTCGCTAGAATATGAAGCAGCCTTCGTGGTATTTTATATTTATGTCTCAATCAATAATTAAACTAAGGACTGATTTTTGCGGATATCTTTAACCGAAGAATAATTTTGAATTTTTGACAGTTTTTCCGTACAAAAACTACCATCAGAAGGCCAATTCCCGTAATTAAAAACGTTCAAAATCTAGTCGCAATCTCATCTCAGCGACAATCAAATGTCAAAAAAGGTAAGCGCTATACAATTTTTGACAGATTGTGACTGAGATTAGAATTCGAACGTTCTGATAATTACAGGAATTGCCCGCTTGTTGTTTTCAAAATCAGCCCTAAAAATTTAAGAGGACAGACAGTTCGTCTTGAAAAGTTACGATAAAGTTATCGTAACTTTTAAATTCCGAAGTGAGACTTCATTTGTTTATCGGATAAATAAATGCAAGTCTCACTTCGGAATTTAAAATATTAATTATCAGCAACAGGATAATTCTAAATTTCACTTACATTACTTAAACATTGCATACTGTTTTTTTTTTCTTTTCTCTCAGCTTTAATCATAGTTTGCCAGTTTGAGTAAATTATGCGGCCTACCCAAATATCCTTTCTTTGGTATTGTTCGTCGAATCGTTGAGCTCCTTAACTTTTATGTTGAGCTGTACGATTACTGACAGATGCTTGCACTGACTGGACAGGTCCACTCAATCTGTGTGGTTCTTTCCTCAAAAGACCATTTCAGACACCAACCTACATGGTCTTCACATGATCAGACCAAGATTATGTCTGGACTTTAAAAGAGACTGTGACCTCTGAGTTTGTTTCGGCCTTTCTTCTCAGAGTAGTCAGATAGGAAACGCCGGCCTCATCTAGTTTAAAAAAAAAATGTTTGACATGTAAAAGTGTTTGTATAAACCTACTTACAGAAATAAAATCATTTATCATTTATCATTTGTTATCTCTACAATTATACATACATACAGTAAGTACTTAGAACCAGTGATTCGATTAACGTAATTCTCAAAGGTAAACACTACAAGTTCGACAGAATATCGACAGCATACGATTATCGCATTAATTGGTACATGTAGCCGTCTGGTCACTTTCTAAATAGATTCTATAATTAGTTCCAACAGATAGGCTGCTGTGTTGATTAATCCGAGGAATTGATTGGCTAAGCCCTGCCCTAATAAGCCCCCCTAATAAATCCTGTAATAAGGAATCATATTAAATCAACGATAACCGACTTTTAATGATTTTAAACTGAAGATCACGTCTAAACGAGTAATGTTAATGATTTGGAAAAAATATATGATAAAAATTAGAGCATTTTCTTAATAACTTAGTATGTAAATATTTTAGATTATGTTTATATTACACATTGTAATTAATTTGTAAAGTTATGTCTAACGCGGATAAAAAACTGAGAATCACGCAAAAACTAACAAGCGTATTTTTATGAACTCTTCGCCATTTTAAAGTTTATTAAATTATTTATCTTTTAGTATACGTATTTTGATATAATAGTTTTTTATGTAAGTATAATAAATTAATAATACGTCTAATTTGGGACAGCGCTCCTTTATGGGCGAGTCCTATTACTGAGTGGACGTACGACGCGTTGCGTGAGCTCAGCACAGAACACGCAACCTATGCACTCGAAGCTGGATTGTGTGAAAAATTATATGGCTGGAACGGGGGTAAATACTGAATGATAGCTGATAAAGATGATATGTATATTGAAGAAGAAGACATGATGCGCCGACCCCAAATAAATTGAGTTGTACAAGGTGTAATAATTGAAGTAACTCTAAAATAGGCCATTGTAAGTACTAATTACAACTTGTATTCCACCAAAATGTAGAGAACAGCAGATTTTTTTTTCGCTATTCGGTTTAATCCCATACCAAAAATTATCCATAACGATGAGTACCAGTTATTTTAATTACATCTTGTAGGCAGGTTGTAAATATTACATAGATACTCTTTTAATGCTAATTAATATGATGATACCTACTTACAAAAGGCTCTTCAATAATATAAACTTCCATTAACATTTGGATTTTATTTTGACAACCCTAAATTGTTTGGTAAATTCAAGCCTATTACATAGTATATTTACAAGCCGCGTTAAAGCAGCATTCATATCTCCATAATTAACTATTGCTTTTAAAATGTTAGAGCAATAAATAAAATAAAACAACTTAGATGAAAATTGTTTTTAAGATAAAGATAATTTGTTAGTTTAATTATACTGTAGTTTGAAATATTCCAAGACCGGCAAACTAATTCCTGTTTATTAGTGTGTTAAGTGTTAGAGGATTTCTCTTATGATGGACTACAACAGCGAATACAACAATTAAAATACATAGTATCCTGGAATGGCGATACTTAACTCTGCTTACCTTTCTGATAGACTAATATGTTATTTTGATTATAGCTTGAGCTATTCCTATAAAACAGTTCATGCTAATATTAGCAGCTAACATAGATGAAAACCTATATACTATCAGATTACTGATCATTTTTATTGACATGTTTGCGACCACAGTCCTCTTCAAATTAAATATAACATACCACAACATCACGCCTTGTTTCCCCGAAGGGTTGGACAAAGGTGTACCTATAGTACACCCACATATCGCTATGTAATAGGGGGCGAGCCTATTGCGATCCACCGGGCACAAATCCAGTGAGAAATTCCAGATAGAAAAACCCAATAACACTTTGCCCGACCTGGAAATCGAACCCAGGACCTCATACTCAGCAGTAGCGCTTGCGACCACAAGACCAGCGAGGCAGTCAAAAAAAAAGTATAGTAAACTAGTAATATACCTAGTAGTGTGGTATAGTTCAAATTAAATATTATTTTACATATCGCTCAAAATCCAACACCACGACCGAAGAGTATATATTTTACCTTCAACGAATAATATGCAATAAAACACAAACACACAAAGGGCCAGTAACTCTCAGTAGTAACGCAACACCAATCATAGCCCGTCATGTGATTCTAGCAACGCCAACAGTTGCAACATATAATTCGCGGAGTAATTCCACAGCTCTTACCATTTCGGTGTCAGCGATGCGATCGTAACAATGGCGGCCTTCACATTAGCTTACTTGGACTACTTAACTGCATTGTTGCAAATCGTCATGGCGTCAATTTTGAATTTTGGATAGACTAAAATTCATAAGACGTTTTTTTTTGCAATCAAAAATAGAATTAGCAAAATGACTTGGTTTTTTGTCGACGCAAAGTTGGGCAACTTGAGAGAAACAGAGAAACAGTATCTAGCAGTGGACTGAGTTAATTATTTATACCAATACCTATACCACGTTACCGTAACATTGTCTTATAGTCTCGTTCTAAATTTTCTTCCGTATCACTGCTCTTTTCACTTTTTGCTCCTTCATTATACACAACTGTGTCTACAATTATCTAAATCTACTTTAGTATAACTGTACACAATGGTATATACACGCTGCTTTTTACTGGCTTGGGAGCTACCATGATAGTGTTGTACTCATCATTATGAACAACTTTTACTATGGGACTAAACCTGAAATCGCGAAAAAAAAATCTGCATTTCCGTACGTTTATGTTCGTACAACTCGTCAAAATGTAGGGAACTGCTGTTTTTTTTCGCGCCTTGTTTAACGCGCGTTTTGCAGAAGTATACTCATAGTAGTACACCCACATTTCGCCTGTTTTGTTTGTTTATTTTTTGTTTTTTTTTTTTTTTTTTTTTATTTATTAATCAATAAAACAGTATAAACATTTTGAACCCTTAAACATACCGCACAAACCATCGCGGGTTTAACAGCGGTATGGCCAGACACGGCATCTCGGTGCCACTACATATTAATTATTGAAAACAATTAGGTAGGTGGCAATGTTACAGGTACCCTTCCAAATTATTATACAAGGACAATGTTTTGGAATCTGCAGTAGGATGCCAACAAGGTGACCCTCTCGGGCCAGTCATTTTCAGCTTGGCTATTCATCCAATTATCCAGAAACTAAATTCAAAATTTAACGTGTGGTATTTAGACGATGGAACTCTAGGAGGTGATGCAGACACCGTTTTGAAAGACCTACAACTTCTCAAACAGGAATTTAAATCTATTGGCTTGGACCTTAACCCCTCAAAATGTGAAATCTATCTTCCTGACATTACTGACAGACAATTGACCCTAGATAAATTTAATGCAATAGCCCCACAAATAAAAATTTTAGAAAAAAGTTCACTGCACCTCCTAGGTTCCCCAATTTTAGAAGACAGCTTTTCTCCTTTTATCGACGAAAAAATCAAAAACTTCAACGACATTTCGGACAGACTCTCCAAAATTAATTTACATTCGGCATTCACCTTGATAAGATACTGTTGTTTTGGCCCAAATTTTATATATTTTCTACGTTCTTCCCCTTTATGGAAGCAGCCACATCTGTTGGACAAAATTGACCAAATTATTCGCAACACGCTAACATCTATTTTAAATGTGGCCTTGGACGACCGAGCGTGGCTTCAAGCCACACTACCCATCCGTTTTGGCGGCCTCGGCGTCCGCAAAATTACCAGTATTAGCTTACCGGCGTTCCTGTCCTCTGTCCACAGCACTGAAAAGTTGACGGGGAAAATTTTAGCTCCCTCCCTGGTCGACTCTGAAGTGCCATGCTTGAGTGATGCGGTGAACGCCTGGATAGCAACTTGCCCGGATACAGATCGGCCCGTGAACCCATCTTCCCAGAGACAGTGGGATGAGCCGCTCTGCAGGTTGGTACGGAATAATCTTATCAATACGTCCACCAATACTGCTGAGCGTGCCCGCCTGCTGGCTGTGAGTGAATGGGAGTCGGGCCTCTGGCTTCAAGCACTACCGTCACCCAACATAGGCACTTTGCTGGGTGACTCCACCTTCCGGCTCGCTACCTGTCTGCGTCTGGGCGCTCCTTGCGGGGCTCCACATCGCTGCCAGTGCGGTGAAGCCGTTGACTGCCTCGGACATCATGGCCTGTCTTGTAGTAAGAGCGCAGGCCGGATAGCACGGCACGCCAGCATTAATGACATTATCCGTCGTGCTCTTGTCACCGCCGGGGTGCCAGCTGTTTTAGAACCCAACGGCTTGGCACGCGACGATGGCAAGAGACCAGACGGAATGACCATAATGCCTTGGAAGTTAGGCAGGCCTTTGGTGTGGGATGCAACATGTGTCGACACCCTTGCGCCATCCCATCTTCCTAGTACGGCGGGCTGTGCTGGGGCGGCTGCTGCAGGTGCGGAAAACCTCAAACGGCGAAAATATTCCGATCTTTTTGGGAGTTATATGTTCGAGCCGTTTGGGGTTGAAACACTAGGGCCATGGGGTCCGAGTGCCCACTTGGTTTTCCGAGACATCTCCAAGCGGTTGGTCGACTCTTCACGTGACCAAAGGGCTGGCCTATTCTTTGGCCAAAGAATCAGCATCGCCATACAACGTGGCAATGCTGCCAGCCTTTTGGGCACTTTTCCTGTTGACAGCGATGCGGACGAATTTTTTGATGCCCTATAATTATATAAATATATATATTTTTTTACATTTGTACATATTATAATTATTATTTTAAGTCTGTTAGCTTATATATTATGTAAATATTATGTATCAGCCTAGTTTGAATAAATGACTTTAATTAGGTAGGTACATGTTCTTGTTGTGTTTAGTTTTGTTCTGTATATACAATATAATTTTTAAAAAAATTTTGGTCAACACGTGTAGCTTTTACACACACAACACATTCGCGTTCAACATTTACTTTCAATCAACTCCAAACACTATGCGATGTATTTGGCACTCGACACAGGATTTGGGCATATACCAACATATCGATCCAAATTTGCATTCTAATGTTATCTAGCTATAAATTGCCTAGACTAGTGTAGTATACAGAGAGAACTAAGCAGTAATCTCAATTATTCTAACCAGGATTTAGATGAATGAGCAAATGTTAAAACAACTAGTAGCCTTTACCCATCACGTGAGAAGATCAGTGTCTGAGATCTTAGATACGAAATGTGAACTCCTTTGTCAAAAAGATATGAAGTCAATGTCGTGATTGTAGACAAATTGTTGCTAAAAGCTGCAATTAGTATTTTGTACTGGCTAGACTCACGCACGTACAACGAATTTAAGGTCGTTTAAGATAATGTGCTTTTAGAACAAAATTGCTACACCGTTTGTGTTTTTTGAAATTTAATTAAAATAATTTTAGATAACTTTAGGAAAACAAACATTGTGAACCCATGGGATTTTAACCCAAAATACATTTTTTTTTCAAGGTTATCTCATGGAGCATCCATAAAATTACGGGGCCTTACGATCAGGGATTTGTTAGGTGTATTATATTTTTCACCCTGTCTGTTTTTTCCACTGCTGCAAGACAACTAAAGAGAATAATATTATGAATTTTCAGACTTTGAAGGAAAAAACTATAACAAGAGCTGTCTGGAATGCAAAAACTAAAAAAAAACAACACACAAACAAACAAACAACACACACATACCCCCCCCCTCTCCCCACACACATTTTACATACACACACACATTTTTTTTACATTAAAAAAGTCCCAAATGATATGACAATTTATTTGATATTCAACAGTGTATAATCATGTTTCTAATTTATGTGCATAATACTGCTGTTTTCGCCTTTCCATGTGATAACCGGGTATAAAGGCACTTTTTCTAGCATATGTAGGTTGTTTGGGAAAATGGGTGGTATCCCTTAAAAATTTTATTCTATCGCCGTAACGTTCCCTAAGTATTTGTACAAAATTTCTTGTTTCACCCACAGATGTTGTTTCCCACGTAGAAGGCATAGAGCAGCGCTTAGGGTAGCAGTCTAGTTTCAACTTTGCAGGCATAACGACGGTTGTTGAACGTGTAGTCTCTTCTGGGATTGTGTTTTCATCGTCACTGATATTATGTCTATTACGAGTACTTATCGGAGTTGTTTCTGTTGCAGTAGTAGTTTCAATAACAGGCTTAACAGTAGTCACTTCCGATGTTTGTTTGTTTGTAGTTTTAGGTTCTTCTGTTGTCATCTTTAATGTCGTCGGAGCTACAAATATAGTAGAATATCAGTCTAGTTGTATGTATCAGTCGTCTTGTTCAGTCGTTTCAGTAACTTCTTTGGTACTTGTAATTTTAGTTGTTTTAGTTTCTTCAGTAGTCATAATAGAGCTTACCAGAGGAGAGGGGGCAATGGATGGCATAGCTGTAGTCATATTCACTTGGTCACGTTGGGTACACTTTGTGCTACATATCTCAGTATCTACTTCAACATATGCTGAAATTAGAAAATATTTAAAAATGGTGCTTCCTTAAGTAAGCAACATTGTTATTTGCGAATATAATTCTTTCATGTTTTACGTTCTTACTTGTATTATTATCGCAATTATACTCGTGCAAATCACAGTCATCCAAAAACAGTCGGTAGTTTAATTCTTTTTCAAAGTGACCACAAACGGGTGTCCATGTGTGGTTGCAAACTTTTGATGCGGTGCATTCGTCAAAATTCTGCAAGAATATCCTTATTTATGTTTTTAGGAATATTTATTTTTATTTCCAACGGTGAAGCAAAACATCGTGAGGATACCTGGACTTTGTAGTTAATATAAGTCTGAAATCGCAAGCTAAGAGATCAATGCTCGTGCCTTCTCTGTACGAGAAGAGGCCGTTGTTCTGAAGTGGGACCAAAATAGGCTGGTATTATAATTATACAGTATTTAGTGATCATACCCCAATGAAATGATGTATTGTTGGTTGAATTAAAAGACAAGCTGAAATTATACGAATTTGTTACTAGTTTCATAGATTGATAGAAAAATCCACACAAGTCCACGAAGTGAATATATTTACATGTTATTAAGGGCAGGTAAATTATATAAAATGTTTTAAACACTTACATAAAGCTATAAGAATTTCAACAAACATTTTGCGAAAATATTTTTTTTTTTGTTTTTATTCATTGTTCAACGAGTGTTCATTTACCACTTTCATAATTTGGTATACATTTTCAATCGATGTAACAAACCAATCTTTCCTATTCTTTAATTACGAAATTCGAAGAACGTGTTGGTCGCCAATGTTTGTATAAAATAGCTGTAAATCAATCGTAACATTAGCGTAACGTAAGCGTGAAGAATAAAATATCCTGTTTGATTGTGAAATTTTTCTGCCTTTTATTGCGTGTGATAAAATGCACGAGTGAAAATGGTTTCATACAAGTACTGTTGTATTGTGACGTATGTTTTCTTTTTAATATTATTTGTCATCTTCGTAAAGAATTCGAGCTCCCTTAAAAATATTTTCAATATACTCGTCATTGTAGTAATATCTTTTATTTTTTCAAATCTTAAATACACTATACAATTACTAACATAATAATAATAATATGTACAAGTATATAAAAAAGGGAGGGGGTAAATAATCAGAGGGCATCAAAAAATTCATCCGCATCGCTGTCAACAGGAAAAGTGCCCAGAAGGCTGGCAGCATTGCCACGTTGTATAGCAATGCTGATTCTTTGGCCAAAAAATAGGCCAGCCCTCTGGTCACGTGTGGAGTCGACCAACCGCCTGGCGATGTCTCGAAAAACTAAGTGGGCACTCGGACCCCATGGCCCAAGTGTTTCAACCCCAAACGGCTCGAACATATAAGTCCCAATAAGACTGGAGTATTTGCGCCGTTTGAGGTTTTCCGCACCCGCAGCAGCCGCTCCAGCACAGCCTGCCGTGCTAGGAAGATGGGATGGCGCAAGGGTGTCGACACACGTTGCATCCCACACCAAAGGCCTACCTACCTTCCAAGGCATTATGGTCATTCCGTCTGGTCTCTTTCCATCGTCGCGTGCTAAGCCATTGGGTTCTAAAACAGCTGGCACCCCGGCGGTGACAAGAGCACGACGGATGATGTCATTGATGCTGGCGTGCCGTGCTATCCGGCCTGCGCTCTTACTGCCATGTTGTCCGAGGCAGTCGACACTGACACCGCATTGGCAGCGATGCGGAGCCACGCAGGGAGCGCCCAGACGCAGACAAGTAGCGAGCCGGAAGGTGGTGTCACCCAGCATGGTGCCTATGTTGGGTGACGGTAGCGCCTGAAGCCAGAGGCCCGACTCCCACTCCCCCACAGCCAGCAGGCGGGCACGCTCAGCAGTATTGGTGGTCGTATTAATTAGATTATTCCGTACCAACCTGCAGAGCGGTTCATCCCACTGCCTCTGGGAAGATAGGTTCAAGGGCCGATCTGTATCCGGGCAAGCCACTTTCCAGGCGTTCACTGCGTCAGTCAAACACGGCACTTCTGAGTCAACCAAGGAGGGGGCTAAAATTTTCTCGGTCAACTTTTCCGTGCTGTGGACAGAGGACAGGAACGCCGGTAAGCTAATACTGGTAATTTTGCGGACGCCGAGGCCACCAAAACGGATGGGTAGTGTGGCTTGCAGCCACGCTCGGTCGTCCAGGGCCACATTTAAAATGGATGTTAGTGTGCTGCGAATAATTTGGTCAATTTTGTCCAAGAGGTTTGGCTGCTTCCATAAAGGGGAAGAACGTAGAAAGTAAATAAAATTTGGGCCAAAACAACAGTATCTAATCAGGGTGAATGCCGAATGTAAATTAATTTTGAAGAGTCTGTCCGAAATGTCGTTGAAGTTTTTGATTTTTTCGTTGATAAATGGAGAAAAGCTGTCTTCTAAAATTGGGGAACCTAGGAGGTGCAGTGAACTTTTTTCTAAAATTTTGATTTGTGGGGCTATTGCATTAAATTTTTCTAGAGTCAGTTGTCTGTCGGTAATGTCAGAAAGGTAAATTTCACACTTTGATGGGTTAAGGTCCAAGCCAATAGATTTAAATTCCTCTTTGAGAAGCTGTAGGTCTTTCAAAACGGTGTCTACATCACCTCCTAGCGTTCCATCATCTAAATACCACACGTTAAATTTTGAATTTAGTTTCTGGATAACTGGATGAATAGCCAAGCTGAAAATAACTGGCCCGAGAGGGTCACCTTGTTGGCATCCTACTGCAGATTCCAAAACATTGTCCTTGTATAATAATTTAGAAGGGTACCTGTAACATTGCCACATAAAACCATAAATTTCGGGTATTTCCTTTTTGACTTCAGCCAACAAAGTGTCCCTGTTGACAGAGTTAAAGGCGTTCTTAACGTCAACCTTGAGGACGACCTCACCTTTGTTGGAGTTTAAAAAGGTGGAAAGGGCATGCACGGCAGCCTCACAGCCCCCTTTTGAGCCAAAACCAAGCTGTAGGGGCTGAAACTTAGCTGTAAGCGATTCGCTATACAGCTTACAGCATATTTTGGCTGCCGTACGCCTGTACGTGCACCCAACGGCGATGGGACGAATGCCGCCGTCCTTCTTGCGCAGGGCACATAGGTTGGCCCCGTACAAGACATCGATGACGGCCTCGTTGACACCGCCGGTGAGCATGAGTTTTATCAGGGCCGCAAGCTCCTTCAATAGCGACTCACCAGCTTCCCCGGCGCCTGAACTTAATAGGTCCTTTAAATGTTGTGGAGTCAGGCCGTCGAGGCCGCCGGCGGAACCACTTCGGAAGGAGCTCACGGCTGCAATCAACTGGGGAGCCGAAACGTTTAGGAAGGTTGAATTTAGGTCGGGAGGATCGGGGGGGTCGGAAAAGGTGAGACCATCCGCAGGCGCGGGGTGTTTACTCTCTAGAGCTGTTAGCGTTTCTGGAGAGTAAGGCGCCACCACATCGCTGCTAAACAGTATCCTGGCCGCTCCCCTGATGTCACCTTCACCTAATTTGGATTCTACATGTGAACATAAGCTTTTTTGTGATAGGTTATTGAATGCGGGTAATTTTGGATCTAAAATTGGGGTCGAATTGATACAATTTTCTTTAATTAGGTTCGTTAAGGTTTTTTTAGTTGCCAGATTTTTTTGAACATGCAGAATCCTATAAGGGAAGGTAAGTAACTGCTCCCAGGCACTTTGTGAGTTCTCCTGGGTCACAAGACGGAGACATTGCGCCAAACTCAGTGCAACAGATCGTCTCGCGCCCCGGGGAACTCTCTTTAGCACTGGGGTAGAGTTTTTGAATTTAGCTAGCTTTTTCCACAAGGTTTGTTCAAGAGGTGTTGATGTTGGGGATGTAGCTGGGGGGCCCAGTGGTACACTATGTGATTTGTGGATCTTGCCATAGTGTATTCTCAGCCCCCGTTCGCCTTTAAAAAAGCGTGCCTGGGAGCAATGTGGACATCTCACCAGCTGCACATCAAGCGATGTGGCAGGTTGACTGGCACAATTTCCGGCGTCGCTACAGCCGGCATTGAACATATAAAACACTTAGACTTACAGAGTTAAACTTACCTGAAAAACAAATTAAAAAAACCTATATACACACACACTCGTACTAAAACAGAAACACAAAAAATAAACTAAAAATACAATTTTTCACTTTACGTATAAATGTCACGGATGAAACTGTCATTTCACTGACGACTGCGGCGCAGTCGCGCTCAGAGACTGGGGCGCCGCGCATGCAGGGCGCAGCGTTCGCGACCGTTGCCTTGGCTGCTGGCGTCGCGTCTTCGTCGTTATTTCTGTTCTTAGATGTACGGAATAGCTGATTTTGTTTCGCGTTTTCAGGTTTTTTTCAAATTTAAACTCAAAGGTTTAGGTTTTATATTGTATTTAGGATTATTTGATTTATTGAACTGTATATAGACGGACTTGTGTAGATTTATTGATAAGTTATTTATGTTTAGCCATTCAATTAGTTTTTCAATTGTGTTGTTTATGTCAGTCTCATGATCACTAACCGTGTTATTCTTTCTATCGGATGTAACAATAATGGAAATATCATCGGCAAATAGTACACATTTATGATTTGTGATATCAGTGGGCAACCTGTAGTGCTCAACCAAGCTTTTACTCGTCATGATAATTATTTTCGTATCATAATAACATACAATATTGGTTCAAAATTATCAAGTTTTTATCAGCATTGTAAACAGAGTGTATGAGACAGGTGTGGTCAAATTTAAGGGTGTGGTACAGACCATCAAACTGAACAACTTTCTCCATGGGACCAACATCATAATCGTGAAAAAATAATCAGCCGTCCCATACATTTGGGTTGAGTAGGTATTGAAGTTTTTTATGGGACAGTTGATAACTTTCGGGATTTCGATGTTGGTTCCATGGTGAAAGTTGTTCAGTTTGATAGATTGTACCAGACCCTTTTTGATCACACCTTTTTGGTACACCCTGTAAAATTTATGGCCCGACTAGATTCGAACTCAACCGGAGCCCGAGCAAGTCATGTCGCGACGCTCACGGCAGTAAAACTATTGCCGCCTATTTGTACTTTGCGGATATCGGTAACCACTCTTGAATAAATATGAATTTACCTCATAAAAGATATAAAATACCACCATAAGAAACACATAGATAAAACAAAAATGGTTATGTTAGAGCTACACTTACGTTTTCTTTAATTATTTTTCAATATGCTGAAGAATGTAAGAAATAATCAAGATGTCTGTTAGACTGAAGATGGTTAATCAGAATTTAATATGCAGTCTCGTTAGGATCCTATTGAATTGAAAAAGTACGATGACTTTCTGAGCATTGATATTATATTTCAATTTTGTTTAAACCTATAAGATTCGAAAACAACATTTAATAAAGAAAAGTTGAATATACTTAATACAGGTTTAAATTAAACTGGCTAGCTAAACTCCGCAGACGCGATGGGTACTGATATTTAAACATGCTAAAACAAAAAAGAAATTAATTTGATGATTTTTTTTTGTGGAATCATCGACCGCAGTTACTGTAGTCACCAAAAAATAATATCAATGATGTTTTCCTTCACCATTTTGAAAGCAGTGGTGATGAAATAATTTACACAAAGTACGCTGCCAAAGTGCCTGCTTGGGACCGCTGGGCAACAGTCTTTATATTCTATTTATACAGGGTCAAATTAAATTAGATAGCGAAACTCCGCAGAAGTGATGATTATCGATATTTAAACATGATAAACGAAAAAAAAATATTATATGAAATTTTTTGGCCCACCGACTGTTGGTAGCGTAATTAAATACATGAAATATCAGTTCTAAATCAGTTTTTACGTCTGCGGAGTTCCACTAGCTAATTTAATATGAGCCTGTAGATATGTACGTATCTATTACATTGATTACTCCAAAAAATCTGAATCGTCGTTCGTTGTAATAGTTGAACCTCCTCTGACTGAACTGAATCCTTTGATGACCTTGTATAACTTCTTTCCGTTTTTCCAAACTGTCGCTTTTTTGAAGATAATCGTCCCAATTGTTCCCGTTCGAAGAAACTGTAACAAAACATTATTTTAATATTACATTCGCACGGCCAAAACAATAATTATTAATTTATATTTACCCTAAACCGGATATGATGTTATTTTACTCATCATTATAAGCAACGTTGACTATTTGTAATAAACCCCGAACCGCGGATAAAACCAACCGTTCCATAAGTTTTGTCGATTTATTTGAACATAAATGTATATAGAACAGCAGATTTTTTCCCTATAAATGGTTGAGTTTAGTAGGTACTTTTTATACTAAAAATTGATTACTACTAAATGGAGAGTCGTGGTGTTTCTCTTTCTATAAACGAAAAGAGTATTTTGCTCTTCAATAAGATAATCCAAGTCAAGATTCTTATCATGCCTTGCAAAGATTTAAATCATTAGATTCGCCCAACCGTGTCCAAAGATAGTCAGCACTCTAATTGCGTAACATTCTTTCACAATCAGAAGGATTTTGAAGGAAGTTATGTTTGAAAATTACGTCTGCTCGACAACGTTAATAACGCAATGAATATTGTCGAATTATCAAAATAGAAGAGCATTGTTAGTGAGTTACGCAATCACTCCGCAGGTTTCTGTTTCATTGACGTAGACATTTGAATAGTATTGTCTCGCTCACTCATATCTATCGTTCAATGCGGGATGTGTGTGCTACTCTTCTCTGTACTGTCAATTTTTCGCGCGACCTATACATCGGTTAGGGCAAATCTAACGATTTAAATCTTTGTTGACTTTTCAATTACCTGAGTAGTTGGTTTGGGTCTCGTAGTGCGTTTTGTAGTGCGTTTTGTAGTGCGTTTTGTAGTGCGTTTTGTGGTGCGTTTTGTGGTGCGTTCCGTGGTGCGGTTTGCAGTTGGTTTTTTTGTGCTTTTTGTTGCCCAGGGAAAGAACATTCCCGTTGGAAGTTCTAAGGGAGGCCAGTACTGGGAAAGTGTTGCGTGTATGTTGAAAGGCGTCTGAGTTAACATTCTCCCACAAGGAGCACATGGCGAAGTGTCATCAGTCCAGGGCTTGTACCTCCCCGTCTTTTCTGGTGTGTACCTCCTCCTTTCATGATAATTTGTGGAACGAGTTTTAACAGTGGTCTCAGTTGTTGGGAACGGGAACATATGATTTGTTAGGGATCTTCTCCCGGGTGGGTGGTAAAGCACCCTTCTTCCGTCTGCGTAGTATATATAAAAGCCTTGCACTCTTGTCAATAGACTAGGAACGCTTGGACAGGTCGCCGGTCCGAAGCATTCCGAATAGTTCGTGAAAACATATCCTGGAATCAAAAGCTGATGTTACAAAAAAACCAGCCAAGTGCGAATCGGACTCGCACACGAAAGGTTCCGTGCCATCGTTTCATTTACCTATTCATTCATTTCATTTACCTATAACGCTTCAAGAGATACAGCGATTATTAAGGTCAAGCAAAAACGCCGAAAAAATCACGTTACTTGTATGGATTTATATTCCCCCTCTAATTCTTAATTTTATTTTTATTATTTGTTATTATAACTGCATCCAGGTGGGAACATAGTTGGGTAAAGGCTAGGCAGATGACGATGAGCGGCAATAGAAATATACACTCTGTGCAAATTTTAACAGTCTACCTATTACGGTTCATGAGATACAGCCTGCTGACACACAGCGGAGGCTTAGTAATAAGGTCCCATTAGCGTTTGGGTACGGAACCCTAAAAACACTCTTGTTGGTTAAAAAATGGTGGCTTGTTGGTATAAATTGGTCTAATTTCGTCGTAATAACGTCCTGTTTGATCCCAGGGTCGGTCAAATATTAGGGATTGTTCTTTAGAACAATCCCTAATAAACGTTCTTACGTTTTTTGCAATTTGCAGGTCAGTATTAGGTTATAAATATATTGATTAAAATATGATTCGCGACAGTAACAAATATGTATTTACGGAATTATAATCATTAAAGTCATCAATACAACTCTAAGACCAAGTAATTCTATTGAATGACTATTTCATGAAATCTAATCATTTCAGGATTATACTAACTCAAGGAATTGTATTACTGATTCTAATGATTATAATTCTGTAAACACATATTTGTTACGGCCCCGGATCATACTTTAATCAACATGTACGCAGACACATTTTTGTTTTGGGTGGGAAATCTTCAAATGACTTCTCCCACTCTGAGCGGAGCGGGAGGGCGTGTCAGACTTTTACTGACTAAAACCCACCCGTGTTCCTTCAGTTGCCTGTGCCGCGGCCACGGTAACTCTTTCGAACATCCCGCGAAATACACTCAGACACTGAGCTGCAAATTGTAAAAATCGTAAGAAAATTTGAATTTCGCAGGCTACCATAGCGCTCCTTAAAGCCACCGGGCAGTCATGCTTAGTCGTTTGTGCACTATAGGTACTTACTCATATTGTTGTCACAGTTATACTCGTACATATCGCATTCGTCTAAGAACAGTCTGGTATGCTTCCTCTTTGCATAATAACCACACTCGGGAATCCACGTGTGATTGCAAATATCAGCGAGAAGACACTGGTTTATTTCCTGGAACTGTTAAAGAGCACAGCCGTTAGGCAGAGGCCCGAAAGTCTAACTTCTTAGGTATTGCGTACCCGTACATGGGATGCCATCTCCTCCTTCTGCGAAGCAGTAATGCTCGCAAAGGAGGCGGAACGCGTGAGGGAGAGGCAAGCTTTGCGCCCTCACGCCCCAGGAGACTAGCCAGGAGGCTAGTCGCCGCAGGAGACGCCCTGGGAGTCGCGAATTGATAGCCGATTCCCGGCCACCGTAGGCGCGGTCTTGCGGTCGGCGAGCAATGGGTAGCTCACCGTCCGGTAAGTACAAGGCCCGGGTCGACGGCGCGTTGTGTTCCACGCGCGCCCTAAAGAGATGTCAGCATCAACTGATAGGGTCCGCTAGGGCCGATGCCAGCCAGGGCCGCGGGATGTTCGAAAAAGTGACCGTGGCCCCTGGCACAGACAACTGAAGGAACATAGTGGGTTTTAGTCAGTAAAAGTCTGACACTCCCTCCCGCTCCGCCTAGAGCGGGAGAATTCCCACCCAAAAAAAAAAGGTATTGCGTACCCAGTAACTGGGTCGTGAAGGTCAGATAGGCAGTCGCTCCATATAAAATACTGGTATTCGAAATCCGAAAAGACTAGAAGCCGACCCCAACGTAGTTGGGAAAAGGCTAGGCAGATGATCGATTATTAAAGAGATTTAAGATTCTAGTAAACTATTCGCTCTAGATCTAGTATATAATAATACTAGCAGCGCCCCGCGCTTTCACCCGTATAAGTCTCGATCCAGTAGGGATATCGGGATCTAGTTTATATCTGTGTGCCAAATTTCATCCAAACCCTTTCAGTACTTTTTGCGTGAAATAGTAACGAACATGAATCCATCCATTACCTGGGTACATATTTTACTGCCTCGTTGGTCTAGTGGTCGCAAGCGCTACTATGCTGAGCATGAGGTCCTGGGTTCGATTCCCGGGTCGAACCAAACTGTTATTGGGTTTCCCATCTGGAATTTCTCAGTAGCAGCCCGGAGTCTGGATTTGTGCCCGGTTGATGGCAATAGGCTCGGCCCTATTACATGGGACTTAAACATAATTGGCGCAATGTGGGTGTACTATAGGTACACCCAGGGGTAACCTAACCTAACCTTTTTTTTTTTTTTGGTGACGGGGTGGAAATCCTCATGGATGTCCTCTGCCCTGGGGTGGGCAGAGAGGTCTGTCAGACTCTTACTGACTAAAACCACCCCGGTGTTCCCTCGCACACTTGCACCGGGGGCTACGGGGGCACTTAAGCACTCTTCAACGCAGCCCCCGACTGGTGCTAGCCCGCGTCTGCGGGCTCCGTCTTGTTGAGGGTCTTGTTGGGGAGTGAGGTGTTTGACTCCCCCCGCGACGTCTGAGAGGGGTGCGCGTGGAACACTACGCGCCACCACCTCGGGTCCTGTGGAGTGGGGGGCGGCAGACGTCCCCGAGTCCGCCGCCCTTGGACCCATTTAGGAGGGCCGGAAGAGGGCATTGTCAGCCCTCTGCCGACGCCCGGTGCGCCTGCTGCGGGCCGGGAGAGCACTTGAAATCTCCCTCTCCCTTTCCGCTGCCTCCTTCTGGGACATGGCAACCTAACCTAACCTAACCTAACCTAACACTACGGGAATTACAGGCCTGATTAATACTTGTCTTAATAAGTAAATAACAATCTTACCGGAATAAAATGTTGTCTTGATCTCAGCGGAATAAATATGATCACTGAAAATATATCAAATACACCTCTATTAGAAACTTATGTATGTTGTAACCTACCTCGTCTTTGTAAGTGACTCAGTAGATATTCTGAAGTTCACCTTGCTTAGAGGGCAAATAGAGGTAGATAAAATCGTCGCCGTTCCAAAATAAATGATAACCGCCTTTAGCATACAAATATGATACATAGATACATTTACTGTTTTAGGATACCAAAATTGTGACAAATCCGAATTGAGGCTTAATACGGTGATTAAGACAACTATCCAATGGCCAATTATGTCAAGAATCTTGACCCATATAGACTGACAATATTTATAGGCTGATTTGACAATAGTCAGGCGGGTTATCATCTTCCTGCCTTTTTTTTGGGTGCGATATCATCAAATGACTTCTCCCGCTCTGGGTGGAGCGGGAGGGCATGTCAGACTTTTACTGAGTAAAACCCACAAGTGTTCCTTCAGTTGCCTGTGCCAGGGACCATGGTAACTCTTTCGAACATCCCGTGACCCTGGCTGGCATCGGCCCTAGAGGACCCCGTCAGTTAGTGCTGACATCTCTTTGAGGCGCCCGTGGAACATAACGCGCCGTCGACCCGAGCCTGGTCCTTACCGGACGACGAGCTACCCATTGCTCGCCGTCTGCAATCCCGCGCCTACGGTGGCCAGGAATCGGCTCTCGACCTACGACACCCAGGGCGTCTCCTGCGGCGACTAGGGGCGCGAGGGTGCAAAGATTGCCTCTCTGATTGAGGTGACGGCTTTCCAAGCACTCTCGCTCCGTACTATGGCCTGGATCGCCGTTGCCGATCGCCTCCGCGAGGACACAGCGGTGCTCCGCCCAAGCCGGGCAGACCTCCACGGTATGCTCCACCGTGTCCTATCTTCCTCCCCTTGCCCCATGTTATTTGGGGTCGGCGCAACAATTTTTTTGTATCGATCCCCTGTCAACCGTAACCCCGCGAGAAATGGAACGCGTGGTCACGCCAACAGAGGGTGCCTTCCAGTTTTTAAAAAGCAACATAAAAACGTGGCCTTCGCGTATTCGATCGTTTGTGGTTAGAATGCGGCCGTCGGTATCATTCAATACTTTTTCTTTCATATGATACCTCACTCGATCCATCTTTTCTTTGGTCTTCGTCTCCCACTTAATCCATTAACATTTATAATTCTTTTAGTTGGTGAACTGATGAGAACATGAAATAGATACGTTATATCCTGACTACAGAAGAAGAAAAAAATATTGAAATAGATCTCTTCTTACTTGCAAGAAAGCTCAGTAACACTATCATCTTCAAACATTTTTAACATATTTTTTTCATTTCAAACACCATTACTTATTTCTTATAACATAAAACACTTTACATTGTTTAAAACAAATTTGATAAAAATATGCTGCACACTACATTGCAATAAACTTAATACGACAAAGTAAGTTTAATCGATTTCCCAGAAAGTAAAATAGAAAAAACGTTTACGAACGCTTACAAAATATACAAAAAAAAAACCGGCCAAGTGCGTGTCGAACCACGCACAATGAAGAGTCCGTAGTTGGGATGAATTTATCCCAAGAACAAACACAACATTTTAGTTGAAAAACATGTTCCCCCATACATTCCAACTGCAAATGTAAGTTTGTACGCACAATATTGAGAGATTACTACCTAGTGTACCTTGTACACTTATAGGTTTTTCTATAACCTAAGTATACAACTATTTTTTGTATTTTATTCAAAATTTTAGGCTAAACAGTTTTGGAGATAAGGGAGGTATGCTAAATTTTCATCTATTTTCTTAAATAACTTTAAAATAATTTATTTTAAAATTAATTTTAAAAAAATATAATTGAAACCCTTTTGTGCTTTAACACGCTTTTTTAATTTTCTTATTTGCCCCCGAATAGTGACCACCATATTCAAAATTAATTTATTTACGTTAAACGTTCGTGTTTGGGTCACAGAAATTCATGTGTACCAAATTTCAACTTAATCGGTCCATTAGATTCAGAACAAATCGGCTGTGACAGACGGACAGACAGACAGACACACGAGTGATCCTATAAGGGTTCCGTTTATTCCTTTTGAGGTACGGAATCCTAAAAACATTATACACAATAAAAAGAGTACTTATAGTAAGTATATACTAGTATTGGTTAGAATCATTTTATGAACAAACAAACTGTTCATAAAATATACAAACGATGTTTGTTGTAATGTTGCCATTTTAAATATTGTATTTTTACAATAATTTTAGATTTAAGTATTGTGTGTTTATTTTGTTTCTTTTTGAATTTCATTGCATGCTGCACCGGCTGACGTCATCACATCAACGCCGGCTGTCGCTGAAAACCAGAGCCGAGTCTCACAGCATTATGCTGAGGGATGGCCGTTTTGTGTGGATGTGACGCATATGTTCCCCCAACTTGTTTCTTTTATGTGTTTGTGTTCTTTTTTGCGTCATGTTAACCGCAAATAAACGTATTTTCTTTTCTTTGTTTGACAGAAAAAATATCAGTAGCTTGGTAGACCAGAGGGGCAATTCCTGTAATTTTAAGAACGTTCGCATCAGTCTCAAACTGTCAAAAAAACTTTAATTTCCCAACATTTTTGTTTGACATTGATAGTCGTTGAGATGAGATTGCGACTTGACTTTGAACGTTTTTTTAAGTGCTTTCAAGAATCAAATTCGAGACCTGGAAAATAAATAATTTAATGACTATACTGCGCGGTTAGTCTTTAAATACAGAATAAAATTAATCAAAGGAAGACCCTAACTGATGTTCGTCTTTTAATCTACATACATTCTACGAAACACAACACATTACAAGTACATCATACAATTGTAAGTCATTACAAGTACACAGTACATTCTAAGAAAATTATAACTCTAGCTTAAAGATATGATTCTCACAGAAATTCTAGTGCCCTAGAGAGTAACCCACTTCACAATGATGAGAATAATTTTACGCGCAGTTGAACATTACCACTTAGCGCTAGCTTAAGACGAAGATATATGCCAACGGCCGTGAGTGTATAGCTTGCGTGTTCTGTGCTGCGTGTACGTCCACCCAGTAACAGGACTCACCCATTAAGGAGCGCTGTCCCAAATTAGACGCATTATTAATTTATTATACATAAATCAAAAAGTATTATATTAAAACTCGTATATCAAAAGATACATAATTAAATTATCTTTATAATGGTGAAGGTTTCATAAAAATACGCTTGACAGTTTTTGCGTGATTCTCAGTTTTTTATCCGCGTTAGACATAAATTTACAAATTAATTACATTATGTAATATAAACATAATTTAAAATATTCACATATTAAGTTATTAAAAAATGCTCTAATTTAACAAGTATTTTTTTCCAAATCATTAACACTATTCTTTTAGACGTTATTTTCAGTTTAAAATCGTTAAAAGTCGGTTATCGTCGCCATAACTTGAGCTATTTTTTCTGCTTGTGTAAGTGCAGAAAAGTTTGATGCATGTACGCATCGCATGTACCTTATTACTAAGGTAATAAGGTTGAAAAGTGGTTCACCGCAAATGTCCGCGGTTGTATAAATTTAGGCACTAGGGCATAGACATGTGGCACAATAGCAAATTTCGTATTTCTCGACTGTCAACAGGATTGACATAAGTCAAAGTCAAATTGTTTGTTTCAAATAGGCACTTATAAGGCACTTTAAAACGTCAAAAATTAACAAGAAAATAGAAATGATTCTTGTCGCCCCTTCCAAAAGGTAGTTCCGTAAGGAGAAGAATGGGCAAGAAATTCCACCGTTACTCTTTTAAAATGGTTTACAATATTTTGTATACATTAATTATATCATTACTAGCTTTTGCTTTTTGAATGTCGGAAAATATCCCTCGGGAATGTACTACTGGGATTAAAAGTACCATATGTTCCGTAATACTCTAC
Source organism: Fissipunctia ypsillon (assembly GCA_947568875.1). Taxonomy (NCBI): domain Eukaryota; kingdom Metazoa; phylum Arthropoda; class Insecta; order Lepidoptera; family Noctuidae; genus Fissipunctia; species Fissipunctia ypsillon. Next base: position 12,499,997 of record OX387666.1, on the reverse strand, counting down.
TGGTTTACACGGAGCATGCCAGAAAGCTTCCAGTTGCCGTGATTTTTTCCGACATCTTCAACAATCATCATATCATCATATTTCGGCCAATTTATACAAAACCTTAATGAATTATACACCTAAAAAATCGTCCTTATGAATCATTCCGTCCATTGGCGAAAACCGGATGAAAATCCGTTCGGTAGTTTTTGAGTTTATCGCGTTCAGTCAGACAGACGCCGCGGGAGGACTATGTTTAGTTAAAATTATGCCTATCACGCTCCGATAACAAAGAAGAAATAACTTTTGACCGAGTGGACCGATTTTAATATAAACTTATTTATAAAAAAAAAACAACCGACTTCCAAAAACACTACAAAGTGAAAAATAACTTTAATTTCGGAAGTCGGTGTCTTTGATTTAGTATTTTTGTTTTTGCCACCGACTTCCGAAATTAAAGTTATTTTTCACTTTGTAGTGATTTTCTTGGAAATCGGTTGTTTTTTTTTATAAATAAGTTTTTATTTTCCACTTTTTAGTTGTGGTACCTACCCCACCCAAATTCATATACCTACCACTAATTGCTAAGTAAATAACAATGACAGGAAGTTATTATGACAGGCCTGTTGGTCTAGTGGTTAGTGACCCTGACTGCAAAGCCGGAGTTCGTGGGTTCGATTCCCACCCAGGACAAACTTTGTGTGATGAGCATATTGTTTGTTCTGTGTCTGGGTGTAATTTATCTATAATATGTATGCATTTATAAATTATATAAGTATGTATATCAGTTGTCTGGTTACCATAACACAAGCTCTGCTTAACTTGGGATCAGATGGCCGTGTGTGAGTTGTCCCAAGATATTTATTATTTTTTTTTTTTTTGATATTTCTCGGGACCCCAGGGTCCCGGACCTTTAGAAGGCATATGAGGGGCCGAAGCCAACTCGCAGAGGCCCGTTAGACGCTTTCAATGGAAATGAGGCACTAACCGACGATTATCCCTGTGCGTACTATGCAAGTGCACCCAAGGACAACCCCCGGATGGTGTAGGACTATTGCAGAATATGGAGACAAAAAAAAATTGGGCTATGGGTTTGGATGGCTAAAGTGGACTGGTTATCTAAAACTATGGAAGGACTATGGCCCCTGCCTGACCAATGTGTGATAAATACAATACACGGATAAAATGGCAGGGGGTGACTTGCACACTCAACAATGGGCCCCCGGAAACGGTCGCTAGCACATAGTGTCGTAGCGACAAGGGGGCAACATGTCTTGAGGTGCTTAAGAGGAGTGGAGAGGTATTCCACGGCTATCAGGACAATCCCGGAAGTACGGTCAAGATCCCTACCAGCATCTTACTGGACTACTTCCTTCCTCCGAGCACGTTTGCTCTTGCGAATCTCTACTCAAGCTAGCCAATAAAGGCAAGAATGAGGTGGGAGGTCAGTTCTCGTCAGTGTTCACTCCAGCCGGCCAATAAAGGCAAGCCAGAGATGAGGAACATGACTTCTCCCGGGAGATAGGGTACGTGGGGTCGCTACTGCCCAGCAGCTCGCCACATGCTGCCCTGCGGGTTTCTGTATCTCTCTTGGTCTGGCTCCTCACCCTAGACCTGTTCCGGCAAAGTAACCTCTACCGGCACAGACCTAGAGTTCGAAGCGCGCAAGCCCCACCACGACGTCAACGTAGAGATACGGCGATGGGGATTTATTATTATTATTATTTATTATAACCTCATCAACATACACTAAATGGAAAAAAATACGTATTATTGAGGCTAACTCAAAAATCCCTCATCAGAATTTGATCAAATTTATATACGACCATCTCAGGAGTATACCCTTTCAAATAAAAACTTTGTTAAAAGGTAAAAATATGTCGCGCTAAGTCACGTCACAAGTTTGGAAGGCGTAGTTTTATCAGGTTTGGACGCCGTCACCAACAAATTATTAAATCAACCATACGACGACAGATCGTTGACGAAAACTGTCTTCTGACAATCAAGGCTACATATAATATACGATTCAAATACCGCAATTTGGAGCATATTACTATTATAATCATTTATAGCCATAGTGCATCTCATAACAATTCCAATAAGCCCAAACACGATTAGGATACATTCTTTTATTACGGAGTTCCGGTGCCTACCTTCCGGCCTCATCAACAGATCAGTTCGATGGTAGGTGATGATCATTTTCATCAGAACCATTTATTTAAATTGGCTTCATCATAGTCGCTTAACTATCTTAATCGAGATATCTTATCGCCACCCGTGAAATAGTTATCATTGAGGAGCTCCCGTGGCCATCTGTTGTCTTCTTCATTAGTACCACTTTACCAAATGATACTTTCTGAATGCAAATGCTTGACTTGTTGATGAAAATACCAAAATTGCTATGTATGCCTATAATATTTGAGGAGTTCCCTCAATTCCTCATAGATCCTATAATCAGTTTGATAAAAAAAAATCCAAATCGGTTTTTAAATGATAGAGCACTGAGGTAAAAAACATTTTAAAAAAATAAAAAACATGCAACCAAATTGGAAACCTCCTCCATTTTTTGAAGTCGGTTAAAAATAAAGACTAAAAAAATGTTATCTCAAGAAGTCAAGATACTATGACTACATTTCCAATCCCTTAAATCTCTTGAAAAACGTACACAAAATTTTTAATATTATTTGTGATTTTTACATCAACCCTTATCCCCTTAGGGGATGATTTTTCAAAAACGCTGAACCATGCAATTCTTTATTTCCTACCAAAAGCATACATTTGAATTTTCATATCCCTCACTTAAGAAATGCTGCGTTTCCCATACAATCTTTCATCCCCTAAATCACCCCCTATAGGATTATTTTTGAGACAAAAATTAGCCTATGTCATGCCATCTATCTTTTCGCCAAATTTAATCGAAATCTGTTCAGTGATTTAGGCGTGAAAAGGTAACATACAGACAGATAGACAGAGTTACTTTCGAATTTATAATATTAGTATGGATATGTGAAGACGATGCACCTAGAATAAAATTACTATACCACAATAGGTAAAAAGAATGAAAAATGAAGCAATGACAGATAAATTAACTATGTGTGTGTGTACTATAGATACATGGTGTTCACATACTTACATAAGCTTTTCAGTAGCTTATGACAATCCAATACATTTTTGACTTTTCCACCATAGTTAGCGCTGACTGCTTGCGTGCTTTCCATAAATTCGTTATGTTGGCAACGAGGTTATTAAAAGCATTAATACAATATCTTGAACACGGTGAACGCTCTGTTGAAATTCCTGGAGCATTCAACTATTTTATAAATCCTGTTTCTGGAACCTAGATAATACCTTTATTTTAAGCTCCTTAGTGCACTGAAACTCGTTCAATTTTTGCACGCTGGTTTCTATATAGGATTATATAAATTGCTCCCTCTACGATTTATTTTCAAATTAAGAAAGTATATCCCAGTTCCAAAATGACGAAAGAAATCGCCCCTATCTTGCCAAGGTCACACTGGCCTCAAAAACGTTCATACTCGTTGCAACACTGCGTTCATTCACCGACAACATTGAGGAATGCTATATCTAGAGACATTAGAAAAGGTCAAGATGTCATCGTTAACATTATTTGATGGTAATGGATGTAATGTTTACGTAAGAGAGGGTTTGGTAGGTACCGATATTGCAAGTAATATTATGAACTTATCACAGAGCTCTTCATTGCATGTTGCACCACAAGTTTGTAAGGTAAAACATCCTCCTGTCAGGGGTGGGGCGAATGTACGAGTATATCTCGGGCCCCTGACTAATGGAAGGAACTATGGGGCTTTAGTCGATAGGGGTCCGAGATAACCCTTCGTTCTTCCCAGACGGAGAGTATCTGTACAAGCAAAATTTAACACGTCCTAAGAAAAACCTGAGCGTGAAGCTGCAGAAAACCTGGTAATTAGCATTGTGTTTTAACCTTCTATCAATTCTTCTGTATTGAGGGGAATCTCTGGAAAAACTCATCGGAAACCCCAGAAAGGAAATAGGGGATTAAACCGGTAATCATAAAATTCAGCTTTTGGCTGCCGCAGACAGGTGACGAGGAGTAAAGTTCAACCATCAATTAACGTGTCAAACGTAGATTATCTTCTTTGCAGATCGGTCCATCTGCTTAGTTGTCATTAAAAGGTCGTGATTTTAATACTAATTAACTCTTCATTGATAATGGTAATTTACAGTTAAAAGAACGAATAAAATATTTGAGGTGAGCTGCACACACTTAAAATCTTTACTATCAAAATTAACACACATAATTATTACACAAACAGCAGCTTCATCATAGTCGAACCTAAAAACACATTGACTAACAAAGCAACACAGCTCTAAAAGAAGATTAATTTAGAAGGGAGACTTAAGTCCTAACTTTAGTCAGACTTTAGTCCTTTAGTCACTGAGGGGTAAACTACTTAAAGTATTGAAAAACGCTATGAAAAAATACTATTATACTCAGTCTAAATGTTAACCTTAACAAACATAGATATAATCTCCATTAACTATTTTTATCTAAATGTTAACCTTATTAAACATAGATATAATCTCCATTAACTATTTTTATATAAATGTTAACCTTAACAAACATAGATGTAATCTCCTTTAACTATTTTTATCTAAATATTAACCTTAACAAACATAGATATAATCTCCATTAACTATTTTTATATAAATGTTAACCTTAACAAACATAGAAATAATCTCCATTAACTATTTTAATCTAAATGTTAACCTTAACAAACAAAGACATAACCTCTATCAACTATTTTGTGCGCATGCACCGTAGTTGTAGGTTGTGACGACCAACAGTTGCATTGATCACAATCCACAACCGAGATCCAAGAAAAGGCAAGTCAAGCAAGCATAGTTGTCAGCTATGCTATGGAAAATCCTTAGAGAATCTATTAGAAGTTTTAAAATCTGTTTTTGATATTAACGATCTCCGTGACGTTCACGACAAGAAGAGATTACATGCCCTCCAGTACGACTAAACGATATTGTAATTCCTCAAACATAAGAAGCTAAATACCTTGGAATGTACCTGGACCGTAGACTAACCTGGAGAAAACATATTCATGAAGCGTAAAGCATTGAGCCTACAACTAAGGAAACACTATTGGCTACTATCAAAAAGTTCAGGCTTTCACTGGATAAAAAACTTTGGATTTACAAATGCATCATAATGCCTATTTGGACACACTCAATACAACTGTGGGTAACGCCAGCTAATTCAAACATAGATATACTCCAAAGGTTCCAATCAAAAATGCTGAGGATAGCAACTAATGCACCATGATAGATTACTAACGGTAGCTTACATCGGGACTTAAAAATTCCAAAGGTTAAAGAAGAAATCACACAACGGGTCAGTGCCTACAAGAAAAGGATTACGACCTATCCTAATAGACTAGCATCTAACCTAATGAAAACCAAGACATTCATGAGGCTTAAAAGATTAGCCCCACAAGACTTGACATGAAGGCCGACTAAATATACGTACCTATAGATCGATGTGGATGAGCTAGTGGACGCATACCAAGAATGAATGAAAATAAACAACATAAAAGATGCTTAGTGTCAATAGGTGGACAGATTGCAGCAGGAAAAAAAACGATTGCCAATCAACACAATCATCATCAAGATATATTATCTCTCATAACTTTGCGTACACGCATCATTGATCGTGACGCATTAAATTACCAATAATTAGTTGCATCAGTCACAGTCGAACCTAAACGCACGTTGACAGCGGCTCCACAATCCGGTTCACCTCGAATTTGACATTGACATACCACATGACCGGTGCACTTGAATATGTATCTTTTATTATACTTCCGCTCATTAATGACTTCCGGATTTAGATTAATTATTAGCAATTTTATAAATGATATGGTGCATATATAGAGTAATTAGGTGTTGAAGTTTAAGTTTGTTAAGAACAATATTGAAATAAACTTATTATTATCATATTATTAAGACGAAACCACGCGCGCAGTGGCGCCCCCATCGTTTGTTTAGTTATTTATTTTCTTCTTTTTTTATTATTATTACAAACGGTAAAACTACCGTTTGTAATAATTATAACGTAGTCTCGTAGAACACAACGTAACATGCCTATTTTCTGCATTTTCATTCTAAAATAAAAGAAATAAACAAACGATGGGGGCGCCACTGCACGCGCGATATCGTCTTAATGGTTTGGTTAAGACGCAAATTATAACGTGGACTATATCACGTAGCAGGTTCTGCTTGGCAAACATTGGGTAAACCACAGTTAATGAAAAGCTGTTTAGATGAAACTGTTGTAGAGCTTCCCAATAAGGTAGGTACCGAAGCGTGAGTACGAAATCAAAACAAAATAATTATGTCTGTATTCTAATATCTAGTCATAGATATTACTGCAGGGCCGCACTGGGTCTTACATTATCATCATCGTTTTAAAATATTTGTCATTCTGAAGATATTTACTTCACCATAGAAGAGCATAGTTACACCTACTAGCAATGTTTTGTAACCAGGCAATTCCCGTATTTTTAAAAACGTTCGCATTCTGTCTCAATCTGTAAAAAATATTCTAATTTACCTAGATTTTGGCGCTTGACGTCTATAGGCGTCCATGATGCGCAGAGTGCGATGCGCAGAGTGCGTGGGAGTGTCAATGGCATTCTGGAGGTGATAAGTGAGAAGCCATGTTGCGCCATTATGGCGCATTGGGTACATGTACCATGGGAGAAACGAACATCTATACACCGAAAGGACTATCCTTGCTTGCAGTACTTGGGGACTATAGTAACGCTTGCTAACAGATGTGGTCATCGTGTGCATGGGATTTTGTTTTCAAATTGGTCAGATGTAAGTTTCCTCGATAGTACATGTACCCGGTGCGTCAAAAAAAATTGTATTACATTTATTACTAATATAGCTTATAAGTAGTGTGTATTACTAACATTATATGGATCAAGTTCCAAATTAAAGTATTTTTATTTTATTTTATTTAGTTGGGGTCAGCGAACCGATACAGGAATTGACCTTCACTTTCGAACTAGGTACAACCTATATGTCTCAGGCACCTAACTACTCATATGTATATGTGTGTAGCATTATTTGGCAACAGTGCCGTGTCACCTTACTAATATGACCACTCCCTGTTGATAAAGGAAAGCTATTTCTGGACATTTCTTTGCGTGGGTGTTTGTTTGTCTACTTTAGGGTGAAGACTAGGCAGAATGTCAAACAACTTCAGTCTGGTGCCTCTTAATATATAATCATCTGGCTATTATGGGCAGTAAAAACATTGACATAAAAAAACTGACATGAAATTTTGCAAATAAGTTCCTGTAATGAAGGTGAGCACAAATGAAGGATTTTTGAAAATTCTTTCCCTAAAGGGATTAAATACGAGATGAAAGTTTGTATGGAAATTCGATGTGAGATCCCATCGGGCATACGGCTTGTATTGTTATAAATCTGGGTTTGGTATCCTAGTTGTAGAAGTCAGCTGGCAGTCACTTCGTGTGTCAGTCGCATTTGAGTTGGTTTCAATTTCAATAAAACATTTTTTACAAAAAAAAAAAAAATCAACCAACTTCCAAAAAAACACTACAAAATGAAAAATAACTTCAATTTCGGAAGTCGGTGTCTTTGGTTCTGTATTTTCGTTTTTTGCCACCGACTTCCGAAATTAAAGTTATTTTTCACGTTGTAGTGTTTTTTTGGAAGTCGGTTGTTTTTTTTTTTATAAAAAAGTTTTTATTTTTCACTTTTTATTTGTGGTACCAACCTCACACAAATTCGATTACCACTACTTGCTATGTAAATTACAGTGACAGGAAGTTATTATAACATCATCCACATGACCAAGTGGGAAAAATACGTGTTATTGAAGCTAACTCAAAAACTACCAAAGCAAAGTTAATAAATTTTACACGGGACCAACTTTGAGGTATACCCTCCCGAATAAAAGAAGAATCGTTCAAATCGGACAACTCTGTAAAAAGTTGATTGTTGAAGTTGAAAGTTGAGGTGGAACAGCTGATTTTTTTTTTCGCGATTTCAGGTTTGGTCCCATAGTAAAAGTTGTTCATAATGATGAGAAAAGTGACCCCTTAAGAGGTTGTCCATTATTTATATTACATCTTGTATATGTCATTCTCGGTATTTCTTGTTTTTCTCTGTACTGTAATGTTTGGAATAATAATTATGTTATACTTACTGCCAGCTGTGAAGCAACCTTATATGAAATAAATAAATAAAAAAAATTCAAAAAATATATACGCGTTGACTTGAGAATCTCCTCCTTTTTTTCATCGGTTAAAAACTGAAAAAGCAACTCAGATATATGAGAAGAAATGTTTTCGCTTGCATCCCACAAGTTCTAATAACATTTGGCAATTCAGCTATCTTTCTATATTTCGATTCTATTAGTATTGAAACATGGAGATTTCACAACACAGATGACGATGATTTTTTCTAACTATTATTAACTTATAATTTTTATTAATTATTGTTTTTTTTAATATATGCAATAAGAAAGAATATACTACACCCTAATTGCGTAATACACTATCAATCACAATATGAATGATTTTGAAGCAAATTGCTAATCCATTGCTTCATATTTTCGAAACATTTGTCTGCTCAACAACGTAATTAACGAAATGAATGTTGTTGAACTGTCAAAATGAAACCGATTTCTACTGTGAGTGTATTACGCAATTGTCCCGCCGCTGGAATCAATTATGTAATGCCAATAACACCTTTATTTGTCAACTACATTTTTTGCAAAAAAAAATTAAGTATTCTTATTCTGATGTTCTCGTGTTAGTTCTACGTTTTGGGTACCACAAAATCAAAATAAACGAACCAAGTAAAAATAAAAGTGACACCAACGGCGGATAAAATAATACTTTGAAATAATTTAGAAAGATCGCGTCAGATATAATATATTCTCCGACCTCTGGCCTCGTTAAATAAATTGATACATAACAAAATACTAATATAGAGTTACTGTTACATTCCAATACTAAAGTCAAGGTGTGAATGAGTCATTAGAAGAAATGTTCACATTGTGATTATAACCTCTCTCTGATTGGCTTACAAGTTAGAGCCGACATTTGTTTGGGTTTCCGCGGATTCGATGAATAGCCAAGTGTTTGTCTGAATAATACCGGGCCTATTTAATAAAACCGGGTGACAATCCGACAAGTTTATTTCATAACTTACTGCTTTACTTTTTTGGTTTCTTGCAAACAGCACCTGTCGTGAAAATGTGACGTTTTTGACAAATACGTCGCTTTGTCAATTACCATAATAAATAGGGCCCAGTTTTGTGGGAAGTCTTTGAAGAGGAGGTATGCCAAACAATATTGCATTTTCAAATGGTAGTTCTAATAACAGATAATAGAAGCAAAGTAGCTACATATGTTTCTAATACGTACCTAAGTACTATTTTTAGTATTGACTATTTGACTTCATAGGTAAACAAAAAATTATTTTTTTGTATCTTGCGTATATCGTATAAACATAGTTATGTATGTATAACAGTATAATCGTAGTTTTGACGAAAAATGAATTGATAATGTAATATTTGTATTTTAATAATGTAAGAAGACTGTAATTTTAATGCTTCGATTATTGTTACAATGTCACTTAAAAATTTGCACCACTAGAAAGTCGAATATATTGAAACGATATGTCACTTTTAACATAAACAATGTACATCTTCATCATCATCATCATCATCATCATCATCATCATCATCATCATCAGTATCATCTTTATTCTGACAAATAAAGCATTTATTCATTACAAAGGACACCACATCCAGCTGCCTTAAACGGTAGATCCTCATATTCAAATCAAATCTGAACAACAAAGATCACTAATGTCAGTAATACCTTATAGCTAGTGTTAGTAAGTGTTATTAGTATTTTAAATATTCGCATATCTCAAAACGGTGAAAGAAAATATCGTGAGGAAACCGGCATTTTTTTTTATTTGAGATAGATTTGCTCTTGACTCTAGTCTAGGTCAGAGGTGACAAAGACAAAGTCGACGATGGAGCGAGCTTCCCAGAAGAAGCCTGTTCACTCTCAGTTTGAAGAGATCAGGGTTGTATGCGTTCGGAAACACAGACGCAGGCAGAGAGTTCCACTCCTTTACTGTGCGCATTACAAAAGACATTTGGAAACGCTTAGTGTGAATTGGTGGAATAGCAACTAGGTTGGGATGGTAACCTGCAGTGTGTCTAGATGTCCGATGGTAGAAGAGGAATGAGAAAGTGGAGTTCTTGAGCACACTCACCGAAGTACAATCTGTAGAAGACCGACAAGCAGGCAGCCTTGCGGTGATGAGCCAAGCTGTTAAGCTTGGCATCCACCAGTTTTACGTCGCCAATGAGCCTCTTAGCTCTGCGTTCCACCGAGTCAAGTGCGGCAAGTTGGTATTTAGATAAGCCTTCTCAAATGTGGCTGCAATACTCCATGCAGGATCGGACTTGCGCTTTGTAAAGGGTTAAAAGCTGTCCTGGCGTAAAGTATCGCCTCACCCTATTTAGGATGCCTAGTTTCTTAGCCGCAGTTTGGGCTTTGTACTCGATGGTGGCACCGAAGTTGAGACATGATGTCAACTTCATGCCTAGGAGCTCGAGCCGATCAGTAACAGGAACAGATGTACCCCGAAAACTAGGAGTTTGGTCGAAACGACTCCTTTTAGTGGTAAAAAGACACGCCTGTGTTTTGGTGGCGTTAAAAGAGACCAGATTATCATCACCCCACTGGGAGACAAGGCTCAAGGTCAAATCAGTCCGTTCTACCATTGCCTTTCTCAAGGAATGAAAAAGGAATGAATGGTTTTTGCGCTGGAGATCTCTCTGAAACTGTACTGTCATCTGCGTACCCAACAATACCAGGCTGAAGTAGGTCATTAATGTGCAGCAGGAAAAGAGTTGCAGAAAGAACAGACCCCTGAGGAACTCCGGCATCAATAGCCATAAGGTCGGAAGAGCAGCCGCCAACAACTACTCTGATCGACCGTTCACTAAGGAAGTCTGATATCCAGCTACAAAAATCAGCAGGGATACCATAAGCAGGAAGCTTGCTGAGTAGACCAGACCCTGCATGTCTTAGAACCGGAAATTCGAAGACATGTGTTAGCAACCCGCACTGGGTCCGCATGGTGGATTATGGCCCATTCATTCTCACCAAGAGGAGGCCTGTCCCAGCAGTGGGAATATCATAGGGTCTCGGACCTTTAGTAGGCATGGGTCGAAGCCAACTCGCAGAGGCCCTATAAGTAAAGGAAATGAAGCACCAACCGAGGATTATCCCTGTATGCATTGTGCAAGTGCAGCCAAGGACAACATCCGGTTGGTGTAGGACTATTACACGATATGGAAACAAAGATATTGGATTATGGGTTTGGGTGACTAAACTGAACTGGTATGGAAAGACTATGGCCCCTGCCTGACCAATGTTTTATATAAAATACATAGATAAAATGGCGGGGGTTGACTTGCACACTCAATAATGGACTCCAGAAAACGGTCGCTAGCACCTAGCGTCGTAGCGACAAGGGGACAACATGCCCTGAGGTGCTTATGAAGAGTGGAGAGGTATTCCACGGCTATCAGGACAATCCCGGAAGTACGGTCAAGATCCCTTTAGTAAGTGATATGATTATTTGAGTTTGAAGCATTTTGCACAGAAGGTGACCAAGTAAGGTACAAGTTTCTCACTTTACCATCCTCTCCACAATTTGTTTCAAAATGGGAGAATAGAAACTCTCTGTCACTGTTTTCAGAATGCTTTTGGTACTGGTATATTTCTAACCCCGAAACCCTAAAATCTAGTACAGCTTCCTACACCATTTTGTCATGTAGGCACGCTGTGTGTTTAATTTATATTATAGGTGCTTAATTAAAAGCGACGATAATTAATTTAGGATTATTGCTCATTTCGTGAGGAGTAGGTTGATATACACATGTAAATAATAAAGCGTAATTAGAGTCTAGGGAAATCCTATGTGCGTAGGAGTATAACATTTAGTACAAGATAATTATTTTACCCGCTCAAAACAAACTACAAAAAAATAAAGGTATTTATAATTTTACAGAGAAAATTCAGGTTTAATAAGCTTCCCTTTATACAGCAGTTTCGAGAAATAAACAGTTAATTTAAAAACAACTACGAGAATTAAGCATTATTATATTTTGTTATGACACCCACGCCATCGCCCACTCAGACACACGCTCAACAAAGAGAATTCTAAATATCATTATAAAAAAATATTTTAAGTACTAAATGTTTCATTTTGTTTTTATAAGAAGGCAGTAAAATGCCATTTGTTATTTTAAAGATTAATACCAATTAAGGGCAAGTACGGCTGTCGACGTGTTCATGTCCCACTCATTACGTAACTCCCACCTACCGACGCGGATTGATTTTTGTTACCATCGTTCTGTCACACCACGCATGCGCGAAAACTTAACGCACACACCCTTAACAAACTGCCACACATTGACGCACCCTCCAACTTTATCAAACATGGAATTTCGACTCTAGGGAGATAAGATTAGGTGGAGAATTGACTGGTGTTGCGAACAGTTGGTATTTTTAGACAATACGTGCCTATTATGGCAAGTACCGACGCGCCCTCTCCCATACAAATCGGGAAACCTCGTCGCGGAAGGTTTTCCACTTTCTGTCTATATTTTCGGAAAAATATCCACATTTTACATCACAGTCTCGGCGTCTTTTTACACTAGTTCGTGCGTCAAATCGCTGTGTGTTCATGGGGTTGGATTAAACGTTAAATAGGACTTTTTTTGTCGGGAAAAGTGTGACTAAAAATAGATCACTGCCCGATATACTTGTAGGGAAATCTAGTGAGAGCTTTCCATTCATAAATTACATTCATTTGGTGTCGGGCAGTGAAGTAATACAGTTGGGAGAAGCGATTTAACTGGTGAATGTAATCGTTCGGTGATAAGGTTGAAGTGCTCACGGGGATCGATAAACGGGCCACTGCCTGAGTTCGTCTTTAAAGAACTCGCACCGGACAGAAAAGAAAAATGTAAGTTTTTATCAATTTTACCATCATACAAATTCCAGATATCTTCTCTCATACATTTTAATCTGTGTTTAAAATAAATGCTATCTATTTTAACTAGTGCATACAAAATTGATGCCGCTGTCATTTTGTAGTTCGTTTCGTGACCCGTTCGATAGTAGGACGCTCAACAATGACTTATAGATTTTATAGATATGCAACATTCTTGCGGCTTCTACGTTTGTGATATTTTATAGCTTTTATTCTTGAAACAAATGAAGAATTAGAATGATATTATTGTTTTAAAAATTTTATCAACAATAAGGTTTTTACTTTGATCCTGCCAGTGACAGTTTTTTTTTCTCGATTTTCTCATGGCTGCTAATGCAAATGGCCAGTATACTAGTTACTAAGTTGGTTGCTCATCCAATCATTTTATTCTTAAATAGCCAATCGAGATGCTTGTTGACGGTCATCAATTGTGCCTTATTTCTTTAGACAAGGATTTAAATTCTGTTCTTGTGTCATTATGACCAATACAGTTCGATCATCATGATTGTCATTCGGCCGAAGGACGCGCGCTGCTGGATTTACGCCTCCAACGAGCAGAGCTACAACTGCACTAATAATACTCAGTGTATTGAGTATTAATTACCAGGCTTCGGAGAAGCTTTGGTGCTGACCAAAGCAGATTAACACAATACAATGGCTGCATTATGTTGCTATAAGTAGACATGAGGAGGGGCTCGTGGCTAAATAATAACAGATGCACAGTTCGATCTTCCAAATTTAGCAACGCTTGCCAAGGTCGGTCCATGGATGGGTGACCATCCATTACATAAAATACTCCTCCGCACCTCAGAAAGCACGTTAAGCAGTTGGTTCCAGCTGTCATTCGTAGATCTGTGACAGTCGTTACGAGTACTCAGAAGCCCAAAAGTCTGACAAGCAGTCATACTAAGGGGTATCGCATTACCCAAGTTAACGGGGTTGTGGAGGTCAGATAGGCAGTCGCTCCATGTAAAATACTGGTATTCAGCTGCATCCAGCTAGGGTGCTTACATAAAGAAACAGGTTGCCGGTACAGGCGAGTCTGTGTGGGTCGGTACCGATCGGTGCAGGTTCCCATGTTATCTTATAACCCTATACCAATCGGTACCGATCCGCACGGATTTGTCTGTACCGGAAACCTGTTTCTTTATGTAAGCACCCTTAGACTAGAAACCGGTCCCAACATAGTTGGGAAAAGGCAGGCAGATAATGAGGTAGACAAGAGGACTGCTACCCATCCCCTTGACATTTAATTGACTTGATGCCTTCATGGTGTAATCATAGTACGCAAACTATCTAAAAGCAAGTAAATAAAAAGTATCGTACCTGTTATCAAAATGATTTTAAAGCAAAATTAATTTGAGCCGGTACCTGTCACCGAGTCACATTGAAATATACATACATACATACATAAACCTTCTTCCCATGGGGTAGACAGAAACTACAGAACGCCACCTGCTACGATCCTTACACATTCCTTTTGCCTCGGTTACGTTCATACATCTGGTCATACACCCACGCCGGTTGCGAGTACTACGCACCTGACCTTTCTGATTGAAATATTAATACTTATTTTGCACTTGGTTTATGAAAATAATACAAAATACACATTATCATCCTATTTTCTTGATGAGGAAATAGGTCTTAGAAATAAATATATTAAACATTCAAGATTAAAGTGCCACAGGAAAAAAAGAACCTATGAAACAACATCGTCATCTAAGTAACAGTAACTTAGATATATCTAAATATTTCAGGACCGAGCATTTGACTCGGCCTAGAGCCACTACTGTCAACCATTATTTTACCACTAAGGGATGGTAGTTATGGTGATACATTACCTACTTTCTCGGATAAGGCTGACTGTCCGTGGAGCGGAGAGGAGAGGAGCGGGGTGGGGAATTGCATAAAATCTCCGCTCCGCTTCAGTGGACAGAGATTTGCGAACTAGTTTAAAAATTCATACAAAATCTTGAAGTGGAGCGAACTGATCTCCCGCCGCCGCCCGCTCAAATTACTTGTCGCATATACTCGACCTAGCTCCGCACAGTCCGCTACTCCGCTCCGCACTACCTCGCTCCGCTTCAATGGACAGACAGTCTGCAACTCCACTCCGCATAACTCCCTCGCTCCGCTCCGCTGCTTCACTCCCTATCAATGAACAGACAGCCTAAATCCTGTCCTGATGAAGAGGGTATCTGTAATTCAGCATTGCAGTGTACCAGAATCTGTAAATCTAGTTTTAAAGATAAAGGTGGTCCTTTATCTTTATCTGTTCCATAAACCATGTTAAAATAACTTGAACTTATGTAGATATTCTGGACTTTCCTTAGCTAACAGTCACAATGATTTATATGGACGTGAACTATAGCCAAACTCAAATCAACAGGGCATAATAGCAACAGGGCTGGCTATTCAACAGCAGCAACAGGACTGGCTATTCAACAATTCTCTAAACAGGCCATGAAAACAAAAATGAAAAAAACCCTAATACACTAACATCACACAACCAACTCTAAAACGCTCACGTAACTACCAACGTCATCGGAAAGTCAGTAATACCTACGCGCCCTGATTGGCCAAGCCTGCACAACGCTAGATACGTTAAAATTTCAAAGCACGAACGAACCGAAGTAACTTACATGCGGGCTTAATCGACGTAGATTTTATCTACTTTAGCTTTCCCTGTGGATTGTGTTGCGAAAGCACATCGGTAGTTTAGGGTTGGAACGACCTCTGGCTATCAGCTGTAATGTTCTGCGACGTAGATACGATGGTGTTTTGTTTCCACTCTTCTATTTTGTTTTTTTTTTTAGGGCTCCGTACCCGAAGGGACCAAACGGAGCCCTATTGCTGTCACTCACGTGTCCGTCTGTCCGTCATCTGCCACACAGGTTTTACAGCCAAATGGTTGGAGCTATAGTCTGAAAATTTTCACAGTATAAGTATCTTGTTGACCCAAAGCCATATAAATTGTCAAAAAATGTTTTTAGGGGCCATACAGCTATATGGGGGCGCGAAAAAATAATTTTGATCTACCCCATAGAGTGGGATATTGTTGTTTAGAACTCGTTGAGTTGATAAATACTGTATTTTTTGTTTTCAAAAATTATAAGAAAACAAAGGAATGAGAAGCCACCAAAGTCAGCTTTTTCTACAAAATTTGGTTCCGAAGGATTTTTTAACTTCCCAGTGACCTATGAACTTGAAATTTGGTGATAATATTTATTATTACGTATATTTTACTAACAAATACCAATATATTAATAAATCAGATTTTTCTTTGAAATGTTTTTTTTTTCTTTGAATTTGGTACGGGACCGTAAGTGTGCGAAGTCACACACGCACTTGGCCGGTTTTTTTTTACTTTTCATCTAACAAAAGGTAAGGTGTTTATAAAATGGGAATTTATTGCGTTCTTATTGGTTGGCTTCTTCAGTGGCTTAGGTTAGAATTACTCTCTCACTCATTACTTTCCAACTTAGTTCTCGGCCAAAATCTACAGTTCTGAAGATTGAAAACCTAAAAGAAATTACCTGCATTCATTGAAACAAGCAAGCGGGATTATCAATATACTCATTATTACTCATGAGAAGAGACTTTTGCCTCGCAATAGGAAAATTCTCGACTAATTTCGTTATTTTTTCTATTCTTTACGAAAAATATCCTACCCTTCAACCCAGCAACAAAATGGCAACAGATATCCACAAGTCCCTCATCTAATTCGACATTTGATCCTAATTGCTAAGCCTGGCTGATTTAAAGGTCGCCTTTGACCTATTGTCATGAACTTGCCAACTTAATATAATAAATGTGGCAGGGGAAGGGTTATTTATGTACAGTACTCTCTAAAATGCTGAGATAGGAGACTTTTTGACCTCGCACAGGTCTTCTTTGTTTTTTTTTTCCTTTTGTTTTATTTGTGTTTAAGATATTATTACTTTTAATTAAATATTTTTCTTTCTTTCTTTCTAAAATAAACATCAACATTTTAAAGCAAAGGTGTTGACTGGTTAAAAGGTCATTTTAGATCCTCTTGGACCTTCGAAATAGCTAAGTTTTAAAAGGTTGATATTTTTCCGACACATTGCCTTATGTAGGTGATAGTAGGTAAATGATAAATAATTTTATTTCTGTAAGTAGGTTTGTACAAACACTTTTATGTCAATCATATTTTTTTAAACTACACGGGGCCGGCGTTTCCTATCTGACTACTCTGAGAAGAAAGGCCGAAAGAAACTCAGAGTCTCTTTTAAAGTCCAGACATAATCTTGGTCAGATCACGTGAAGACCATGTAGATTGGTGTCTGAAATGGTCTTTTGGAGAAAGAACCACACAGATTAAGTGGACCTGTCCAGTCAGTGCACGCATCTGTCAGTAATCGTACCTACAGCTCAACTCAGATAGGTATTCCTTATGTTTGTGTACTATATAGGGAATGATTTTGACAAATAGGAACATTTTAGCAGAAGTGGGAATCATAATATGAAGTATTCTGAATTTCTGTTGCAATTCGGAGGAAAATTGCCAGTTAAAAGTCTTTTGTACTGGCTTGATTTTATTGATATTAATTACAACTAAGTAGGAATAGTAGTTTATGCTTAGACGGTTTGGTCATGTTATAGTTTTACAGTACATCGCCTGCGCTCGCGTCCCTTCGTTTGTCACAGACCATAGACAATAGTCTGTAGCATGGACAAGCGACGTTGGAGCGTCGGGTGTGGGTCGATCGTAACGTAATAGTTTTTATTTTATTTTATTAACAAATACGGTTTTGCATAAAATTTTGTCTTTTATAATATATTTTATTGTTTATTTTATTCATTTATTTTATGTCCGTAGGTGTGTCCGTGGCATCACAGTGGGCCCTGTCAGAATATCAGCGCTGCGGTATTTGTTTTTTCATTTTCAAATATCGCAGCATCATGCTGAGATAGGAGCCTTTTTGGCCTCGCACAGGTCTTCTTTGTTTTGTTTTTTTTCTTTCCTTTTGTTTCATTTGTGTTAAAGATATTGTTAGTTTTAATGTTCTTTTTATTGTTGTATTTCCTGTGCGTGTCCCAAATAAAATATTTTTCTTTCTTTCTATGTTGGGCTTGTGGCTAAGTAATAACAGCCGCACGGGTCGATCCATCAGGTTAAGCGCCGTTTGCCGCGGTTGATCCGTGGATTTGGACCATATTTACATACCGAGAGTCCTCCGTGCCTCGGAAAGCACGTTAAGCCGTTGGTCCCGGCTGTCATTCGTGTATCTTTGACAGTCGTTACGGGTCGTCAGAAGCCTGAAAGCCTGACGACCAGTCTTACCAGGGGTTATCGTATTACCGAATAATTGGGTGGTGGGGGTCAAATAGGCAGTCGCTCCATGTAAAATACTGGTATTTAGCTGTATCCAGTCAGGCTGGAAGCCGTCCCCAATACCGTTGGGGAAAGGCTAGGCAGATGATGATGGTTTGGTCATGTTGAGAAGATGAATGAAAGTCGACTAACAAAAGGTATTTACACGGCAGATGTGAGTGGAAACGCCGGGAGGGGACGCCCTAGGAAGACATATAGTGATCTTATTGGTGATGTTCTTCAGAAAGGTCAGGTGCGTAGTACTCGCAACCGGCGTGCGTGTATGACCAGATGTATGAACGTAAACGAGGCAAAGGGAGTATGTAAGGATCGTAGCAGGTGGCGTTCTGTAGTTTCTGCCTACCCCCATGGGAAGAAGGCGTGAGTTTATGTACGTATGTTAATAACATATTTGGGCTGCCATCTTATTTTTAATTTTTAAGTTTCCTTTTTCTATTCGTGTTTAAACACTATTTCACTTGATGGTAAGCGATGTTGCGGCCGACAATAGTGCACGCTTGCAAGTACCTAACCTATTCACTCTCGACTAGAAGATTCCCAGGTTTAAGTCATCGGGAAACAGCGATAGTTTCCTTTTTTGCCACCATTTAATTATTGCAGTTGAGACACATCTATTAAGATATTTTTGGGCTGTTATTATTGTTTAATCGCTTATTTATGAAAAGAGGCCCATCTATACAAATAAATAAAATTGAAGGTCTATTTGTAACATAACAAACAGACACTTGAATTTTATTTTATTGCTTAAAATAATAGCTTTATACTAAATGCATATGAAAGTATATACGGTATTTATATCAAAAAAACTATTTTTTAAATTTTTTTGTCTGTCTGTCTGTTTGTTCCGGTTAATCTCCGAAACGACTGGACCGATTTTGACGGGACTTTCACTGGCAGATAGCTGATATTATAAGGAGTAACTTTGGCTCCTTTTATTTTAGGAAAGGTGTTAGGGTTCCGCGCAAAAAAATTAAAACCCATGAAATTGTGAACAAATAGAGTGGGCGGGCGAAGCAACGCGGCGAGTCGGGGGACGAGGGAGTTTTATTAAAATGTGACTGTTATTTTAGTATATTGTGTATATAACGACTTCCACGCGAACGAAGTCGCGGGGCACAGCTAATTTACAATAAATAACATTAAAATAGAGCACAGTGTCTTATTTGCCTAAACTCGGTTAACCCTGTGCTTCATGCTAGAAAGTGCATAAACACATATGAGGGTTGTCACATTTTGTCACCTCTCTCGCTCACACGGGACCAAATTTTTAAGAATGTTAAATGAAAAGATGCTTTTTTTGAAAAATGTAATTTTTATTGTGGCATTTATTTAAACCATCTCAAAAACAGATCATAATACTTATTGAGCTAAGTTTATTAGATAACACAATAGAAATGTGTTGTTAATAATTTTTATTTAGTAGGTCGCCCATTTTTCAAAAAAGCATGTTTTCATTTAACATTCTTAAAAATTTGGTTCCGTGTGAGCGAGATATGTAGGTGACAAAATGTGACAGCCCTCTTAATGTAATAAATTAACAATGAGTACAAAGTAAAAACTATATATAATATGATAATTATGTAGTATGAATGAGGATGGACTATATGATGTCATACTGGTTATTATTTGAGCCAATTCGATAGGTCACAAAGAAAGCATGTTTTTCAACCGTCTAGACATTGCTAATTTCACTAATAGAGCTATTGAGTCAAATGTTGATCGACTAGATGATACCAGTTTATGGGTTATTGTCCTCACTTAGGGCGCCTTCAAATTAGCCGCAAAGTGCCGCGCGGTTGCAGCGCGATAACAGCGCTGCAACCGCGCTGCTACCGCTAGGTTCGAGCATCACAGTGTTGTACGTTTAGTTTCACGATGGACTCTGACGACGAAACACTGCTGTTAATGTTACTATTAAAACGTTAAAAGATTTTGGAAAAAGAAAAAAAAGAAACCTAAGAAAACGTTGCCGTTATTTTGTATAAGTCAACGAACTGAATTTCATAAAGTAAAAGGCTACTGTGATCAAAAATTTCAGAATTACCAATTACCCATATCGCTGGACGACTCTCAACGTCATCGATAAATTCTTCAACCTGATTTTCATTCATAGACTTCAACAAAAACTACGTGCGCATCGTCACTAGTCGATCAATGAACTGATGCGCCGCCGCGGCGTGGGTGTAGCGCTGCAGTCGCGAGTTTTTTATTTATATGGATTAACAAAGCAGCGCTGCAGCCGCGCTGCCGCCGCGCGGCACTTTGCGGCAAATTTGAAGGCGCCCTTAGTCACTCAGCTTAGCTACTCATACTGAAGATACATTTTTTGTTGGAGCTACTGTAAGGGCTCCCACACAAAACTGCGAATTTGCAACGCATCGCAAAAATCTGCGAGCTCGCATGTGTGTTATGTTTGACAAAAGGCACAGTTTTACGCAAAAGTTTTGCGTGCGATGCGAATTCGCAGTTTTGTGTGGGAGCCCTAAAGTCTTCATGTATCGGTGAATGTTTACAGAGTTCACGAACAATTTGAGGGAGAGCAGTAGACTTTCGCAATAAGATGAAAAAGAAAAGTAGTCTTGTAGTTTCTGCCCAATGGGAAGAAGGCGTGATTTTATGTATGTATGAAAGAGAATCAATAAAATTAACTTTAGTCGGGACAATGACCGTACCAACACGTGAAAGGTATTGTAATATTGTGATCAAAGTATTCTAAGCCTTCTCAAAAACGGTAACGTATCTATGTGCTTACTATTAGGTAGGTACCCTGTTCCACATTGCTTATCACAAACGGTTGGACAAAGGTGTTCATCCATTGTCCTCTTATTTACTTATGACGGTCATTAGTCTCGCATATTATTTTGAGGGGTGACGTATCATCGATCGATGGTAGAATAATACCGCTGGTTTAGTTTAAAGCAATGGGTGAAATAATCTTTTTCTTAGCTAAGAACTTTTGACTCAATTTAATACCACTAGACAAATTCTTTCTTCTTCTTCTTCTTTTTCTTCTTCTTTTTAAACGGTAAAAATATTGTATTACTGTATAGAGGCATGAGGAACAGGGTGAAAAGTTCACTCATCCTCCATAGAAAAGGGAGGATCCTCCGACCAGACGGGTTTTGTGTCTGGTAGGCTACTGCCCAACGGTTGATGTTGGGATGTTGTAAATATACATATATGCTAGTCGCGCGGTAAACTCTGATTGCGCGATGCAGGATTTTGCGTGACGTCAGTGTAACGCGTTCTAATGTGGCGATGTAGATGTGCCGCCACAACTGTATGTTGCCCGCGAGTTCATCTACGATCCTGGATAAAAAGTAGCCTATGTCCTTCTCCAGGTCATGGTCTACCCATGTGCCAAATTTCAGCCAAATCCGTTTAGCCGTTTTAGCGTGAAAGCGTAACAAAACAAACAACCAAACTCACTTTCGCGTGTATAATATTATAGTTAGGATGTTAGATGAGTAGGGCCTAGTAGGTGGCCACGCCAACCGCGGCATCAGCGGCGTTTTCTAGGTCCTCAGACAGAAGTGCAGGTGTATGGATACTTTGGACACTCCAACATATGGGACATTGTTTGGTCAGGAGCACCGCATTCGCACTGGGTGTCGGTTGGGTCAATAATTGCCCATTTCGCTAGATTGTGTTTGCAGCGGCCTACACGGATCCGCAGTCGATGGATTGCTTTCCATATAAGCCACGACTACAATCACTGGATAGCTACAATAGTTTATATCTATGTTCTTCACACGCTAAGAATCTTCGTTCTTCTAACAATCTTCTCCCACACTGTCCTTCTCATACTTCTGACTTTGTTCATTCTTCCTTTCATATTCAGTCCATTCTTCTTTGGAATGCGCTACCTCTTGACATCAGGACGGCCACCAGTCGGTATGCATTTAAGCGGAGATTGCGGAGTTATTTTCAAAATAAATAGCGTAGAGTCATCTCAAAACCTCTCTCTCTTGAGTTTGTATATAATGTATATATATAATATAGGTATATATTGTAGTGAATATGTATGTATGTGTATTATAAGTTTATAACTTATTTATGTACAAATTGTCCCATTCCTAACTGAGCACCTGCCATCTAATCTCTTCACCACCCTTGGTTGACTGATAGCGAATGCCTAAGGCATTAAGTCCGCCTTTGTACTTTTTTAAGTGTGAAAAGATTAAATAAATAAATAATAAATAGTTTAAAAACACCGTTTATAATAAAAACGAGTTTCCCAAAACATTCGCAGACGCATGATTCCTCAAAAAACGTCCCATTCCCGTACATAGTCCTAATTTCGTCAGAGCCAGCACAAACGATTTATTAATTAAATACAAACACTTGTGACAATAAACAGACTGTTAATAAAAGTTTCAACCAAAAACGTGTTTCTCAAAGTTTAGAAAGGTTTTAATCACGATATAAACACAAACCTGTTGAGGAAAGTTGGTTGTTAGAACTGTAGTGAACTGTGGGGAAATTGTGACAATGGCTTTCTTCTGATCCGACTTCAATGGTGGCCTGAAAAGATGGCCATTGACTGTGTACACAATGGCACTTAGAATTTAACAAATCACTGAACGTATCTATTGCTCCATTCGATGATAGTCAGAGTTGGCGACATTTTTTTGAAATACAGACATTTACATATTACTTTATTTTCCTTGAAGTCAGAAGGCAGAAATAATAGAGCAGAGATGCTCTATTATTTTTTTTATTTTTTTTATTTGTTATTTTTTTTTATATTTCTCGGGACCCCAGGGTCCCGGACCTTTAGAAGGCATATGAGGGGCCGAAGCCAACTCGCAGAGGCCCGTTAGACGCTTTCAATGGAAATGAGGCACTAACCGACGATTATCCCTGTGCGTACTATGCAAGTGCACCCAAGGACAACCCCCGGATGGTGTAGGACTATTGCAGAATATGGAGACAAAAAAAAATTGGGCTATGGGTTTGGATGGCTAAAGTGGACTGGTTATCTAAAACTATGGAAGGACTATGGCCCCTGCCTGACCAATGTGTGATAAATACAATACACGGATAAAATGGCAGGGGGTGATTTGCACACTCAACAATGGGCCCCCGGAAACGGTCGCTAGCACATAGTGTCGTAGCGACAAGGGTGCAACATGTCTTGAGGTGCTTAAGAGGAGTGGAGAGGTATTCCACGGCTATCAGGACAATCCCGGAAGTACGGTCAAGATCCCTACCAGCATCTTACTGGACTACTTCCTTCCTCCGAGCACGTTTGCTCTTGCGAATCTCTACTCAAGCCAGCCAATAAAGGCAAGAATGAGGTGGGAGGTCAGTTCTCGTCAGTGTTCACTCCAGCCGGCCAATAAAGGCAAGCCAGAGATGAGGAACATGACTTCTCCCGGGAGATAGGGTACGTGGGGTCGCTACTGCCCAGCAGCTCGCCACATGCTGCCCTGCGGGTTTCTGTATCTCTCTTGGTCTGGCTCCTCACCCTAGACCTGTTCCGGCAAAGTAACCTCTACCGGCACAGACCTAGAGTTCGAAGCGCGCAAGCCCCACCACGACGTCAACGTAGAGATACGGCGATGGTATATTTGTTATTATTATTATTTGTCTTCAGTTGATTTTCTCGGCCTAGCCGGGTAGAACTGATGGCACGGGCCTAAGCCAAGTGTTCATCAGTGGGGTTAAGTGTGGGAGTAATATTGGATACTGCTTGGTTCTCCGCAGTAGACTGTATGGTAACGGAAACTATATTTGTTTTTATTTTTTATTTTTTTTTTTCTCGTGCTAAGATTCTTTCGTAATACTTCTTTTGCTTCCTTCACGTTCATACATTTGATTAAACACGCACGGTAGACTATACATATTATTCATTTTTATAAAGCCTTTATCATAATATACTAGACTAACAGCAAATAACAGACAAAACATAAAAATCATAATAGACAAATACAATAACAGCAAAAATAATTTGAAAGCAAATAATATCGTATACAAAGACGAAAATAAGGTGTATTACTAAGAAAAGAACAGAATTACATAACTATGTTAATAATAACTATTCGTTTCTTTTGTATTGTATAACAAGCAGCTCGTAACATTCATAATAGGAAATTCTACATCAAACTCCGTTCCAGATTTTCTCAATGTAGGTCACAATTCTACGAACGGAATTAAATGTAGGAATTTAATGCGAACTTTGAGAAACACTGTTGCATAAATTCATGAATACAGATAATAATTACATATGTTATAATACCTTAACGCGCTAATCTCTGTCACCACCAGTCGGATTTGAAAAATTATTTTTGCATTTTATAGCCCAATTCTTGAGGAAGGCTACAATACGCTAGGTTGATAACGACACCCATGACGGAAAATTTGAAAATATTCGCAGCCGCCATCTTGAATTTTTATTTTGACCTCACTACCGGCTTTAGCACTCATGAAAACTATGAAAACGACACCCATTACGAATAATTTGAAAATTTTCACAGCCGCCATATTGAATTTTCATTTTGACCTCACTATCGGCTTTAGCACCCTCGAAAACTATGAAAACGACACCCTCGATGAAAAATTTGAAAATATTCGCAGCTGCCATCATCATCATACAAGTATGAACGCTTTTTCGTTTGTGACGATTTCTCCCAGTTTACTCCTACCGCAAGCCGCGTAAAAGAACTTCGTCCAAAAAATCCTAAAACCTAACAATAGTAACGCAATATATAACGGAACGGAAAATTACCTACTTGCTTGCCAAATTTGAAGGCCACTTTAAAGCGAAGATATAAATCCTCTTTGGATTACTATCCCGTTAGAATTTCGAAAAAAATAGTTACCAAAATAATTACAGGTACGGAACTTAGTAAAGTTATTGTCCTCGGAATTACTAAAGTGTCTTTGGCGATGGTGAAAGTCGGGCTGACCGATGAAGAGTTAGTAAGGATTTTTAACCCGCTAGGGGATGATTTTCCAAAAATGCCAAAACATGTCATTCGTAATTTCTAAACAAAAAGCTTAATACTAATTTCTTCCTTACAAACTTTCATCCCCTATTTCCCCCCCCCTTAGGGGATGATTTTCCAAAAACGCTGAAACACGTGCTTTTTAATTTTTAACCAGAATGCCAACCCAATACCAACTTTCATGGTTTAAGCTGCAAAAATAACGATTTTCCATAGAAACTTTCATCCCCTATTTTACTCCCATATGGGTTGAATTACAAAAAATCCTTATTCCTTGTCTACGTTATAAAGGAAACCTCTGTGCAAAATTTCAGCTTTCTAGGTCTTAGTGTTTGGGCTGGGCGTTGATGAGTCAGTCAGTTAGTCAGTCAGGACTTTTCTTTTTATTTATATAGATTAGGTATATATGTATATTGGTATTTATAGTTTTAATAGATAGACGTATATTCTTATATTTAAATAAATATTTATTCCACAATTTTCGTCATTACAGCTACCACTATTTGTCTCTGCATCACCCAAAGGTTGACTGGTACAAAATGCCTATGGCATTATATTAAGTCCGCCTCTGTACGTGTGTGCTTAGAGTATTAAATAAATAAATAAAGTGTTGTGTTGATACGATTGTTTTCGTGCTAATGAATTTAAATCAGGTTGTCGTATTTCCATTTTTACAGCTCTTTGCGATTCTGCTGTAAGATTCACTGACATAAGTTTAATAATAACTAGCAACCGGACCCGCCCCTATTTCACACGGTTTTTACGACTTTAAAAAACCTCGCGATTTCTTTATTGTAATATTAGATTGTACACATAAACCGGAATAAATTCTCTTACACGATGGTGAAAACCGCATCAACATCCATTGTGCAGTTTAGAAGAACAAACACGAAAAGTGAATTCAATGTATAATATAATTAAGGTCAAATTTTAGTAAGCGCAAATATTTTAAGGGGTTTATCTAATCATAAAACTGAATAACTTTTCCCAATAAACATGGGTCGTAATACGATTTTTTTTTTGGACTGTCCATATAAATTGTACGCTCAGGTTTAGTATCGGGTTAGATTTTTTTTTCACATTTTGACCCATGTTTATTGGGAAAAGTTGTTAGTTTTAAGAGTAGATAAAATCCTTAAAATATTTGAGCTTACTATAATTTCAACTTATATAAAGACCTTTCAGTCAACATTATACCTATTTCAATAACCTCTTTGTTAATTAGACAGCTATTCAGCATCACAATAAAATCAATGTCAAGAGCAGAGACATCTTGAGTTATAATTATATAGATCCCCCACCATCACCGTTTACATTCAAACCTGTTTAATATTTCAGTAAGTTAGGGGGATAATTAAACCCTTTGGAAACAGCAGGTCCTGTGATGAAATAGCTTTGTACTGAACGATATGGAAATATGACAGGGACAGGAATATTGATTTTGTAGGGTATTTGTAGTGAAGTTTCGGTCGCCGAAACTGCAGGATTTATATTATTCATGTTTTCCATCATTACAATATTAATAATAAAACCTTTCATTGGCTTGATTACTATTAAAGATACTAATTAAGTCAATGAAAGGTTTTATTTATTTACCTTTATCAAAACTCATAATGGAAACTTCACAATGATTGGCAAAAACGAAAACAGGATTGTTTAGCAAAATCCAATGGGCATCAAAAAGATTTTGTGTAGATTTATAATTTCAGTGAAAATGGTGACGTCAAAATCAATCTGCCTAACCTTTTCCCAACTGTGTTGGGGTTGGCTTCCAGTCTTACCGGATGCAGCTGAATACCATTATTTTACATGGAGCGACTGCCTATCTGACCTCCACAACCCAGTAACTGGGTAACATGATACCTCTTGGTAAGACTGGTTGTCAGACTTTCGGGCTTCTGACGACCCTTAACGACTGTCAAAGATCCACGAATGACAGGCGGGACCAACGGCTTAACGTGCTTTCCGAGGCACGGAGGAGTCTCGGTATGTAAAGATGGTCACCCATCCACGAACCAACACCGGCAACCGTAGCTTAACCTGATGGATCGACTGTTATTTAAAAACGTATGGAAATATAATCTTTTCCGATACTCATATATTTATGTAAGATATCCCTGTTGCCTTGAGTTATCTATGTCAGTGAAAAATGAACCAATACTCACGGAGCTGGAAAATCTCGGCATCCGTAAAGATATTAAATTCCCTGTACTCTTTGTGCTGTAAATATTTATCGAAGCGCTCAATTTAAAAAAAATAGAAATCATTTATATGTGTAGGTAAACAAATGTATTTTTTATAAATAGTCCTGATTAATTTTACCTTACGGCATGCAAAACTGTCAATAATAGGAAACGTGTTAGTCTATAAAATCCAGTTTCTGACTAGCTAACAAAACATTTTAGTTGTCAAACCTCTTTTTAGCTCCTGTGATGATGATAACTGCTGCTGTGACAGATTTACTCGAACTTGACAAAAAAAACAAGTTAAGTCTGGATTTGTTCCCGATTGAAGGCAATAGGCTCGCTATTGCATGGGCCTTAAACATAACTGGCGAAATGTGGGTGTACTATAGGTACACCTCTGCCTAACCCTCCGGGGAATACAGGCGTGATGTTATGTTATGTGTTCCCATGTAAAATCAAGTAAATGTGTAAGCAACAAACAAAAGATCGACATCGTATTTTTTGTCGTTCGAAACTGTGGATCATTTTTGTTGATCGACGAATCAACAACTGATGCCCGATTTAAACCTTGATATCTATCAATTGTTTAAATGTGGCAGTAATGATATCATAGATAGAATGAAGCATATATCTAAGAAACTGGCAGATCTTATTGATCGTCAAAACACAGCTTATCGAGTGACAAACGATAGTCAAAGATCGAGCAAATCTGTAGGCATCAACAGTATGAAATGACTTGAAATAAGCTTTGACAACAAAAACCTTTCCGAATCCGCATACTTACATCGATGAAAGAATAATCAGCGAGCCCAGTGAAACTTTAAAGGAAAGTTCTTTCCGGAATAATTAAAGCTTTCATTACAAGATTAAAATCTAGGCTAATGCTGATAGAACTTTATGATACTACTTTAATAAGACTAGAAAAGTTTAGGTTCGACTTTTTTATAAAATAAATGGATACTTCGTCAAGAAAAAATAACGTCTTATTGAAAGACTGAGCTTTTTATTACAAACATGTTTTAATTTAATTAATTTGACAGATTTCCTTTGTTTTTCAAAGAATTTTCCATGTAATTAATTTCTCTCACATTGTGTGATAATCCAATTCATTTCTTTTGCAAGAAATGTTTTTACCACGCAAGATGCTTGCACGCAGCACATACAAAGTAAGCTGCAAGCTGCAATGTACTAAAATGTAAAGGAAACTTGCATGGATGGACTTGTACCTTTACGCAAGTTAAGTTGCAACTTGCATCTTGCAGCCTTGCATAGTGTGGCTGATTCATGGTAGTGTAATACTGTTATTGTACATCTATACATTATTCAATTCATAAATAAAGGACTCCATGATACGCCGTAAAAGAAATAACAACATAAAATATACCAAAATCGACCGGAGGAAAATGGCTTCAACTCGCCGGGAAATCTAATTTGTAGGAATCAAATTATGTACGTAGGTACCACATTCTTTGTGTGGATCAAGCGTCTTTACTAAATCGGTTTTAAACATAACGCTTTATACAGCTTCTCCTTCTTTTCATTATCAGTGTTTGTCTTTCAAGACGGGCTTAATTTTGGGTTCAAATAAAATTGTGATACTTTTTAAGGTTTTTTAATATATTTTTGGGGCTTTTAATTTACCACAGAAACTTAAGAGGGCTGTCACATTTTGTCACCTCTCGCGCTCACACGGGATCAAATTTTTAAGAATGTTAAATGAAAAGATGTTTTTTTTGAAAAATGTAATCAATGGACGACCTACTGAATAATATTAATTTAATAGGTAGTTATTAAAAACACATTTCTATTGTTGTTTATTATATTGTATTAAGATTTATTTTTGAGATGATTTAAATAAATGCCAAAACAAAAATGTGTTTTTAATAATTACCTATTTAATTAATATTATTTAGTAGGTCGCCCATTGATTACATTTTTCAAAAAAGCATCTTTTCATTGAACATTCTTAAAAATTTGGTCCCGTGTGAGCGAGAAAGGTCACAAAATGTAACACAATACAAAAATAATATTCTACGTAATTAACTTCTGTGTTGTATTCAACTTGATTGCGATAATAACGAATCCATATTTACTAACATAAACAACAGCTGTATCAAGAAGTCCCTTTTCAAAAGGCAAAATGATACAGCTGTTTTGTAAAAGGTCTTCTAAAAACTCAGATGTGACATTTTACCTGTTCTGTTGATCACTTACAAAGGGACTAAATCCCATTTCCAAGGGGTCAGAAAAGGTACAAAAAGGTTCAGTCACTGGAAAATTAACTATAAAATCAGTCCCGCCCACCGCACTTCTATTTTATCGATCTGCAAAGATCATAAAATATTATCAGACTTGACAAAATTTCACATGACCCAGTGGCATTTATGAGGCGAAATAAAAATTATTAATGAAGTCTTCTTTATGTTCCTTACGAGCGGGAATGACTTATAGGAAGTCACGCGGCTATTTGCGTTAGTTTGAACATCTCCATACAAGTTGAGACACCATCACCGTGAGCGAATTTCGTCCTGCCGTCCTAGGGCCGTATTATGAAGTATTAATGCCATCATGACTCCAGTCCGAAAACGGGATGGTGTTATCGGTCACATATAGTTACGTCTCTCTCGCACATTGGAATCATGATGGCTTTAGAACGTCATAATAACCATACCGCTCGCTCGCTTCAGATTGGCCAGAACTTTATAGAATTTTTAAGTAAATGTCAAATTTCGTATCAATAAAGCTTTGATGTTATTTGAAATGAAGGGTTGTTTTCAATATTTAACGTTAAACTCATTGTGAATTTCCTCGTCAATAAGGAAAGGTCTCGATTTTGTGAATGGAGTTTATTTTCGTTCTAAACATTTAAGTTGTTCATTCAGTTCCAGAATCACGGTCATGATGATATTTTGTTAATGTGTTTTACTGCCTACACAAACTTTTTAAACAATTTACAATACAATACCTTTACAAACAATAAAAGATTAATAACATCTTTGAGGTACTTACCTAATACTGAAGAATTTTCTTCGAAAATATAGGAACGTTTTTGTCCTTCAACAAGCTGTGAAAGGTCAACGGACATTGTTGCTTTGTATAAGCACCGATCTCAGATCGTAAAATATTCCGCGAAAGTATTACCTACTCATAAACTTATACACCTAAATTATTTTGTTTGTTCAAACCATTTATTTAAACACTTCATTATCCATCATCATATACATTTTAAATTATAATAAACATAACAAAGTTATTGGGAGCTATAGGTTTGAGCCGTTTGGGGTGGAAATACTAGGGCCTTGGGGTCCGAGTGCTCATCGAGTATTTCGGGACATCGCCAAGCGGTTGGTCGACTCTTCACGTGACCAGAGGACTGGCCCATTTTTAGCCCAAAGAATCAGTATTGCTATCCAACGTGGCAATATAGTGTTATCTTGTATATTGTAATTAAGATTTACTAGATACTTTGATAACTTAAAAACCAATAAAATTGACCATCGGCCACCTTTTAAATTATTACCTTACTATGCAATTTAGTATTTATTTTTCACCTCTTCTCGACTTATGGGAACATGAGAAATTCAGGTTATTTCATCATTTGCCTAACCTTTTCCCAACTATGTTGGGGTCGGCTTTCAGTCTAACTGGATGTAGCTGAATACTAGTATTTTACATGGAGAAACTGCCTATCTGACCTCCACAACCCCGTTACCATGGGTAACGCGATAGCCCTTGGTAAGACTGGTTGTCATACTTTTGGGCTTCTGAGTACCCGTAACGACTGTCACAGATCTACGAATGACAGCTGGAACAGCTGGGACCAACTGCTTTCCGAGGCACGGAGGGGTTTTGGTATGTAAATATGGTCACCCATCTACGGGCTAACCGTGGCAAACGTAGCTTAACCTGATCGATCGACCCGAGCGGCTGTTATTACTTAGCCACAAACAAATTCATGTTATATCAATAATGGGTAATTACATTTTAACTTTCTGACTAGCCCTTAGGTCCAATGAAACAAGTAAAATATAAACTAAGAAACACACACGAAAACTTTTCATTAAAAGTATCTCTTTTTAACCAACTCCAAAAAAAGGAGGTGTTTCGCAGTTCATCGGGATTTTTTTTTATATTTATAATCCCCGATTATTTAAAAGGGTTGTACTTCCTAAGTAGTCTCATATAAATTTTATTAACTTTGTTTGGGTAGTTTTTGAGTGAACTTCAATAATACGTATTTTTCCCACTTATAGTCTATGTGGGTGATTTATAATAATAACTTCCTGTCACTGTAACTTACTTAACAGGTAGTGAAAAATAAAAACTTTTTTACAATGAAAAAACAACCGACTTTCAAAAAAAAACACTATAAAGTGAAAAATAACTTTAATTTCGGAAATCGGTGGCAAAAAACGAAAATACAAATCCAAAAACACCGACTTTCGAAATTAAAGTTATTTTTCACTTTATAGTGCTTTTTTTTTTTTGAAAGTCGGTTGTATTTTTTTCAATTAAAAAAGTTTTTCTTTAACACAAACTTGCACAGCGAAAGGTATTATCCCTAACATTTAAGGCTTCATTACGATCGAGATCATTGAACGTTCAAAGAGAATTTTTCTTTTAAAAGGAACGAAATATAATGTCTAATAAATTCAATTTCCTTTTAGACAAGCGGCCAAAAGCCTGATAATGAAATGCTGAAACTGTTTCGCCACTTTTCATAATTTCAATGTACAAAGGCGGGCTGTTTTTTTATTGTTCGTCTTTAAAAACGTTGATAGAATGTTAACAGTTCAGTTTGCTTACGATACGATATTTCTATATCTGGATATAATTATTTAGCCGTCATACCTTTTTTTTGTTTTAGTGGGAAATCATAAAATGACATCTCCCTCTCTGGGCGGAGCGGGAGGGCGTGTCAGACTTTTACTGACTATAACCCACCCTTGTAGCTTTAGGTAACTCTTTCGAACATCCCGCAACCCTGGCAGGATACCTACTCGATACCTCCTGCCGTGATACCTACTCTTGCCAAATCATCATCTACGTAGTCTTTTCCCAACTAATGTTTCCAGTCTAACCGGATGCAGCTGCATACCAGAATTTTACATGGAGCGACTGCCTATCTTCCACAACACTATATTATATTTTGCACAATACAATTTTGAAAATAATTTCCATTACCTACTTCATTTTCACTCTGCTCGTGTCATTTTCTGGGATACCCGACCTATATTAGCATGTTAGAAAAGATCCTGAGACCACGATAGAAAGAAAGAAAAATAGGTTTATTTGTCACAGAAACACGTGCATACAAAACGATAAGAATAATCAGAAAAATAAAACAAAATAGATCCACATTATAATCACGAGCTCAAAACAGAAATAGTCGGCAGCTGCACGTCATGACTGTGACAGAAAGGCTTCCACTCAGCGTGATGCTGTGCTATGAGGGACCCACAGCACAGCGCTGATTTTCAGTGGTCATCCGATAATGTTTATTCTCCCATTTCAGGATATTACTTATAATCTCAATAAATAATTACTACTTCTTTATACTGCCACTCTCTCAATATTCCATGAAAAAATCCGTAACTTTTAACAACTATTAGTTTCACTACACTATCGACCCATCTCTCTTACGTATTTTTTTCAAGATAACTAAACCAACAATACACTAGAGAATTCTTACTAAGGCCGAGTTCGCATAAATTCGTTGAAATAGATCAAAAGTACTGCCGGCGCTCCGGGCTCGGATCGCCGCTTCCGGGTACCGGCTGTGACCTGAATTCTCCAAATTTTACAGATATTTTTATGTTCGGTATTCGTCGTACTTCGAATTTAAGAGGAATACTGCTATTTCAATCTTGGTTGGAAGGCGGAAAGTTTACGGTTCGCAATGTCAGGTATTGCAAGTGCAAGGTATAATTTCGAAAATGGAATGTTTTATATCGTTAAAGTTAGCCGCTTTTGTTACTTTTTTTTTTATAAAATCGGTATGGGATAGTAGCTAGTACATTTTTTTTATTTATTTTTTTTGTGGATGGGAAATCATCAAATGACTTCTCCCGCTCTGGGCGGAGCGGGAGGGCGTGTCAGACTTTTACTGACTAAAACCCACCCGTGTTCCTTCTGTTGCCTGTGCCGGGGCCACGGTAACTCTTTCGAACATCCCGCAACCCTAGCTGGCATCGGCCCTAGCGGACCCCGTCAATAGTGCTGACATCTCTTTGAGGCGCGCGTGGAACACAACGCGTCGTCGACTCGGGCTTGGTCCTTACCGGACGGCGAGCTACCCATTGCTCGCCGTCCGCAAGCCCACGCCTACGGTGGCCGGGAATCGGCTGTCAATTCCCGACGCCCAGGGCGTCTCCTGCGGCGACTAGGGGCGTGAGGGCGCAAAGCTTGCCTCTCCCTCACGCGTTCCGCCTCCTCCTTCGCGAGCATTACTGCTTCGCAGAAGGAGGTGATGGCTTCCCATGTACTCTCGCTCCGTACCATGGCCTGGACCAGGGCCGGACGCGAGAGATCGCCGCCGCCGATCACTTCCGCGAGGACACGGCGGTGCTCCGCCCAAGCCGGGCAGACCTCCACCGTATGCTCCACCGTGTTCTCCGGGCGATCCACACAGTGGTGACACCCGGGCGTTTCCTCCCGCCTTATCCGGAACAGGTACCTCCCGAAGCACCCGTGTCCGGTGAGGACCTGCGTCAGGCGGAAGGTGAGGACGCCGTGGCGCCTCTCCAGCCACTCCTCAAAGAGGGGACTTATCGCCGCAATTGTGGCGTGCCCAGCGCTGGGTTGCGACAATCACACTCTCCATGCCGCCATGAGATCCTGTCGGAGCTCTGTCCGCCGTGCAGTAGCCAGTACCTAACGATTGTTGTGAAAAACTGTTATGGGATTCTCTAGCAGTTGTTCCCGTGTTGTTGTAGCTGTAGTTTTTCAAATTGCACTTGTATAGGTATTTTTAGGTGTTACTTATGCTAGGTAGCTTATTAACCTTTACGGCATGAATGGGCTAGCCCGCCCACATACTGTCGGAGTTCCGAAACAGAATTCCGTTTCGATTTCGTTTCGAATTCCGTATCGATTCGGAATTTCGAAGGCAGCAAATCCAAACAAAGTCACGCACAGACTACAATGGGGATTTTCGAATCGGAGAAAATTCCGAACGAAGAACTAAAGGATGAATGGATTTGCTGCTTTCGAAACGAAATTCCAAATCGGAATTCCGACTGTATATGGCCGGCCTTACAAGCAAGCATTCTACGAGCAAGGCTTTACTATCTAAAAAAACAGTCAACCACAAATTGCAAAGTGATGGCATCTTCTTATCAACACTAGCACAGGCTCGCACGGACGATTTTTTCCCGCGGCGATTTTTTTCGCGCACTGGATTTTGAACGCACTACTTATCACCGAGACTAGAAAATCCAGCAGTGTTTTTTGACGCGCTAGGTTGCGCTCTGTTGGATTCTCAATACTCGGCTCAATACCGAGAGTTGAAAATCCAGTGCACGATAAAATCCCACCGCGATATTTTTACGCCCGTGCAAACCTTTTTTTTTTTGGATGGGAAATCATCAAATGACTTCTCCCGGACGGAGCGGGAGGGGTGTCAGACTTTTACTGACTAAAACCCACCCGTGTTCCTTCAGTTGCCTGTGCCGGGGCCACGGTAACTCTTTCGAACATTCCGCGACATCTCTTTGAGCCGCGCGTGGAACACAATGCACCGTCGACCCGAGCCTGGTCCTTCCCGCCTGTGCGAACCTGAGCTTAAATTTCATTTGAGTGTTTTTATCTCATGTTCCAAGAGAAATGACCTTACATCACAATGGCGGCCTCTCGCAACCTCAGTCGATAACCTATTAGTTTTATGAAGCCAATCAATTACTTGAGTGAAAGTCATGGAGGAAAACTAGCCAGTGGCACAGTACTCTAGGGAAATAAAACTATGTTGAAGTTGGCAGTTTGGTGTAATTTTAATCACCGTTAATCTCTTAAGGGGTCATTGTACTCATCATTATGAACAACTTTTACTATGGGACCAAACCTGAAATCGGGAAAAAAATCAGCTGCTCACTACATTTATGTTCGCCTATCTAGTCAAAATGTAGGGAACACCTAATTTTTTTTCGCGATTTCGGGTTTGGTCCCAAAGTAAAAGTTGTTCATAATGATGAGTGCAATGACCCCTTAAGAGGTTGTGCGTTATTTATGTTACATCTGGTGACTTTTTATTTAATATATTCTACTATTGACATAATTTAAAACCTAACTATCTTAAAATAATAATAATAATACGTATAAGTATATAAAAAAGGGAGGGGGTAAATAATCAGAGGGCATCAAAAAATTCATCCGCATCGCTGTCAACAGGAAAAGTGCCCAGAAGGCTGGCAGCATTGCCACGGTGTATAGCAATGCTGATTCTTTGGCCAAAAAATAGGCCAGCCCTCTGGTCATGTGTGGAGTCGACCAACCGCCTGGCGATGTCTCGAAAAACTAAGTGGGCACTCGGACCCCATGGCCCAAGTGTTTCAACCCCAAACGGCTTGAACATATAAGTCCCAATAAGACTGGAGTATTTGCGCTGTTTGAGGTTTTCCGCACCCGCAGCAGCCGCTCCAGCACAGCCTGCCGTGCTAGGAAGATGGGATGGCGCAAGGGTGTCGACACACGTTGCATCCCACACCAAAGGCCTACCTACCTTCCAAGGCATTATGGTCATTCCGTCTGGTCTCTTTCCATCGTCGCGTGCTAAGCCATTGATTACATCTTGTATACATAGAAAGATAAAATATTCTCTATTTATACAGTAGGACAGACGAAGCATTAAAAGTAAATTGTAATAATTATACATGCAGAAGTAGGTATGTGGCCAAATCACTTATTATTGTCTTAGATGCGCGATTCTGATAGGATAGATAGATAGGATAGTTACAATAATATACTATCAATTTTTGTTAACTGTGAAATTGCTAAAACGCAACGCCGGTTGATGGCAATAGGCTCGCCCCCTAAGATAAGATTAGATAAAAAATATAATCATTTATTTGCTCAAACATTATTACAATACATACAACTTAAATCCTATTATATGGGCCTTAAACATAACTGGCGAAATGTGGGCGTACTATAGGTACACCTCTGCCTTACCCTTCGACGATGACAGGCGTGATGTTACGTTTATGTACGAGTATGTAAGCACATTATGGTAGCAGCTGGATGCGAGTAACTAACTGATCAAAATGTGCGATTGGAGAGGCTTATTTTCAGCATCATCGGTCTATTATATACTGACGATGATGTTAATGATGCCGCACAATTGTTATAATAGCTAGCCATAAAAAAGCTCTCTACTGCTTACTAAAATCATCCTAGATAGTCTTCTAAGAAAAAAACCGGCCAAGTGCGTGTCGGACCACGCAGAATGAAGGGTTCCGTAGGGGTAAATTTATCCCAAAAACCAACTTAACATTGTAAAATTCGTGGTCAATTCTCCAACTGCAAAATATAAGTTTGTAATTGCTTTTTTTTTAAGTTATAAAACTACTTTACGATTTTCGGACTTCTTTATTTACTTGTGTTGAGAGACCTTGCTTCTTGCCAAAGGAGATGTTTCAAAATGGGCCCAGAATATGTACAATACCTCGAAAAATCGAGAAAAATCCGTAGAATTCGGGAAAAATACTGATAAATTGCATAAATGCATATTTCTCTTGTAATAATTTGATATTTACCAATTATTTTATCGACTTTCAATATGGCGTCTCGCCAATTTAGGTACTCTGTGGTTAAAAACCAATGACAGTAAACCATAGATCGACCATTGATCATAGATCGTGAATTGTCTATTGTCACTTCCGTCCACAGACTACATAGAGATATGCTTCAGTCGCTTTCGTTGTCGATCGTGTTCTGATGTTCTGTTCTCTCGAGTTATTTTTAACAACCTGGCTTTCGTTTTTTGGATTTTGTGATTTTGTTTTTGATAGTTGAATCAAAAGATCGCTACATTGTTTTTGTCTGAGTTAATATTTCGACTATTGAATGTTTGTATTCTGTACGTTTATGCTATAAGTAAAAATCTTGGCATATCGCAGGTCTACCTATGAGGTTGTCGTCTGCTTAACTGGACTATACTTTATGTACAGACGCCAGTACATCAAGCTACTACAATCTGTCAGATTTCTTTAATAGATTTTCGACTTTACAATTAGATCTAAAATAATATTGCAAAAGACTAAAAGTACGACAATGTTATGATTCTCCTTGACAATGTAATATGCCAGAAGTAAACATGTCAAACGTCAATAATCAATCAACATGACAACTTACCGCCATGATGGGTTTTTGTTGTGTGTTGCAATTTCAATTGTATATTCTTGTACTTTACTACCAAACAAAGCCAATTAAAAGTAATTGAATGATTGGTAACTGTTTTAATTGTGTTTCCCCATTTTTTAGTAGAGTGTACCAATACATGGCCGGGGCCCCATACATTTTGAAACATCTCCTTTTATGATTCTAGGTCAACGGGAAGTACCCTATAGGTTTTTATTTATTTGCGAGTATCAAAATATGTCGCATAAATGGCCGTCTTTTTAACCGACTTCAAAAAAAGGAGGAGGTTATCAATTCGACGGTATGTTTTTTTTTGTGTGTTTGTTACGCGATTACTCCGCCAATTGTGGACCGATTTTCAAAATCTTTTTTTTGTTCAAAAGGAGATACTTCTGAAGTGGTCCCATAGTCACCAAGACAGGATCTGATGTTGGATCCTGGAGAAATCGAGGGCAACCCTCAAATTTTATGGGCCCACACATCGTTTTTCACAAATCTTATGAAGTAATTTAAGTACTTGCGTATGGTAATCATCATCTCATGTAGCTGAGCTGATGATGGAAGGTACAACTCCTTAACAGTAAGGAGTAGGCATCGACTGATTTAGTAAATTATTTTTTTGATGTTTGAAAGGGCGTTTGCCATTTTGGTCTCGTGATCATCAGGTCAGGAGGTGATGGACTAACCACAGACGATAGAAATCTTCAAAAAACGACAGTACATGTCTCGCGATTGCTGCGATTGTTTGTGTATGCATAGTTTACGCCATACCATAACATAACATTACGCCAGTTCGCTTTTAAGGGCGCTTTTAAATTGTAACAATAATACAGTAAAGGTGTAATTTATCATTGTTACATCTACATTTTTTTTACAGTTGTAGATGTGTTGTGTATGTATATAATTGTAATCCTTGTCCATCTACGACATTAAAAATTAAGAAAAATAAAATTAATAATAACAAAAAAGTGAAAGCGACTTGGCATGGGCATTCCATATAGAACACACTAAGTCAGGATTTAACGAAATACCAACGGGATAGGAAATAACGGGAAAACGAAGTTTCCGCGGGTGACTGCGGGGCGGAAAGCTAGTCATAAAATATTCTTAATACCAACCTAGTTGTTGGAAAAATTACGCTACCGGGCCATTTCTGTTAAAGCTCTCTCATCGTGGGGTCGATTTAAAAGCTTATTTGCGGCCTCATTCTCTGGTGTTATAACCAAAGCAGTTAATGAGTACACATTGAGAAAGATATTATCCTGGGCCGTCACTTTAGTCGTCGGTGTAAACAAATTTCGTCGTAGTATGCCATGTAATTCATCTACATTTTTAAATTTAATGCAACAGGCAGCACCTCGTCTTGGAGCTTTAGCTCCCTTAGGCCCACGTGCATGTGAATCAAACAGCCAATATCTATAAGCATCCGTTTCAGCGTTATGATATACAGCCACAGTCATAGAATTTGCAGTAAGCAGTCCGCAACAATTCTCTCTGAAAAACAATGTCAAAGCATTTTTTAGGTTAGGGAACCCTTC
Source organism: Fissipunctia ypsillon (assembly GCA_947568875.1). NCBI lineage: Eukaryota > Metazoa > Arthropoda > Insecta > Lepidoptera > Noctuidae > Fissipunctia > Fissipunctia ypsillon. The sequence goes on along the minus strand of OX387666.1, from coordinate 12,460,495 downwards.
AAGACTCGGATCTGTGTCTAAATGACCATTATAATTGGTGTCAGAAACTGAGATATTAATTTTCTTTCTGTTGTATAATATTTGACGAGCAAGATCACTCGCGGCAAGATATTCAGGGTTAACTTCTCCTATTGCGGGGTCCAGTCTGGAAGCAATGGACTCACGGTAGAGTTTGTCTCCGAGGATTACTATAAAATCAATGTCACTCTTTGACCATTGACTTGCCTCGTCTGTACAAAACGCTGCACATGCTACAGCTGCTACAGCAGTGCATTGTTTACCCCGAGATTGCAAATCAAATCTTAAATCGGCTTGATGAAACGATCCGTGTAGTATGGAAATGTCTTCATTTACATTCCCGTAGTTGTTTTGAGGAGTAGATTGTAACTCCATAGACTCACAATTACTTGTAGGCTCTTCACAAATTTGTACAATTTCTAAAGGTCTAATATCTCTGTAGAGTACATTGTGTGACATTAACCAGGTTAGAGCTTGATACAATCTGTTCATATCCACAATAAACTCTTGGGAGCGTTGCAGGTTCTCGAGACTTTCCACAATCAAAACTAGTCCTATTTGGTTTGGCATAAGTGGCAGTTGTTCAGCGATTTCGACAACGTCTTTTGCAAATAAAGTAACTTGTCCCTTGCACCAATCTTGACAGAAACGGTTTTGTAGCTTCATTATTTTAAGAAACGGCACAACACAGCATAAAAATCGTTCTTCCAATTTTATCAAATTAGCTAGCTCCTGAGGTATAGTCGCGACTGTCATTTTATTCCAAAAAGCTGCTGGTGGAATTTTTCGTTTCCTTATATTATTTTGACAGCGAGAGCATGTTACGATTTTACCCAGACGCACCAATTCTTCGGGTATTAATGTACTGTACATAGCAGTACGTAAATTACAGCGTTGTGGTGGATACAAAGCTTTATAACAAATAGCACATGGCAAGTCAGCAAAAATGTTAATAGCCTGTTCAAAACCATGTACTGATGATACCTCCCTACGATTACGACTAGCTTGTCGCATAATATCTAATCGAGTCGCTCTGGATTCGGCAGATTCATTGGATAGACGCTCGTATTGCACGTGAAGACGGCGGGAACTTTGCCCCTCGGTTTCGTTTGATAAGCGCTCCTGAATCAAACCGAGACGATGAGAACGTTGCTCCTCGGTCTCGTGAGACAAGCGTTCATGAATTAAACCGAGACGATGAGCACGTTGCTCTTGAGTCTCGTTTGATAATCGTTCACGAAACAAACTGAGCCGCTGAGCATGACTTTCTGGACTTTCCTTGATAATTTCGTGTTTGCTCTCTTCTGAGAAAGTCTATACGCTCGCTGCTCATCACTCCCATTTGAAATGTTTCTAGTATTTCTTTCCCTTCTTTTCTTTAAACGTTCTTCCCTTTCGTCGGTACTTTCTTCCAAATGGCGCTGTCTCATTTGAACAGCGCGTTTAGTAGGCCTAACCATTTAAACAAAATGAATTATCTTTCTCTTAAAAATTGAAAAAGAAACTTTAAAACTATGAATTATGTACAAACTTAAACTAAAAACTAGAAAATAAAATTATTTAAAAAAAAAAAAACAAAAACCGACTTCAAAAACCTAATAAACACTCATCATCTGCCTAGCCTTTCCCAACTATGTTGGGGTCGGCTTCCAGTCTAACCGGATGCAGCCAAAACCAAAAACTAAAACACTAAACACTTAAAAATAATATTAAATTGAATAACTACATATAATCAAGAATTATTAACCTAAATAACCTTACCTAACTTTAATCTACATTATATTTTACAATTTAACAGTTTTTGGAGTCGGTGCCAAGCCAGCACTCACAAAATATTAACCTAAAAAGGGTACTATAGCAGCAAAAAAAAATTAACAGACTCAACAAAACAAACTGAAAAAAAATTACCTACAACACAAAACAGAATATCAATAGAAGAAGATGGAGTTGTTTTTGTTCGGATAGTGGCGCGCTCTTGCGGACGAAATGTGAAACTCGATAGTTGTTTTTGGGGAATGGCATCTCGCAGTTCAACCTATAGGAGGACTGCTTAACCGGGCTTTCCTGTGGATGCCTCAATAAATTAAGGCCTCCAGCCAGGCATAAAAGTAAAAACTAAGCGACTACACGCTAAGGGCACCCCTTGTGGGGTACAGACCTCGGCTTAGGGCGTCGCTGGGAGAGGACAGCAAATGGATATGCTGGATCGCTATCGTATTCTGAATCGCTATATCGCGATTCAGAATACGGTACAACGCCAGCTATCGAGCGCTGACTAAAACTTTTAACAGCTTTGTAAAAATATCAGTAAGTAGGTACCTAATAATATGATATTAATTTACTCTGCTAAACTATTGTAATAATAAAAATTAAGGGAAAATATTTTATGGCCCTATTAGTAGATACACTTGGCTTGGCACCGACTCCAAAAACTGGTAAATTGTAAAATATAGTGTAGATTAAAGTTAGGTAAGGTTATTTAGGTTAATAATTCTTGATTATATGTAGTTATTCAATTTAATATTATTTTTAAGTTTTTAGTGTTTATTAGGTTTTTGGTTTTGGCTGCATCCGGTTAGAATGGAAGCCGACCCCAACATAGTTGGGAAAGGCTAGGCAGATGATGAGTGTTTATTAGGTTTTTGAAGTCGGTTTTTGTTTTCTTTTTTTTAAATATTTTTTTTTATTGCGTTGACTTAGATGCTTGATTATTTTAAAGCCCCAAGGGACCGTAGACTTACGTATTTGATATTAATTTCAACTTTATACCTTCACGTGCTCCTCAGAAAAAGGGTCTTGACAGACTGACAGACAGGCAGACGGACAACGAAGTGATCCTATAAGGGTTCCCTTTTTCCCTTTTGAGGTACGGAACCCTGAAAACCAATAACGTAGACAATGACATCATAATCACCAATACATAACACCCTCTCACATTACAGGGCGACGGAAGGCGGGCTGGCGCCAGGCGGCGATGGAGACATGCCCGTTGGCGGACCCAAGACGCCGCAGCAGATCGCGGCGCAGCGTCGGCTCCAGCAGACGCAGGCGCAAGTCGATGAGGTAAGGACGTTCTAATATTACCAGGTTTAGTTAATGTACCTGCAGTATTGTCTCTCCTTTCTCCCTGTAAATCCATCCAAAGGTTGTCTTTAAAAGATCGCTTTAAGCGATAAGAACGCCCGTTGTATCACACTATGTAAAATTTCTACATTTATATCTGTAATTCGCATGGTGTACATAATAGTTAGAAGAGCTGATATCCTTTATTCGTCGAATAAAATTAACGTCTGATAGTTTTTGATTAGAAAAAATTGTCAACAAATCTAAATTATTCTCTCTCCTTTCTCCCTTTAAATCCATCCAAAGGTAGTCTTTAAAAGATCGCTTTAAGCGATAAGAACGCCCGTTGTGTCACACTATGTAAAATTTCTACATTTATAGCTGTAATTCGCATGGAGTACATCATAGTTTGAAGAGCTGATATCTTTTATTCGTCGAATAAAATTGACGTCTGATAGTTTTTGATTAGAAAAAACTGTCAACAATTTTAAATTATTCCTTGGATGTCTGACGTTGGTAAAATCAGTCCTAAGCTATTTGATAAAATCTTTAAAGTTCAAGCCCCCTAATTACCAACATGTTTTAACGATAGTTTAGGCGTTAAATTAAACTATACACATCAATATTCTAAAATTGATTTCGGGTTTTCCTATGCGCTGCTACTCAAAGTTTATTTATTTATATACCTATACTTTATTTTACCAATCAAAATAATAAGATCTATTTCAACTTATTTAGGTACTTGTAACTTTTCTTCTCAAGATTTTTGATTTTCTATTTTTATTCATATTTTCTTTTCTTCTTTCTACGATTTCTTTTAAAATAAGAAAGATGACTCCATACACAGGTAGAATTATCAAATTGCCATAAATAAATATTCAGACCTCTCTCTTTACACATATTCTTTCTTGCGTGTAGATCTGAAATGTGTGTGGATTAGTGAGTCAGAGGCGGCGGAGTGAGACATTTGAGCTCGATTGGCGTAGGAGGATAATTTACTGTCTGCCACACGCCCTTGTTCATTCATTCGTTCATTCATTATGATCTTAGAAGATGGTTTCAGGATGAAATGCAATTTTCAGACTTGTTTCAATAATAACCTGCTTACTTTGAAAGACTTTGTCTAGATTTGTCGATTTGTGTTTTTGTTTGTTTGATTTGTAATTTGTTGTTGTTTTTTGGTTTGTTTGATTTGGTTTGTTTGTCTTATAACTGGTGAATATTGGCTACACCGTAGGAAATCTAAGTATTTAGGTGTTTAACAATTAAACATAAACAAAAGAAAACCAGAGGGAATCCAATTTTTGGTTGACTGGGTACTATGTATTTTTACGAAACAGCTGTGGTTTTCTTTTCTTTTTCAGTGGTTCCAATTCTAAATTCTTTGGGCTCATATACTACATAGATATTGTTATTAAAACACTAATGTATTTACAATACAAAGGACATAGATTAGCGTAGTGAGTCAGAGGCAGAAAGTGAGCGTGACATTTGAACTCCGTGACAAGTGTGGGCGGAATATTTACTGTCTGTCGGCACGCCCAGTCGCTCGTGTCCATTTTATGATGGCTGGCTTATAGATTAATTTATTATGACTGTATACAAATAAATAAAATTTGAAGTGTCTATTTTTAATGTCAAAATAACAGCTTTTTACTAAATTCATATGAAAGTCTATACGGTATTTATAACAAATAAAAAAAAAAAAATTTTTTCCGTCTGTCTTTTGGTCTGTCTGTCGGTCTGTCTGTTTGTTCTGGCTAATCTCCGAAGCGGCTGCAAACCGATTTTGTCAGCACTTTCACTGGCAGATATTTGATGTTATAAGGAGTAACTTAGGCTACTTTTATTTTAGAAAAACAATTAGGGTTCCGCGCAAAAAATTAAAACCCATGAAATGGTGAACCAAATCCGATTCAAATAAGGAAGTATTGACATCCACGCGGGCGTAGCCGCGGGCAACAGCTAGTTATAAATAAATGGTTCATAAATAAGTGCTTTGTTATCTTTATCACACACTAGCTGATCCGACCGACATTGTCCTGTTAAAGTTCAAAAAACTCATATTAAAATCCCATAGAAAAAGGACTTTCAGTTTTTCCGAATTTGAAAACTTTCCAGGAATTTTTTCCTATTTGTCTTTATATAAAAAACTAATTCGAACTATTACGATAATTTTAAAACAAAACAAAAGCCAAATCAGTCCAGCCGTTCTCATGTGATGCGCTTACCAACGAACAGCATTTAATTTTTATTTATATAGATAGATAATTATGTAGTTTTTGAAATGGAGCATTAAGAATACAATTAAGTACAGAGTAGGTAGTAGTACACTCAGTTAATAAAAGGCTCACACACAACCAATAAAAAGTTTTAGACATCCCCGTTAACGACATTGATGCCATTTTTAAAAATGGTATAGAAAATACCAGAATATTTTAGGAAACTTCTAATATTCTCAAGATTAATTCACTTAATCGTACCAATCATAAGGCTCCTTCCAAAAACAAAGCAGATGTTCACACATTTACTATAGTATAGTAGTACTATCTCACAAAGCGACGTGTGCTTTACTTGTGGCCACCAAGTATACAAACACGTTGTGAATGTGTGCGTGAAGACAAGTAGCGTCAGCACATAATACACACACGCCCCCCAACTCTCACACTTCCAACTTTCCAACTTGGCCATTATCTCGAACGGTACCGAGAGCTCCTGCGCTTACATACACATTCACAGCGTGTTTGTACACTTGGTAACCACAAGTAAATCGCGCGTCGCTTCGTGAGATAAAATTACTGTACAGGTGCACATAAAGTTCCATTAACGACATAAAATGGCTGACCTAATCACAAACGTGACAGCTCCCAGACACGAAGCAGGAAATTAAATGCCTATCGAACGACCAACTATTTGCTATTGACACTAACGAAACGTCGGATGCACCCCCATATAGAGGGTAAGGCCCGAACAAATAAACAGAGATAAAAGCTTTACTTACGGAGAACTAAATACGCGAGAGATAAATTAAGTTAAATGGAAGATACGTTTCGTACCTAACCTTTGTTCGTAATTAGATAAAATTGTGAAATATGTGTGCACAGATAAATCAACAGGATACTCATGTTTCGCACCTCTAAATTGCAGAACCCTTATAGGTACAGGAACCCTTAGGGCTTCAGTATCGTACCTTTGATTCTCAGTATTTATTAGGAAATAATTTACCTTGGTATTAGGATCATCAGCAAAAAACTATTTTTCACATTTTTAAGGCTTTATTCCATGGTTATTGAAGTAAAACCACCATACATACCACCATCTTCTATTTATTGTGATGATATCATCCATGTATACTTATTTAGAAATCCTCACAAACTCATTCGATTAAAAGAAATAATTATACTTAATTATATTTCCTTCGTAAACATAACGTAGAAACTTCATTTCATTGAAATACCAAACAGTTTCTTAACTCCACTCCAACAAAAAAGCAATCTCATTTCATCTTCAAGGGAAGCTCGAGATGATAAAAGGCTTTACTTAGATCCCAAGATTAAAGTTTTCTATAGTCCTTGTACACCACTATAAGAGTGATTTGTCAAGCCCAGTCTCTGACGTAATCGAGTATGCGCGTGTATCCAATGACGTCATCCTGGATGAAATAGCTTGGAATTGAGGCAAGGGTTTGCTGATATCCTATCACTATTCCCATTCTGTATGATTGCGAGAGTATTGGCATTTTGTTTAGTACATTATTATGGATTCGTCTAATAATGTGTGCATGTCCTAAATATACATATATATATATATCGGGTATATCGTAGCATACTGATCAAAAAGGACTTTCTAGATAGGTTTGTTCGTTGTTCTTTGTCTTCTACATCTACTTAAGACTGAAATAAAAAAAGTAAATTAAAATCAAAAAACCCGACTGCGTAAAAAGTGAACTTTAAAAAAGATGGAAACAAGATGACATTTATTTTGTCTACATACAATCTCATGCAGTCGAAAGCAATAGGTCTTCATTGTTGAAGAGGATACCTCTGGCTGCATGAGATTGTTTGGAGACAAAATAGGTCATCTTGTTAAAGTTCACTTTTTACGCAGTCGGGTTTTTTGATTTTTTTAATTTACTTTTTTATTTTACACTTTTTAGTAAGGATTATTTTTCTCTCACTGTATTAAGTAACGCTTTAGGTAACGATCGTTAAAAACGTATTTCAAAGCAATAAAATCTTGGGTTTGTCACTTGGTTTTTTTTTTTAATGATATGTTTGTAGGAACTTCGTCCCTGGATGGGGGACACCGACCGCACATTTTTTTTATTTTGTCATTTCTCATTCCAAATTACATTTAAACATATTTATAATGTGTACATAATTTTGTAATTACCTTTAAAACCCTTCATTTTGATACCCCACTCGATAGGTTTGGGAGCTTTTTTTTTAAATATATATTTTGGCACTAAAAATCCGCTATTTTGATTTTATATCATTTTAATATACTCAGTGACATCGCGCAAAAAAGACGAATCTAACGATATATCATTCATTAAAATCAGTCCAGCCGTTTAGTAGTTACGAGGGAAAAGAGGGACGAATATACATACATACCACATGTGTCAAACACATAACCTTCTTTTTTTGGCTTCGCTGCAGTCGGGTAAAAAGAGAATACCACTTCTGCCATTCTTTCCATCTCTTAGGCAGCCTCGTCTACTCTTTATATGCCTTTTGAAATTACGACATTCAATCATCATGTTGACGACTTAGTTAAAATTAATCGTAATTTTAAATTAATTATGAAAATTTTCATTACAGGTGGTCGACATTATGAAGACAAACGTTGAGAAAGTGCTGGAGCGAGATCAGAAACTGTCAGAACTTGATGACAGAGCAGGTAAGCTTATAATTATTCATTCTTTTATGTTAATCAGTGAAGCCAATCAATGTTAAGACGCTGGCAACAGTTAAAACGTGGTCACTGTCGGACTGCATAGAAAAGAAAGAAAAGCGCGATGGCACAACGCTATCACCAGCGTTATTGCAAAATATGAAGCAATTTTCTATTTACAAAACGTCTATTGATTGGACTAAAAAATTAAAACACTATTACGTTAATATGTTGCTTGTAGAATAATCTAACAAAAAATTAGAATGATTGCATGTATATTATTATTATTTTTAATCGTTAAAATAAATTTTTAGAGGTATATTTGTGATTTTTTTCTATCGTATCAAATTAGTTGTATTATGTTTTCAACACACTACCTAACTAGCATATATCCTGAAGAATATTATATATTTTTCTGATTTTGTTTACTGCAGTGGATCATATACTTTTAGGCATTATAAAACTTGCGTTTAGCTCCTGAAGTCCCCTTAGGAAGGAGAAAAAACTCTGTCAACGGAATGAATTGAATTTAATGAATATTGCAATAAATAATCGTTTTCGTTACAGATGCACTGCAACAAGGCGCATCACAGTTTGAACAACAGGCTGGCAAACTCAAAAGCAAATTCTGGCTGCAAAATTTAAAGGTGCCTAAACTTTTCTGGCTTAACTAAGTATTTGTGTTACGGAAGAAAGAAATGAAAATAAGGAATTTGTCATTTTGTAGCGCAAACATTCTTCAAAGGGGTTAAAAAATAATCTTCTTTGGAGGGGTTAGAAATAAACTTATTTGGCGAGTTGGTTGAAAATAGCCTTTTTTAGAAGGGGTTAAAATAATCTGCTCTAAAGTGGTTTAAAAATAAGAGATAATTTCCTAGACAACAATTTACCGCATTGACTCAAAATCACTGCATATGACATGATTGGCTACAATTAGGTACTGTTAAAATTACTTAATTGATCATAAAATAAAAGGGTAGTAAGCTTTGTTGCTAAACATGAAGGTTGATAATATACAGCGTGCCGCTTTGATGACGATACACACGTATACGGTTTTGCGTTTACGTTTTATGAAGATATTTTAATTTCATTACGTTAATATTTATTGATTTATTTACAATTTTCTAAAATAGCATCTTGGAACAACCTGTACTTAAAGAACTGTAACGCAAGTCATTTGCCAGGGTCACGAAACATAACATCGCGTTTATGAAATTAAAACGAATAACGAGCAAAGACTATGCGAATTGAAGGAAAGAGAGAGCTCTATTATTTAGTTTGTTCGAACATTTTAATTTTTCAATTTACGAATTATTCTATCTTATTATAATTTTTATGATTACTGGCCACTACTACCCGTGTGTTAAATTAATCTCGCCATTGTAGCGGCACGTTGTATAGAATGGACATTAAAATTCATCTTTAACATTTACAAAAGCAATAAAGAAAAGAATTTAACAGATATTGAAGTAACCAACATGTGCCGTTTCTTCGTTCACGTATTACAGCAATATTTGTGGCTTTGCTTGTGACCAATGTTGAGATATCTATTTAATCATATAAAGTTTCATTTGTTTTTATTATAAGTTCCATGAAAATTATTGGTCCACCTTTAATGAGCAAATCATTGGCCAAGTGTTCATAATATACCTTAGTAACGTTGTCCTAAACCTTCCAGATGATGATAATCGCAGCTGTAATTGGAATCATCATCTTGGCTCTAATCATCGGTAAGTAAATACAATTCAACAAAATCCATACACATATTAGTAACATCTCTGTTCTGTTACACATTGTATTATTATGTTTTTAGACTAACCATATCATTATTTTTTCCACATTTTCAGCCAACTTTGTGTGAACAAGTTTCGGTAACCGAAGTTTAATTTAGAAGTTACTTGTTATAATGTTAATGAATACTTAGTATATAACGTATGTTGTTAATTTTTATAATAATTACGTTACTGGTACTAAGCCTATGTTGGTAAGTGGGCAAGACGTATCATTTGTCGTTGTTGATGATCAGTGTTGGCTTTGTCTGTTCTATTGTGACTTCGTATATCTGTCTCTATCGAAGAATGTTTCATGCCGTTTCAACATCTTCTAGTTCATATTATAAGTTTGCATTCACACCGGGAGTAAGATTTGAGTCATACTTCTAATTAAATGTATCACCTCTTTCTTTTTCTCTAACTGAAACGATTTCAAAATCACTGAAAGATTATTCTACGTTGGTAAACCTATCTATTAGTTTTCTACCAGTATGATCTTCTTCAACTAAAACCTGATGTGAATAGTGACTTATATATGAAGTTCAGCTTTATTTTGCAAATGTGTTTTCTCTTGTGTCTGGGATTGCTCTTGTGGTTTAATTATATATTTTATAAAAAAACGTTATGCAAAGACTTAATGAAGAATTAGAAACTAGATCTTAAATTGCTTGATATAAAAGTTATTCTACTATTATCCAAGAATGTGATGCTTGTCCCAGATTTACCCCCAATTTAGTTTTGCTTTTTTAAAACTTGCGTTACAAATTGAAATATAATTTCCATGAACAACGAAAATAAAATATATCTCGAGAAGGGACACGCTTGAAAATTAATTGTGAAAGAAAAAGCTTCAAACAAAATAAATCTATATCGTTATTGCTAATTGGTGCTTTCAACGCTTTGAACAATATAAATAATAGAACCGTATTGCAAGCCACGCTACGTATAAAATCGATTCAAGTTTATGGAAAATTACCATTAAAAATGGCCCTAGTGACCTGTTTTATCTACCAAAAAAAAGAAAATTTTGTAAAAACAGATTTTTAGTAATAATCGTGTTTATTGGACCACTGCAGTCAGAATGCTCATAAATATTATTATTATCCATCATGGTCACGTTTTCCAAATCATCGATGTGTTAAACCATTACAAGTTTTTCATCATGATCATAAACGATTTGCATGACGAGGAGAACTAAAAAGATAAAATCACAAAATATTTTGTTCTAATGTGTCGTCTTTTTAATAAAACTCACTGATTATTGCACATATTATACATATTAATGAACATACATACATATTGTGAATTCGTCTTGTGCTGCTAAAATAATTTTATCCTTGAATGCGATTATCAAAATTGTTTTAATATTTTCTAGGTCTGTAAACCACCTAAATGAAGGATTGAGGCCGCGAGGTATGGATTAATAACAGGTACTTTTTAGTGCATTATATGTGACATATCCCTGCGTAAAGGATGTCGAAACTAAAATAAAAACTGTGAGAACACCCAGTGTAGGTATAACGTAACTCTGGGTGCCAAGGGTTTTTATTTTAACACAACAATAATATAAAGTAATGAATAGATCTTAAACAATCTAAAGACAATAAATAAATTTGTGAAAGAAAATTTAATTAATTAATTTACAGGAAACAACATCTCAGCTGCCGTAACATCTTCAAAGAACTTTGAAACAACTTTTGTTTTTTATTTCTAGAAATTAGTGTTGTTATTAAATGTCCTCTGGATAATATCACCAAAATATATCCGATGTTTTGCCTACTAAATATCAACTATTTATCCTATCAAAACTTTTTGTAAATTTCGAAATCACGCGTCTTTGACATGATTTCTTTTATATCACTAACAAATGCTCTGTGTAATACGAAATATAGTATTTTTAGATGATCTTTCTTTGTTATAAATTTTACCACAGAAATTAATATTTGCTATTAGATAAGACTTATCAAAAACACAGTAAAATCTCTTGAATATTTTTTACTTTTTCGAAAACAGGCTGTTTCATACAAATGCAATGGTATAATTTCCATTTGGACCAAATTTCTTGAGCATTTATTTGGGGTCATTTCTTTTTGTACTTTTTTTAAACGTTTAAATTGTTGAACTTTGATAATATCTACTGTCTACCTATACAATATGTTTATCTGCTTGTAAATCCTAGCACTTTATAGGTGTTATATGAATAGATATTTACACTTAATAAATATCAGTACATTTATGAAATGGGATTCTCGGTTGGGCTGGTTTCTGTATTCAAAGTTCCAAGTTATCACAAGTAAAGTGTAATAATACCATTTTGATAGCATAGCGTGTACTGGGCCCATGTTAGCACCAAGCGGTTAGTTAATTATTTACGTAATATATATGTTTTAATCGCTTATATAGCTGTAATCTATAACCGTGATCTCTATTTGGAACGAAAAATTTGTACTTAATCAAATTGTTGTTTGTTTAAGTAAATTAGAGTATATTAAGGACTTGTGCTATCTTGCGTTTTTACATAAATTGTAATCGTAACTGGCCAATATTTTTAAAAATATATAATCTATCCTGTGTAACTACAGCAAATAATGCATTCAATATCTTTTTACTGTGTGTGTATTAATGTATGTAAAAACAGCTTTGTAGTTAGAAATTGTAAAAATTCACACTAGGTAATTAGATGTTTCAAATAAATAGCCACTCATTAGTTATATTAATCATATAATCATGGCTGAGCTACATTTGGTGGTGGTCCGCATACCGTGTATATTTCATCGTAATATCATTTTACTTTACACTGTAAACTGTAATGCACCATCGCGATTGCGGTAACGTCTAATATAATTACTACGTAATATTATAAAATATGACTAAACGCGAGCATCGACCGAATGTAGTTAGCCTTTACATTAACGATATAGAATCTTAGTAATGGGAGGATTGGCCAGTACCTATTAAATAATATAGGAAGGGTAATATGAGATTAACATTATCATATTATATTAAAATCGGTTCTCCGTATACATAGGTAATATATTCATATCATGTATGGAGACCGATTTTTAATAAAAAGTACGTAAGTTGCACATCGTTATTGTTGAAAGTCTCATTAGGGGGAGAAATTAGATCGTAATTTATAAGTATGACGTCACGGATTTGAAACACAATATTTTGCACTTGCAACACCAACACGCGGGACTCTGTGCGCTTTGTTGCCAGTATTATGAACGGCTTTTCAAACCAATCCAATCTCCAATCATCTTCAAAGTAGTCGTCTAAGCTTCATATTTCTACTACGAACTTATCTGAACGCCTAAAATGCCTAGACATTGTAGAACTAATGTAAATAATTTTCTTAAAATAGGTACACCTATATTGTTGGCGTAATCTCTTGTACCTTACTGAAAAATAATATCATTGAAAGAAACATCATAATTGGTTTTGTAGCTAATGAAGCGGGTAATTATCATAAAACAAACACACAAAGGGTAAATCACGAAACCGTAGAGAAAACTGATTTTCTCTCTTTCCTATGAGACTTTATTGTATTGTGTTTCAAAAACGATGACACCAATAACAATCACTGTAAGGTAAAATGATAACACACCAGAAGTATGTTATGGAATTAGATAATAAATTGGCTGTTTACTTACAGAGTTGTTTACTACATTGTGACGTCATCACTAGTCAACGTTGTTGCTCTATATATCTTAAACAACATTGTAGGTAAGCCATAGCTTTAAGCATTGTCATGAATATAATTAAATGAAATAAAAATGTTGTAACTGAATGCGTCTTATTTACTAAACCTTATTCGATTGAATCTTGATTTTTTTGTTGATTCAAGTTTTTCACAAGATGATACTATCTTTTGCCCGCGGCTTCGTCTGCGTTAAGGTCGAAAATTATCCTACGGGAACATACCCTGTATATTTTGTAGTTTATAATGAATCTTAGTGTAATGTATAATCTGGTGCACAATAAAATATATATAAATAAATACCGGGATAAAAGTATAATATGTCCTAATCCAGGCCATGGTCTACCCATGTGCCAAATTTCATCCAAATCCTTTCAGCTGTTTTAGCGTGAAAGCATAACAAACAAACTCACTTTAGCATTTTATAATCTACTAACTGCACCCCGCGGTTTTACCCGCATAAGACTCGGTCCCGTGGGAATATTAGGATAAAAAGCATCCTTTATCCTAATCCAGGTCAAAGTCTATACATGTGCTAAATTTCATCCAAATCTGTTCAGCCGTTTTAGCGTGAAAGCGTAACAAACAAACAAACAAACTCACTTTCGCGTTTATAGTTTAGGATACTAATACTATTAAAAAGAGGTAACATTTGTTTATTTGTAAGTTTGTATGTAGGGGGCAGGGACCGAAACCGGTATGATCAAAACAGGTATTTCGGTTACAACCGTTATTTTTACAGGTATTTTAAAGGTTACCTCAATCCTTTACAAAATTGAATACAACCGGTAACTGAAATAAAAATCACCTTCGACACAGCCAGCGCAAGCAAAATGTACCCATAAGCGAAAATCTGGACCTTGAACCTATCCCCGTCATCATTACATCGTCGAATAAACTGTCATTTTTCTTTTTTTTATCTCTTTGTGACTCGCCGCTCGAAAGCTTGATGATAATGACGTCACGCTTAGCTGCTTAGCTACTCGAAGGCTGCGCCAATATCACGTCGGGGTCACCAGTATAGAGGTATGAGGAACAGGGTGTAAAGTTCACTCATCCTCCATAGAAAAGGGAGGATCCGCCGACCGGACCGGTATCGTGTCTGGTGAACTACTGCCCGACGATTGATGTCGAGACGTTGTATTTATGCTAGTCGCGCTGTAAACTCTGCTTGCGCGATGTAAGATTTTGCGTGACGTCAGTACGATGCGTAGTTCGCATGTGGTGATGTAGCTGCCGCCACAGTGCTAACGTGGACTACAGTGTTGAGAACGCTCACCAAGAGAGGGAAGCATAAAGAGCTTCCGCATGACACCACTGCATACAACTGCATTATTTGAGACAGAGTGAACGTCTGAACCATGAACGAGGCTGCGTAGTGTGCGAGGTCCCTTACAGTGTTAGCCAGTAACTAGGTTCGGGTCACTACATGTAGAATACTTATATTCAGCTGGATCCAGTTATATTTGATTAGAGCACATTACTATAATTTTAAAAGTTTGAAAAGTTATTGAGCCCTCTGTCTTGCAATACAGGCTAATGGTGCCGATTTTCTTGTCACAAATGTGTCTAGACTAAAAATCACCAAAATTTAGTTTAAGTATTTCTGTCAATCGACGATTTCCCATTCTGAAATTGACAAAAGTGACACAACTTAACTATACGTATATTTTAGTTTGACAACACTAAGATGGCACTGAGTTATTAGTTTAGTGAAAATGCTAATTTTGCTATTCTGATTTTGACGTTTTTCACCTAAAATTTAGATTTTTTAACTAGATCTGCCTATTTTTAATCACTATTAAAAAGGTGTGGAATACATTTAGTTGGCATGAACTAAATTCACACCAAACACTTCGACTTCAGGTGCAAAAACAGTACTGTATCTTCTTTTCCTTTTCTTTTGCTTATATCTCGAAAACGGTGTGTCCAATCGCAAAAATAATGAAAATTTCGACCCCTTTCGTAATATTCATAAACCTCCAAAACTCAACATGTAGGTAATAATTTTTCATATTTTCCATACAAAAAGTGAAAAATTCCATATACGAGGAGGGATCAAAAAGTATTGAGAATGAGATAGAATATAATGACTATTGATAACATAATAATTTATTTTTCTACATAGTCTCCGAGTCTCTCTACACACTGAGCCCAGCGCTTTTCCAAGGCTTCAATCCCTTTAAAAAAAAATGTTTTGTCTTGGTCCTGCAAAAAGCTCTCCACGGCACCCATCACCTCATTATCGTCTTCTTACCTGTTTCCCCTTAAGTATTTTTTCAATTTGGGGAACGGATAAAAATCGCTAGGCGCCAGATCTGGTGAATAAGGGGAGTGGTCAACCAATTCGAAGCCAGCTTGCTGAATGGCAGCCATCGCAACTGCCGACCTGTGCGCGGGTGCGTTGTCGTGATGAAACAACACGCCCCTTCGAAGTTTCTCTCTCCTTTTCTCTTTGATGATATTCCTCAACTTGGGAATTAAAGCTGCATAATATTGGCCTGTAATAGTGGTTCCACGCTCCAGGTAATCAATCAACAATATTCCTTCTGAGTCCCAAAATATTGAGGCCATAACCTTGCCAGCCGATGCCACGGCACGAAACTTCTTCGGGGTCGGTGATGATGGCCGTTTCCATTGCGAAGATTGCTGTTTTGTCTCGGGATCAAAATGATGGACCCATGTTTCGTCCATTGTTACGAAACGAGACAAAAAGTTTTCAGAATCTTCTTGAAACTTGTCCAACAATATCTTTGAAATGTCAAGTCGATTTTGTTTCTGACTGTCGGTTAACATTCTCGGCACCCATCTTGCGGAGACTTTTCTCATATTCAAAGATTGTTTCAATATGGATTGAATACTTCCATATGAAATGCCCGTTTCTTGAATTAAGTATCGGATGGTAACTCTTCGATCGCTCAATACAATTTTCTCGACTTTCGCAACATTTTCTTGGGTGACTGACATCGATGGACGGCCGCAACGATGTTCGTCTTCCGTGCTCGTTCTCCCTACTCGAAATTGAGAAGCCCACCTTGCGACAGTGGAATACGGCGGAGCAGACTCTCCTAACGTTGCCTCCAAATCGCAATGAATCTCTTGCGTCGTTAACTTTTTTAAACAGAGGTATTTAATAACGGCTCGTACTTCGTTTTTCTCCATTTTCGAGAACACGTTCCGACACGAAGCAAACAAATGACAACATTCAGAAAAAAACAAAAGAGAATCGAAGATTTTTTTCTTTATTAATATTACGAATATGTATCTGAGCTATGCCTTGGCAGGCATATATACTGGCGTATTTATTTTTTTTCTTACCAAGGAGTATGTCGTTCTCACTACTTTTTGATCGCTCCTCGTAAAACACGTCGAGGCTGCCCCCCACCGCGCGCCTCTGGCTCGAAAAAAATCACGGGCTAGGGCAAACAAGTACTTACCACGTGGAGTCGCGATTGTCAAATTCGATTTAGTTGTGTCAAAATTATTTTTAAATTTAGTGATATTTTTTTGCAGAATAGCTTTAAGATTCTCATAGCCAAAAGCAAGGAATTTTAGTGATAGTTTAGTTCGGTGTACAAGAGAATCGGCACCAATGTTAGACAAAGGGCTCGTTAATAATAAGATCTTTTTATTTCTAACTCCCTTTTCCTATTCGCGCGAGCCGCAAGCGAGCGCAATAAGGAAGCCGAGTGTGTAATGATTAATGCACACGCGTTTCATACGACGTTTTTCAACACACTTGCGAGGCAAAATATAAATAAAGTTTCATAAACTAATTGCATATGTAAAAAAAAAATGTGAAATATGGTCCGCAGATTCCTTTTATCGCGGTGTCTTTGCAGGTTGAAGGAGAAGCAAAGGCCCGAAGCCGTCGAACATTCTAATAGGTATTAAAAGCATAAAAACTGAATATTTTTTTATGTTGTACATGGATGTAGAACACGAAAGCATGTTATTTTTTTTTGACATTGATAAATAATTTGATGAAATATTATGTTAATTTATCTTGTTTATTTTATTTATGTACACAGTAGGCATAAAAAGGCATGAAGTCTCTTTGATGAGATTATAAAAGCACACATCTCCGACTAGTAAATAGTTATCCGTGGCGCACATTACCACACTACTGCAGTAGTATCAAGTAAAAAGCACGCGTGTTTAATATACGGTATCATGAACCTAAAAGCGGTTCAAAAGAAAAGCCACTTTACGAGCAACAGGGTTGAAAACTTTTATAAAAACCTTCGTCTTAACGAATATCGATGGATGAAATGTAAATAACAGACTGTAGACAAATTTTGTAATTGGAAAGAACACATTAACACCGTATGCAGTAAACTAAATAGATTTGTGTATGCATTAAGAAAGCTTCGTATTGTGTCAGACGAAAAAACAGCCCGCATAGCATATAGTGGGTATGTTGAATCAATATTAAGATACGGTCTAATAATATGGGGCAATTCAACAGACAATGATAAGACATTTATTGTACAGAAGAAATGTGTACGAGCTATATGCAGTGTCGGTCCACTTGAATCTTGTAGGCCTTTATTCAAAAAACTAAAACTATTGACCTGTACTTGTACTTGTACTTGTTTGAAGTATCAGTTTTTGTGAGAAAACATAATGAATTCTTTAGATTCAAAGGTGAAAATTACACTAAACAGAGACCAAGAGATGCAACAAAAATTTTAGTTCCTTTTTGTAATACAAATCTAATTAAAAAGAATGTTTATGTGCATAACAATTTTTAATAAATTACCTAAGATCATAAGGGAGCTCCCATTTAAATATTTTAAAATTAAACTGCGTCAATGGCTAATAGAAAATTGTTTTTATAGTTTACAAGAATTTCTACAACTTATAAATTTTATTTATTTTTATTTTAAGCTTCCTAATGTTTTATGGGGTATCTATTTTTTATCTTAACTTTAAAGAATTTTTGTTGGGTAGGTACATAAAGAAAAAATGTTATTACTTAACTTTTGTTGTGTGTACTGTATATAGTTTATTGTAGTTAACTTAAAATTTACCTTAATTTTAAAAATTATATTAGAATATAGGTATTTTTTTGGATATTCTGTATATCTTATTTAAAATAAGAACTTACTTAGGTATTAATGTAAAATTAGGATTTGCATGCCCTAAACAGGCAAAATATGGACTGTACATTTTAAACCACCATTTTTTTACAGCTGGTAACCCCTGTATTTTCTGCAAATAAATGTTTCTATCAAAAAAAAAAAAATGATCCCTGATGATCGCCCATACAATTATTACCAGCTCAAAAAACTACTGTCAATGTTATCTGTCATTAGTGTCATAACCTGCTGTTCCTGCTGATAACGTCAATGTCATTTGATACGTGTCGAGTGGCGAAAAATATTTGTAAACTAATTATTTTTTTATAGAAATACTATTTAATTATCTAAGTTAATCAAATCACATGTAAATAAACTCACTGATCTTCATTTTCTTTAAAGTTAAGTTTGTTGTATATCTGTACAAAATATTGTGAAGGGTTTCACAACATTATTACACCGACTGATCAAGGGTATGTTATTCTTATTTATTTTAAGTACCAATACTGTAAAACACTTACACCGGCCACTTTTACAAAGTGATTATCCATTACCTTTTCTAAATTCTGTAGGCAAAGGAAGCTATGATAGAGTTACCTCGGATAACGAGAGCCCTAAGGGCACACACACAACTCGACAAGCCACGATGTTTGAAACCAATTGTAGATCCTACAAAACCGGTACATGTGAAGAAGAAGAACTTACAAAGGTAAGAGCAGTGAAATAATTATAATGTTAAGTCTACATCAGAAAATAAATATTAACAAAGTTTTATGATCAGCAAGATAAAAATCTATCGGCTTTCTTGTTAGAAACAATTTATGAAACCATTAAATTTAAAATAGATAAGACTACTACTAGAGATACTTATCATCAAAACCAAGGTTTTTGGTTTGGTTTAGTTGATCAGTATGATAATAATAAAAAAGTCCATTTATTTCAGGTTCAAATCCTACACAGATATCTACAACTATGTCAAAAAGAATGAGTCTAATTCAGCCGAAATACTGAAACTTTTCCCTCAACTAAAAGATGCCTGCAAAGTCCTCACTGGCGACCAGCCTGATGAAATCATAGAAGACGCTACAGTGCTTAGCCTTAGGATGTTCCTAGATCAGGATATTGTGATGCTAAAACACCTGTCACAGTTACGGCAGACATTTGGGACTGTTATGTCTGCCACAGCTAATAAAATTTGTGAGGTGTGTAAATACACTTATTTAATGTTCAAAATCAAAAGACATTTATTTAAACTAGGCTGAGAATCAGCACTTTTCGAATGTAAAAATTCTGAAAGACGGACCCCCACGCCCCCACCTTTCACCACTTCCTACTGATTTAGCTGGGAAGAAGACGTGGCGCAAAAAACTTCCCAGCTGGACAGCTGTCCGTTCAGTTTGAAAAACAGCGGTGAACTTAATACCATAGACATTCTCAACCAGTTAACCCTTAATAAAACTGTGGGAGTATAGCTCCCACATACATTATAATTTTTTAACCAGGCCGTGACTGCACTAATCCCACATCTTGTCATAGACTATCGGTCATGGAGTATTTCCGAACGAATTAAACATACTGCTATTTATTTTACCTGGATTATACTAGCCTATTTATGAAAAATAGAGAGATTTGCTCTATTTGTGAATTTTAGTTTAAATTAGTGTTGGTCTAATTGGGCAATGGTAGAATAGCTCCCACATAAATTTAAATAAAAAAAACCAAGAGTAAAAAATAAAAAAAAATATTTGAATCAATTTCTGAATATATTATAATCAGTACACAACACTTTTCCAACCCCTCTTTCAAACCGATTCACGGTGCCCGATTAAGGGTTAACCTTTGTATATTGTGTTGTTTCATTCTGCATTGCTTATAACATGACTATTCTGTGCTTATTAGTAGAATTTAGGGAAGAGGAAGAAAGGAAGAGAGAGTGTGAAACATTTAATCTTATGAAAAATTAATTAATTTGTTGAATTTTACTGCTAATACATTGAATTTGTTTAATTACTAATGAATCGAAGAACCCAAAGACAATAATAGTCTTATTGTTAATTCAGATTTAATAACACAGGTTTACATTTTCACATTACAGATAGTAACAAAAATATCTGAACAGCTTAATGACGATACTAAAGACTACATAAGGGCTGAAGAGGCTGAGTCCAATAAAGAGAACATTAAACTATGGGGGGACCACATTCAATGCCACTTCATACCATACAAACCTGCCAAGAAGCCGTTGGCTAAGTTGACGAGCAAGCCGGCAACGGCTAGCGCCTTTGTCACTGACTTTTCTATGAAATATACTAGTGAGAACGCTGCTAAAGCTAGTCTTTCTAAAGTTCCTGCAGCTACTGCTGAGTCTAAAGTAAGTCTGATTTATGGTCTGTATACAACATGTCCCAGAATTAATGCACAACCTCTTAAGCGATCATCATACTCATCATTACAAACAACTTTTATTATGGGACCAAACCTGAAATCGCGAAAAAAAATTAGCTCTTACTTACATTTATGTTCGCATAACTCGTCAAAATGTAGGGAACAGCTGATTTTTCTTTTTTAATTTTTTGTTTTAACCTTTATTTAAATATTATTTGCTTTTACAGTTTGGCAAAACCTGGCTGGAAACAAAAGTGAAAGGGCAATACGAAAACACATCAGGCATATCAAGCACTGACATCCTTCAATCAATTATAACATTACTGAACTCACCTAGAAGTAACGATGAGATGCAGAATGACCTGTTTGAGTTGCTTGGTTTTGATAAATTCGAGTTTATACTCGAGATATTGGAGCATAGGACTGATATTATTAATAGTTTGAAAGCACCGCCGCCGGGGCCTACGTTGTCTGAAAGTAAGTATAGCTTGCTATAATAGGAATGATACCTAGATATAAAAAAAAAATCTATTTAGTCCCTCAGTCAGATAATAAAAAAATATTAGACATGTATTTTTTCTATAACATATTAATAAAAAATGACTGATAAAACGCATTAAAATTGGGGAGTGGGGCTCCCTACGTCACAACTCAGTATAAAATCTAGCAAGGCGTGACGTCATGCTACATTTTAACTCAATGTATCGGAGTAATTTTTCGATTATGTAAAAAAAGAAAAAATACGTGTCCAATATTTTTTTTATAATATACCTTACGGACAAAAACAATTTTTTGTCATTATCCCTATTTTGTAGGTAGGTATTAGCTAATACCTACCTACCCATAGACCTATTCCATAGAGGATGATTTGTAGCTGCAAATCATCCTCTATGGAAGATGGACTCCCTATTTTACCAATGCTAATATGTACTCTTGGAAATAAAATTAGTAATTACTATTCGTTAAATTATTATTTGTGACAATACTTTCAGTTCATCCAGTGCTCACTGGGCAGTCTGCCCTGCTTCCAATCTTGCAAATAATTAATTAACATGCTTATTTATTAAGTTATTTAATTATTTATTTTACTTTAGCATACAATGGCAGCACATACGAGAATTTTTTTAAAAATGGCTTCCCAATACTATGTATCAAAGTCTTTTGACTCGTTTTATAATACCTGTAGGATTTGTTTAGCAGACCCATCTTCTGTCTACTCAGTTAACTTATCTCATTCTACTTTTCAGTCCAAGCAATACTCCCTGAAAACAAAATGCCCCAGTACCTATGCCAAGTGTCAGTATTGTCTGAACAAGAGAAGATGTTAGCCAAATTGGTGAGGAAAGAGGAAAAGAAAGCAAAGAACAGGAAGAATGATGATGATGATGAGGAACAGGAGATTAATATTGGGCAGATGAGGGCTAAAAGGTATTGTTATTTGAATCTAATCTCAACTTCAAGCTGGCTTTCTACACAAGTTAGTCATCATAATCCGCCTTTGTGGTATAGAAATATCAGTTATCAATTACCTAGGCTTTCTTGAGGAACTCGTGGCTAAGTAATAACAGCCGCACGGGTCGATCCATCAGGTTAAGCTACGCTTGCCGGGGTTGGTCCGTGGATGGGTGGCCATCTTTACATACCAAGAATCCTCCGTGCCTCGGAAAGCACGTTAAGCCGTTGGTCCCGGCTGTCATTCGTGGATCTTTGACAGTCGTTACGGGCCGTCAGCAGCCCGAAAGTCTGACAACCAGTCTTACCAAGGGGTATCATCGTATTACCCAGTTACTGGGTTGTGGAGGTCAGATAGGCAGTCGCTCCATGTAAAATACTGGTATTCAGCTGCATCCGGCTAGACTGGAAGCTGACCCCAACATAGTTGGAAAGAGGCAGGCAGATTGATTGATTGAATTATCTAGGCTTTCTAATGCTTTCTAACGCCGCTAAAAATTCCTTTTTTTTAGTATAATACTAGATTCCTCCAGGAGTAGGTATATGTGTATACCTTGTATACATATATACTCGTACCTACGTATACAGGGCAATTTTTTAATCACTAGCCAAATTTTCACAGGGTGATCTACCCATGAATATGAACAACTTACACTATAGGACCAACTCTGAAATCGCGAGAACAAAATCAGCTGTTTCATACATTTTGGCCGAGTAGGTATTGAACTTTTGTATAAAACAGCAGATTTTTTTTTGTGATTTTAGAGTTGGCCCCACAGTGAAAGTTGTTAATATTCATGGGTAGAACACCCTGTGAAAATTTGGCCGGTTATTGAAAACTAACCCTGTATATGTATATAAGGTGTAAATTACATAACGCACAATCTCTTGAGGGGTCATCGTACTCATCATTATGAACAACTTTTACTATGGTACCAAACCTGAAATTGCGAAAAAAAAATCTGTTTTTCCCTACATTGATGTTTGCATAACTCGTCATAATGTAGGGACAGCTGATTTTTTGTATATATTTTATTTAAATACATTAAATTATGACTGCCGCTAAACCCCAGTTTTAAAAGCCTTTTAAATCTCCTGTTAATGGATATAGCTATTGTTACTTATTTGATCCAATCGCAACATCTAACATGAAAGTTGACAGGAGATTTACTGATCACACTTGATCAGGCTTACAGATAGCAAGGTACCTAATGGAATAATACAAACTTTCAGGTTAGCAGAGCTATCAAAACCAGTGGTACCATTTTCTACATCAAGATCATCCAATGTGGACCCGATTCTACAGAAGATATCTTATTTCCAAACAAAAGTGCAATATCCCAATGTGTATGATTCTTCCATTAATGCCAAAAACTCAGCTGGTAAGAAAATGTTAGCCTCCTTCTGCACTTTCACTGACAAAAGCACTGATTTGGTAATTTGCATAAAATATTGTGGCCATTGTGTTATTCCTCCACCGTTGTAATCGTTGTTAACCATCACCCTGGTAAAATGGCTGTTCCCAAGCTGTTACAGGGATTTGATTATCAGAAATCCCAATTGGACTTTGTCAGTTACAAGCATCAGGATCACACCATCTGTCGAAAGGTTGTATCTATTATCAAGACCAGTCAGACAAAAATATATTCTCATTGAGGTCTCACTGTCTTCAGTGGAAAATATGGTCTGATCTCTTGTAGGCCAATTCTAGCTAGTCCTGTAATCTTGAATATTTTTAAAAACTGCCACTTTAGTTAAAAAAAAAAAAAACTTTTAAAATCCAGGATTCGTGTCTGGACTCAAGCTTATTCTTCCCGAGAACGCAATAAGGAAAGACAACAAGGAATATGAAGAGGTCACGATACCTAAGCACGATGCAGCACCTCTCACTGTTGGCAACCAACGCGTGCCTGTTGCTGAATTAGATGAGGTAAGTCATAGATAAATAAAATAATGCTAAATTAAATGTAAAATTTAAAAAAAAACAAATTAATTAGAATTTTTTCTTGCCTTTTCTAACACATACGTTATCCACCAACCCGCACTGGGCCCGCGTGGTAGGAAACGGCCCACTTCCTATCACGGAGAAGCCTGTGTCCCAGCAGTGGCGAGCATTATAGAGTCAAATTAAATTAGCTAGCGAAACTCCGCAGACGTAATGGGTATCGATATCTAAATTTGATGATTTTTTTTTGAGTCAACGACGCTGGTAGTATTGTGACTTGACGTATGAGTTGAGAAGTCAGTTTTTTTTTTGCTTTATCATGTTTAGATATCGATATCCGTCACGTCTGCGAAGTTTCGCTAGCTAATTTAATTTGACCCTGTATATACGTTATCAGTGAGATTCAGAACCCTTTCATTTGCCATAGTCAGAAAAAAGGCCTATTCAATAGTAGGCTGTTTTCTGACTATAGAAACTGCACATGGAGTGTAAAATATAATCAAAACAGCTTGCTAACTGTTCATGGACGCTATCGTTGGCAAAGCAGCTGAAAAACTGACTGAAAAATGCTTTAGGTTAGGTAAACAAAAGAAAAAACGGAATAATGTAATTGTTTTTTTTTTTTGTATTCTGAAAATGCATCCCCATAGCTTAGTTTTAGACTGACAACTGCACAACACAATATGGATGCCATAGACACACAAAAAAAACCATAAAGCATATTTTTTGAAAAACGGAGCTAGACGTCCTGTATAGCTCCATCTCTTTCTCACACTAAAGTAAGGTGAAAACGCCAGGGTAGCCCGCGAAATTCAAATTTTCTTACATTTTTTGTAATTTGCAGGTCAGTATTAGGTTGTATGTTGATTGAAATGTGATTCGCGACCGTAACAAATATGTATTTACAGAATTATAATCATCAAAGTCATCAATACAACTCTTAGGACCAAGTAATCCAATTGAATGACTATTTTATGACATCTTAACATTTGAAATGTATACTAACTTAAGGAGTTGTATTACTGATTCTAATGATTATAATTCTGTAAATACATATATACATGTAAATATATATACGGTCGCGAATCATACTTTAATCAATATACACCCTGATACTGAGTTGCAAATTACAAAAAACGTAAGAAAATTTGAAGTTCGCGGGCTACCTTAGCGCTTGCCCCTTAAACTGTTACGGATTTTATAGAGATAGTAATTAAACTTATTGTTTTTTCACAGATCGGTCAAATGGCCTTTGAAAACATAAAGGAGCTAAACAGAATCCAGTCCGTGGTCTTCCAAACAGCGTACAATACTAATGAAAACCTTCTGATTTGCGCGCCGACTGGGGCCGGGAAAACTAACATAGCGTTGTTAACTGTAGTGCATCAGATTAAACAGCATATTGAGAATAGTGTTATTATGAAAAATAAGTTTAAGGTAAGCTTATCTTTTTAAATACTAGAACAGTTTACAGATAATGATTAACGTTGAACGGTACAGTTTGAAAATGTTCAAACATTCCATCGTTTATCTTTTTTTATTATTATTTAAGATAGGTTTGCTCATGACTCTAGTCTAGGTCAGAGGTGACAGAGACAAATTCGACGATGGATCGAGCCTACCCAGAAGAAGCCTGTTCACTCTCACTTTGATGAGATCGGGGTTGTATGCGTTCGGAAACACAGATGCAGGCACAGAGTTCCACTCCTTTGCTGTGCGCATCACAAAAGACATTTGGAAACGCTTAGTGCGAATTGGTGGAATAGCAACTAGGTTGGGATGGTAACCTGCAGTGCGTCTAGATGTCCGATGGTAGAAGGAGGCCGGCGGAATGAGGTCGTTGAGTAAACTTCAACTTGGAGGTATCTTCGGAAAAACTGAAATATAGAGAATAAAATGTGACTATCGACAAATAAAAATTGATCTATATTCCTACCTAAATTATTATAGATTGACGCACTAAATCCGTCGCTCCCTTATTAGACCAGTCACATTTAATTCGGCAAAATTCGTTTTTTCCGAAAATAAACGATGGAACCTATAAACGTTGTCAAACTGTACCTTGTTTTTTTTAAATAATGAAATAGTATCTGCAATTGTGGCTTTTAAGTCGTCATCATAAGGTTTAAGTTACAATAATTGACACACTTTTGTGAAATGCAAATTGAACTGCAATAGGTAGACACTTGAAATTTTCACAGTTTGTGTATTTCTATTGCCGCTATAACATCATATAATAAAAATAAAATAATGTTAAAAATTACAGAGGGTCCAAAATCATACAAGAAACGTGTTTTTTTTTTTACTAAAATTTAAAAAAATAAATGTAGTGTTAAATTTTGTACGGGGGTACGAAACTCTACGTGTGCGGTCTGACTCGCCCTTGGCCGCTTTTTGTATTCTGTGTGAACTAGATATTTATTAATGCTGAAGAAACCTAGACATATAACTAATAAAATTAAATTGTCAGCATTGCCTGGCGTATCCTGAACATTTTTTAGTTACCTACACATTTTATTTTTTACTAGCTTCCGCCCGCGACTTCGTCCGCGTGAAATTTCTTGTTCCCCAGACCCACCCCGTTGCATCGCATCGCATTGCCTGCCCGCGCTATTACTTCGTTTTCGCTTTGCGTTCTTTCGGACTTTATTCTTTTTGCTAAGCCCCTAAGGGTCATAGCATGATGTTAAATAGCCTATAACCTTCCTCAAGAATAGGGCTATCAATATCAAATGCAAAAATATTTTTTCTAATCCGACTGGCAGTTCCAGAGATTAGCGCGTTCAAACAAACAATAAACAAACTCTTCAGCCTTATTATACAGGGTGTCTCAGAAAAAAAATAACTTTTGTAGATGCAAAAAAATAACAAATGTATATGCCAGAGTCGCGAAGGACGACATTTGAATAATGTTATCATCAAAAAGTAATTTCCGCATGTTTTCAGTTTCTGATTATGTAATTTAACGTGTATATACAGGTTGTAAGGGACAACCCTCCGCAAAAACTAACAGGTTGCATTCAGCTCCTTATTATGAATCATATTCCACCGGAAAAATTCTCAGGAAAAATTAATTTCATGTGCCGGTCATCTTAGTATGATATACTGAATTGACCCCATCAGTCTGCGGAGGGCTGTTCCTTACAGCCTGTATAAATATATTTGTTAATTTTTTTATGCTTCTAGAAAAATTAGTTTTTTATAAGACACCCAATATTACAAGATAATGACGTTCGTACAATAATAATACCGTTTTTCCCTCTTCAGATAATCTACATAGCCCCAATGAAAGCTTTAGCCTCAGAAATGACAGCGAGCTTTGGCAAGCGTCTCAAAGGGCTCGGGATATTAGTCCGAGAGTTGACCGGCGACATGAAACTGACGAAGACAGAAGTGCAACAGACGCAGATGATTGTCACCACGCCTGAGAAGTGGGACGTTGTTACTAGGAAGGGAGCTAGTAAGTACTTATTACCCGACTGCCCCAGGAGGGTAATGTTTTTCGAGAGTATGTATGCACATAAATGTATGTATGTATATTTCTTTGGCACGCTCTGTAGCCTAAACTAAACGGCTTGGTGGATTTTAATATATTATGAGGTGTCGTTAGATTCGTCTTAACTGTGGGGCAATATAATATTTATACAATGTGGATCTAGACGTACGACATTAAATTAAAACGAGCACAGAACTAGTCCATCGAAACATTTTAAAACACGAAGATTAGTAGTTACTGGAAAGTTAAAAAATTGCAGTTTTCTAACAAAATAAATAGCAGAATCAACTGCAATAAAAAGTAAACATGCTTTATCTACGAAAAGTCACTGACCAACGGTGCGGTGCGGGGCGCGGCGGCGGCCATGTTTACCTATTATTACGTACTCAGATCTACATCATGTTGAAAAATAAGAAAATGAAAAATAATTTCCTGTGGCTAAAGTATTCAATGGATTTGATTGATTATTTGTATACGGGGAAAGAACATGATTCTCTTTATGTGGTTTAAAAGAATGTCAATCGTCCTGTTCCACCTTGTATATTGCATCTACAAATACAAAAAAAAAGTGTAAAATAAAAACCCCGACTGCGTATGAACTTTAAAAAAGATGGAAACAAGATGGAGACAATACTTTAAACAATCTCATGCAGTCAGAGGCAATCGGTCTTTATTGTTAAATTGAAGAAGATGCCTCCGACTGCATGAAATTGTTTATTGTATTAAGTTATATATTTTGTTTCCATATTTTTTAAAGTTCACTTGTTACGCAGTCGAGTTTTTTTATTTACTTTTTTATAAAATATTCTTAGCTACTTCTTGTAAGTTCAGACAGAGGGTTTTTACTTTTGAGAATCATAAGTATCCATCCTCAGGTGCCGGCGTTATATGCTTCGCCTGATACCAATTCATATCTCTGCACAAAATCAATAAAATTGGTTTGATATTTCGGCCACTAAAGTGTCACGCAGATTTCAGACAGTAAGAATTACAACATAACATCGTAACATCACGCCTTGTTGCCCCGAATAGTTGGGCAGAGGTGTACCTATAGTGCATCGACATTTCGCCAGTTATGTGTAAGTCCCATGTTATAGGAGCCGAGCCTATATCCATCAATCGGGCACACATTCGGCCCTCAACCGAATAACACTTTGCCCTACCTGAGAATCGAACCCA
Source organism: Fissipunctia ypsillon (assembly GCA_947568875.1). Lineage (NCBI taxonomy): Eukaryota > Metazoa > Arthropoda > Insecta > Lepidoptera > Noctuidae > Fissipunctia > Fissipunctia ypsillon. Next base: position 12,431,511 of record OX387666.1, on the reverse strand, counting down.
GGACCTCATGCACAGCAGTAGCGCTTGCGACCACTAGACCAACGAGGCAGTCAAGGATTACGAATAAAAAAATATTAGAATGTGGTCAGAATTGCCTTTCAACTAATCGAGTCGTACATCGTAATAGTATGTATTATTAATTTTCCCACCGAAACAGTGACGGATTTAACACTTCATAATACTGCTCCCGAACAGAATTATATGATTAACAACTTATGAAAAGTTATACCGTTAAGATGTTTTGAAAATTTCACCTTCATGTGTTCTGTGATACAATAATAATAATTATATGTTGTGACTGTAAAATAGTCTTCAAAATATGCTTAAATTGTGTTCAGGAACTAACATTCTTATCTTTATTTATCTTCACAGCCGACACAGAACTAGCATCAATAGTAAAGCTAATTATCATAGACGAGGTTCACTTATTGCACGGCGACAGAGGTCCGATAGTCGAAGCGATTGTCGCGCGAACGTTGCGACAAGTCGAGTCTACGCAGAACATGATACGGATAGTCGGACTGTCTGCTACATTGCCTAATTATTTGGATGTTGCTCGGTGAGTTACAATTTGCAAATTTTCATGGCAATAGTGCCTGTATCGACTAATTGATAGTAATTGAAAATGAACTCTAATTTGTTCAGTATACGGTTGAAATTTGTATAAAGGAATGAAAACACGAGCCATTAGATTGGGTTGTGTGAAAGTTGTGTTTTTATGGTCGATTAGGCGTCGTAAGTTGTTGATCCAAAAAAAAATATCTAGGAGAAATTAAAACCTGTCATTTATCGTGTTGGATAAGTATTTAATGTTAACGGTACGCGGCTGTTGGCACGATTTCATTGAGTTATACAATATACATGTATGTATGAGCAGCAGAGATGACGATCTACAAAGCTGGACTTTTCGGGGTTCCGTACCCGAAGGCTGCCAAACGGAACCCTATTACTAAGCCTCCGCTATCCGTTCATCCGTCTGTCAGAGGGCTGTATCTCATGAACCGTAATAGGTAGACATTTGAAATTTTCACAGCTTGTGTATTTCTATTGACGATATAACAACAAATAATAACAATAAAATAAAGTTAAAAATTAAGAAAATACAAGAAATGTGGAAAATATTGTACGGTGGTACGGAATCCTTCGTGTGCGAGTCCAACTCGGACTTGGCCAATTTTTATAAAGCTCAATGTTCCATATCAACAGCCTGGTACTGTGTGATTCCGTTCAATACCGTATAATTATACCTTTCTCGAAAGCACTCAATAGTAATCAATTTATAATTTTATTGCTTTAATACAGTATTTTCATCTCACGAAGCGACACGCGTTTTACATGTGCTAGCCAAGTGTACAAACACGCTGTGAATGTGTGCGTGAAGACGAGTAGCGTCTGCACATAACACACACACACTTCCGACTTCGTCATTGTCTCGGACGGTACTGTAGACGCTTTAATCGGGCCGGCCTTTAGCATGAATCCTCCACGGATTGTGGCATTGGCTGATAAAACAAACACTGGCTTATTGAAAAATAGAATAGGCTTAAACTATATGTAAGGTGCTTTCCCATAAGCCAATAAATAGTAATAACAGTGCTGTAGTGTGTCTAATTTATATATCCAATAACACACCTCTATAAGAGACCACACAGACACAGAAGTAGTGGTCTGCCCTAGTGTCGTGGCAGGCCATTACAGTACCGAGAGCTCCTGCGCTTACACACACACTCACAGCGTGTTTGTACACTTGGTAACCACAAGTAAAGCGCGAGTTGCTTCCCGAGATAGAAATGCTGTAGATCTTTCATTATGTAATCTTTTATTTTGATGTCTTATTACAGATTCTTACGAGTAAACCCTAACATAGGTCTCTTCTTTTTCGACTCTCGCTTCCGTCCGGTACCTTTGGAGCAACAGTTTATTGGAGTGAAGGAAACTGGCAGCGGTGGTGGTTCACATATTAGACAGGTACATCTTGGTTTATATAACGGTTTATATCATGGCTTATGTATTTGAATAGGTACAAGAATATCAAATGGGAATAAAAATTACTGAAGAGAACATTACATGGGACCCCCCCCCCTCCCCGATTACACGGGACTCAAACATAACTGGCGAAAAAGTGGGTGTACTATAGGTACACCTCTGCCCAACCCTTCGGGGAAACAAGACGTGATTGTATGTTATGTTATGTGTGTTGAAGAGAACAGTTTCTGTCGCTTACATTTCAAACCAAAACAAATTATAGTTCCTTAACCGCCCGTTACAAAACACACTCACGCGCACATGCACACACACATAGACACCCCTCCCCCCCCCACACACACACAGAGACTATTCACAATTTCATGATAATTAAATGTAGAGCCCTTTTTCTACCAATTTACCTCGTGTACAGAGCTAAAGTTCACTCCATATTCTATGCTACTCGTAGATTAATCTCCAATAATTTCCTAGTTTTATTTTTCTATCGTCCTAAAAGGCGCTTTAGGCCTCGTAACCTTTCTTCAAAATTCTCACCAACCCATAACCTCAACAGATGCAATCGATGAACGAAATATGCTACGATAAAGCGGTAGATATGGTCCAAAAAGGCCACCAAGTAATGGTGTTCGTGCACGCCCGTAACGCCACCCACCAAACGGCTATGGTCCTCAAAGAAATAGCCCAGAAGAAAGGTCATCTCAAACACTTCGAGCCGGATGATACGGGCGCGTTCCTTAAGGCTAAGAAGAGTATAAGTAGCAGTCCTAATAAGATACTGGCTGAGTTGTTTGCGAGTGGGTTCGCGTGTCATCATGCTGGTATGCTCAGGAGCGATCGGTAAGTGTCATTATGACGTTCTAAGTAAAGTAGGTTATAGTGGCTACTCTTACGGCCGAACCCAATAACCTATTTTCAGTAAAACACAGATCGCTATTAATAGTACACAGTATAAATCTATCTGTCCTTATGTCAGGCCGGTAAGTTACCATGATCTCCTAACGATTATTGGGACGTTAAAACCATAGATATAGGTTTTTCTATCTCCAGTATTCCTAAACTGGTGATAGATCATAGGTCATTAGGTTCGGTCGATAAAGGCTCATTTTCATTAGTCGAATTGGCTCGTATGCGGGGTGCTGGAGATTTCTGTAAAACATGCCATAGTGCCCGTATTCGGAGAACCGTTTTGATTAGTCTATACGGAACGATTGGGGTGTACGGAGAACCTACACCGCACGTTTGACACATGCTTTGAAGGCTCATTTTCATTGGGTGTGAGTCTCCGCACGCTTTTTACCGACCGATGAATTTCATTGGTCGCTGCGTCCGCTACGGGGATTCCCCGCAGACGGTGAACCCACCACGTTATCGACTTATGACTTTCATTAGCCATTACCACGCCTGTGGGGAGTCCCCGCATGCTGTATATCGACCGAGTTATCGACTAATGAAAATAAGCCTTAAGAAGCTATCTTATATTAATGTATATGCAATATTGTTCGCACTTAGTGACTACCGACTTTATGAGAGAAATAAAAATGATCGCTGTTCACTTTTTACCTTACACAGAAGGAACGATTTACATTATCATTGCAAGTTATTTTAAGCAATATCAATTCCGGTATTATAAAAAAATGCGGAGTTTTATTGTCATTTACGCGTGTATTTTACGGATTTTATTGGGTGCCGGTTGAACTATGTAGGAGCTCCAATTATTTGCTTATAATTTGTTTAACTTTTTCAGAAACATGGTAGAGAAATACTTCTCGGAGGGTTACATAAAAGTTTTAGTTTGTACCTCCACGCTGGCGTGGGGTGTCAACTTACCGGCACACGCTGTTGTAATTAGGGTGAGTACGGACTAATAGAAGACGTAATATAATTAATTCTACTGATATATTTATATTTATAGAAAGACAGCATTCAAAGCATGATAAGATGTCAGAAAGACGAAATTCTATCATATCATCAACTTTAAATTCATGATTTAAAATTATTATCTCTGCCCTTGTATGCTGGATTCTTCCTCCGCCTTTTTAATACCGACAAAAAAATCTTGAAATATCATAAACATTTTTCAATTCCTCTATTATAAGAATGCACTTTATATCCCCATTAAGTCGGTATTTCCTGTATTTTTCTGGTAAAAAAAGAAAATACAAGTTTAAAACCAAGAAATCACACAAAACATAATAATATAATGTCGCCATCTTTATTCGTAGGGCACAGAAATCTACGACCAAGCCCACGGCACATTCGTAGACCTAAGCATATTGGATGTGCTACAAATATTCGGTCGCGCGGGCAGACCGCAGTTCGACACGTCCGGAACGGGTATTATAATAACTACACACGACAAATTGACGCACTATCTCAAGTCAATGACCAATCAGTTCCCGATTGAGAGTAACTTTATCAATTTGTTGGCGGATAATTTGAATGCCGAGGTACGTCTTTTCTTTACTATATTTTTTTTGTTCTCTTCTCAAAATGTTGTTGAATGTATGGGAGATTCTTTAATTATGTATTGTATCTTTCGAAATAAGGTTGGGAGATGTTGTGTACTTGTGTATAAGTAAATATGTATGTGTATAGCGATGCGCGGCCACACGGACTGCATGCGCCCCGCACGCCGCGCGTTCATAGCCCGCTGTAGTTTCACTACTTACCGTATCCAACATACTTCTAACATGAAAAGCACGTTAAACCACGATAGGCGCAGTGGCTGAGTTATTGGCTTCTGCGCCACTAGTTTAAGGTCCAATTCCTACACCGAATACATTATATTATTTTCTCCAATTATATTAATACAATTAATTGTATCTTTCAGGTCGCCCTCGGTACAGTAACTAATATTGACGAAGCCGTGGAATGGCTCAGTTACACATATCTATTCGTCAGAATGAGAATCAATCCACAGGTAATTTAAGTAATTTTCATTCACACAATATATCATCGTCTAACAACTACACAAAGTTTACTTTAATTAATTAGCGAAACTTCACAGACAGTATTGGATATAAAAGCAAAAAAAAAAGTTTTTATTGCACCCGTTTACATAAGACTTATGACATAACTTAAAATATGGACACTTCTGTCTACCCATTCGGGGAATACAGACGTGATGTTATGTTTGGTGCTATGTCTTTAATATTTCTTCCTAGGTATACGGCCTAACATACACGGACGTGCAAGAAGAGCCGATGCTGGAAACAAAACGACGTGAACTTATAACAGCGGCGGCTATGCAGCTTGATAACACGCACATGATACGATACAACGAACGGACAGGACAACTCAATGTTACTGGTAACTATATTAAGCATTCAATGATAGCATGGGCCTTCCCTGTACCACCACCCTAAAAGTAGTCAAACTCAAACTCAAAGCATTTATTACAAATAAACCAATTACAGGCACTTTTGAATTGTCAAAGAGTCGGTCAGTTAGTCGAAAGTTGAAGCTAGTTGCACATTCCAAAGCGTAGATCTCTATGGAGAAGAACGGGCAAACAACTCCACGGACACTCTTTTAAATCAAAATATTGGTTATATCATTCGTGTTGAAATTAAGTATGTGAGAACAATGTAGAAAGACGTGCACGTTAAAAGCGTCCGCAACAAAAAGGTAAAAACCAAAAACGATTCAAAAATTAAAATAAGCCGTGGCAGCTAAGAGATAACCAGTCCCTACTGACGGCGCCCGTTCACGAACATGACGCATGGCATCAGCACCATTCAGCTCAACCATTTTGAAGGGAACTTAATGATCCAACACACAAGCCACCACCAGCGAGACATTTGAGTGAGCATGACATACTCTCAGTCGCCAGGGCAAATTCAAGTCAATGAAAAAGAGTCAGATTCGGTGATTAAAATACAGTTGCTTAAAATGCTTGTGGCGACATGACATGACAAACGGAATCTTTTTTTGCACTTCCAGAATTAATGCGATTGTGTTCTGATGACAATACAAATGTCATAGATTGACGATTACACTTTGTCATTTTAAAATAAATAAAAACGTTTTAGGGACTATCTCCAAGAATAGACTATTTAATTTAAAGTGCTTGTCAAATCAGGCACTTCAATAATACATACAACTTATATGTTCGAAATAAATGTTTGCAATATTGTTGATTGATTGATTTTGCTTGTCATTTAATTTTAATAAACATTCTGCTGAATTGTAATTTCGTATTTGATATTTGTACGCCGTAAACGGCTAAACATAGAGCTATGTACCTATTTTATTTATAACACTTATTTTTACACCTGTGTTTAACAGATAAAAACTTTGATTTTGACAAATAACCTGCAATCTTATTCTCTTTAGACCACTCAATCAAAGTTTTCCTTTAAAAAACCTTTTATGACTGGCGCTAAATAATTTTGAAACAACACATTATTCAATCTCTTCTGTCCATAGACCTAGGCCGCACAGCAAGTCATTACTACATAACTTGCGAGACGATGGAGGTGTTCAACACTATGGTGCGCAAGTCTATGACGCAAGGATATGTGCTGGAAATGCTTACCAGGTGTTCTGACTTCCAGCAGCTTAAAGTAGGTGAACCCCTGTTACTTGTTGTTGTTGTTGTGAATGTGTGAGAAAATGAAACAAAAATAATGCATGTGAAAAGTTTATCCAAGGATTTGTTTGTAACAGTATAAAAATATATGATAGCAATGTTGTCAATAAATGTTTGTTATTAATTTTATATTCTCTGCATTCAAATTAGACTCAAATTAGAATTCTAAATGGCCGCCGACAGCACTGACAAATTAGATTACCAAACTGAGCTAGAACTGTTTGGTAAGAGCAATCTACAACACGGTCCTCACCCTTTTGTTATTATTTACACATGTCAATATAATTTTATTTTAGAGAATAACCTATCCATATTTAATAAAACTCAACTTTCCAGGTTAGAAAAGAAGAACTAACAGAACTATGGAGTCTGAAAGACCAATACGGCGAGCTTCGCATTGAAGATCCTCCGGAGGACATACATTGGAAGATCAACATACTGCTACAGACTTACCTGTCGAGGGGACGCGTCAATGGATCGTCGTTGCAGTCTGATCTTAATTATATTAGTCAGGTTTGTAATATGTGATTTGTTCCATGTATTTTCAATATTATACCCTATATCTAGTGGCATAAACTTTTGTGTGTTCGAAAAATAACACGAATTAAGATATTAACACAAAGTCCTCGCTATAAAGAGGAATCATAAGAGTCTAATTAAGAGTAGACTATAAAAATTGCCATATCGAGATTGATTTATTAAAAAATGGTCCATATCTCCGCCTCAAAACCCACAATATTGCACAATAATTGAGGTATTCCTATCACACGCATATCTTGCGAAGGTAAAATATCGGAAATAAAATCGGTACAAACAACTATACTAGATAGGCTTAACCCACATTGCTAGTTATATTTCACAAAAATGTCGACAACATCGTCGTCGTCATCGTCGAATCGTTATGAATACCCTTGTGAACAACTACTAAAAAGCTATATCTTCTTAACAGTATTTTTAATATACACTTTCTTTACAGAACGCCGTCCGCATAATCCGCGCCCTCTTCGAGATCACCCTTCGCAAGAACAACGCGTATATGGCCGGCCTTTATCTGAAGATGGCCAAAATGTTAGAGCTTCAAATGTGGGACTTCTACAGCGACATGCGACAGTTCAACTGTTTCACTATCGAGACGTTGAAGCATATCGAGTACCCGATGTTGAAGCCCGATCAGATTCGGGACATGGATTGGAAGGAAGTCGGTAAGTGAATGATAGAACGATATCTTTGGAAAATACGATTCACTGGCTGATAAATTAGTCTGAACGATGCTCAAGCATGCATCTCAAAACAAAACTCAGATTTTTAAATAAGCTTCTTAAGGAGGAAGCGCTAAGGTAGCCCGCGAAATTCAAATTTTCTTACGATTTTTGCAATTTGCAGCTCAGTGTCTGGGTGTATGTTGATTAAAGTATAATTCGCGACCGTAACAAATATATATTTACAGAATTATAATAATTAAAATCAGTAATACAATTCCTTAAGTTAGTGTAATCCTGAAATGTTAAGATTTCATGAAATAGTCATTCTATAGAATTACTTGGTCTTAGAGAGTTGTATTGATGACTTTAATGATTATAATTCTGTAAATACATATTTGTTACGGTCGAGAATAATATTTTAACAATCAATACAACCTAATACTGACATGCGAAAAAACGTAAGAAAATTTGAATTTCGCGGGCTACCCTGGCGCTTTCGCCTTAAAGACTCTCAACTTACTTTTGAAATTGGTCAAATAGACTCAAACGAAACGAAACCAAGTCCCTAACTTCTTTGTTTCACTTTCAACGTGAGATGAAGACATTCGAATATGGACAGGTACTAACACCATGCACGCATTTGGGAGTCATACAGAGACGTCGGCACAAAGACGTATAAGTTAAGTTCATGTGTTCATATTGGTTTCCTTTGTAGGCGATTTGATACGGAACCCGAAGAACGCGCGGCATCTAAAGAAATGTGCAGATGAATTCCCGCTATTAGAAATGGAAGCCAGCTTGCATCCCATCACACGAACTGTGTTGAGGATACGACTGTCGATTACACCTAATTTCAAGTAAGTCGAATCAAGATTGACGTTGTCTTATAAATGTAGGGAACAGCTGTTTTTTTTTTTTCGTGATTTCAGGTTTGGTCCGATAGTAAATGTTGTTCATAATAATGAGTACAATGACTCCTTAAGAGGCTGTGCGTTATTTAAATTACATCTTGTAAAAATAACATAAATCATGGAAATAGATATTTTTTTTGTCAATTGGCTTTGGATTTATTGTGTCTTTTTGGCTTATTTTTTATGTTGGTCTCTGCAACGTTTAAACTTTAATTTTGGAAAACACAAAGTAAGTTAGGAAGCAGCACACATACTTCCAACTAGCTGCAATACATAAGGCCGTATTCTCGGCGGCAGCGGGCGGTGGGGCGGCGGTGGTTGCGGCGCGGGGAGTGGAGCGGCGACGCTGACCCGTTCTCGATGACAGCGGGCAGTTCGCGTGGCGTCGCAAAGGCGTAGTGTTGTTTAGCGAGTTTTAGACTATTCCATATTGGTGAACTATCGAAAATTGCTGAAATAAAGTCCTCCACGTTCATTTTGTCACTTTTTTGATAAAAATGTACAGTTGTACAACACTACGTCAAACCCAGCGCACAGGCACCGCTTGACTGGAGCACATCGCTCGTGCCTTGCTCCCCGCGCCGCTGCCATCGAGAATAGTTCCATATAAAACTGTGCATTTGAACGCGCCGCTGCCCACACCGCTGTCGCGGCCGCCACCCCGCCGCCCGCTGTCGCCGAGAATATGTCCTTAAAGTTTTGGCAATATCGGCAAGTCGCACTAACATGACAGCAATGACACTCTGGGCAAACTGGCTTTTTATTTACTCACTTTTTAGAGATAGTCCCACCTACAACACTTTCTCATTCTGCTTTAACGAACACATGCAAGATCAATAGCTCCTAATAGCCATTTGTTTTATCCAGATGGAACGACAAATACCACGGCAAATCCCCCGAGGCGTTCTGGATATGGGTGGAAGACCCCGAGACTGATATCATGTACTACCACGAGTATTTCCTCATCACTAAGAAACAGGCAAGTATTTAGCGGTTTTCCTTTGGTATCGGTACGATTTATACGAGAATAGTTTGCATTGGACTTAACTGACTTGATCTGCTTCTGTTTTTGTGTACGCCTCAGCTGTCTGAATACGTTATACGCACTTATTTAGTTAGAGTTAAGTAAGCGTTGATTATAATTACAGCTCACTAGAAAGCACCCATTTTACCCTACGTCCTAACCAAAAAGATCGTTCGCGCGAATACGTGATTGTCGTGTTCATATGTTACTCATTTGTTCGGAAAACTGGAAGGCGCCCTCTGTCGACACGACTACGCATTCGGGCTCACCCAACAAAATGAACGCGACGATCGCGTTGGTTAGGACGCCGCCTTACAATTTTCAAAAACTTTTTTTTTTAATCCTGGATATATACTTTAACTTCATCGTAGTTTTGCTTTCCTTCAAGTTACCAATACATTTTTGTACGTCTTCAGGTTATAACGAATGAGCCGCAAGAATTGATTATAACAATACCAATCAGTGAGCCGTTACCGCCTCAGTACTACATCCGAGCGACATCGGAAAGGTAAAATATTCTTCGTTAAACTGACCTACCTATTTTGAAATAGTCTTTGGTATATGCCAGAAATTTTAATGACAATGTTATTTCACAGATGGCTAGGATCAGAGAGTGTGTTGCCACTTACATTCCAGCATTTAATACTGCCTGAAACACATCCGCCTCACACAGGTAATGTAAATTCTATTGTCGACCTTATTTCGATGGGAACAAGGTTCTTCCAACTTGTAGTTTTTGACGAAACCGTGATAGCGTTATGAAAATAAAAAGTTAACATGTGCGATTGTACTTGCCACGGGGTTAATAAACCAATCATTCTGTTTCACTCACTGTTGGCCTTTTGATAAGGTATAACTCCGAAGTAGCCAACCCTAAACTCCAAGCTCTGATTTTGTAAACAAAAAAAACCTAATATACAGACTGCTTACTATGGGACCAAACCTGTAATCGCTGCAAAAATTGAGCTGTTCCCTACATTTTGACGAATTATGCGATCATAAATGTACGGAACACCAGGTTTTTTTTTTCGCGATTTCAGGTTTGGTCCCATAGTAAAAGTTGTTCATAAGTACAACACTATCGTGGCAGCTCCCTAGCCAATAAAAAAGCAGCGTGTATAACACTGCAATAACATTGCACTGCAGTAACTTATACTTATTTCAAATCTTCCCCAGACCTCCTAGAACTGCAACCACTGCCAGTAACGGCACTCAATAACCCCTCCTTCGAGATGCTATACAACTTCAGTCACTTCAACCCGATTCAAACGCAGATCTTCCACTGTCTGTACCACACAGACCATAATGTGTTGCTTGGAGCTCCCACTGGGTCGGGCAAGACGATTGTAGCGGAGGTGGCCATGTTTAGGGTGTTTAATCAGTATCCGAATTGTAAGGTAAGGAATTTTTTTATAGTTGCTTGTTTATAAGTAATCTATTCACTTGTGACTTCAAAAATCGCTAATTCTGACTCCGGCCGAGGCAGTCACACGCACAATAAATGCGTTTGTAAAAAAAAATGTGCACCATATAATTACCGTCTTTTGTTTTATACAGGGTTATTTTAAATTTGCTAGCTAATCTCCGCAGACGCGATGGATATCGATATAATTATCTATCTAAACATGATAAAACAAAAAATTATTAATTTGATGATTTTTTAGTGGGGACCTTGACCGCTGTTATTGTAGTCACTTGAAATATCAGTTTAAAAATCAGTTTTTTTTTTGTGTAAACTTTACAGACGTGATGGGTATCGGTATCTACTCATCGCGGCTGCAGAGTTTAGCTAGCTAATTTAAAATAACCCTGCATATTTTTAATATCAGTCTGTCGAGATTATTTCAACGAACTTTGTTTATTACCAGCTTAATTATGAACAACTTTCAGGTGGTTTATATTGCTCCGCTCAAAGCTCTTGTAAAGGAGCGAATAAAAGACTGGAAGGTGCGACTACAGGAAAGATTGGGCAAACAAGTCGTTGAGTTGACAGGTCGGTAAACAGTGATTCTAGACCATGACATATTATTTGTAAATTCTATCTGTAGCCCACGGCTTCACCCGCGTGGATGTCAATACTTCCCTATTTGAATCGGATTTTGTTCACAATTTCATGGGTTTTAATTTTTTTGCGTGGAACCCTAATTCTATTTCTAAAATAAAAGTAGCACAAGTTAGTCATTGTAACATCAGTTATCAGCCAGTGAAAGTCCCGTCAAAATTGGTCCAGCCGTTTCGGAGATTAGTCGAAACAAACAGGCAGACAGACAGACCGACAGATAGAGACAAAAATTTAAAGAAAAGTTTTTTTTTGTAATTTTATAAATTGTTTCATATATTATGCATTTAGTAAAAAGCTGTTATTTTGACATAACAAACAGACACTTCAATTTTATTTATTTGTTTAGATTTAATTAATAGGTGCTGATTTGCTTTCCCCTAAACCACAATTCACTAATATGGCCAAAACATTGGCCATCATCTCAAAACTCATTTTATTCGTCCGCAAATTAATAGGAGACTTTAAGCAATATTGGAAGTACATGAAATCGAGTCCAATACCTATTGAATTTTAAACAAGCCTTAACTTCCAGATTCTATGAAAGCGTGTTACAGAATACTCAAAAACTATTATATTTTATTACATTATCTCCTTCTAGGTGACGTATCCCCCGACATCCGAGCAATACGCAACTCGCACGTCATAGTAACCACCCCAGAGAAATGGGACGGCATCAGTCGGTCGTGGCAGACAAGGAACTACGTGCGGGATGTGGCGCTCATCGTTATAGATGAGATACATCTGCTTGGAGAGGACCGGGGGCCGGTTCTAGAGGTCATTGTGTCAAGGTAACGTAGAACAGGGAAGTCATTCGTAAGAATTTTAGCGTTGCTTGCTTTTTCTCTTAGTGGATATGCATAACAGGAGTATTACACAAAGCCACGGCTGCTTAACCTTATCAAATGTAGCAATGGGTAGCGATATCCTGAGGAGTTTGTTGAGATACTCATTCCCAGCTCAAACACTAAATAGTGCTTTAGGGGTTGCTTTTGGGAACTGTCTTTTGTAACTTTAAAATGTACCGGTCGAGCGCGGGAAACTTGTTACGTAACCAGCGCTAAGACCGGGCGCGGAATACGCGCGACATGAACTTATGACTATGACCCCGCTCACAAAAAATGATCCACTAATGTTTTTATCAATCACTTAACGTAAATTGTTTTGTGTTCTTGAATAAACGGACCATACTATAAAATGTAAATAATACTCGTATTACGAGAGATGAATTTATAAACCAAATATGATGACCACAGAGTATGGCCGAAAGTGACGTTTGTTTAACGTTATTTGCTCAAAGAAAATGTATCTATGATGTTACTTCGTGGAAATCTCAGCCATCATTACATTTTAGCGGAAAGATGTCCAATGCTGGAAATAAACCTCCACCAAGCGTCGCCTGATGCGCATCCCTAATACCCATTTGAATTGACTTTGTATTTTTACTAAAAATAAACAGATCGGCGTGCGGCGAGTTTATTTTTCCTAAGCTCGTCCCGTTCATTTACTCGTAAAATACCCTTTGTCAAAAACTTGACAATTTACCATTACAACTCCTCACACACTCACCCACACTGCACACTTAGATATGCTTGGATGGTGCTAGCATGTCATCCTGTTTGCTTCTGATGCATATAATAAGTGTAGACTAAATTGTAAATCCGTAATTGGCTGTAAGATTAGTTTATTCATTTTAAGTGAAATTGTTAAAGAGCTGTGAATTTTGTGAATAAATAAATTAAAAAAAATAATTTATAATAATTTTTCAGAACTAACTTCATAGAATCCCACACATCGCGACGACTGCGTATCATTGGCTTATCAACAGCTCTTGCTAACGCCAAGGATCTTGCCAACTGGTTGAATATCGGAGAAATGGGCCTGTATAACTTTAGGCCTTCTGTCAGACCTGTGCCTTTGGAGGTATGTTGTCAAAAATAGTTTTTATTCATTCGTGGCTAAAGTTGAATATAACTTTTAGATGTAACTGAAGTAAGTCAACATTAGACGAAGATTCGGACTACGGCAAACAATAGTGACCTATTGTGGGATTTGACTGCTCTTATCCGCTGAATATTTTATACAAAATCCAATTTGACTCAGTGACCTAAATTGTGAGACTTTCAGAAACAAAGAACGCAGCTCCATTCGATCTTTTAGCAATTCCTCACCAATGCAATGGTTAGCTTGACTGATTCATGACTAGATTGTAGTTAAAGTAACTACAGTGCTTCTATTTTCTTAATGTCTCTCGGCAACTGTCGTGCCTGCGACTTTAGCAGCTTCCCTCCCATGTTTAAAATAAATTACCTACATAAGAAGTAAAAAGATTGGTAACAACTCTATATACTTCCATGTCGATTGAGATCGTCCGGCCTTTTTTTTTTTTTTTTGTTTCGGGGTGGAAAATCCTCATGGATGTCCTCCGCCCTGGGGTGGGCGGAGGGGTCTGTCAGACTCTTACTGACTAAAAACCACCCCGGTGTTCCATCTCACACCTACGCCGAGGGTCGCGGGAACTTACGATCCTTCCGCAACCCCCGGCTGGCGCCGGCCCGCCACGGCAGGCCTCTCCTCGTGTCGAGGGGGGGAGTGAGGTGTTTGACTCCCCCCGCGACGTCTAAGAGGGGCGCGCGTGGAACACTACGCGCCGCCACCTCGGGTCCGATGTATGGGGGGCGACGGATGTCCCCGAGTCCGTCATCCCTGGACCCATTTAGGGGGGCTGGAAGAGGGCGTTGTCCGCCCTCCGCCGACGCCCAGTGCGCCTGCTGCGGGCTGGGTGAGAGGATGTGATCTCCCTTTCCGCAGCCTCCTTCTGCGAGATGACTGTCTCGCAGAAGGAAACCACCGCATCCCAGGACTCCTCGCTGCCGACCATCGAATTAACGACAGCCGGCAGCGACAGGTCACTGCCTACTCTAGAGATGAGGGCACGGCGCGGTTCCTCCCAAGCGGCACACTCTGCCAGCGTATGCCGTGCCGTGTCCTCCCGACAGTCGACGCAGTGGTGACACCGGGCGTCTGGCTCCCTGTTTATGTGACACAGGTACTTCCCAAAGCAACCATGCCCCGAGAGCACCTGCGCCACCCGAAACGACAAGGAGCCGTGCCTCCTCCCGAGCCAAAGGTCGAGCACCGGCCGGACCGCCTCGATGGTGCCGAGGCCGGCGGTAGGGCGTGAGAGCCTGTCCCGCCATTCCGCCACCAGGACCTCGCGAAGCAGCGACCGACGCTGCTCCATTAGTCGCTGCATCGGTCGCTCACCTCGCGCCTGCATTTCCTCGCGCCACCGATACAATGACGCGAGTAATTTCGCCTCCAGGTCCCAGGGCGGGGATCCGGCCAGTGCGCAAGCCGCCTCGTAGGAGATCGTGCGATACCCCCTGATGACTCTGACGGCCATCGCTCTCTGCGGCCTCCGCAGAACAGCAATGCTACCGGCCGTCAGGTCAGCCGCCCAGATCGGGGCCCCGTACAGGGCCATCGATCGCACGATCCCCACGTAGAGTCGCCTACAGGCGGCGCTCGGGCCCCCCAGATTGGGAAGCAGCGTTGACAGCGCCCCAGCCGCGCCCATTAACTTGGGCACCAGCCGCCGGAAGTGGGGTCCAAAGTCCCACCGGCTGTCGAGCACCAATCCCAGGTACTTCATGGTAGACTCGACAGCGATCCGGACCCCCCCGACCACTATGTGTGATCCGGGCGGCGGCGCCCGCCGGGGACCATGGAACACCATAGCCTCCGACTTGTTGAGGGCTACCTCCAGGCCGAGGCGCCGTATGCGGCCCACCACCTGTGAGATCGCAGCCGTCGCCAGCAACGCTGCCTCCCTGTGCGAACTCCCCCGGGCCGTGACCAGCGTGTCGTCCGCATAGCACGTCAGGTCCATGCCCGGCTGGAGTTCACCCCTCAGCACCCAGTCGTACCCGATGTTCCACAGGAGGGGGCCTACGACCGAGCCCTGTGGAACACCGCACGACATGAGGCGCTGGTTTGTGTCATCACATCCCACGTAGGTGACACACCTCTCCGACAGATAAGCCCCAATGAGGCGGCGGAGGTAGAGAGGCACCCGGTGATACCGCAGTGCCTGTCGGATACAACTCCAGGGCAGGGTGTTGAAGGCGTTGGAGATGTCCAACGACACCGCCATCATCACTCCGCCCCGGGACACCGTTTCCTCCGCCAGGACTCTCACCCGTGACACAGCGTGTATGGTGGAGCGCCCGTACCGAAATCCGAACTGACACTCGTCCAGGTCCGGCCCCTCTCCGCACAAGTGGCCGACGAGGCGGGCTGCGATAATCCGCTCAAACAGCTTACCCACCTCGTCGAGCAGCACTATGGGCCGATACGCTGACGGCGAATCGGCAGGGCGCCCCGCCTTCCTGAGCAGGACCAGACGACCAGTTTTCCACAGAGTGGGAAACTGGCCCCGCTCAAGGCACGCTGTGTAGAGACCTCTCAGCTGGGGCTCCAGCTCTTTCAGAGCGAGGGCTAATACTTGGCCGTGAATCCCGTCGGGCCCCGGAGCCACGTTCTTGGCTCGGAGCCGCATCACGGCCGCCCTCATCTCTGCCTGTGTCACCTCTGGGACGCTGATGGCGTTCTCATCTTCAGGCTCTGCGGCTGTGGGCAAATCCATCGGCGGCGGGGTATGCTCCGCTCTAGCCGGGAAGAGGGCTACGACTACCTCCTCCAGCAGCTCAGGTTGGAGACTCTCCGTGAGTGGGGGCGCCGCGGCTCTGAGTTTCCCCCGAACCGCACGATCGTCCGGCCTTTTTTTTTTTTTTTTTTTTTGTTTCGGGGTGGAAAATCCTCATGGATGTCCTCCGCCCTGGGGCGGGCGGAGGGGTCTGTCAGACTCTTACTGACTAAAAACCACCCCGGTGTTCCATCTCACACCTACGCCGAGGGTCGCGGGAACTTACGATCCTTCCGCAACCCCCGGCTGGTGCCGGCCCGCCACGGCAGGCCTCTCCTCGTGTCGAGGGGGGGAGTGAGGTGTTTGACTCCCCCCGCGACGTCTAAGATGGGCGCGCGTGGAACACTACGCGCCGCCACCTCGGGTCCGATGTATGGGGGGCGACGGACGTCCCCGAGTCCGTCGCCCCTGGACCCATTTAGGGGGGCTGGAAGAGGGCGTTGTCCGCCCTCCGCCGACGCCCAGTGCGCCTGCTGCGGGCTGGGTGAGAGGATGTGATCTCCCTCTCCCTTTCCGCAGCCTCCTTCTGCGAGATGACTGTCTCGCAGAAGGAAACCACCGCGTCCCAGGACTCCTCGCTGCCGACCATCGAATTAACGACAGCCGGCAGCGACAGGTCACTGCCTACTCTAGAGATGAGGGCACGGCGCGGCTCCTCCCAAGCGGCACACTCTGCCAGCGTATGCCGCGCCGTGTCCTCCCGACAGTCGACGCAGTGGTGACACCGGGCGTCTGGCTCCCTGGTTATGCGACACAGGTACTTCCCGAAGCAACCATGCCCCGAGAGCACCTGCGTCACCCGAAACGACAAGGAGCCGTGCCTCCTCCCGAGCCAAAGGTCGAGCACCGGCCGGACCGCCTCGATGGTGCCGAGGCCGGCGGTAGGGCGTGAGAGCCTGTCCCGCCATTCCGCCACCAGGACCTCGCGAAGCAGCAACCGACGCTGCTCCATTAGTCGCTGCATCGGTCGCTCACCTCGCGCCTGCATTTCCTCGCGCCACCGATACAATGACGCGAGTAATTTCGCCTCCAGGTCCCAGGGCGGGGATCCGGCCAGTGCACAAGCCGCCTCGTAGGAGATCGTGCGATACCCCCTGATGACTCTGACGGCCATCGCTCTCTGTGGCCTCCGCAGAACAGCAATGCTACCGGCCGTCAGGTCAGCCGCCCAGATCGGAGCCCCGTACAGGGCCATCGATCGCACGATCCCCACGTAGAGTCGCCTACAGGCGGCGCTCGGGCCCCCCAGATTGGGAAGCAGCGTTGACAGCGCCCCAGCCGCGCCCATCAACTTGGGCACCAGCCGCCGGAAGTGGGGTCCGAAGTCCCACCGGCTGTCGAGCACCAATCCCAGGTACTTCATGGTAGACTCGACAGCGATCCGGGCCCCCCCGACCACTATGTGTGATCCGGGTGGCGGCGCCCGCCGGGGACCATGGAACACCATGGCCTCCGACTTGTTGAGGGCCACGTCCAGGCCGAGGCGCCGTATGCGGCCCACCACCTGTGAGACCGCAGCCGTCGCAAGCAACGCTGCCTCCCTGTGCGAACTCCCCCGGGCCGTGACCAGCGTGTCGTCCGCATAGCACGTCAGGTCCACGCCCGGCTGGAGTTCACCCCTCAGCACCCAGTCGTACCCGATGTTCCACAGGAGGGGGCCTACGACCGAGCCCTGTGGAACACCGCACGACATGAGGCGCTGGTTTGTGCCATCACATCCCACGTAGGTGACACACCTCTCCGACAGATAAGCCCCAACGAGGCGGCGGAGGTAGAGAGGCACCCGGTGATACCGCAGTGCCTGTCGGATACAACTCCAGGGCAGGGTGTTGAAGGCGTTGGAGATGTCCAACGACACCGCCATCATCACCCCGCCCCGGGACACCGTTTCCTCCGCCAGGACTCTCACCCGTGACACAGCGTGTATGGTGGAGCGCCCGTACCGAAACCCGAACTGACACTCGTCCAGGTCCGGCCCCTCTCCGCACAAGTGACCGACGAGGCGGGCTGCGATAATCCGCTCAAACAGCTTACCCACCTCGTCGAGCAGTACTATGGGCCGGTACGCTGACGGCGAATCGGCAGGGCGCCCCGCCTTCCTGAGCAGGACAAGACGACCAGTTTTCCACAGAGTGGGAAACTGGCCCCGCTCAAGGCACGCTGTGTAGAGACCTCTCAGCTGGGGCTCCAGCTCTTTCAAAGCGAGGGCTAATACTTGGCCGTGAATCCCGTCGGGCCCCGGAGCCACGTTCTTGGCTCGGAGCCGCATCACGGCCGCCCTCATCTCTGCCTGTGTCACCTCTGGGACGCTGATGGCGTTCTCATCTTCAGGCTCTGCGGCTGTGGGCAAATCCATCGGCGGCGGGGTATGCTCCGCTCTAGCCGGGAAGAGGGCTACGACTACCTCCTCCAGCAGCTCAGGTTGGAGACTCTCCGTGAGTGGGGGCGCCGCGGCTCTGAGTTTCCCCCGAACCGCACGATAAGGGCGCCCCCATGGATTCCCGTCTAGAGTCTCCAACATCTCCTCCCTGGCTCGCGTCTTCGCCTCGCCGATGGCCAGCCACAGAGCCTCCTTCGCCGCGCGGTACACCTCATACAGCGCGGCTTCTTCGTCAGGGACCCGACGACGTCTCCTCCGGTATCGGGTGTACCGGCGTCTAACCGTCACGCACGCGAAGCGTAGCTGCGCAATCTCGGCAGACCACCAGTACACCTGGCGCCTTCCTGTCTGTGCGTGGACGCGGGGCATCGACGCGTCGCAAATTTGCGTCATCGCTCCGCGGAACCACAGCGCCTCCTGTTCGACGTCGACGGGTCCGGTCGTAGCCGACTCCCGGATCCAGGCCTGGACAATCGCGGCCTCCTCGAGAAGCTCCCTGTCGATGCGCTTGCGCGCCCAGCGCGGGCCAGTCGCTCGCGGGGCCGGTGGACTGCGGCCGCCGGCGGTCTGGGTGGAGACGTCGAAACGGATGTATCGGTGATCCGACAACGTCTCCACCTCCGCGGCGACATGCCAGTCGTAAATACGGCTCGCGGCAGCAGGGCTAGCGAACGAGACGTCCACTATGGACCCGCCCCGCTGCCGCACGCACGTGAGTACCGAGCCCCGGTTCAGGACGACCAGGCCAGTCGTGACCGCCCACTCCTCCAGCGCCTCACCCCTAGCATCGGTGACCGAGGATCCCCACGCCGTAGACTTGGCGTTGAGATCCCCGAGCAACAGCACGGGGCGAGGGTGGAGCCGGCCTACGACGGCACCCAACTCGACAAGGAAGTTCTCGAAGTCGGCGAGACTCTTGTTGGGCGAAAAATACGCACCAATCGTGCCAACGCCGTCCGCGAGAGCGGCCACCCAACCGTGACCTCGGGACGGGCTGACGAGAGTCCCGCCGATGATGGCCACCAAGCCGTCCAGGTCACCCACCCAGTTATTCCGGGGGGGGACAAAGTACGGCTCGGCGACCACAGCCACATGAATCGACCACTCCGCCATGCTCTGGAGCAAGAGATCCTGAGCTCTAGCAGAGTGGTTGAGATTGCCCTGGAGGAAATGGTAGAGCGCCATTATGCGCAATCCATTCCCTCCACACCATTCCTAGGCCGGGAGTCGGCCGAAGGGCAGCCAGGCTGACAGGGGGGTAAAGAGCCCCCGGCAGCCTTGGCCCCCTTATTCTTCTTTGCGGCGGGGGCACCACATGCCTTTCCGCCCGCTCTGTGCCCAGCGGGCCTCCCTGCAGCTGTACAGAGGCTGCAGTTTGGCGCCGCGGCGCACTGGGCCGCCTTGTGGCCGGGCTGGCCGCAGCGATAGCATTGCTCGCTGCGGTCCGTTTCGGCGGTGCACCGTGCCCGGACATGCCCAATGTCCAGACATCGGTAGCACCGCATAGCCCTGGGCTGCAGCAGCTTGACCCTTGCCGCAGCCCACCCCACCACCAAACGCCTTCCGTCGGCGACTTTATTCGCCGCCGCCACCGGGCACCGCACCCAGATCGTGCCGAGCCCGGAAGCGTCGGCGCGAATATCACCCGTCCGCACGTCTTGGGGTGGACATCCGCCGGCTTTGGTGATGGCCGCCACGACCTCAGCCGGGGTCGTCGAGTCGTCCAGTCCATCGACGCGCAGCTCTGCAGTCTTCATCGGCCTAGACACCCGGACGTCCTCCGGGTTGAGGACCTCCCTCAACTTGGCGGCCAGGATGTCCGCCTTTTCCCCGCTGGAGGCACCCGACACCTCAAGCAGCCGCGCCCCCGTCATTGCCGGCTTCATTCTGAAGCCGGACGGTGTGCCAAGGTCGGGGAACGCGACTTTGGCTTTAGCCTCTGCCAGGACCGCCTTGTATGTAACGCCCCTTTCGACGGCTCCGGGCTGCAGTGTTATCACTACAGCCGCGGAGCGTGGGGCTCTAACCTTTGGCGGTCTCTGTGCCTTCTGGGGTGCCGGTGCTCCAGCGGGTGCTGGTACTGGCAGCGCTGTCTTTATTTTCTTGCGGCCCCTCTTAACGACCGTCGTCCAGGTATCTGTGCCAGGCCCAGGCACGGCCGCCGGAGGCACCGCTGGAGGTGCCGCTGTCCGTGAGGTGGCCATCTGGGGCGCGGGTTTTTGGGCGCGGTCAGCCGCCGTTGCCGCCTGGCCCCGTTTTTTTTTTGGCCCCTCTCTCCCGCGACCGTCCCCAGCGAGCGGAGGGCGGATGGATTCTGCCGGGAGGAGCCTCGCCTCTATGGCCTCAAGGCGGGCACCCACCATGTCCCCGCACTGCATCATGCAGATGCGGACGATTTTTTCGACCTCCGCATCTACAAGTGCAGGCGTCAACGACGAGGCCGGCGATGGAGCCGACGACGGGGCTGCAACGGGAGAGGACTGAGCGGCCGCGGGAGCTGTCCTCTGGGCGGCAACCTGCCGCTTGAGTTCCTCTAACTCGGATCGGAGACGGCTGTTCTCCTCCCACAGCTTCGCCGTCTCCTCCGAGGTCGTACGATGAAGGAGACTCTCCACCGCCTCCCTGATCCCCTCTGCCGCCTCTTTAAGGGCGCGCGTGAAGGAGCCCTTCAGGTTGCCGGACTTGGTAGCAACCTTCAGGACAACATCCACGCCGTCCAACACCTGGCGGTTGAGAGCCTCTGCCGTTAAGCTCTCCCCTGCTGCCGTCTGGGCAGACCGCCGCTCCCGGGCCCGACGGGCCATTTCGGCAACCTCGTCGGCCGCGACCGCTCTATTTTGAGCACGCTTCGCAGCGTTGGCCTCCGCCTTCGTGCCCACAAGAGCGACAGTGACCCCTCCCGGCTCTTCAGTTGAGACTCCGGATGAGACCCCGGGGTCACTCTCCCCGCCGATTCCCGGCGTATCAGGCCGCTTGAAGCGACCCCGAACGTCGCGCCCTGGCATCGGAGCGGAACCTCCGCCCACCACCGCACGACCCCGGCCTCTCCTTGCTGTCGCCACTTTAGCAGCCGGCAGGTTCTCCTCGCTTGAGGAAAGCACCATCGACCCCGCTCGGTCCAAATCTTCGCCGCGCGAACGCTTTCTCCAAAATTTGGAATTCCTACGCGAGTCCTGGTCGGACATGCTTATGTCCCCTGAGGAACGCGAGCCGCCTCGACTCTTGTTGCCATCACTGGCAAGCGGTACCTCCGCCAATAAACTTGGCACGTCACTCTCCTTTTCGCATCTTTTTGGTTTAATTATTTCCATTTTGTTCCCACGAGTATTGAGGAAATAAATGTCGGCCTAGGCAGAGCCTCTTGCACTAGGTAAGCCTATATACTGTAGAGTGCGGCAGGTATCTACAGGGGAAGCGCTAGCGACTGGTCCCCCACCAGCCACTCATCCTCTCGCCACGCTTCAAAGCTTAGGATTAGGTGGTTTTTTATCTTAGAGGTGTCCTTCCTCTGGGCCGGGCGGTTAAGCCAAGCCCCCGACGGCGGCATTAAGCATGCCTTCGTTCGCTGTCCGGCTAACCCGACTCAGCGAACCCGTCGAAAGTTCTCTCCTCAAGCATGCTCTTGAGGGAGAAACAATAGCCACGTTGGTGCGCCTGCACCGTGGTGGCAAGGTCACATCCAGTGTCAGTCGACGAATGTCGACTGATCAGGAGCGACCCACCTCCCTTGTTCCTCCACTGTGCCCTCTGCTAATCAGAGGGACACGTGGAAGAAAGACGTGGAGCATACTGCTCCCCCGCCCGCAGAAATTCGCCACAAACAATACTCTCTCCGAAAAACTCCTACACATTTTTCAAAAAGAGATTATTGTTCATGCCCAGGGTGCACCGGCCCGACAACTGCTCTTCCCCTCGAACGTATCCATAAGGGACCAGCAGGTATCAGGCACACGAGGAGGTTTTCTGCACGCACCCCACGATCGTCCGGCCTGCACCAAGTGCAAAGGGTAACTGGTAGAAATCGGACGACTGACGAAACACGGAAGTTTGCCGAGAGACATTAAGAAAATAGTTGTACTGTACACTTATTTGTTTTTCTAAGGCATTCGTTCAGAACCCTACAAAGAAAGAAAAAATAATATTTCGCAACAATTGCGCAACCAGCAAGATGTTCTTTTGTTTACCATGAATACGGCATATTAGCATGTTGGCTAATCATGTTGTAGTGTTACTACACTGCAACATGATTTCCCACAACACATAACATAATCAGCCTATAAATGTTCCCACTGCTGGGATACAGGCCTCCTCTCGGTGAGAGGGAGCGTGCCGTATCCTCCACGCGGGCCCAGTGCGGGTTGGTAGATGTCACATGTCTTCGATTTTTGGTTCTAGGACATGCCGGTTTCCTCACGTTTTCCTTCATCGTTTTGAGAGTAGTGGTGATGAAATAATTTATACAAAGTAAAGCGCCTGTCTGGGTTCGAACCTACGACTTACAACTAGTAAGTCGTGGCCGTTACCACTGGGCCATCACAGCTCTCACCACATAAACGTGTTGCTAAAATAATGTTCTGCAACTTTGTTTCCGTGTTGGTAAAAGAATGTTGCGCAACTTTATTTCTGTGTTGATAAAACAATGTTGCACAACTTTGTCACCTAATGAATACTTACGCAACTTAATAACCACACTCCATGTCTCACAGGTACACATATCAGGTCACCCCGGCCGCCACTACTGCCCGCGTATGATGACGATGAACAAGCCCACCTTCCAAGCTATACGCACCCACTCTCCGTGCGCTCCTTCACTTGTGTTCGTCTCCAGTAGAAGACAGACTAGGTAATTAACACTTTCGTGATACTATGAAACATGAAAAATACTAAGTATGAAGGGTCAAATTAAATTAGCTAGCGAAACTCTGCAGACGTGGTGGGTAGGTATCGATATCTATACACGACAGAATAAAAATAAATGATTTTTTTTGGTGTCAATGACCGCTAGTGGTGTTGTTACTTGAAGTGTAAGTTAAGAAATCTGTTTTCTTTTGTTTTGTTATATTTCGATATCGATACCTATCACGTCTGTGAAATACCTATACAGAAAAAAAAACAGATTTTCAGAAACTGATATTTCAAGTGAGTATACTATACTTTACGCCAGATATTGGTGGAATAAAAGTCATTAACCCCAAAGCCACTTGTACTAAAAAGTCTCGAACAAAACTTAAATGCAAACAAAAAAACATGCCAGGTGCACGCGTCAAGGACGCCTCGTACCGCGATACGTTTATTTTGATCGTGTTAGCGACACTGCCTTAACATTTTTTCGTATCGTTTTGAAATATTGGAATACATTGGTAGAAGGCGTCAACGACTTTTATTCCACGGTTATCTGGCGGAAGGTATAACTGCGGTTGATGACCCCAAAAAAAAACTCACCAAATTAATTTATTTTTTGTTTGATCTTGTTAAGATATCGATACCCATCAAGTCTGCGGAGTTTCGCTAGCTAATTTAATTTGACCCTGTAGAAGCGAAACTTAGCGCATCACCGTAACTTTCGTGGCTGTAGTCGAATACCGTTACTTATATCGCTTTCAGAGTGTGTAATACGCTCAACCAAACTGCATTGTACCGGATACAACAAACTGACTAGGTGAACGTATCATACGACTTGAAACCGATCTAATAGCGACATTTTGAACACGTTAGATACATCCTTAATAGAAAGATAAAAATTATCGATGCTTTAAACCTTTTATCTCTGCTCCATTAATATCATCATTGAAATTAAATCAAATCCGACCAAGACAGTAAGGCCGGCTGCATACAGTCGGAATTCCGTTTCTGAATCCCGTTTAGGTGTAACATGTCTTCTAATATGTGTAAACAATAGTTTTAGTTAAGGCGAAAGCGCCAGGGTAGCCCGCGAAATCCAAATTATCTTACTTTTTTTTCAATTTGCAGGTCAGTATTATAATAATGGGCACGCCACAATTGCGGCGATACGTCCCCTCTTTGAGGAGTGGCTGGAGAGGCGCCACGGCGTCCTCACTTTCCGTCTGACGCAGGTCCTCACCGGACACGGGTGCTTCGGGAGGTACCTGTTCCGGATAAGGCGGGAGGAAACGCCCGGGTGTCACCACTGTGTGGATCGCCCGGAGGACACGGTGGAGCATACGGTGGAGGTCTGCCCGGCTTGGGCGGAGCACCGCCGTGTCCTCGCGGAAGCGATCGGCGGCGGCGATCTCTCGCGTCCGGCCCTGGTCCAGGCCATGGTACGGAGCGAGAGTGCATGGGAAGCCATTACCTCCTTCTGCGAAGCAGTAATGCTCGTGAAGGAGGAGGCGGGACGCGTGAGGGAGAGGCAAGCTTTGCACCCTCACGCCCCTAGTCGTCGCAGGAGACGCCCTGGGCGTCGGGAATTGGCAGCTGATTCCCGGCCACCGTAGGCGCGGGCTTGCGGACGGCAAGCAATGGGTAGCTCGCCGTCCGGTAAGGACCAAGCCCGAGTCGACGGCGCGTCGTGTTCCACGCGCGCCTCAAAGAGATGTCAGCACTATTGACGGGGGGTCCGCTAGGGCCGATGCCAGCTAGGGTTGCGGGATGTTCGAAAGAGTTACCGTGGCCCCGGCACAGGCAACAGAAGGAACACGGGTGGGTTTTAGTCAGTAAAAGTCTGACACGCCCTCCCGCTCCGCCCAGAGCGGGAGAAGTCATTTGATGATTTCCCATCCACAAAAAAAAAAAAAAAAAAAAGTATTATACTAATAATAATAATCGTTTATTTATAAAAAGGGGCACATTTACAAAAAAATATATATATCGAACAGTTATAATAGAGCACAGTTCCTTTTTGCCTGAACTAGGTTGAACCTGTGTTTCAGGCTACAAGGTGCATTAATACCTACTTAAAAACAAATAAATTAACATCAAGTGAATAGTAAAGTACTAAAATTAAAACATACATTAACAAAAACAGCGTGCTTGCAGTTTACTTGCAAACAACAAGTAGATCCTCTGTCTGTTCATAAGACAGGTTGTAAAAAGGTAATTACAGATTTTTTACAGCTAAAATAATTTAGCTTATATATACTTAGTTTTCTATTTAATCTATTGTACAGAAATGGACCTAAGAATAAAAAGAATCTTTCCACAAAGGCATGTTTGGAGGTAACATTAGAAATGCATACTATATCATTCCGTCTCTTGTTAGTATTGTCAGCATTGTACGTGAGCATGGTGTGCTGTTTTAATATTAAACGAGTAATGAAAAGCTGACGCACATTCAGCACGTTGCAGGATTTATATAGCTGATCTGTGGGAAAGAAAAAGGGATGGAAGTGTGATACCTTTAAAATTGCTCTTTGAGCTCTTTCAAGTATTAGGTTGTATGTTGATTAAAATATGATTCGCGACAATTTTAATTTAAAAAAATTATTTCGCGGGCTACTCTAGCGCTTCCCCCTTAACTTAGTTGGCTAGTAGATGTAACAGTCCTTCATCAGCATAATAACTCTAATAGTATTGATAGGAGTAGTATTTTAGCACCTGTTTGTTTATTTTTCTCGTTAATAAATCAAAACCAATTTCCAGATTAACAGCCCTAGATCTCATCGCATACCTAGCAGCTGAAGACAATCCAAAGCAATGGCTTCACATGCGCGAATCTGAGATGGAACAGATTCTAGCCAACATCCGGGAATCGAACCTAAAGCTCACGCTAGCGTTCGGTATAGGGATACATCATGCTGGTCTACACGAGAGGGATAGGAATACTGTTGAGGAGCTGTTTATTAATCAGAAGATACAGGTATGTGTTTCAGTGTTTATGATTTTTTTGACTGTCAAAGTCAGCACAAACCTCCCTCAATTTATTTTTTTTTTTTTTGCTTTAATTTAGCCACTGTTAGCTAGGCGCTTCATAATTAAAGGTTTCTTTGTATTACAGAATCCAAAATATTGCTAAAGTACTCAAATTAAGTCCAATTATTATCTCCTTTATTTCATTTATATGTACTACAGATAAATTACATTTTTAAATATTAGAATATAAAAAATATACAAGTAAAAACATTTCAAAATATAAAAAATAGTATCCCCCGGTATCGAGAAGAGGGTCCAAGGAACCTCCTAACAATGCGAGCCGTGTCCAGAAGTACCGCTTCTTAAATCAAACCCTTAATCCAGCTGCCCAACGAGAGCCTCCTCAGGTGTTTGTCGAGGCTCTTGGCGGTTATGACTATCGGCACAATGGTCGCTGAGTCCACATCCCACAATTATTATCATTGCATTAAGAGTTTATAACTACTTGCAACTAACTCATACCAAACACCCCCTTTTTTATAAACGCTTAGCAAGGAGCAACTTGTAGCAACACTGCTTCAAATAGCTCCATGCCAAGATGGTAGTCGTGGCAAGAGACACACTATTTTTGAAGTCAAAACTTTTTTAGGCGCGTTTAGCGCTTTTTGGTAGGAGAAAATCTTAGGGGTTCGCGATGTGCGACATGCTAATGTGACGTGTTGCGCCAGACTGGCGACGCGCAGCGGCCTGTGTCCCCATGACTGCCTACTTTGTTTTTTCACGCTTTTAGCGATTAAACCATTGAGTATGTACTATGTAAAATGTCTACATTTATAAACTAGTGTAATTGCTCCACTACTTACGTTCGATAATTATTGCTTGTGTAAGCGTAGGTTTAAGTATCCTATAGTATGGCCCTATAAAAACAACATCTTACCTTCTAGGTCCTGATCTGCACAGCCACACTAGCGTGGGGAGTGAACTTCCCCGCCCACCTCGTAGTGATCAAGGGCACAGAGTACTACGACGGAAAACAGAAGAGATACGTCGACATGCCTATCACTGATGTGTTACAGATGATGGGCAGGGCTGGACGACCGCAGGTAACTATAATATGTACTCATACTCCATTGGTTTAGATAATTAAATAAAGGTAAACAAAAAAAACACTTGCCACGTCACAGTTGTACTCTTCAATTTAGCAACGTTAAAATTCGTTTATAACGCTGCTAAATTGAACAGTACAACTGTGACGTAGCATGACAACTGAAGTGACTGTTATTACGTTTAGTCGGTTTACCACGTCACGTGGTTTTTTTGTTTACCTTTATTTAATTACTTTATCCAATGGAGTATAGTATTGTGCGGATTGTTAGATTAATATTAATGACTAATGTACAGTTCACACATTAGTTATTACCAGAACTTGTGTGCTTTGATTCATGTAGTTACTGTATCATCATCATCGTCTGCCGAGCCTTTTACCAACTATATTGGGGTCAGCTTCCAGTCTAACCGGATGCAGCTGATTACCATTATTTCCCATAAAGCGGCTGCCATGAAGTTACTGTATCATGAACCTTTTTATTGTGGAGATGTTCTCATTGATACCCTCTGTCTTGAAAAATAGAGGGTTGTGTTGGACTCCTACCGAAATAAACTGTGTATTTGAACCTGACACCTGTCAAGTTTTTCATTTTGAACCGTATGTTCAGTATTTAACTACATAAAAATATAGTTTTGTCGGAATCATGAAAGTCAATGGGTACCACCGCTTTAGTTTAATTGTTAAAGAACCCACAGCATATACATTCAACATTGGTTTACAAAAATATTTAGGAAAGGTATTACTGCTAATGTATACACAATTTATATGACGTGACGATGGGAAGAGGCCGGACGGAATGACCATAATGCCTTGGAAGTTGGGTAGGCCTTTGGTGTGGGATGCAACCTGTGTCGTCACCCTCGCGCCATCCCATCTTCCTAGCACGGCGGGCTGTGCTGGGGCGGCTGCTGCAGGTGCAGAAAACCTCAAACGACGCAAATATAACAACCTCATTGGGAGCTATATGTTTGAGCCGTTTGGTGTTGAAACACTAGGGCCGTGGGGTCCGAGTGCTCATCGAGTATTTCGGGACATCGCTAAGCGGTTGGTCGACTCTCTACGGGACCAGAGGGCTGGCCTATTCTTAGCCCAAAGAATCAGCATTGCCATTCAGCGTGGCAATGCTGCCAGCCTTTTGGGCACTTTTCCGATTGACAGCGATGCGGACGAATTTTTTGATGCCCAATGCCCTTCCCCCTTTTTATTTTTTATTGTATACTTGTACATAATATATGTATATTAGTGTTATCTTGTACCTACATATAAATTTACAAAAATTAAATATATTTATATGTGAATATAACATTTAGAGAATAAGCTAATAGGGAATATGCACGTAATTCAAAACTTATTCATTATTTAAATATACATTTTACAGGAGTCGAGAAACAAAATTTTTTTTACATTTTTTAATGCATTACTTATTTTACAATTAATTATTTTATGTTCCGTTTTTTTTGGTGGAACGGAACGCAAACTCAAAACGCAGCGCCTTCGACAATGCCGGAAGTGACGTAAAAACTATGTGAATAAAAATCTATTATTTGCAAACTGCTGGAAATCTGACTAAGTGCGATTTCTGCTTTGAATAAAGCACAAAAAATAATTTTATTTATATGATTTGGGGCTAAAAACCTTTAAAAACAGATGTAAACAAAGCAATAACGTGCCAAATGACGTCACATCATGACCGCGGCAGAAACAGACCGTTTGGACTGTAGTAAACAATTGTTGGAGTTTTATATTTTTTTTGAGCAACAAGCAGTAGTTGAATTTAACTTTTAATACGTTTCTTGAGTGTATATTACTGTATTTTATTAATTTAGTGAAAAAAAATATATGCGTGTTCCCTATTAGGAATAAGTTTTGTTCGCGCAGTTTTGCGCTATTTGCTCTCTGTGATCTTCTGAGTTCTCATTTATCACGCTCTCTTGTAATAATCTAATCATCCTTCCTTACTGAATGTTACCATTTATTCCAGTATGACAACGAGGGTGTAGCAGTGGTGTTAGTTCACGACCAGAAGAAGAACTTCTACAAGAAGTTCCTGTACGAGCCGTTCCCGGTCGAGTCCAGTCTGTTGGATGTACTTCCTGACCACTTGAACGCTGAAGTTGTCGCTGGTAAGTTTCCTTTGTTACTTAACATATCATAAACTCAAAAGCATTGCTTAACGGAAACGTAAGGCAGGTAGGACGCCTTTAAGCTAGGTGGAGCGACGATGTTCGCAGTAGCAGCTGGATGAGAGTTGTTGAGAATCGAGCTGAATGGCGTGCTATTGGAGAGGCCTATATCCAGCAGTGGAGTGTTATAGGTTGGTGATTAAAATATCACAAACTATAACATAATTTATACAGGATGTCCGGTAATGAATGGATAAACTTAAAATAGCATATAATAGACCTTATGGCCATCCTGAAAAAAATTCAAAGTAAGTTTTTTTAGAAAAAAATACTAACATTTTTTGTCTAATTTTACATTCTTCTTCACCACGACCACAAATTAATGAATTCCATCGGTTATTTGTTGTTGTAATATTGTACGTTGACTATGCCGACAGAGAGGTAGTAAATATTGTGACTAGAAATTGCACAGTATTTAAAACAAAATCGTCTACTACTTGTTTTTTTTTTTGTTTTTTTTTTTTAGAACGGCCATAAGGTCTATTATATGCTACTTCAAGGTTATCCATTAATTACCAGACACTATAGCTGACAGTTGTCAGGAACGCATTCTCTCATTGGAAGGCGTGTAGTCCCCTATGTTTACTAAGAGTATTGATAATTTGTATGTGAATTAATCATCTTCGGGTAAATACACACTATGTATTTACCCGAAGATGATTAATTCACATACAAATTATCAATACTATTAGGAAACATAGTGGACTACACGCCTTCCAATGAGAGAGTGCGTTCCTGACAACTGTCAGCTATATACAGTATCCTTTCCACGTTTTACATCCGACAGAAACCTTATAGCAATGACAATAAAGATCAATGTGATGCAAAATCAGAAGTAAAACAACTACTGTAAAAAGACTGCAAACGTTGAGTACAAAAGAATGCGTGTTTTACGAATTTAAACTCTATTATATCCTAATCATGACCAACTGACCGATGTCTGGAATGAATTCTCTCGGTGGCCGGAATATAGTTCGTAGGTTTCTGCGCTAAACATTTGTTTTTGTTGTGGCGGCACATCTACATCGCCACATGCGAACACATCTTACGCTAACGTCACGCAAAATCCTGCATCGCGCAATCAGAGTTCAAACTCAAAGCATTTATTTCAAATGAACCAATTACAGGCACTTTTGAATTGTCAAAGAGTCGGTCAGTTAGTCAGAAAGTTGAAGCTAGTTGCCCATTCCAAAGCGTAGATAGCGCGTTATATCATTCGTGTTGAAATTAAGTATGTGAGGACAATGTAGAAAGACGTTTTGTTTGGCGCTCATCTACAGTGGATGCTGTCCTCGCCTCAACAACGTAATGAGATCGAGCCGGTAGCGTTGCAGGGCACGGAGCGTTGTAGTGGGTAGCGAGCGACTTGAGGTGTGTGTACGTCCGACGGTTGATGTCGGGACGTTGTATATGTACTAGTCGCGTGGTAAACTGCCTCGCTGTAGTACGCATGTCTCGCTGGTGGTGGCGTGTGTGTTGGATCATTAAGTTCCCTTCAAAATGGTTGAGCTGAATGGTGCTGATCCATGCGTCATGTTCGTGAACGGGCGCCGTCAGTAGGGACTGGCCATCTCTTAGCTGCCACGGCTTATTTTAATTTTTGAATCGTTTTTGACTCTTATCTTTTTGTTGCGGACGCTTTTAACGTGCACGTCTTTCTACGTTGTTCTCACATACTTAATTTCAACATGAATGATATAACCAATATTTTGTAACAATATTTTGATTTAAAAGAGTGTCCGTGGAGTTTCTTGCCTGTTTTTCTCCATAGAGATCTACGCTTTGGAATGGGCAACTAGCTTCAACTTTCTGACTAACTGACCGACTCTTTGACAATTCAAAAGTGCCTGTTATTGATTTATTTGAAATAAATGCCTTGAGTTTGAATTGTCCACCAGACACAGCACCCGTCTGGTCAGACGATCCTCCCTTTTCTATGGAGGATGCGTGAACTTTACACCCTATTCCTCATACCTCTATACTGTAATAGCACCCACGATTCGTCAAAAAGGTGGTGACATTTTTTTATACTAGCCTTCACTGCCCCACTCCTGGGCAAAGGCCTCCCTCCACTCCTCCATCTGTCGCGAGCCCGCGCGTCCTCCTTCCAGTTTTGACGGGACCTATCCAGATCGTCCCGCCATCTCCTACGTATAACACAATAATCGAATCGCTACAACTCGTAAACTTAATTCGATTCATTTTCAAGGTACTGTCCAAACAAAACAAGACATCCTCGACTACATGACCTGGACGTACTTCTTCCGGCGCCTGCTCAAGAACCCGTCGTACTACAATCTAGAAAGCGTGGAGCCTCAAGATGTCAACTATTATCTGTCAAACTTGGTACAGAGCTCGTTAGATGCTCTGGCTAATGCTAACTGTTTGGAGATTGAAGAGGTGCCTATGCTTTTGAATTAATTTCAGTTTCGTTTTTAACATAAAAGCATCTTAGACAGGTTTAAATATTATATTCAACGGTGAACTGAGATATCCTGTTTTTGATTGACTGATAAAAGTGATTTGAATGTAACAAGACAACATTTTTTTGCGACATGTGCACCTCTCCATTATACAGGGTGGTCCATTTATATTGATCCAAAAGCTTTTTTTGGGTCTATGACGTCCCAATGATTCATCTAAACGCAACACATGTTCCGCGAAAATCCATAGTTTAGATGTTGTTTTTTTTTAGCTCAATTATTGAAAAAAACACAGGAGTTTTAAAATAAAAGAGAATTTATTACATAATAACAAATCAAAATTAAGAAAAATACAATTACAATAAGTTTTCGAAATGTCGGCTTAGATTTTCAATGCATAAACGGCACCGTTGCAACTTCTAAACTACTGATTTTCGCGGAACATATCGTATGTATTATGTTGCGTTAGATGAATCATTGGGATATCCTAGACCCAAAAAAGTTTTTTGGACCACTATACATGGGCCAACCTGTATTTCATGGCGCTGAACAATGAATAAATCTCAACATGCTACAAAAACTACTTACCAACTCATAAGTTAACCACAACACACACACACATAGTTAAGTAATAATAATAATAATAATCGTATCAGCCAATGGCTTAGGTAATTGCCAAGAGTCTCGACCAACATCTGAGGAGGCTCTCGTTAGGCAGCTGGATCAAGGGCTTGATCCAGAAAGCGGTACTTCTCGATACGGCACGTATCGTCAGGAGGTTCCTCTCTCAGGAGCCCTGACCACCGGTAGCTTGGATCCTATTCCCGATATCGGTGGGCTACTATTTTTTATATTTTTAAATGTTTTTTTTTATGTTTTTATAAAAATATTTAAAAATGTAAGATATATGTATAAAAATGGAATAAAGGAAATAATAATCGTTTATTTATAAAAAGGGGCACATTTACAATAAACAAAATATCGAACAGTTATAATAGAGCACAGTTCCTTTTTGCCTGAACTAGGTTGAACCTGTGTTTCAGGCTACAAGATGCATTAATACCTACTTAAAAACAAATAAATTAACATCAAGTGAATAGTTTACTATAGTACTTTAGTACTAAAATTAAAACATACATTAACAGTAACTATAAGTAGCAACACCTTAATAAATAAAATCCACAACGTAATTTAAACGGGTAACAAAATACTTAGACTTATAGCTGCTAACTACATTCAAATTGCTTATTATGTAACCTCAGTAAAACTCGAAATTCTTGCTTAAATGGTTTATGGTTATTATGAAAAATACTCCCCGATCTACCTCTCGAAACAGTAAGCGGTCGTTTGCACGAACGTAAAAATATCGCGACGATTTTTTTTCGCGCACTGGATTTTCAACGCTCTGCTTAGCGCCGATAGTTGAAAATCCAATAGTGTTTTTCGACGCGCTGGAATGTAGTCTATTGGATTCTCAATGCTCGGCTCAACACCGAGAGTTGAAAATCCAGTGCGCGATATTTTTACGTCCGTGCGAACTTCGGCTAAGAGACCTGAATAGTTGAACACCCCTTACCCCTGACATCCCTATTACTTACAATTTTGTCTCGCAATAACGATGGACTTGAATGTCACAGGATCTCCGTACAGTCCACTGCACTTGGATGGGTCGCATCGCCTCCTACTACTACCTATCCTACAAGACCATGGCCCACTTCACTCGAAACCTGCAGAGTAACATGAACAGCGACGACTTGCTGCGAGTACTGGCGGACAGTGAGGAGTATGCCACGCTGCCTGTGAGACACAATGAGGACTTACTCAACGGGTAACTATACTATCCTGCTTTACTATCTACAAGACTATGGCTCAGTTTAGTTGGAACCTGCAGAGTAACATGAACAGCGACGACTTGCTGCGAGTACTGGCGGACAGTGAGGAGTATGCCACGCTGCCTGTGAGACATAACGAGGAAGGAACTAAACGGGCAACTATACTACCCTGCTTTACTATCTAGAAGACTCAGCTTAGTTGGAACCTGCAGAGTACGTTAGGCATACGATAAAAAACTTCATTTGAAAAGTAACTTACATACTTCTTTTCAGTGAACTCTCCCAAGAATGTCGTCTTCCCGTAGACGCCCTTACCCTGGACTCATCCAACGTGAAAGCGTTCCTACTACTCCAAGCGCACATGACAAGGCTACAACTACCCAACACAGACTACCTGACTGATACCAAGTCTGTACTGGATCAGACGATTAGGATACTACAGGTAAGATAAGCTACCAA
Organism: Fissipunctia ypsillon; assembly: GCA_947568875.1. Taxonomy (NCBI): domain Eukaryota; kingdom Metazoa; phylum Arthropoda; class Insecta; order Lepidoptera; family Noctuidae; genus Fissipunctia; species Fissipunctia ypsillon. The sequence continues at coordinate 12,396,836 of OX387666.1, read as the reverse complement.
AAGTAGGCAATTTTCGTGATTAGAAACCTTAGTTCTACCGTATAAAGTTCAGTCTCCATTGACGTAAAATCTTACTTCAAACATGCATTTTTAATTTTCCAATGACAATAAAGATGTTAATAAGGGTCAAACTACATTAACTAGCGAAACTTTTTACCCTTTTTGCCCGTCGCCGTTGACCCCGTAATCAGCTGTAGTTACTTCAAATTATGACTTTAAATAATCTTTTATTTTTTGTTATATCATGATTAGATGTTGGCACCATGCCGTCTGTGAGGTGTCAAGTGAATTTAATTTGACCGTGTAGGTATATTGAAAAGTTGAAGAGGTCCAAAACTGGTCGAGCAACCTTAAACTAAAACATAACATCACGCCTTGTTTCCCCGAAGGGTAGGACAGAGGTGTACCTATTGTACACCCACATTTCGCCAGCTATGTTTAAGTCCCATGTAATATGGGGCGAGCCAATTGCCATCAACCGGGCACAAATCCAAACTCCGGGCTGCTACTGAGAAATTCCAGACAGAAAAACCCAGTATATCATACATATCTTTGCCCGAACTGGAAACAACCTTAAACTAGGGAGGAAAAACCGAAACTAATAAGAAAAATACTTTCAATTTTAAAATATCTATCAAAATATGAATGCTACAAAGTCCACCTTTTACTTCCTTTACTAACCAAGCACAATCTTTTCCACAGGCAATGATAGACACTTCAGCAGAAAACGGCTGGCTATCGGTCTGTTTATCCTGCCAAATGCTAATGCAAGGTATCGTGCAAGCGCGATGGCCAACAGAATCCCCCCTCATGACATTACCACACATAGATTCCCAACATCTCTACATATTCTCTCATATGGCCAAAGACACTAATAAGCCATGTAATATGCTGAATGGACTGAAGGTGGTCTGTATGAGGAATTATGAGCTGTTGGCCAAGTATCTGAGGAAGGAGTTTGAAGAAAATCAGATTGAGCAGATACATAGGGTGAGTTTTTGTTATTACTTATTTGCTCTTTCCCACAGAAACTGAGGCTTTTCCGGGATAAAAGTAGCCTTTGTCATTCTCAAGCCCATAAACTGTTTATATGAAAAAATCATGTCGATCGCATGATTCGTTGCTGCGTGAAAGGAGGATAAATCAAAATCACATTTGGGCGCTTATAATAATAAGTAGGATATTGGGTTAAACCCTTGTCTTTTCTATTTTTTTATTAAACTTTTGTGAAACTTTCTAGCCCAGATTAATAAAAAAAAAAAAAATTGAGAATATCCCAACTTCAAAATAATGTTAAGTGAGAGGTGGCCACCTCCGCTTTACCCCATTTGCCTTTGGATCAGTCGGTCTGGGACACCCTGTAGATGTGGCATTTAACGAACGAACGTCAATCATTCCAATTTATGCCTTTTAACAATGACATAACAGTCACATAAAGTGCGCTCGTAAATTGCATTACCTAAATTAATGGAATGGTTTATTTCTACAACACATGGTCATTTACAGGGCCCTTCAAAAAAGTAAATACTTGTACTTCTCTATTGAGTTATGTGAGACTATTGAAGGGTTGAAAATCTAAAGGGTCTATTTGCCAAATAATCACAAATCAATATTTTTACGAAAAAGCAGTCTTAAGTGCCAAGCCTAACAATATCCAAATGGGTTCAAGTGCCTATTTCTATGAAATTTTTACACACACAGGATTAAGGTAGGCATGCGGTCTAAGTGCCAGTGTATTTGCGCTTCGAAACAGCCAGTTTAGTGGGAGGGCGTGTCAGACGTTTACTGACTAAAACCCACCCATGTTCCTCATTTGCCTGTGCCGGGGCCACGGTAACTCTTTCGAACATCCCGCGACCCTCCCATGTCCCGAAGAGAGTAAGCCTGTGTCCCAGCAGTGGGAACATTATAGGCTGATTATGCTAAAGACAAATGTCAAATGATGTGTGATGGATGTCAAATGTGACAACCGCGGTGTGTGGACGTATGCTGTCTCGGACAACATAAAAAAAATAAAAATAGTTTATTTATCACCATTAAAAGTTACAATTACACAAATAGGTACATGACAAGTATTTCAACATTTTTGTGATGATCATAATAAGGTGCACAGAGTATTGACCCTTTTTTTTTAATGGGAAATCATCAAATGACTTCTCCTGCTCTGGGCGGAGTGGGAGGGCGTGTCACTTTTACTGACTAAATCCCAGTGGTCTCGAACGTCATAGAGCGAGATCGGCTAAAATCGGTATATTTGTACCCAAAATCGGTATTTGACAAAAAAAAATACACTATTCAATCAAATTCGTTTCTTTATTGAAAAAAAAACACTTACAGATTAATTTATAACGAGAGCCCATATCGGTAGAAATACCGAAAAATCGGTAGGTTCGAGACCACTGCTAAAACCTACCCATGTTCCTTCCGTTGCCTGTGCCGGGGCCACGGTAACTCTTTCGAACATCCCGCGACCCTAGCTGGCATCGGCCCTAGCGGATCCCGTCAATAGTGCTCTTTAAGGCGCGCGTGAATCACAACGCGCCGCAAAGCTTGCCTCTCCCTCACGCGTTCCACCTCCTCCTTCGCGAGCATTACTGCTTCGCAGAAGGAGGTGATGGCATCCCATGTACTCTCGCTCCGTACCATGGGCTAGACCAGGGCCGGACGCGAAAGATCGCCGCCGCCGATCGCTTCCGCGAGGATACGGCGGTGCTCCGCCCAAGCCGGGCAGACATCCACCGTATGCTCCACCGAGTATTGACCCTAGCCCCTGAACTAGGCGGGAGCCTGTATCGCAGGCGAAAGTGTTCAGTTATTGACATTCTAATATTTATCTTAGGACATTTATATGTCACTACTATGTCGGAGATGCAGAGGAATTTAAATCGGAAATAGTATCGGTGTCCGCCATGTTGCACGTGGTTGAGCAGAATCAGTGCGCACACCCGGCGCGTTAGAACTCTGGATGTCAATTGAATTGTGCCGCTAACACACTAGTCTCACCTTGACATCTGACAGATGTCAAACGACACACGCGACAGTTCATTGACAGCCCCGACTCGAACTACTAACATAATGACAGTTGTTATCGATTTGATTAATCGACTAAGGTATCTCAAACGCTAATAGGTGGCGCTACTAGTACGTAAACAAGCCTTTTACTTCACTCCTCCGACAACTATATTATAATTCGTCTTAGTAAATACCACTAGAGAGTGCCAGGATTTGTTGGTGAGTTTGAAGATACACACACATATACGTGTTCGCGGTGTCTGCTCTAGTTTACATTGACCCTCAATGTGTAAGACTATCGTTTCTTCTTCAGGCAATATGCGACATGCCTACACTGGACATAAAGCTCCGCGTACGTGGTCTATGGTTTGACAGTGACGGTGAACAAGACAAACAATTGCGACAGCCGCCTTCTAGAGACCAGTGGATGCCGCTACATGCTGATCAGGTAAATAAGCACAAGCCACCAATGGCTAACTCAAGGTTTCTGCAAGCCTGGTGTATTATTGAATTGACTACAAGATGAGTAAACCACGTTCCGTACTGGCTTGTTTATAATATGTTAGTGCCTTTTTTGTATTTATTTATTTAATACTTATACTTTGAGCACACAAAAGTACAGAGGCGGACTTAATGCCATAGGCATTTTCTACCAGTCAACCTTTGGGTGATGCAGAGATGAACAGTCGTAGGTGCAATAGCGAGAATTGAGTTATAAATATCGATTGAAGATATTATATTTTCGACTCGAGTTTGTCGAGCTATAATCATGGCAATAATTTGTAAAAATATGTAGAGAATGGCAAAACAGCGGTTTCCTCAATGATTTTTTTATTTAAAACAAAACCGGCTAGAACTATTACCTATCATAATAAAATATATACATGGTTTAAAAAAAAATGCTAGATTCGTAATATTTTCCCTAATTTACAACCAAAATAGACCTTAAACCATGCCCACTTTTCTCCAGGAATACACCTTACTCCTCGAACTAAACCGCCGCGGCGGCAATCCCAACAACGTGCTCTGCCCGCGCTTCCCTCGCGGCAAGAACGAAGGCTGGTTCGTGACGATGGGCACCGTGGATGACGGCGACCTACATGCCTTGAAGAGGGTTCCTCCTAGAGGCACCGCGCAGGTCACCTTCTATACGCCTTCCAGGACAGGTATGTAGATACAGACAAGGCGAATTTTCAGAAATATTGGCGTCGGTTCCAGTGGCGCAGCTACAATTATCATTAGAGGCAAGCCGATGAAAAAATTGTTCAGTCCTCATTAACTCAAACAAAAAACTTTAGGTTTTTAATCTTATGATGTTTTAAACTGATATTTAATATGTAATGTAATGTGATACACAGTTACAAACACAGGTGTGCCATATTATTTGGCAATAGTAGACATTAAGAAGAGTGATTGTTCCGAAAGGAAGCCGATAGGAATCGGGTTGTATGAAGGCTACGCCCCTGGTCGGTTCCCAGTGATACCTACACACAACTGCTCAAAATTAACCGCCGCGCTGGCAATCCAAGATCGAACAAGCTATTTGGTAAACAGATTAAAATATTCATGTTTCCACTACACTGCCATTAATACTTTTTACTGTGTGCGTAATATCTTTTTATGCTAATGGCTTACTGAACAGAGTGGTGTTATAGAATTGACTAGTAAGTAAACTCTTTACATCACTCTCTTAAGTATGCGATAAGCTTAAAACTTAGTTTTATACGGCTTCCAGAAAAGGTATGATGGTCATTAACTATGCACAAAGCAAGTTGGCCTCTTTTACTCTAATAGCGAGTGACGTCACTAAGTTAAAATAAAGTAAATATCTAAATTTATCAAGGACTGAAGGGTTTTTATTGTGTAGATCGGTTCATAACTTCAAGAAACTTGTTTATAGAAAGTACAGACATTTCAATAAGTTCTTTGTTTCAACAGAACCCACAAATTTTTGGTACAGACGCCAGCAGGTCAAGCTACCCGAAACTGTCAAATTTTCCCAATCAACCTTGAACCTAATGCTTTAGCGATAAAGTTGAAAATCTATTAAAGAAATTTGACAGATTGTAGTAGCTTGATGTGCTGCCGTCCATATATTAAAAGCTTGTCATGTTCCCACCAAATTCCTTGAATCGTTGTGGTCTAAACTTTTAAAGATAGACTCCCAAATAACTAAGGAGAGAATCTATTTTTAAATGTATGACATCCTATGATCGGGTACTTTGACTTGGACACAAAATCCTAATGTTGAAGGAAAATCCTAATTAGACGCTTCTCCCTTTGATATCAACTACTAATTGATTTCTTTTCCTCTCTCCAGGTCGCATAATCTACACAGTATACATCCTAAGCGACAGCTACATGGGCTTGGACCAGCAATACGACCTACAATTCGAGATCATGGACCCACTACCGGCAGAAAAAGTTGACAGAGTATACGATAACATTGACAAGACTATCATAGAATGACCCACGATTTCTCACACGTCATTTAACTTAAAGACGTGCTTGAAAGTCGTCTTTCTGTCGCTGCGATACTCCTTAATATGAGACAATATTAACAAGTTTCTGATAACTTAAAATTGAGTTAATTCGATACATTGAAATGTATAAATTACATGACAAGGAAATAAATTATTTATTGTATTAAACATTGAGTTTCATCGTTTTTTTTTTCTTATCTAAAGACCAGGAACTCTTTTCCGCTCTGGCGTTCAAAAGGTTAATTGACCTGCTATAACAAAACAATATTTGTTTACTGCTTGTGCTACTAGCGCCACTAGTGGTGAAACTTGGCAACACACTCTGGAATATTGAACGCTATCGTCGTGTAGGGCTGGTAACATCTGGTCCGCCATTTTGTAGAAGTAACGCGCTCGCTCTGGTATGTTTTACTCCCTGTCTATACTATATTATTTTCTTATAATCTAAATAATTTCTTAAATTTGTACCGTCCCACTGCTGGACTAATGGAGACATTTGTTCCATATTCTTATATACACTTCTCTATCCTTCCTTTCAAATGCTTTCTAGCTGCAATCTAGCTTGAAGCAAGGAAAGCCTCATAGCTCTAATGAGTGGGGAAAAGGAGAGTGATTTTCACTGAGGAATACGTATTCAAACATAATTTGCAAGGGTAAAAAAAAATCAAAGAATACCTTACATTATAATTTTTTTTTATTATCCATTTCATTTGATGTTTTCGCAGCAAAATCGTCAGGTATCCAACATTTTGATACTTAATCTAATATTCTCTGTCGCTGACGAGACTCGTCAGGTTTTGTCCGGTGACGATTTCTGCCAGTCAACTCCTACCGCCAGCTGCGTTAAAGAACTTCGTTCCAAAAATAAACTGAACATTGCCAACACTTACAAACTTGCTCCGACATACTCTCGAACCTAAACCATTAACTGCCACAGATTGCTCATTTTATCACGTGTCCTACCGATTTGCTCCGATACGTTTTTGAAGATTTGACCGATCCACTAAATACGATAAAATTTTCAAAAAAGGAATGTGAGCAATTAAATTGTTGGTCCTAAAACAAGGAATCTGTATAAGCTGCCTGTTACATTTTGTTTAGTATCGGAGCTTGAGAGCACCTTGAGATTTACTGTTTGAACCACGGTTCACACAGCCATGGCCACCATGTTGTTTGCTTGGCTCCACCGCTGCTGGTTGATCAGGATGTACAGTGACCTGGCACCTGTCAAACAATAACGTTATTGTAGAAGAGATTCTATGAATCTTCAGACATGGCATAAAAAAACAAAATGGACACGACCCATTTTTACAGTTAACTTCTATTACTGCACAATCTGGAACAGTTCATCACCATTACTAGCTTACGTTCATGTACTAGCTCACTGCTGGAAAAAAAGCTACTTCAATTCGTAAAAATCGAGATCGAGATCAGCACGTCCTCGATCGATAATTTTTGTATAACCGTTATCCTCCTTCATAAATACCTTCTCAATAGGAAAAAATATTTTCAAACGGTCTGCAAATAATCTAAACGAACCATTTCAAAAAAGGAAGAAAGGAAAATAAGTAGAAAAGCGTTGCTCACCTTAATTGAGAACAAAGAAGTCGCGAGAGCCGCAGACGGGCACGGTCGCTATGGCGACTCGAAGTACCGGATCGATACGCTCTACGAAGCTCGGTGAAGATACTCCGCCTGGACCCAGGAATAAATATAAATAAGTACATACGTACTTATATTTAGATACGTAAAGCCTAGATTGGGATAAGGTAAAATAAAAAAAGCCCAAACTCAAATCATCCTCATTTATAAAATTGCCTACGCCGTAGTCCCGCAACACGCCTACGCCGCATCAGACTACAGCGTAGAAATTCTTCATACACAATAGAAATTACTGTGTGTTGCATAACGTCTCAGCTATGAAACACAACTGACTGAATACAAATAAGCTATTTTAGTCTAGAAAATATCGATTTTCCCGTTCCAAGGCAATTTAGTCAAATTAGAAAGAAAAGTGAACTAGGCACTTTGTAAAAGGACAAAAACACTTCTAATCCCTGCTGTAAGTAATAAATAAACGATCTAGATTGCTTTCCTTTATCTGAAGTCAAGCACCTGCAGCCTCTCGCGCTGCTAGGGCTAGTGCTGGCTGATCTCGGAACACGTCTGGCTCGCTCGACGACCGATGGCGTAATGCAGTTTAGGGAAAGGGCAGTCAGCTCTATACAACGAGCAAAATCGCACGCACACAAAGACATACCTCCAGCTCGTATCAGCGTACAAAAGACTCACATTCATTTGACATAACTTGTAATCGCCGTAAGTTCGCGTCTGTGTGTGCGTGTGTCTGTTCTCACGTTGTATGCAGTCGACCCTCTGAACTATATATTTGTGCTGCAGCGCGCAGGTCCGATTATCGATTCAGACATGATATATGATGTTCCAGATAAGGCGGGAGGAAACGCCCGGGTGTCACCACTGTGTGGCAGAGGCGGCGTAAGGCGTGGGCGACGTCGGCGGCCTCGCGCCTCGAAGGCCCGCGAAAGCAAATATAGATATAATTACTCATCAAGCAATAAATAATAAAAAAACCGGCTAGCAAGTGTCTGGCAATACTATCCTACCACATTCATTTTTTAAATATCTATTCTGGCAACATTTGCTGGCGTTGCGGGTGGTGAATGACGCGGGGAATCCTCGCTTCGCCTGCTGAAGATTTTCCATTCTGTTTGCTCCGTCTATGTTCGCGCTTCTAAACACATGCAGTCATGCAATCATGCGACGACGCATGTACCTAATATTTTAATGTATTTCCAACAGATTTCGATGTGAGAATAAGTGTTGCGTTTCATTGTTTGAATAATTAGAAATAAATAAAGAACTGTATTATAACTGTTGTGTGTGTAAAGAGTGTTTTTAAAGAACAACACGTCCTACCCATTTATTTATTAAAAGCAAGGTAAGAAAATATTGATAAATTTTGTAGTTTTTAGAACTTGTTTATATCATGCCTTCGATTTGTTATGTGCACGTACGCAAACTACCTAATATTTTTTTTTTATATTATTTACAGATTATAATATTTCAGGCTTACTTAACATGTCAGGCCCAGACCCCAGTAGAGATAGAGATGACGGGAGAAAATGGGAATCTGGTTCAGCAAAACGAAAAAGCTGAACAAGCTGTAGCAAATCAGATTTCAAGTTCAAGTATGACGAAATTTCTCAAAAAATCTCCTTCAGAATCATCTGAATCAATTGCTTCGACTTCCACAAAAGATATAGACACTTCCGATTCCGAGACTCCGTCAACTTTTGAAAGCACTCCAGACGCAGTGAGTACCAAGCTAAAGTCATAAATACAGGTAGAATCAAACTTCAGCCTATCACACCCCAGCTAGGGTTGCGGGATGTTCGAAAGAGTTACCGTGGCCCCGGCACAGGCAACAGAAGGAACACGGGTGGGTTTTAGTCAGTAAAAGTCTGACACGCCCTCCCGCTCCGCCCAGAGTGGGAGAAGTCATTTGATGATTTCCCATCCACAAAAAAAAAAAATTGCCTATCACACCAGTTAGCAGCGATACCAGTGATGCAGTCAAACAAGCATTTGTGTGTTCGGATCCAGTAGGGCAAAACTTGGCTAATTGGTGATATGCAGCTATTCGGTGATAGATAATATGTGTTATATTACCAAGTTACTACTGACTTGATAAATGTATATTTTTCAATCATTATAGTATTTGCCACATTTTTAGATATAAGTTAGCAAAGCTTCTTTTGTCTACTATATTGCAGTAAATTTAAAAAATAATCTGATCAATGAATCGAATTTTACAAGTAAAAAACAAAACTATCACCGATTACCCAAGTTTTGCCCTACTGTGTAAGTTTCCCATAACGGATTCTCAGCGTCATGATATAGTTCAAAGCGTAAAGCGCTAATAAAAAAATTATTTAAGAAGTATACAATGGGTCAGGAAAAACTTTCAGCGTTGGCAGTTCTATCTATCGAGGCAAATATAGCACCTAATCTGGATTATAACACAGTTATTAGGGAGTTCAGTAAGGTGAAGCAGTAAATTTCTGTTTCTTTAATTGTTTACTTTACTGTTAGTTGAGGTATACCTACTTAATATTTTAAAATAATTACAGTGAAGAAGTTTGCATTTTTTGAATAAAAATTTGAGTATCAAACAATTTTTTCTCTTAACAAAATCCGTCCTCTTGCGTCATCCATCATGGGGCCTCGCAAAATATATCTTGCCCACATCAAATTTAGGTCTTGCCCCGCCACTGCTGTGTGCATCGCCCGGAGGCCACGTGAAGCATACGGTGGAGGCCTGCCCGGGTTGGGCGGGGCACCGCCGTGTCCTCGTAGAAGCGATCGGCGGCGGCGACCTCTCGCGTCCGGCTCTGGTCCAGGCCATGGTACGGAGCGACAGTAAATGGAAAGCCATCACCTCCTTCCGTGAGGCAGTAATGCTCGCGAAGGAGGAGGCGGAACGCGTGAGGGAGAGGCAAGCTTTGCGCCCTCACGCCCCTAGTCGCCGCAGGAGACGCCCTGGACGTTGGGAATTGGTAGCCGATTCCCGGCCACCGTAGGCGCGGGCTTGCGGACGGCGAGCAATGGGTAGCTCGCCGTCCGGTAAGAACCAAGCTCGAGTCGACGGCGCGTTGTGTTCAACGCGCGCCTCAAAGAGATGTCAGCACCATTGACGGGGTTCGCTAGGGCCGATGCCAGCTAGGGTTGCGGGATGTTCGAAAGAGTTACCGAGGCCCCAGCACAGGCAACTGAAGGAACACGGGTGGGTTTTAGTCAGTAAAAGTCTGACACACCCTCTCGCTACGCCCAGAGCGAGAGAAGTCATTTGACGATTTCCCATCCAAAAAAAAAAAAAGACATGATGATTCAGGTTACAAATTCGTTCGTCTGCTCAACAACGTAAATCACGCAATGAATGTTGTAGAACTGTCAAAATGAAACCGATTCCTACTGTATGTATGTTACGCAATTACCCCGCTAGGTGATTAGAAAATAGTGGAAATTGTATATATAATATTGAAGTTAGATATTTATAATATTGGGTAATTCCTATCCTACCTTAAGTACGGCTTTTGCGGTTCCGTCGGCCATGCCAGTTATTTGGCGCTCTAGGCTGCGCTACGCCATCCGCTGTGCTATCCGCTGTGCCATCCGGTACCTCATCCGCTACGCAATGGCGTAGCGGGTGAGTGAATGCACTGCGCCATCCGCTGCGCTATCCGCTAAGCAATCTTCTACGCCATGCGCTACGCCATCCACTGAGTCCTGCTCCTGAAAGCACGTATTTATCCGTTTATTTTCAGCTCAGGGGTAATACTGGAAAACACACGTTACATATTGTCACGGCGATTTTCCAATCAAGTTAAATACCAAAATCTCCTCATTTGACTTCGAAATTCGGGTCTGATAAATGGCCCACAAAAATCTCATAGTGACTGATAAATTCGTTAATAAAAGTACCAAAGTACCTACGTACCTCTGTCTGTTCTTCAGGAGTTTCCTTATCATAAGGTACTTCCAGCCAGGCATCGTAAGCGTAGTGTAGAATATTTTTTCGTACTGTACCAGGTCATTCCAAATGTCCGCCAAGGCGTACGCGTCGAGAACCATTACTTCCGACATTGTTTTATATTCTGGGAAAATAAATATTTTTCTCAGTCCGTTAATCTAAAATGATTACACATCAAATCGTCGTTACAATTAATATGTCAGAGCTCACAATAAGACACTTGTTAAGTACTCGTTATGTGTAAAAGAAGGAGATATATGTATGTCCTTGTTTCACAAATAACAAAGTGCGTTACATGCTCCATGATTCCAATATAAGTTACGTCAGTCAAAACAATAAGCTCGCACAGGCACAGCCAATAAAAAAAATATATATAAATTAAAAAAAAATGATAATAATGGTAAATAGTACGGTTGCTCTGCAAGTCACGCGCTGCCGATAAGGATTAGATTACGCTAGAAATTCAAAATTGAGTGTCTTTAATTTTATCTGTCGTTTACTAAGACGTATCGTGGTACCCAGTACTTAACCGGGTTGTGGAGGTCCGATAGGCAGTCGCTCCATGTAAAATACTGGTATTCAGCTGCATCCGGTTATACAAGTAGCCGACCCCAACATAATTGGCAAAAGCCAAGTCTGATGATGTCATTAGGTATGTTCGAATATACTTACAGTTGAGCTTTTGGTTGTAGATAATATACAAAACCTTTCCGTGGACTGCTAGTAAATGCAGACTCGGTGACTCGAAGGACCAACGGTTTGTTTCGCTCGGTGAAGGACCCCGCTTTGCCTGAAAGTACAAATAAAATATTCCTTACTACATAGGCTTTGACTATAATTGGAAAATACACTTAAGTATTGTGGACAGCAGCGGCGAGGGGTGAATTTTTGTAAGAGAGAAGCCGAAGCGAAGCAGATTTTAACTTGCATACTAATCAATAAAAATTAATTTTTCAAATAAGTCTTCTATTTACTAAATTTATCTATCGTCAAATACCAGAACCAAAAAGACGCTATCACAACACAAACAAAACTTTCAATGTTTTAGAGAAATAAACTCAACTAAATTATGTACTTACTATCATTCTAAAATTGCGTTTTTGTTGATTAAATGTTATTGTGAATTAAATACAGGTAGTGTAACTACCTATATAGTTTTGGCAATTGTGGGTACACACTATTGACTGTGCCATTTTTCAATAGCGGTAGAGCTAATGCGAACCTCCGAAGAGAAGCCAATAGGAATCGTGATATATGGTGCTTTCGCCACAGGTGGACAGTCCTGAAAATCATATGCACAAATAGCATAGCCACACGAGGAATAAATGGCTGCCAATTCGTAAATTAAACAAAAGTTTTCATGACAGTTAATATTAATAACATAAGACAGTTGCGTCTCAGATACTGTGTACACCTAGTTCGGAGGCTGCTTTCAAGGTTTTTAGGTTCGCTAAGTTAAGATTAAGTTAAGTAAACTAACTATGGTATAAGGTACGATGGGACTGGCATACACAGTCGTGTAAAAGTCCCGAAATAAAAATAAAGAGAAAAAAAAAAAAAAAAACATAAGACAGTAAATACCTTTGCCCGTTGTCCAGGTATTATTCAGTGATTCAGAAGAATCAACAATTGTTCCAGAGTCCCAGTGAGTTATGAAGCCCCGAATGCAGATCTTAAGTTAATGCGTAGGTAGTGCACGGCGCAGGTCCAGTCAGTACCTACGGCTACGCCCCGATTCGATTTATAGCGTTCTGTTTGCACTACAATTTCATCTTCGTGGTCCTAAAAAGCCTTGACTTCAGCGCCATCTAGCTGTTTTCATGAGGAAGTCAAAATTGTATAACGTAAACGTCTTAGAACATCGTGACACAGTTGATTGTGAAGATGAGAGAGGCGATGAAGTGGATCCTTTAAAAACTAAGTATACAGGCCGACTGGCAAACTTCCAGAGGCTGAAAGTACTGAAAAAAAAATATAAACCGGTTTTAAAAAAATCCGCTGCTTCATCCATAAACGCAATAATTATTAATCACCCATAGAAAATGTACGAAACTGATGACTTTTACACTATTTCTTAGTTAGTTATTTATAATTATACAGTATTTATAAGTAACTACTTTCACCCCTTGAAATATGGCCAATGAGTTTAATGACAGCCTGTATTGTGTACTTACTTACTGTGTTAACACTTGGCCCGTTTGCCCAAACTATACGACAAAGTTTGAGCCAATTTATTTCTTAATACACCCAACACTTAACCCTATACCTATGAAATATCTAATAATCATAAATCTTTATTTTATCTAAAAAAATTCGCCATGGGTGTCGTTTTCATAGTTTTCGAGGGTGCTAACGCTGATAGTGACGTCAAAATGTAAATCCAAGATGGCGGCTATGAAAATTTTGTTTTTGTTTTAAATCATATGTGAGAAGGAGCTTCGTTCCTTACGGGGGTTACCGCACACGTTTTTTTATTCACTTATACGTACTTTGGTATCTAGGATTCACGCCAAATGGCACTATCGTGAATCCCACCTTAAGTGTTACGTTGTCCAAGTTGATTTTTGCATAACAAAATAAAATAATAATGAGCATAATAAAAATGAAGAATGGAAATGGGGAAATGAACATTGTTGTGTGTATTTAATGTTAATAAGCGTAGGTGTGTGAAGGTGTGGGTGTTAAGGGCTTGTCCAGAAAGCGCGAATCACGCGCGAGTCGAGGGTCTGGCGTTATGCACGCGATTTACGCGCGTATTTTGAATTCGCGCGATGCTTGTGGACGCGATGTATTCGTGCCTAGTATCTCAATAGCGCGCGAATGAATTCGCGCGAAACGTTTCGCGACGAATTCGCTTCTTCTGGACAAGGTCTAAGACACTGGTTTCAATAAGGTTTCAGTGGCAATGTAGTCCAGATTTAATAGCCAAATACGTAATTTTCTATTACAAATAGCTTTTGTATAAGTGTAGATAGATATTTTGTTATTAATTGAATTATAAAGAAAAGAACCAAGAAAACAGGAAAACTTTTGGGAGAAACTAGTGTTATAAACTTATAACGGATGATTGAACAAACATTTGTTGATCGTCTATTTTTTGGTGGTAAATCGTGATCTATGGGAAATTCAGTGTGTTTTTTTAGTACCGTCGTGAGAATGAAAAACAACAATGACCGTTAACACTATGGCAGTGTTGGTAAAGTTCGAAAGATGGATAGAGGATTGGGAAAAGTAACTAACTTTTAATATAGCTCTTTGGTATCTCTCTAAAATCATATGTATATAAGATTTAGAGGTACCGACCCAAGTGGTAATACAATATACTAGCAAAAACAGGCATAGAGCAAAGTAAACTGTCTTAATATCTGAAAAAAAAAATTACCATGAGTGGGCTTTCAAGTTGAAGTTTGGTTGATCCTGGGGTCATGTATTTTGTCTTATCGACATTGAGGGTAAGCGTTAACCTCATCCCACGTGTAAGCATCGAAGATCAAAGCAGTATCATCGGCGAAAGTGATGATTTTACCGTTTTACAACTTGATGTCACATAAATCATTTATATACTTAAAGTAAACATAATGTTAGATCGAGGATGCTGCCATATGGAACGCCACCGTACTGATTAGGAAGTTTGTTACTAATCAAATTATCTACTTTAGTAGTTTATGTTCTGTCTGACAAACAGTCTATGAATAGTTGAAGAGGTAGACTTCTTACTCCCATATTCTCTCATTTTTTTATCAAAATAGGAACAGTGATTTACGATAAGAAATCAATTGAGCTTTATGGTCTTTCAGGGTTAGTTACAATGCTTTCGGTTTTTACTAATTGGAGCAACAACACGTATGTATATCACTTTGTGTACGATTTGAAGGGACCAAAACGCGTTGATGTCTTTTTACTTAAGGCGACGATAACCGACTTTTAATGATTTTAAACTGAATATCACGTCTAGACGAGTAATGTTAATGATTTGGAAAAAATATATGTTAAATTAGAGCATTTTCTTAATAACTTAATACCTACGCTCTGCATAGTAAACACAAGCTTTTAGACTTTGCGGGATGTTCGAAAGAGTTACCGTGGCCCCGGCACAGGCAACAGAAGGAACACGGGTTGGTTTTAGTCAGTAAAAGTCTGACACGCCCTCCCGCTCCGCCCAGAGCGGGAGAAGTCATTTGATGATTTCCCATCCACAAAAAAAAAAAAAAAAAAGCTTTTAGACTACTTCTTCTCAATATATAGGTATATTCCCATCATCACCATCAGTGGCAGGCATCAACAGTCTGCCCATTTCTTGGCACAATCTTTAAATCTTATTAAAATTTACCCCACGCGTGAAGAGTCGCGCTGTCGTAAACTATAGGCCGGAGCACACTAACTAGACTTGCATCACATAGAACACTGCGGGTTATCGACCGTCATTTGAGACCTGCGCGCTGCAGGAGGTCGGTGGGCGTTGCACCACCTCCACTGCACCGCGCGGTGCCGCCACCGCCGTGCCGCACTGCGCCTCCGACCAGCAAACTGAGCGGCACGATCTACCAGCCAGTCCTCACATCCGCGACTTCCTTGGTGATTGAAGAAGGTAAGTGTTTTCATTCAGTTTGGCCTTCTTATTAGAGCTGAGAAAGTATTATACGGTAAATTATTCAGTGGTTGTAATTAAACTTCACGTACAAATTATCAGGCCCCTCACACCTCTGAACCTTGGTTCTATGGTGGAAGTCGTTGCTTTAATCAGGTCTTCTATTAAGAAATAAGAAACAAATTGTTTGCTTTTTGAGGGTCAGAAATTATACCTCCACCCCCCCCCCCCCTGTCCTTACCCCCACACATCTCTTCTATTATGAACTAAGAAATATTTCTTTTAATTAACATCCAAATGAATTATTGATTTTTCGAGGGTCAAAGTCAAAGCCAAATCGTTTATTTCAAATAGGCACATAAAAGGTACTTTTGAACGTCAAAAATTAACAAGAAAATAGAATTGATTCTAGGTAGTTGCCCCTTCCAAAAGGTATCTAGAAGCAGGTCAGAAATTATACCCAACCCCCCTTGCCCCCATATCTCTGAGCCGTACTGGTTCCTCGGTGGAAGTGTTTGCCTTAGTTTATCCTTCTTGTTAGGAATTAAGACACAATTTAATCACCATATTCGTAAATTTTACCCCCCTACCCCTCACGCTAGCCTGACTGCACCACAGCATTGTGTCAACTTGATCCCTAGTTTCAGTATGCCAATTAATCAACTCTTGGTATCAACTATTTGGCTTTCTGTAATATATCCATAATTATAACACTTGTTTTTTTTCTTCGGTAGCTACCAGCGCGTCCTCGCTTCGCCACCGCGCTGCTGTCGTGTGGAGCGGGGAGAGCTGCTCCTTCGAGTCACCGGAACTCCGGAATAATTGTAAGTTTTCCGATTTAGTGCTTTCAATTACAGCAACTACCTCGGTGTTTTGTTGAACGAGGGGTACCTACTTAGTTTGCAACCAGTTTACCCATAGGTACTCGGCAGCCTGACCGTATGAAAAAGAGCACTTCGACATTCTAGATGCTGTACGACGAGAGCCATAGCTATACAACATGTGACGGAATTAGCACACAACATCTTACGGGGTCATTGTACTCATTATTATGAACAACTTTTACTATGGGACTAAACCTGAAACGCGAAAAAAATCAGCTGTTTCATGTTCGCATAACTCGTCAAAATGTAGGGATCCGCTGATTTCTTTTTCGCGATTTCAGCTTTGGTTCATAATGATGAGTACAACGACCCCTTAAGAGGTTGTGCGTTAATTCCAGGACATGTTTTATTATTAATACCTTCTATTTTGAAAGAAAGTTTAGCAGCGGATGACAAAAGAGCACACACGTTGATAGCAGTTTATGAGAGAGTTCTGCTACTCATTCCCTACAAAAATACCTTTTTCACAAACGACACCCATCTTTTACACCAAACGGCTCTCTTTTTTGTTTAAAACTGATGACTATCGCCTTAAAATCAACACTAGCCTTCAGTCTTCGAAGCAGTTCACGTTTTTCAGTTTAAGGTTTCTTGGTATCTACCTAAAAGGTTTAATGAAAGTTTTTTTTACTTTTCCAGTTACCCGTGAAGATGCAGCTTCACTCCCGACCAAGTCTCAACTTCTCCGGCTAATAGGCTAAACCACCTTTTCTCGTCAGATTCAGCTTTCACAGATTATTTATTTCCACAAAATAAGTAATCTGTGAAAGCTGATTTCCTGGAAAGCGTTATTGCAAGAAACTATGTCATCTAATATTGTAGCCGTCTATCAGATGCTTATCTCATGAAATCGGGCTAACTGGCTAACACAACTGCTTTTATGAGTAACTTTGTGATTTAGCTCCCAATTTGATGACTGAATTCAGACATTACTCTGGGGTTATTATTTGTAGGTGTTTTTCCTCGGGATCAATCCTGTGTAAAAACTCTTAACAGATAACTACCCCACTTGGCCAAAGTAATCGTTCTTGCAACGTTTTAAAAGCAAATAACAAAACGGATTTGCTGTTCATCTTTCTTCAAAGTCCCCCAGTCATATAATATGTTATGACACGCTCGGGTAACAACTTCACTGATTGCATCACCATACAGTGTGATCAACATGCATTTATTTCCACAAAAAACTTATCTCAGCGAAATTTATCAATCAGTTTCATCTTTGATAAATAAGGTAAGCACACGGATATGAAAATATGACCGGATATGACATGAGTGTCTATGCAAATAGATAACTATGACAGGCGCGGATCCTAGGGGAGGGTTCTGAGTACCCCTCCCTCCAAAACAAATGCTTTGTTTTGGAGTTTTTGGTCCTTAGTGGCTTGAGACTTGGATACGCGCCTGATATTCATTATGATGTTGATACCGAGATACTTTCTATTGGGATACGCTAATGTTATTAAATAAGATAATGTAAGGCATCTCTGGTGTATTTTAAGAAAATCATTCAGTGGTTATATCTGATAGATAAGAATTCAATGGTTAAATGTAGCTCTATCTTCGATCAATAATAGCACTAGATTTCCGATAAGCGCTTCAAAAACGGCCCGAAAAATAAGAGCACAAATAGTTTTGTGCTCTTATTTTAAATTAGTATGGTCCAATCACAGCCAATGTGAAGACGTCAAAATGCCGCAGTGCGCGTTCAAAAACTGTGTAAATATCCACCGTAACACCAAGATTTTGGAAGGAATATCTTTTTTTCGGCAAGTTTATATCATTGTTTTTTTTTATAATATAAAAACCGAATTAAATAGTAAATATTTGCCTGCAATATTTAGTTCGTTTTTAATTTTTTTTTCTGGTACAAATTTAATTACAATTATATGCTAAAAAACTTAAAATATCTTTTTCTACTAACTAACGAACTAACTAACTATACAAATAAATATACAAAACAAAAGGAAACTTAGGCGTCGAAGTACTCGTCCACATCGCTGTCATCCGGAAACGTGCCCAGAAGACTGGCAGCATTGCCACGTTGAATGGCAATGCTAATTCTTTGGCCAAAGAACGAGCCAGCCCTCTGGTCACGTGAAGTGTCGACCAGTCGGCGAGAAATTTCCTTAAAAAGGAGACGCGCACTCGGGCTCCATGACCCGAGCGTTTCGACCCCAAACGGCTCAAAACTGTAGTTACCGATAAGGTTACAGTATTTGCGCCGCTTAAGGGTCTCAGCAGCCGCAGCAGCGGCGCCAGCACAGCACGCCGTGCTTGGAACATGAGATGGCGCAAGGGTGTCGACACAGGTTGCGTCCCACACCAGAGGTCTACCCACCTTCCAAGGCAACAACGTCATGCCGTCTGGTCTCTTCCCATCGTCACGTACCAAGCCGTTTGGTTCTAATATCGCTGGTACGCCGGCGGTGGCAAGAGCTCGACGAATAATATCGTTAATGCTGGCGTGTCGTGCTATGCGGTCTGCACTCCTGCAGCAGGACAGGCCATGGTGTCCGAGTTTGTCGACAGCTTCACCGCAATGACACCGATGCGGAGCAACACAAGGTGCGCCTAAGCGGAGACACGTAGCGAGCCGAAACGAAGAGTCATCCATCATAGTGCCTATGGTGGATGACGGAAGCGCTTGAAGCCACAAGCCTGACTCCCATTCTCCCACAGCCAGCAGACGGGCACGCTCAGCAGTATTAAATGACGTATTTACTAGGGTATTCCGTATAATACTGCAGAGCGGCACGTCCCACCGTTTCTGGGAGGCTGGGTTGTCAGGTAAATCCGTATTGGGACAAGCCATCTTCCACGCGTTCAACGCATCGGTCAAACACGGTACCTCAAAATCGACCAGTGAGGAAGATAAAATTTTCCTGGTTAATTTGTCGGTACCGTGGACCGAAGAGAGGAAGGCCGGTAAACTTATACTTGAAATTTTGCGGACGCCGAGACCACCCAGGCGAATGGGAAGTGTAGCTTGCTGCCACGCTCGGTCGTCCAGGGCCACATTTAGAATAGTAAATATAAATCAAATCGCAAATATTATGATTGGTTGATCAATGTTTGCGACAACGCGCCAACTTGTAACAAACATCGACTGTTCTGGGACAGGGAATGCATGGATTATTATTTGCATGCATTGATGCATTGTTATTTTATATGCTATTTTTGTTTTGTAGATTTCCTAGCGACTCATTTCACTGTGCAGAATGGGTATCTATTTACCGCACCTTCGCCTAAAAAAATATTAGGTTGGGGAAAAAGTCTTTTCGCATTATAGTATGTATGAACTTGTAATAAAATCTCTTTGGCTATACTATTTGTATCTGGCTGGTTTTGGTATCATTGAAAGTTTAAATTTTAAAGAACATAATTCCAAATTCAAATTAGGAAAATGTGTGATTTTCATTTGTTTTTCGTACTGTCAAGATGAGTGAATCTAATGAAGAAATTCGATACATTTTAAAATTTTACTACAAAAAAGGTAAAAATGCAACGCAAGCCGCGAAAAAAATTTGCGATGTTTATGGACCTGGTGCAGTGTCTGTGAGAGTAGCACAAATTTGGTTTAAGCGTTTTCAATCCGGAAATTTTGATGTCAAAGATGCACGTCGCTTTGGTCGCCCTATTACGGATAAAATGAATGCCATTTTTGAAAAAGTGGAGCAAGATCGGCATATCAGTAGTTACCACGTAGCTGAAGAACTGGGAATTGACCACAAAACAGTTTTGGCGCATTTGAAAAAAACTGGGTACACAAAAATGCTCGATATTTGAGTACCTCACGAGCTCACTGAAAGAAACCTAATGAACCGTGTACTCATTTGTGATTCTTTATTACGACGTAATGAAACCGAACCATTTTTAAAAAAGCTGATAACTGGTGATGAAAAGTGGATCACGTACGACAAGAACGTGCGAAAGAGGTCGTGGTCAAAGGCCGGTCAGGCTTCACAGACTGTGGCGAAACCCGGGTTAACTCGCAACAAGGTGATGCTGTGTGTGTGGTGGGATTGGAAGGGCATTATTCATTATGAGCTGTTACCACCAGGCAGGACCATCGATTCTGAACTCTACTGCGAACAACTGATGAGATTAAAGCAAGAAGTTGAGAGAAAGCGGCCAGATTTAATCAACAGAAGGGGTGTGGTTTTTCATCATGATAACGCTAGACTTCACGCATCTTTAGCCACTCAGCAAAAATTAAGAGAGTTTGGCTAGGAGGTGTTAATGCATCCGCCGTATAGTCCTGACCTTGCACCTTCAGATTTCCACATGTTTCGGTCTCTTCAGAATTCTGAAGAGGCAGTGTCAGGTTAACATCACGAGAGGACTGCCAAAACCACTTGTCGCGGTATTTTGATCAGAAGTCCCAAACTATAGCAATGGGATCATGTCCCTACCTACAATATGGCAAAAAGTTATCGAAGAAAATGGTACCTACATACTTTAGTTAAATGTGAACAACCTATATTAAAAAATGTTTTGAATTTTCTTAAAAAATACGAAGAAACTTTTTCCCCTACCTATTATATTCTGCAACTCTACGTCTTTCAATACTTACTTTGTTCTGAGGATTGAAATGTAATACCAAGAACTACGTCTAATTCCAAAATAGAGTAGGAACGAAATTGTCAACAATTTTTTTATCCTTATTGCTTAGATGTTAAGTTTCATTTTAGAATAAATATTTTTGTACTTATTATAAAAAATGATTCTTTATTTTCGAACGGCATTTTTATTGCCTTTCTCCGATGACAGAAGGACCTAACAAAAATATTTTACTATCGTGATTTAAACTTTATGTTTGAGTGATAAGGTTTATAATAAAGTTGTTAATGTTATTAAACTTTTTTCTATATTTCGTAGTACGAATTATGTTTTAAATGTGTGTGTAAACGTGGCCACTTGAGCGACTTAGTTTTGTTCCTGATCCTTTATCTAGTGCTATTATTGATCTAAGAGCTCTATTGACTTATGTGGTTATTATTGTATCAATCTCTGCTGTATTTTAAGGAATTACAGTGAAATAAGAAACTCATTTTTCCCTTGATGGGTTTCTCGTAATTGTGAGAATTAATATGTATTTTAGGAGAAAACATTCACATTAGATAAGTATCAAGTCATTTCTAAACATAAACATGAATTAATATGTAGTACTTTTTTGTTTTATTTGAAACTACCCCATACTTTGACAAATGAACGGGATTAGCAACGCTCGAAGAGAGGTAAATATGTACCATGTTTTTGTTTTATTTGAAACTTTCCCACGACCGATGAACGGGATGAGCTGTGCTTGTAAGGAGATAACCTGGTATGGGTGTTAGTGGAGGTACTCCAGCATCCTCATTGTGCGCTCATTATGCATATTAAGAGTAAAGCCGAAGCCAAGCCGCTTATAACTACGTAACTTACTTATCAATAAAGTAAAAATTAATATAACACAAACATAACATCACGCCTTGTTTCCCCGAAGGGTTAGGCAGATGTGTACCTAGAGTAACACTCACATTTCGCCAGTTATGTTTAAGTCCCATGTAATAGGGGGCGAGCCTATTGCCATCTACCGGGCACAAATCCAGACTCCGGGCTGCTACTGAGAAATTCCAGAAAATTAATATAAAATTAATATATTAACTTAAAAATAAAAGTCTTATTGTAATTCAAAGCTAATAATAGGGGTTTGTTTTTTTTTTTTTTTTTTGTTAGAGGAGCTCGTGGTTAAGCTACGCTTGCCGGGGTTGTCCGTGGATGGGTGACCATCTTTACATACCGAGACTCCTCCGTGCCTCGGAAAGCACGTTAAGCCGTTGGTCCCGGCTGTCATTCGTAGATCTTTGACAGTCGTTACGGGTCGTCAGAAGACCGAAAGTCTGACAACCAGTCTTACCAAGGGGTATCGTATTACCCAGTTACTGGGTTGTGGAGGTCAGATAGGCAGTCGCTCCATGTAAAATACTGGTATTCAGCTGCATCCGGTTAGACTGGAAGCCGACCCCAACATAGTTGGGAAAAGGCTAGGCAGATTGATTGAATAGGGGTTTTTGTTGTTTGAATGTTATGGTGAATTAAATACCTGTAGTGTAACTATATTTTTTGGCAATAGTAGACACTATTGACTGTGCCATTTTCCAATAGCGGTACATTTGCTGATGCGAACCTCCGAAGGGAATCCGTTATCGTGTCATATGGTGCTTTCGCCACTGTAAGCAAGACAGATCTTGTCAATATAACGAGATGAGCATGATTTGTAGCTGCCACTAAGGAAAGCATGGCTCAGCGAAGTCCTGCATATCTTCTTATCTTTTTCAACCTTGCTGAATTAATTGTAAGACAGTAGACATGCTTGATTATTTGTGCTACAATAAACTCGAAACTCCAATACTTATAGAATGGTTTATTTACCTCTTAAACATTTTCAGAAAATATAATGAACTTCATAGGAATTTGCCGTAACTAAAATATTATTTATATTTAAAATTTGCCAATTGTACATATTATTTACATAATATATAAGCTAGCAGACTTCAAATAATAATTATAATATGTACATATGTAAAAAAAAACCTATAATCATAGGGCATCAAAAAATTCGTCCGCATCGCTGTCAACAGGAAAAGTGCCCAAAAGGCTGGCAGCATTGCCACGTTGTATGGCGATGCTGATTCTTTGGCCAAAGAACAGGCCAGCCCTTTGGTCACGTGAAGAGTCGACCACCCGTTTGCGATGTCTCGAGAAACCAAGTGGGCACTCGGACCCCATGGCCCTAGTGTTTCAATCCCAAACGGCTTGAACATATAACTTCCAAAAAGATGGGAATATTTTCGCCGTTTGAGGTTTTCCGC
This sequence comes from Fissipunctia ypsillon, assembly GCA_947568875.1. NCBI lineage: Eukaryota > Metazoa > Arthropoda > Insecta > Lepidoptera > Noctuidae > Fissipunctia > Fissipunctia ypsillon. Next base: position 12,373,464 of record OX387666.1, on the reverse strand, counting down.
ACCGAAATAAAAAAATTATTAATAAAAAATAAAAATTGTACATATTATGTACTAAAACTAGTGTTTAAGATGTGTATGTAATCAGTAACAAATTGGATAAAATAAATGAATGGTAAAATAAATGACTTAATTTAATAATATAGTGTGGTGTCAGCTATATTTTGTATAGTCATTTTCTAACAAGTAATCTAATCATTTAAGATGACGCTAAAGTAGCATATTATTACGACCCAAGCTAATAGCATCGTATCTGAATCTTAACAGTCAACAGACGGGACAGGATCTTAGCAGCGAATCTCAGCTCAACTAGCCCTCTTCGTGGGCATGGGCAATGTTTAAAATAGAGCTTCGGTTTTCTACAACAGTGATGGCCGCTATATTCAATTGACAACACCAGGTGGTTAACTATATGGTGTCAGAAAACGATCTCTAAAAATGCTCTATAACGACGGCCGTCTTTGTGGCCTGTAATGGCACTGCTTGCTTAGGAAACCCAGGCTTTAGAGAATATGTAATTCCGTGGTGATCACTAGCCAGTCATCACAATGGCTACATTGCCCTTACACGCGGCAATCTATATACTCGCGCGGTTCGGCGCTACTGGTTGGGCGCTGAGTTGGTTTGTCTGTAGGGTACACATGACCGCCACTAGGGTCACACACAAATGCCTCCAAGTGTTCTCTGTTATAAAATACTCATCAATATTAATTTACCAAAAGTAATAAAATAGTTGCTACTGGCAACATCTTTGCGACAGTGACGTCCCCACTCTTTTCACAACAAACTTCGGCAGTTGAGTGAAGTACGCAATTAGTGCTGCCCTCTTCTGCCATATGCAGAACTATCGATGACTCGTGCGCTATATTCACACCGGCGCGCAGACTGCCAAGATCAGGTTTGCAGTTCACAAGATGGCATTAATAATTTCCTATCTACCAACCTCCAATAATCACATAACTAGTTGCATGATATAGCACACTGCGGATTATCGACCGTTATTCGAGACCTGCGCGCTGCATGAGGTCAGTGGGCGTTGCACCACTTCCGCTATGCACCGCCCGGCGCCGCCACCACGGTGCCGCACTGCGCTTCCGACCACCAAACTGAGCGGCACGATCTACCAGCCAGTCCTCACATCCGCGACTTCCTTGGTGATTGAAGAAGGTAAGTGTTTTCATTTAGTTTGGCCTTCTTATTTAGAGCTGAGAAAGAGTTTAGCAGTAAAATAATTGGTTTTAGTTTAACTTCACTTGAAATTATTAGACCCCCACACCTCTGAACCTTGGTTCTTTCGTGGAAGTATTTGCTTTAGTTCATCTCTGCTATTAAGAACTACAAATTGTTTGACATCAGAATCAATTATTGATTTTTCGAGGATCAAAAATTATAACACCCTCCCCCCTTTACCCCCACACCTCTGAGCCGTACTGGTTCTTTGGTGGAAGTGTTTGCTTTAGGCTTTAGTTCATTACTCTTGTTAAAAATTAAGACACAATTTGTTTAACATCAGAATGAATTCCCCACCCCCTCGCCCTCACCTGACTGCACCTTATCATTGTGTCAACTTGAATCCCTAGTTCCGGTATGCCAATTAATCAACTCCTGGTATCTATGGTTTGGTTTTCTGTTTGCGTAATTATAACACTTGTTTTTTTTTTTTCCGTCGGTAGATACCATCGCGTCCTCGCTTCGCCGCCGCTGTTGCGTGTCGTGCGGAGCGGGGAGAGCTGGTCCTTCGAGTCACCGGAACCCCGGGATAATTGTAAATATATATTTTAATTGGTCCTTTCTTTTCCGTAGGACCGACCAGTTTGACGTACTCCGTCTTTGGTTTACATTTCCGCTGCCTTTTTTTTCTGTAAATGGCTCCTTCCAACATGGTAATGGATTGATGATCGCAGTGTAACAAAGAAGGATTCTGAGCTCATCCTCTTCAAAAACCCCTTTTCACCCGTCACTCACCACTTTTCAACCGACTTCAATAAAGGACGAGGTTCTCAATTCGTCTGTATTTATATATACATATTTACTGTTTTATATACTAGGTTTAACATTATTTTTCTTTTCCAGTTTTCTTGATGATGCGGCTTCATTGCCGCCCAAGTATCAAGCTCTCCGGCTAATAGGCTACTAAACCATCTGGACTGTCACAATCAGCTTTCACAGATTATTTATTTCTACAAAATAAGTAATCTGTGAAAGCTGATTATCTTGTTCGAAGCGGTTGCGAGCAATATGTCGGCGATTGTTGTAGCGATATAGTAGATGATAATGTCATCAAATCGGGCTAAAAGGCTGAACGCAAATGCTTTTATCAGTAACTTTGCGATTCAGTCCTCGACTTGATTGAAAGGACTAGACAAAATACTGGGGCCATTATTTGTATGTGTTTTTCCCCGGAGCTGTTTCAGGGTAAAAACTCTTAACAAATAACCACCCCTCTTGGTCAACGGAATCGTTCTTGCAACGTTTATAAAGCAAACACCTAAATGGGTTTGCAGTTAATATTTCTTAAGAGTCCTCAGTCGTATGTTACGACACGCTCGGATAAAGACGACACTGATTGCACCAATTTAAGTATTGATGTAATCAGTATGCATTAAAGCAAAAAATCATACCTCAATTTTTAAACCTAGGTTTGTAAAAAATGAGGTATTCACACGGATATGAAATTATGACCGGATATGACATGAATATATATGTAAATAGATAACTATGTGAGGCGCGGATCCAAGGGGAAGGGTCCTGAGTACCCCCTCCCTCCAAAACAAACAAAATGCTTTGTTTTGGAGTTTTTGGTCCTTGTGACTGAGACTTGGATACGCGCCAATATTCATTAGAAAGTTGATGCTGAAACAATGTACTAAATATAAGTATATTAATACTTAATATTATTGGGATATGCTAATGTTCTTAAATAAGATAGTGTAAGGCATCTCTGGTGTATTTTAAGGAAAACATTCTACTAGGTACCAAGTCATTTCTAAATATAAACACTAATTAATTTGTACATAATGTTGTTGTTTCATTTGAAACTACTCCATACACCTGTCAAGGGACGGTTTTCTAAGATAGAAAAACTTCAGCATCCTCATTGCACGCTCATCATAGCAATAACGACCACCGGTTGGCTTTAAAAGCGAGGCCGTTTTTGGCAATACTTCCTGACGACCGTCATTTTCAGCTGTCTATTAGGAAAGCGTTGCTCAACCAAGTCCCTTCTCTTCTAATCTTTGTCTGTAGGTAATTTATTATATCGCAAGATATCCACGATTGAATCTAGTAAGACTAGCAGCTGACCTCGAGATTCTTTAAGAATGCAAGTTGAACCATTTCTGAAAACATCAAGTCATCCACAATGCATTTCCGGGGTTTGTGAGCAACTCCAAGTCTTGCGCTCCGGTTCAGCAGTGATGATGTAGCTCAAAAAAATAATGAGATTCATAATAATATAACCATTTATTTATTTATTTATCATCATCGTCTCCATGCCCTTGTCTCATTACTTAGGGTTGGTGCAACACAGTTTATCCTTCCGTTATTATTCACCACTCTATCATTCACTCATTTTTCTTTCAAATCATCCCTCACCTTCCTCACGCAATCCATCCATCTTTCCTTTAGTTTTCCGCTTCCATCATCATTCTCCTGTCCTTATCCCAATTTATTTGGGGTCGGTGCAACATGTCTTTTTCTTCCATACTTACTTCTCTATTAGGCGTCATCTCGGTCACTCATTTTTTCAGTTTAGCATATTATTTACCGTAAACCAATCTTGGACCTGAAGAATAGAGTTATTCACGCCGTCAAGATTTTGTGACCGTCGGTTTATTTTAACGATCAATGATGCGTCATCTGCAAATAACACCATCTTCGGCTGATTTTGAAGTAATTGGGGTAAATCATTAGTGTAAACTAAAAAGAGGAATAGAGCCACTAACGAACCTTGAAGAATACCCATTGCCATTTCAGGCCCTAATAAGCTTATGCCGGTCACTCAAACTTTAATCTTTCTAACTTTCAGGTATGATCTTAGTAAATCAAAAGCTGTATTCCAAACCCCATATTGCTCTAGTTTCAGCAGAAGTGTCTCATGGTTTACGCAATCGAACTCCTTTGACAGGTTGCAAAAGATTCCAATAACATTGTGTGCTTCTTCCCAGGCGTTAAAAATGTTCTTTAATAGGGTGACACCGGTTTCAGTGATACAACGCCCTTTGGTGAAACCGTACATTCATGAATGATAGAATTTTTATTCAAGTGACGTAACATTTGATTGAGCATCAACTTTTCAAACACTTTATTGAGAACTGGCAGAATTTATACAGGCTTATAATTGTTAGGTTCTATTATCACCGGGTTTGAATAAAAGATCACACGCGTGGTTTGAGGTAAAGTCAGCCTCAAAAAGATGTACGTACCTATACATAGACAAGAATTTATTTGATTGACAAACAGCTACCTACTGTCATCAAGGAAAAGATAGGTATTGCCAGAATTAAAAAAAATTTAATTAAAAAAATAAAAACAAAAAACACAAGAGGCTGCCAAAGAGCTTGTTCAGTTATTCACTATACCTGCGGGGCAATTGCGTAACACTCTTACAGTAGGAATCGGTTTCATGTTGACATTTAAACAACATTCATTGCGTTATTTACGTTTCTGAGCAGACAAATTTTTCGAACATATGATGAAGCAATGGATTAGCAATTTGCTTCACTCAGATTGTGATTAATAGTGTGTTACGCAATTAGGGAGCTGGTCACCATCTCTTTGAGCATAGCTTATCTCGTCCATTGGTCAAGGGGTAGTTTCAAATAAAAAAACAAAAATTGTATTTACATTTGTTTAGTTTAACTTAATTACTTGTAATATTGTGTCTTCTGTAGTTATTATTCTTAATACAAACCAGAGATACCTACCAATAAAAATACAAATACTTACATATATACATAAATACAAGTGCTGGCGCGTATCCAAGTCTAAGCCACTAAAGACTAAAAACTCCAAAACGAAGCATTTGTTTGTTTTGGAGGAAGGGGGTACTCAGAACCCCTCCCCTCAGATCTGCGCCTGTCATAGTTACGTATCCATTTGTAAAGACATACAAATACATAGGTAACTATCACCGTGTCATATCCGGTCATAATTTCATTTCCGTGTGAATACCTACCTCATTTTTTAAATTAAAACTGGGTTTAAAAAATGAGATATATTTTTTTGCATATTAATGCATACTGATCACACCAATACATACATTGATGCAATCGGTGTCGTCTTTACCCAAGCTTGTCGTAACATACGAGGAGGGGGTTCTTAGTTAAGATGAACATGCATCAAACCCAAAGAAAAGGTTTTATGCTTTATAAACGTTGCAAGAACGATTCCATTGGCCAAGTGAGGAACTATCTGAAGAGTTTGAACCCGTCTAGCTCTTTCAAACATTTACAAACAGAAACCCCAGCATTTTGCCTAATCCTTGTAATATTAAACATCAATTCGGGGACTAAATCACAAAGTAACCCGTAAAAGCATTTGCGTTTAGTCAAATAGCCCGATTTGATGACATTAGCGAGAATGCTTTAATATTTGACGCCGTATTTCTTGCAATATTCACAAAGAAACACATCGAACTACAGAACCAGCTTTCACAGATTACCTATTTTGATTTTAAAAATAAGTAATCTGTGAAAGCTGATTCTGAACACGTCAACTTAGGTTTAGTCTATTCGCCGGAGTTGTTGAGACATGGACAGGAATGAAGCTGCATCTTCGCGGTTTGTTAGTAGCTTAGCTCATTCTACGACCTGAAAAGGAAAGCATTATTTTAGAAATAAGACGGTCAATAATAGTGGAGGGAAATCGATGGCTTGATTGTGAACTTTCCTTCGACAATCTATGTATATCTATACCAATATAATAAAGCTGAAGAGTTTGTTTATTTGTTTGAACGCGCTAACCTCTGGAACTACCAGTCTGATATGAAAAATTGTTAAATCAAAGCATTTGATAGCCTAATTCTTGAGGAAGGTTGTAGCCTATTTATCGTCACGCTACGACCCTTAGGAGCCGAACAAAAAGAAAAAAAGTCGGAAAAATCCTATAAGGAAAAAAAGTAGTAATATTTTAAAAAAAATGCAATTTTCCAAAACAAACACATTATTTTCTTGGGATTTATTCAATTCAACTATTTTTACCATTTATTTTATTTGCAATATACCCCAACACTATACAGGGTGTAAGGGACAGCCCTCCTCAGACTGATGGGGTGCATTCAGTATATCATGCACTCCGCACGCTCAACCTCATAGCGATTGAAACGGACTTATTCTGTTGTTCTCTGAGTGAATTCACAAGGAATGCATTGTTTGTAATTTAATTGTTTTGTTATGGACATAGGCGTTAGTATTTAGTTATAAAATTAGGATAGGCGCATTTATCGCATTGGGTTATCCTGTAATGGTAGATGTAAGAAGAAATAAATAAATAAATCATACTAAGATGACCGGTACTTGAAATTATTTCAGGAATGAAGCGCTATGGGAATCCAATAAACCCGATTTGTTTTATTAGCTCACACGCAATGTATCGTTTACCATTGCAAAACGCGCGTAGCGAACGGCAGCGCGGCGAGCCTTCGGCCGCCGAGTATTTCAACATCCATTGTTGATTTTTTTTTATTTTAGCAGTTTTATTTGCATAAATGGAGTGCTGCGTACAGATAATCTAATTTTACATTGAAATAAAGGAATAGTAACTGAAAAAACGAAAAAAAAAATTAAAATTTTCCTGAGAATTTTTCCGGTGGAAAATGATTCAAAATAAGCAGCTGAATGCACCCTGTTAGTTTCCGGAGGGCTGCCCCTTACACCCTGTATAGTTTAATTTAGTATCTTCAACCATACATCATACATAACTCACGGCTGTACTGCCAAAAGCTTTGACAGAGATGTACCTAAAATACGGGTGTATTTTAGGTACACCTTTGTCTAACCTAAAATGTTTAAAGTCCCATGTAATAGGGGATGAGCCTATTGCCATCAACCGAGCATAAAGCCGACTTCGGGCTGCTACTGAGAAATTCCAGAGGAAAAAACCCAATATCACTTTGCCCGACCCGAGAATCGAGAACCCTGGACTCGAGATCTCGTCTTTAATCATAAATGCCGGAAACAGGGACTCCTTTTACAACAACAAGTACTATATGTACCTATACCTAAATCATGTGGGTTTGCTGTCTGCTAAAACAACAAACTGCGATCACAAAACAGTCTCCGAAACATAATAAAGTAATAAAGTCATTGACAGCCTTTATTTCTTAGCAATACGGGTGGTTTTTGTGCTTTAAGTTTTACTACCAACGTGCGTTGACCGTACATACGATTCGACATACAAGTAAAATAATAAATAGGTACCTTAGAGGTGGTCGGTGACCTGGCGGCGAGTTGAAGGATCAACTGACACACAGCTCCCTGGAATCAAAAAGAGATACATATTAATTAAATCTGAAAAAAAAAATTAAGGGACGATAGAATTTTACTCTTAAAATTATTCTAATATAAGAGCTTAAGGCGCGTCCCCGTGCAAAACGCAGCGCCAGCCGTTTTTTGTGCAGTTTTTTGGAGCTATATACTCTTTATCCAAAAGAAATATCAAATAATAAAAAATACATTAAATTTCTACATAATCTTGGCTCCAAAATGGTAGATTTTTTTTTACTTTGTATAATGTTTAATTAATCGCCTCACAACGAAACCACTGAAATGATAAATAATTATTGAAACCATGCATCTCCTCGAAAACTAACCATTATTTTGATTTTGGTACTTACACTAATGGATAGGCCATTTAATTATGAACATTTTGCTAGAAATATTTTTTTCAAAAGACCAAAATTAGATTTTTTATTAAAATAATTCCAAAAATTGTGTGAATTCTATTATAAACGGGCGTGTGGAGGGAGCGGGACAGAGCGGGTCAGAGCGGTGGGACGGAGAAGGACCGAACGCTCAAGGCTGTTTGGTCGGGGTAGCGCCTTAATTATAAAGCAAACTTGATAGACGGACGGACAACGAAGTGATCCTATAAGGGCTCCGTTTTTTGTCCTTTTAAGGTAGAGAAACCTAAAAACGAGCAACAAAAAGGAGTTATGAGTTATTTGAATGATTGAATATTTTGAATTTTAATTACGCAGTTCTTATCTACTGCAATAAATTAAATAATATAAAGCACACTTCCTGCCACTTACCTTAATTAATCCAATAAATCGGTAGAAAAGAAGCCGAAGATCAGATTCGTGACACTCCGAACCGTGGCTGAGGGCGCACTGAATGCATTTCAATCAAGGACAACACACCTACATCCTGCAGCGCGCAGGAACCGATCGATAATTCTGTCTGGGATGTATAAGTACCGCCGCACACTAAGCGATTGTCGCTGGCCGGAATTAGCATTTTTTTTTTCGTATAAATTATTTATGTGTTCGGACATATTTTTCCACTAACTAACGAACTAACTAACTATACAAATAAATATACAAAACAAAAGGAAACTTAGGCGTCGAAGTACTCGTCCGCATCGCTGTCATCCGGAAACGTGCCCAGAAGACTGGCAGCATTGCCACGTTGAATGGCAATGCTAATTCTTTGGCCAAAGAACGAGCCAGCCCTCTGGTCACGTGAACTGTCAACCAGTTGGCGAGAAATTTCCTTAAAAAGGAGACGCGCACTTGGCCCCCATGACCCGAGCGTTTCGACCCCAAACGGCTCAAAACTGTAGTTACCGATAAGGTTATTTACGGTGCGGCGCGGTATTGGCGGCGCTTTAGGGTCTCAGCAGCCGCAGCAGCGGCGCCAGCACATGTATGTGTTCGGACTAACTCGAGATTAAAAGGCCTCAAGTAGGATAAACGCATTAAGGCTCCCGCAGAAAGGCGACTCTCATGGGACAATTTCTATGAAAACTTCACAGAAATTGATCTACCGGTGTGGCGTCGTCGCGCCTGTCTGCGGGAGCCTTTATGTTGCGTACAATCTTGCTGAGCTTAAAATCGGAAAAGTTGCGAATCATTTTTGAAAAGTAAATATTAAAAACTGAAAGATTTTGTAACTTCGTCTTAAGGATCTATCACCTACATTTTTTTTCCTGAAGGGATTTTTTTAATGCATTATAAAATGGGCATGGCTAGTAGCCGCTAGCGACCGTGACTGATGGTGGTCAGATATAGAGGCGAAGTAAAACACTTGAAAATAACAAATGACAACTTACTGTGCGTACCTACGTAGTAGGAAATTAATATGGCGCAGGCGCACGTGTACTGAACCATTTGTTATTGTACATTTATCATGGAAAATTATGTATTTGCATAGTAGATACAGTTATGAAGTAAGTGGAGCTGGGTTGAAATTGATTGATGTGTTTGATTGTTTTTCTAAAGCAAACAACAATTGAAGCAAATTAAGGTCTTTTTCTAGAGGTGACCAATGTAAGGTCTTATTAGTTTAGTCGTTCAAATCACTATGATCGCTTAGTATGCGGCGACGCTTAGAAATATGATGTCCGCGTTTACTGTTAGGTAGATGTTATTAGTGTTATCGTTAAAACCCCTTTTCCGTTTCATGGCGATTCTCCTAATATCCTAATAAATACCTACCTCAGTGAAAGTCTGCGAAATGAAACAACATCGATCAAAGTGAGTTAAAACTCATCGGATTGGTAATGTTTTTACTAACTTAATAATATCATTGTACTTAGGTCGGCACTATAGGTCTATTGTAAGAAACCAATTGTCTGAAGAATTATATTGTTTGTATACGACTGTTTGATGCCAAAATAAAATAAAATAAAAATAAATAAAATATCGAAGTGTAGCTTCTCCTTTTGATGCCATTTTCTAACTTCTTAAAGTTACCGATACCCTAACTATTTTTGACCGCACTAGGAACACTGTGATAGATATTGTTGTCTAAACTAATCTGCACCCTTATTGCGTAACAAACTATCAATCAGAATCTGAATGATTTTGAAGCTTATTGCCAATTCATTGCTTTATATGTTCGAAAAATTTGTCTGCTCAACAACGTAAATAACGCAATGAATGTTGTTGAACTGTCAAAATGAAACCGATTCCTACAGTGTGATACGTAATTACCCCGCTAAACTTCAAAAGTAATATTGCAAAGAGGTAAAATGGTCTATTTGAAAGAGGTAATCTCTGGAAGTACATTTTTACAAGAAGATTGGATTGCAAAAAAACTTTCACTGGTAGAAATCTACACTATTACTGAGTGCCGTAGGATAATATAATAAAAAAAGAAAGAAAATAGGTTTATTTGCGGTAATCATGTCGCAAAAAAAAAGAACACAAACACAAAGAGAAACAAGTTGGGGAAAATATGCATCACATCCACGCAAAACGGCCAATATGTCAACGGTCAATATGTTTATGGGTAGTTGATTTCCACGTGGATGGAAGTCGCAGTTAGAGGCTAGTTTAATATAACCGGACAAGCACTACACTTCGTAACTCCGATACCTATATGATGATGCATTCATTCTCTTTTACTACAGCAAGGAGGATGGTACAGCAGTATGTAAACAGGTGCATCTAGTCTCAAGGTTTATGTTTTTGCAATAAAGGCAAATCGAATAAAAACTTTGCCTTGACTGCCTTGTTGGTCTAATGGTCGCATGCTCTATTGCTGAGCATGAGGTCTTGGGTTCGATTCCTAGGTCGAGTAAAGTGTTATTGGGTTTTTCCATCTGGAATTTCTCAGTAGTAGCCTGGAGCCTGGATTTGTGCCCGGTTGATGGCAATAGGCTCGTCTCCTATTACATAGGACTAAAACATAACTGGCAAAATGTGGGTATACACCCACATTTTGCCAGTTATGTTTTAGTCCTATGTTTAGACCTATAATACTATAGGTACACCCCTGTCTAACCCTTTGGGGAATACAGGCGTGATGTTATCTTATGTGTGGATAAAAACTTTTGCAATAAAAAACAACCAACTTCGAAAAAAAAAGTGACTACAAAATGAAAAATAATGTTAGTTTCGGAAGTTGTAGTACACAAAAATGGCGTTTTACATAACTAACTACCTCTGCTGCCGACCCACTAACCGAGTGCCTACCATGCAGGCAGCATAGATTGGACCACTTACGAGGAAGTCTAATGAACCATTCTAGCAATTGATCGCCTGTTGGCTGCCAGTTATTTCTTCCTAATGGTTTAGAAGGTTTAGCGTACTTTTGAAAGATTCTGTCGACGTTGTGTTTTGTTTTTTGGTCAACTTAGGTTGTCCGCTGCTTAACCGGGCTTGCCTGTGGGTGCCTCAATAAATTAAGGCCTTCAGACTACTCACTAAGGGGCCCCTCTGTGGGGTACGGACCTCGGCTTAGGGCGTCGCTGGGGGAGGACAGTAGGGGACAGACTGGATCGGATTTAGATTATTTGGGGACAAAAAAGATCGGGCTGGTTCGAGCAAGGGTCGGGGTGGGGATGGACTGGGACGTCGCGGCGGAGCTTGGCGGCGAGGATGGAAGGACGGCGGTCTGTTTTTGTATTTCCGAACTGTGCTAGTGGTAGGATTACTCCCCTACAGCAGGGTTATAGCGTTGTCGGGAATGGACAGTGTATGCCTCGGTCTGCGAATCCTACTTATGTGGGAGGGGCTATAACGGGCTGCCACCGCAATTAGGGGATTGCGGTGCTTTATAGCAGTGTCGAAGAAACGCTTTGAGAGGCGTTTCATGAACTGCTGGACAGTGGGGATCTAGATGAAGAGTCTCATTGTGAACATAGAAGGGGACTCCCGTGACCTTTCTTAGGAAACGGTTTTGGAGGATCTGCATCCTATGGAGATAGTGTGGCTTAGCGTGTGCGAAGACGATGCAAGCATAGGTCATGATGTGGCGGATGACCGCGGTGTAGATGCGCAATTTGCACTTTAGTGACAATTTGCTGCGTGCTTTTGACAGCATGGAGTAAAGCCTGCTGAGAGCGAAAGAGGCGCGCGGACGAGCCACCTTTATGTGCTCTCTGAAGGTAAGTTTGTCAAAGATCACACCTAGGTATTTAGCTCGCTTCTCCCAAGGGATTGGCTTGCCATACATAGTGATCGGGCTGGAAAAATACTCAAGCAAAGTGAATATGATTTTTATGGGAACATAGCGCGGACGTCTTCCACCAAATACTAAAAGAATCACGTAAATCACCCAGTAATCACTGAGATATCGGTGCACATACATGAAAAAAAATTCTTCGAATGCATAATCTCCTCCATTTTTTAAAGTTGGTTAACACTTTGAAAAAAACTTCTATTGTGTCTCGTTCAGTTCCTTAAATGCGTTAAAAAGTTTTCTGAGGAGAAAATGCGTTAAAACTGAAAATGAGGCTTAGCTGCAACATGGACGTAGAATGTAAGTAGTATAGTACATATGTAAGTAGGTGGTTAAATGAGTTAGCCACGGTTTGAAGGGTATGGAAAGGGATGGGGTGCGTCTTATAATTAGGTTTCTACAGGCACATCAAATATATGTACGTACATTTTAATTATCAGCTTTGTTTTTACGTATCTGTTATTGAAAATATTATAAGCGATATACAGTGGCTGCTGGTCGCCTAGTATGATGAATTCATTAATTTTATTTATTTATTTATGCACAAATTTAATAAAAATAATTGACATTGTATGGATTTATATTTTCAATGGAAAATTTTATGTGAAATATAGGAATTATTATCATTCAGAAGTCTTATATCGTCTTTCCCCTCAACTGTCACGGCCATTTTGCGCCGATTCGGCGCGTCTGTCGCGGACATCCGCGTGACCTCGCGCGGTTTCAGCGCGTGTGATTAAAATGACGATATCTCGAGTCTTGTATGGGCGCTGTATATAAAACTTATGTCGTTGGAATCGTTATGAAATAATATAATACATTAAAATGGACTCACCGCATTGCGCCGCGTCGTTCGTTTTCGCCTAGCGATCTTACTGACTTTTTTCTTTTTGCTCGACTCCGAAGGGTCGTACGTATCGTGATACCTATACATGACCTTCCTCAAAAATTGGGCTATCAAATGCAAAATTATTTTTCAAGTCCAATTGATTAAGTTCAGGTTTATTATATTAGTAAGTATAGAAGTATATACTAACGGGGTGTAGACGAATTTAGTGAAGACTAATTTCATGTGCCTGTGCGTCACTTCTCTCTACACAGGATGATCCAAATAGTGATGTCCAAAAGAAAAATCTGAATTCCTCATACCTAGGGGTATTCGAAAATACCCCGTGTATGTTCCGCGATTTTTTGTAGTTTTTGAGTTTTTTTTTTTTTTGTAATTTTTTAGTTTTCTGCCGGTGGAGATTCAAAAATTCGTATCCTTTTTTGTAGCGAGTATTTTTCAGATTTTTTTTGTGACATAATTGTCTTGAATGTTACTTTCATTCTTAAAATAATAAACTTCCTAACATCCCGGCAAGTTACTCAAAAAAGTATCGATAGCAGGGATTTAAGTTTTCATTGGAATAGACTCCAATTTTAAATACTCGAAAACTACAAAAAATCGCGGAACATACATGGGATTTTTTCGAATTTTCGGTTTGAGGAATTCAGATTTTTCTTTTGGACGTCACTCTTTGGACCATATACTAATAATGACCATATACTAAAAATGAACATAGATTAATAATAAATATTAAAAAAACGAATATCATGTTGTTTCGAACCACTGCAGGCAATAAAGATAATATGGATATAACCCTTAACAATGAAAAGATAGAATTAGTCAGAAACGTCAAATTTCTGGGTATCCATTTAGATATGATTTGCTTAACTGGAAAAAAGAACTAGCACACATAGACTCTACTATATCATCTGCGTGTTATGCGTTGAGGACATTGAGAGACGAAATAAATACGGAACAGTTAAAGATGGTTTATTATGCTCTTGTCGAATCCAGACTTCGATACAGTGTGCAGTTCTGGGGGAGAAGCTATGGTTATAATTGTCAGCGTGCATTCATACTCCAAAAAAGAGCAATACGAACAATTGTCAGAATTACACAAAGAGAAAGCTGTCGATCTCATTTTCAGCGTTTAAATATTCTAACATTGCCCAGCTTATACATACTTGTGTTGTTAGTTAATTTTATAAAATATATCCATGAATACGAGTCTGGGGAAGAAAGAATAGCCAGGGAAAACACTCGTAGAAAGGACTTTAAAAATAAAGTTGTACCTAATTTTAACATTGTCAAGCATAGCCCTCATTACCAAGCTGTACAAATATTTAATAGACTGCCAGCGGATTTAAAAATTTTGTTGTACTCTAGCTGTTTTAAGGCTAAGCTCAAAGCATATCTTTTAGATAAAAATTTGTATTCATTGGACGAACTGTAATTTAATATTAATATTCCAATTTTCTATTTAAAGGGAAAAAAGCCAGTTATTGTTGTTGCTTTCAGTAATCATGACTTTTTTATATAAACCATTGTTGCATGTTGACTTTTAGATTTTATACTATCAATAATAATGTATGTAGTGTTATGTGTCAAATACAATATAAATTGTTCCTGATAAATAAATAAAAAAAAAAGAGCAGCCTGTATGCCCATTTGCCGTTTTGTGTTCATTGGCGTAAGCTCGCGTGCTCAGAGTAGTCGAAACCTAATCAGATATGAGCAGATCGAGCCAAAATTTTGTCCTATTTGATAGCAACAGAACAAGTTAATATCGTTGGGGAATATTGCCATGACTCGGTTGCTTGTAAGAATAAACAGCATTTAAACCAGCCTATAATTTTCCCACTGCTGGAACACATGCCCCCTCTCAATGAGAGGGGGCCGCACCACGCGGACCCAGTGCTGGTTGGTGGATGTCATATGTCGACGGATTTTTGGTTCTAAGTAGGACATACCAGTTAGCCGGTTTCCAACCTATGTTTTCCTTCACCATTATTAGACCGTGGTGATGAAATAAATTGCACAAAATAAAGTACATGCTTGCGTGGGGTCGAACCCGTGACCGATGAGTCGGGTCGGTAGGTACCCCTGACCACCAATGTTCCCTCTGGGCCACCTGCACTGCACTGCTCCCAAATATTAAACAGGGGGCCAACCACCACCTCTTAAAGCAGTATTATTTTAATGTTACTTCAGTGTGAGAAAGAGATGGAGCTGTACAGGACGTCTAGCTCCATCTCTTTCCCACACTGAAGTAAGATTACAATAATACTGCTTTAAGAGGTGGTGATCTAGCTCCAGGTGCTCGCAATATTCCGTTATCAGCTCCCTACGAGCGTTGCTCATCCCGTTCATTGGTCATTCATGGGGTAGTTTCAAATAAAACAAAACAGTATTACATATTAATTCACGTTTTGTCTTTAGAAATGACTTGGTATTGGTTGTTTTTTTTTTTAATGATAAATGATAAATGATTTTATTTCTATAAGTAAGGTTATACAAACACTTTTACACGTCAAACATTTTTTTTTTTAAACTAGATGAGACCGGTGTTTCCTATCTGACTACTCTGAGAAAAAAGGCCGAAACAAACTCAGAGGTCACAGTCTCTTTTAAAGTCCAGACACAATCTTGGTCAGATCATGTGAACACCATGTAGGTTGGTGTCTGAAATTATAATATTGATATCATAATTAATATCAGGTGCGTGTCCAAGTCTCAAGTCACAAGGACCAAAAACTCCAAAACAAAGCATTTGTTTGTTTTGGAGGGAGGGGTACTCAGAACCCTCCCCTTGGATCCGCGCCTGTCATAGTTATCTATTTGCATAGACACTCATGTCATATCCGGTCATATTTTCATATCGTGCTTATATTATTTATCAAAGTTGGAACTGATTAATACGTTGTGCTAAGTTTTTTGTGCAAATAAATGCATGATGGCCACACTGTATATTGATGCAATCAGTGAAGACGTTACCCGAGCGTGTCGTGATATGACTGCGGGATCTAAAGACAGATGGACAGTAAACCGGCGGGGCAATTGCGTAACACATTATCAATAGGAATCGGTTTCAGTTTGACAGTTCAACAACATTCATTGCGTTATTTGTGTGTTGAGCTGGCAAATTTTTTGAGCTTATGAAGCAATGGATTACCTAGCAATTTGCTTCAAAATGATTAAAATCCCCTTTGATAATGTGTTACGCAATTAGGGTGCCGTTTAGGTAACTTGCTTTTATAAACGTTGCAAGAACGATTCCTTTGGCCAAGTGGGGTAATTACCTGTTAAGAGTTGTTACACAGGATTGACGCCGAGGAAAAACACCTACAAGTAACAACCCCAGAATAATGTTTGGATTGAGTCATCAAATCGGGAGCTAAATCACAAGTTACTCAAAAGAGCAGTTGTGTTTAGCTAATAAGCCCGATTTAATAAGATTATCCTCTGAGAAACGGCTACAATATTAGATGACATAATTTCCTTGCAATATCGCTTTCCCGGAAATCAGCTTTCACAGATTATTTATTTTGTGGAAATAAATAATCTGTGAAAGCTGATTCTGACAAGACAAGTTGGTTTAGCCTATTAGCCGGAGAGGTTGAGACTTGGTCGGGAGTGAAGCTGCATCTTCACAGGTAACTGGAAAAGTAAAAAAAAACTTTCATTAAACCTTTTAGGTAGATACCAAGACGTCTTTCATCTATGGGTGGATCGCTTCGAAGATTTTGATTTCTTTAAGTCTAGATTACAGAAGAAAGAAAGAAAAGCATTAGAAAACTAGAGACTCCAGACAGAGCAGCGGCGTCAAGAGAGGGAAGGTATATTATATAGGTATATTATAATAATTCTTCATCCTCGCTAAATTAATTATTAATTCTGATGTCCCCTCGTTCAACAAATACATTAAGAGATGTACCATGGGAGAAGTGGACATCTGTACACCAGTGGCGAAGCCTTCATACAACCGGATTCCTATCGGCTTCCCTTCGGATCCACTACTCTTCTTAACGTCTACTATCGTCAAATAATGTACACTTGGCGTGTAACTGTTTATCACATCACATCTTAAATATTTAATATCAGTTTAATACAGTCATCATAAGATTAGAAATATTACAAAAATGCCTAAAATTTTTTTGTCTATGTAGAGTTTACGAGAAATGAACAAATTTTTCTTCGGCTTCCCTCTAATGATAATTGTAGCTGCACCAGTGCTGTACCCTAAGTCGATGGCGCGTTGTGTTCCACGCGCGCCTCAAAGAGATGTCAGCGGCATTGATGGGGTCCGCTAGGACCGATGCCAGCCGGGGTTGCGGGATGTTCGAAAGAGTTACCGTGGCCCCGGCACAGGCAGCAGAAGGAACACGGGTGGGTTTTAGTCAGTAAAAGTCTGACACGCCCTCCCGCTCCGCCCAGAGCGGGTGAAGTCATTTGAGGATTTCCCATCCAAAAAAAAAAAAAAAAACCAGTGCTGTACACCGTAAGGACTATTCTTGCTTGCAGAGCGCACGGCCGCTATAGTACTTAACGCTTGCTAACAGATGTGACCATCGTGTGCACGGGATTTTATTTTCAAATTGGTCAGATGTAAGTTTCTTCGATAGTACCTATGAATGAAAACTGATACATGTGAAAACTCTGGTATCTATCCATAAACCCAACGCACCACAACCCCCGAGGCTAACAGAAGAAGAATGGCGTAGTAGTTACCTGGTTCAACGTGACACCTTAAGAGAGGTCGTTGCTGTAATTGAAAGCACCAAATTAAAAAAACTTACAATTATTCCGGAGCTCCGGTGACTCGAAGGAGCAGCTCTCCCCGCTCCACACGACAGCAGCGCGGTGGCGAAGCGAGGACGCGCTGGTAGCTACCAAGAGAGAAAAACCAAGAATTCTAATTACAGATATATTACAGAAAACCAAACCGTAGATTCCAGGATTTGATTAATTGGCATACTGCAACTAGGGACCAAATCGACAAAAAGTTATGGTGCACGTCAGGTGAGGGCGGGGGGGGGGGGTAAATTTTACGACTATGGCGAGAATCGATCTTGTAATCTGATGTTAAACAAATGGTGTCCTAGTTCTTAACAAGAAGGATGAACTAAAGCAAACACTTTCATCAAAGAACCAGTACGGCTCAGAAGTGTGGGGGAAGGGGGGGGGGGTGTTATAATTTCTGACCCTCATTTCTGACCCTCGATAAATCAATAATTCATTCGGATATTAAACAATTGGTTACTTAATTTTTACTAGAAGAGAAACTAAAGTATAAACTTACACCACAAAACGAAGGTTCAGAAGTGTGGGGGGCCTAATAATTTTCAAGTGAAGTTAAACTAAAACCACTGATTAATTTAATGTAAAACACTTTCTCATTTCTAAATAAAGAGGGCCAAACTAAATGAAAACACTTACCTTCTTCAATCACTGAGGAAGTCGCGGATATGAGGACTGGCTGGTGAATCGTGCCGCTCAGTTCGATGGTCGGAGGCACAGTGCGGCACCGTGGTGGCGGCGCCGGGTGGTGCACAGCGGTGATGCTGCAACGCCCACCGACCTGCTGCAGCGCGCAGGACTCGATTACCGATCAATAATCCGCAGTGTGCTATATGATGCATTTTGTGTAACCTATAGAAGACAGATATTTTGAAAAGACAAGGTACGCAGGCGTAAATATCGAAACCTAATCAGATATGGGCAGATAGAGCCAAAGGTGACAGTACAACATATAACAAGTATAGTAACAATACAAGTTAAAATCGTTGGGGAATATTGCCTTGACTCGGTGCTTTTAAGAATAAACAGCATTTAAATCGGCCTTTACTTTTTCTACTTCTGGGACACATACCTCTTCTCTGTGAGAGGAGCCATATTCTACCACGCGGGCCCAGTGCTGGTTGGTAGATTGGTAGATGTCACATGTCGTCGATTTTTTTGTTCTAATTAGGACATGCCGGTTTCCTACCGATGTTTTCACCGTTTTGAGAATAGTAGTGATAAAATAAATTGCACAAAGTGCATGCTTGCTTGGGTTTGAACCTAGGACCAGTGAGTCGGGCCCGGTACCTCTGAGCCACCAATGCTCCCACTGAGCCACTTGCACTGCTCTGGTCCAATTATTAAACACCTCATTCCTTTATCACCTCCCTTCGAGAGTTGCTCATCCCGTTCATTGGTCATTCATGGGGTAGTTTCAAATAAAACAAAAGAGTATTACATATTAATTAGTGTTTATCTTTAAAAATGACTTGGTACTTATCTAATGTGAATGTTTTTCCTTAGAAACATAATAATTCTTACAACTATTAGAAACCCATCAAGGAAAAAATGAGTTTATTTCCTTATTCTAATTCCGTAAAATGCATTTAATCGCATTTTTAACTACTGAATAGTTTTCTTAAAATACACCAGAGATGCCTTACATTATCTTATTTCAGAACATTAGCATATCCCAATAATATTAAGTATTAATATACTTATATTTAGTACATTGTTTCAGTATCAACTTTCTAATGAATATTGGCGCGTATCCAAGTCTCAGTCACAAGGACCAAAAACTCCAAAACAAAGCATTTGTTTGTTTTGGAGGAAGGGGGTACTCAGAACCCTCCCCTTGGATCCACGCCTGTCATAGTTATCTATTTGCATAGACACTCATGTCATATTTTCATATCCGTGTTCTAACTTAATATATAATTGTTATGGATTGTGATAATGCTGAATAATTGCTGAGATAAGTTTTTTGTGCAAATAAATCCATGTTGATCACACTGTATTGTGATGCAATCAGTGAAGTTATTACCCGAGCGTGTCATAACATATTATATGACTGGGGGACTTTGAAGAAAGATGAACAGCAAATCCGTTTTGTTATTTGCTTTTAAAACGTTGCAAGAACGATTACTTTGGCCAAGTGGGGTAGTTATCTGTTAAGAGTTTTTACACAGGATTGATCCCGAGGAAAAACACCTACAAATAATAACCTCAGAATAATGTCTGAATTCAGTCATCAAATTGAGAGCTAAATCACAATGTTACTCATAAAAGCAGTTGTGTAAAGCCAGTTAGCCCGATTTCATGAGATAAGCATCTGATAGACGGTTACAGTATTAGATGACATAGTTTCTTGCAATAACGCTTTCCAGGAAATCAGCTTTCACAGATTACTTATTTTGTGGAAATAAATAATCTGTGAAAGCTGAATCTGACAAGAAAAGGTGGTTTAGTCTATTAGCCGGAGAAGTTGAGACTTGGTCGGGAGTGAAGCTGCATCTTCACGGGTACCTGGAAAAGTAAAAAAAAAAAAAACTTTCATTAAACCTTTTAGGTAGATACCAAGAAACCTTAAACCTTTGAGAGAACTACTTCGAAGACCAGAGTCTTCGATCACTACCGGTCTACCGGTCCGGTCTAGAGACTATAGTCATTAGTTAGCAAAAGAGGGCAGTTTTGTGTAAAAGCCTGGTATCGTGGGTTAAAAAAGGATTTTTGAAGGAGATGAGTAGTAAAACCGTCTAATAAACAGCTATCGAAGTGTGTATTTTTTGTCATCCGTTGCTAATCTTTCTGTCGAAATGGAAGATATTATATTTATATACGTATAAGTACAGCAGTAAAGCATTAATAATTACGAAAGAAAAAATGGCGTTATTCTAAGTACCGTTCAACAACTTAAGAGGGGTCTTTGCTGTAACTGAAAGGACCAAAAGCAAAAAACTTACAATGTTTCCAGTGACTCGAAGGCCCAGCTCTCCCCGCTCCGCACGACACGCAGCAGCGGCGGCGAAGCGAGGATGCGCTGGTAGCTACCGAGGAAAGAAAACCAATTATTAGAATTATAGAAATATTACAGAAAACCTCACCTTTAGACCGTGACGTGTCCAGTAATTAATTTATTGGCATACTGAAACTAGACTTCTGTACACGATGCTAGGTTGAGGTCATGGTGAGGGCGACAAGTGTGCTCGAAAATTTGCGACTTTCGCGAGTAAACGAAATTTTCTTAATTCTTAATAAGATAAATGAACTAAAGCAAACACTTCCACCAAAGAACCAGTACGGCTCAGAAGTGTGGGGGTAAAGGAGAGGGGGGGGGGGGGAGTTATAATTACTGACCTTCGAAAAATCAATAATTCATTCGAATTTTATACAATTTGGAACTAAAGCAAAAACTTCCACCAAAGAACCAAGGTTCAGAGGTGTGGTGGGGGGCTGCTCACAAGAAGACCAAAGTAAAGAAATATACCCCAAGGTAAGGGCGAGGGGGGGGGGGGGGTAAAATTTACGACTTTGGCGAGAATCGATCATTCATTCTGATGTTAAACAAATTGTGTCTTAGTTCTTAACAATAAGGATGAGCGAACGCCAACACTTTCACCAAAGAATCAGTACGGCTCCAAGGATGGGTAAACGGGCGGCTATAATTTCTGAGCAACGATAAATTAATAATAATCGATGTTTAACAATATCCTTCTTAGTTCTTACTAGAAAAGATCAACTAAAGCAAAAACTTCCACCAAAGTACTAAGTTTCAGAGGCCTAATAATATGCAAGTCAAATTAAACTGAAACCACTGCATAATTTACTCTAAAACACTTTCCCGGCTCTAAACAGAAGGCGATATTAAAAGAAAACACACTTACCTTCCTCAATCACCAAGGAAGTCGCAGATGTGAGGACTGGCTGGTAAATCGTGCCGCTCAGTTCGGTGGTCGGAGGCGCAGTGCGGCCCGGGGTGCATAGCGAAGGTGGTGCAATGCCCACCCACCTCCTGCAGCGCGCAGGTCTCGAATCCCGCTCGATAATCCGCATTGTGCTATGTGATGCATGCTGTGTAATTATAAGGTACAGATAGACAAATATAATATACAGGTGGTCCGTGAAACGACGTACACAGAAAACTTTTAGAAGTCTCTCTCCAAGGGCTTCCCGAAACACCCCCATATTATGTTCAGCGATTATTGAGCTAGACTAGAAAGCTGAGGGTCCGTGGAAGTTTTTAAAATGATTTTGGGGTCATAGCCACTATTCTTTTTTGCTTTTATAAAGCCTGAAAATGTAGAACGAAGATTGGGTCTAGATTTTCAATCTTTCGAGCTAAAATTATCTTTGAGCTAAGTTTTAGTTACTTTAAGTGATGTTTAGACAGATACTATTTTTTTATCGATCGTAGACCATAATTTAGGGATTTATAATAAAAAAAATATATTCTCAAAAAATGGGACACATAAAGAGTAAAATAAAAAAGTCTGAAGTCAAATGAGAATTCCCAAATATGATTAAAAACCGTCTAGCTCCTAAACTATAAATAATAGCTCAACATACATTGGGCTGTTTCGGGAAGCCCTTGGCTTTTGAAAGTTTTCTTTTCACGGGCCAACCTGTCGAGCCAAGACTATGTGATCAAGAGTACACGCCCGTAAATATCACGCCATCTTGCGGCTGGGATGGCAGTCTACGCACCGGTGTGAATATAGCGTGCAAGTCATCAATAGCTCTGCAGATGGCATGAGAGGGCAGCACTAATTGCGTACTTCACTAGACTGCCGAAGTGGTGCAACGCCCACCGACCTGCAGCGCGCAGGTCCCGATGGTCGATAATCCGCAGTATGCTATATTATTATGATGCAAGTCTGTGTAGATCTAGAAATAAGAAGAGAAGCTAGAAAGGTAACTACTACTAGGTACGCTCGTGTTGTAGCACTGCGTGGATGGAACGAAAGGTTACATGATCGTGTACAGATTTGGGCAGAATCTTTTTGTAACAGTTCTCAGTCCGCCAGCTTTTCATTATTTCTGCCTGTACCCAAAAATATTAAAAGCAGACCTGTCTTCACATCAATCTATTTATTTATTTAACGGTTTATGTATACACATATAACCAGACAAGAAGAAAGGAACAGAAAAATACGTACAAAGTTGATGCTTATTTCTAAAGAAATAACTTCCAGCACACCTGCGATAGGAAAGTAGATAAAGAGATGTAGACGTGTGTGAGAGTAGAAGAGAAAATAAAACAAAATTAAAAAACTATTCTCTAATTTAAATATAAACACACAAAAAATAAATATCCCTAAAATATACAAGGTGGAACAGGACGATTGACGTTCCTTTAAACCACGTAAAGAGAATAATGTTCTTCACCCGTATACAAAAAATCAATCAAATCCAATGAAAACTTTAGCCACAGGATATTATTTTTCATTTTCTTATTTTTCAACAAGATGTAGATCTGAGTCCGTAATAATAACAGGTAAATATTGTAAGGTCAAGAACCTGTGCAAAACATATGATTATATTCTCTGCGTTTGTATTGGTCTCCGACTAAAGTGCCTGCGCCTACCTACCTGCGCCCCGCACCGCCGTCGCCACAGCCCGCACCGCACCGTTGGTCAGTGACTTTTCGTAGATAAAGCGAGTTTACTTTTTATGCAGTTGATTCTGCTATTTATTTTGTTTGAAAACTGCATTTTTTAAATTTTGCATTAACATTATTCTTCGTGTTCTAAAGTGTTTCGATGGATTAGTACTGTGCTAGTTTTCATTTAATGTCATACATCAAGATCCACGTTGTATACGATTATAATGTAGCGTAAAATAATAAATACATGATAAGCAACTAAGTATGACGAAGTGAAAAGATAGTGTTCTTTCACTCTTAAAAACTGCAACTGTTTGGCAGTCCCTAATGTCAGGCGGAAGTGAATTCCTCAACCAAACAGCGTGCACAGTGAAGGAGTAGAAGTAGAAGTGAAGGGTGGGAAGAGGATTTGAGGAGATTTCTTGGACGCGAACTGCAAGGTGCATCAGAAGGACGGACGTAGGAAAAGCGTTCCCGCAGATCTAGGAAATAGGAATAGGAATCTAAAATAGGGTAACTTTCTAGTTCGGGGCTCACTGGAAATAATACTTTGTAACCTAGCTGTAGGTAATCTTTTAAACTGTTTATGTCATCTCAACTTGAGTTCACCTGTGAACCTGCTTACTGTATTACCTGGACAAACAAATTTTTTTCAATATTCTACTTATTCCAATCCGTTTGCCCGTTTACCGAGTGATTACTGATAATGGTTATATTCCAAAAAACTAAAAAAGAGTTGAAGTACTTACTTTAGAGGAATAAAATATGGTGTTCCGCAGGGCAGCGTCCTCGGACCATTATTATTTTTATTATATTGTACATTAATGAGCTACCACGTCAAATACCTCATCCAATGGTATTATATGCAGATGATGTCACATCAATTATTAAATGTGTCAACAAAGCTATGAAAATTACAGTACTTTTACCAACAGTTATCGGTGAGAGACATGAATATAAATTATAAATGTTAGCAGTAGATTTGTAGACTATTTTCTATTTTAACCGACATCAAAAAAAGGAGGAGGTTCTCAATTCAGTAGTATGTTTTTTTTAATGTTTGTTACCTCAGTTTTCCGTCGTCATCGTAATCGATTTGGAAAATTCTTTTTTTGTTTGAAAGAGTATATTTCACATTATTAGGTCAGAATCTGATGAAATCGAGGGAACTCTTCAAAGATTATAGACACACCTATAACGATTTGGGTATTTTTAATAGTATCTTGTGCATTTGCTCTCGGAAAGAACAATTTGGTGCAGTGGAACTGATGATGACGACCACAGATGGCCACCGGAACAACTAAATAATAAGTATTTCACGGGTTGCGATTCGATTACTTTAAAATAATTGCTAAGCAATATAAGCTCGTCACAATGCATATGGTGAAGTGGAGCTGATGGTGAAGTACCAGGAGAACTCCTCAAAAATTAACGTCCCTGCGTCGAGAAAATCAATATTTTGTAAAAGGTGATGAGCAGTTGTCATTAGGCTATTGTAACTTGGATAAATTACAAACCGACCCACTAAAAAATGAAAAATAAAAAACTTTTTTGCAAAAAAAAACAACCGGCTTCCAAAAAAAACACTACAAAGTGAAAAATTACTTTAGTTCCGGCAAACCCTAAAATACAGATCGAAAGACACCGACTTCCAAAATTAAAGTTATTTTTCACTTTGTAGTGTTTTTTTTGGAATCCGGTCGTTTTTTTTTTATATGAATATTTTTTGTTAATACCTGGTAGGTACTTGTTGCCAGGCCGACACTGTCCTCCCATACCTATTAACACTGTAATTTGAAAACATTGTAAAAGCCAATTATTTTCAAAAGAGTAACTGTAGAGTTTCTTGACGGTTCTTCTCCATAGGAAACTATCAATTGGAACCGTGCACCTAGCTTTTGACGTTTCATAAGTGCCCATGTAGGTTTATGTGAGATAAAATATTTTGATTTTTAATAGCCAAACTGTAAAAAAAGTAAATCTCACTTTGGGATGTTAATTCACAGCCAGTTAACGTGGACGGCACAGGCAGAGGACATTTTTTTAAAAGACTAAGAACATATATGTTGCTTAATTTCATCGATCAATTTATTCATCGAAGCTTAATTTATTTTTAAAAAAGTTGATCTGCCGACAGCATTGGTTGCCTACCGTGGCTTAGTACTTTCTGTTTTAAGTTTTGGTGTAATATTTTGGGGTAATTGCAACGCCGTAACGTAATTGAACGAGAAAGCACTTTCAAAGCCCAAAAACGTTGTTCCAGGACTATGTTTAGTCTTAAAGTAACAGTTGTATACATATATTTAAGTCTCTGAAAAAAATATTAACCTTCCCATGTCTTTACACCCTTGAATTAGCCGAATTTGTAAAAAACTAATGAACATATGAAACTTCGATCTACCTTTAATGAAACAAGAAAACGTGGTACAGATATGAGATCTCAATATCAGAACTTATTGTGCACGGGACTATATATTTCTTCTTCCTTTTTTATATTTAGCCTGCTCTGTCCCACTGCTGAGCAAAGCCTACCCCAAATCCTTTCAGGCATCATTTTCCAGAGCCACCTCGATCTAACTCTCGTTTTTACTCAAGAAAAATGCAACATCACATGCTGGTGAAACCGCGGGGCGTTACTAGTAAAGTTATATGAAAGAAATCGGTTCATAACTGTCGGAGTGCCCTAATTTTGTTACTGGGGCCAATTTCGACGATGCGCTCTCCAGCCGCTGCCTGCCGCAGCACCGCTCGCTTCGCTCGCTCGACTCGTGCGTAGTTAATCTTTATTTATCTCAAGATCATAATTATTACAGGCACTGGTTAATAATATGCACAATGTTAAATAGAGAAAGGTGTCTGAGGTAGGAGGGTCCTGAGTTACAGTTCACCCGGCTCTCTTTTAAAGAACATGTTAATTTACAAAATAGTCAAAGTTAAGATATAATAGGTATTATAAAGTCTGAAATTGCAATTGAGTGCAGCGGGCCAACCACCACCTCTTAAAGCAGTATTGAAGTAAGATTACAATAATACTGCGTTAAGAGGTGGTGGTCTAGCTCCAGAACGTAAAAAAATTAAAAACAAAATCAAAGAAAAGCAAGTAAACATAAAATTCAAGGAAATATACAAATTATGTAAGTATATTATTATTCATTGATACGTACTTAGGTATCTAACTAACAAAATAAAATAATAATGAGCATAACAAAAAATGAAGAATGGAAATGGGGAAATGAAGAATGTTTTATGTATGAATGTATGTAAGTGAAGGTGTGTGATTGTAAATGTGTGGGTATTAAGACACTGGTTTTAATAAGTTTTCAGTGGCAATGTAGTTCAGATTTAATAGCCAAATGCGTAATTTTCTTTTACAAATAGCTTTTGTATGAGTGTGGATAGATATTTTTTTATTGATTGAATTATAAAGTGCCAAAAAAACAGAAACTTTTGGGAGAAACTAGTATTATAACGGATGATTCAACAAACATTTGTTGATCGTCTATTTTGTGTTGGTAAATCGTGATCTAAGGGAAACTCAGTGTGTTCTTTTAGTACTGTCATGAGAATGAACAACTGCCGGACCGTTAGCATTTCGCAGTGTTGGTAATGTCCGAAAGTTGGATAGAGGATTGGCAAAAAGCAACTAACTTTTAATATGGCTCTTTGGGCTCTCTCTAAATTTATCATATAAGTTTTAGAGGTACCGCCCCAAGTGGTAATGCAATAAACTAGCAAAGACTGGCATAGTGCATAGTAAACTGTTTTAATAACTGATGTATTACGATAAACGTCTTAGTTTTTTTTTTTTATTTAGATTAATTTTCGGATTCTTTTAACTAGGGTTTCAATGTGTTGTTGGAAGCTGAGACGGTGATCTATGATTATCCCAAGATATTTGATTGAATTTGTTTTAACTAATACAGGACAAGAACAGTATTTGATGAAATTACATGAGTGGGCTTTCAAGTTGAAGTTTGGTTGATCCTGGGGTCTAAGGGAATATTTTGTCTTATCGACATTGAGGGTAAGCAAATTGGAATATAGCCATTTATACACCATATCAAAACCTTGTTGAGCATAATTTTTTACCTCACCCCACTTGTTAGCATGGAATATCAAGGCAGTATCATCGGCAAAAGTGATGATTTTACCGTTTTGCAGCTTAATGTTACATAAATCGTTTATATAAACTAAAAATAATGTTGGACCAAGGATGCTACCCTGTGAAACACCGTAGTGATTAGGAAGTTCGTCGCTAATACAATTATCTATTTTAGAAGTTTGTGTTCTGCCAGACAAATAGTCTATGAATAGGTGATGTGCTAGGCTTCTTACTCCCATATTCTCTAATTTTCTTATCAAAATAGGAACAGATACTGTCTCAAATGCTTTAGTTAAATCTAGGCTAAAGTCTTTTCTTATATTATCTAGTTTTTTGACTACGTGATCTGTTAGTTCGAGGACGGCTTCAGCTGTTGACCTGCTAAATGAAAGCCAAACTGTGATGGAGATAAAAGAGAATTTTGTTCAAGGTATTTAGTAAGTCTGGTGTTCATTAATCGTTCTAAGATTTTTGACAGCGTTGGAACTATGGATATTGGTCTATAGTTATTGACACAGTATCTGTCTCCGGACTTGAAAATGGGTACAATCTTGGATTTTTTAAAGGCACGCGGAAATATTCCAGCAAAGAAAGAGAGATTGCATATGTATGTAAGTGGAGGAACAACAATATCAGCAAATCGTTTTAAAAATCATCCAGATATATTATCATCGCCAACTGCACACTCGTTTTTTAAATTAATAATTAAGGATCGTCTTGCTTCTTCATCATTAAGAGAAGAACAAATGAATTTTGAGAAGAATCGGGTCGGGTTCTACATTAGGAAAATTCATATTTTGTGAGAGTAATTTTTCTGACAATGTTTTACCGACGTTTGCAAAAAATGAATTTGCTCTATTAATTGATTCAGTAGGATTGTCTATTGAAATGAGCTGTGTGGATTGCTGTTTAGCTTTATTAGTATAAGTTATACTTTTAATTGCTTCCCAAAGTTTTTTGTCGGTTTTCCCTGGTTTTTTTTAACGATATCTTGTTCGTAACTTTGTCTAACTTTCTTTAAAATATCGTTGCAAAAATTCCTATATCTTTTGTAAGTGCAAAGTACTACCTCATTATCTGGATTCATAATAGTTTTAATATGTAACTGATCACGATTTCGCATGCATCTTAGTAGGTAGGCCCGGAGTTATCCAAGGCTTCAAAATTATTTTACGTCTAGAAGTCGTGATTAGTTTTGTATTATCATTTATAGCTTGACTTAAAGAGTGTATTAAAAAATCGGTTGCCTCGTTAACATCTGTCATACTGTAAATCTTTTTAAAATCTATGTTTTTAACATACGTTTCGAGTCCTGCGTCGTCTATTCGTTATAGTTTTGGGGCCATGGATTTTGTTAAGTGTACTGTGCCTGTATAGTGTATTGTGCCTGTATAGTTAACAATTAATAAAAATAGGAGTGAGTGACGCGGTACACACAAAAAAATTAAAATCGGGAAACTAAATAAAAATTTCATTACGCTGAAATACCGAAACGTTGAGGACTCCGTGCGGTTTCAGTACCCGGGTGTCGAAATAGTCGCGCGAGCGCGAACGCACAGCCCTCGTGTATGCTCATCCGGCATCGCCTGCTGATTGAAGATCAGTTGTGTTTTGCAACCATTTTTTGTACAGTGTGAAAGAGACAAAACTCTTCTATTTCTTGTGTAACTTTGAATTTTGTACTTTATGTAATTACGGTACTGTGATCGGATAAAGTTGCGTCCTTCTGGAAGTACTTTTAGTCCTGCTAACAGGATTCCGGGCGATCTATCATTACGATCAGTGATCAGAATTTAGGTAAGCAATTTCTGGCTGTAATGCACGGTGAAACTGTAATAAGTTTATGTTTGCATCATCTAGTAGAATGTATAACTATAATAAATATGTAGATTACGTAGGTAGGTTAGGTAGATATGTGTATTCACAATAAATTAATAAAAACATAATCCTTGTCGGCAGTCAAGCAAAAAATCTTTGGAATGGGGATTTACAATAAAAGACATGAAACATATTATTATTATTATTTTTGTTTATTTTAATATCTAGTGAGCCTTAGTATTCTTAGGATTAAGCTTCAATTAGTGGCGTAGCATTATACAATAGTTAAAAATCTGAAGTTAATTTAATAAACCAAATCAACCACAAGGTGTTCTTCTTGTAGTCATAATTTATTATTTTAATAGATAGTCAAATAACCACATATTAATGAAACCCGAGGCTAGTGCAGCCGTCCATCGGTTGCTATGGAGCAATATAACTAGCTATTGCTCTCAGTAAAACGCAATCAATGAACATGCGCAGGATTGCGTCGGGTTTCATTACCCATAGCAGGAACACATTATAACAATTGTTAATGTATTTCTGCATTGGCACGTGAAAAAAAAACGGAACTTTATTTTTCTAGTTCAGGCGCGGTCCACTCAAGGGAGAAGCCAGAAACTCCCAAAGAAAAAAAAAATTGTTCCTTCAGGAAAGGGTCCATGAGCCCTCCAAGAAACCCCTATCCGTGCCTGAACTAATGTAAAAAAAATCTTCATGAATATAATGCTGTGTGTGACAGCATTTTATTCAAAATTGAATATTAATGGTACAAGAAGCATTGTATAAAGGTTGCTTGAATGTATTTTATCCCCATTGGTTGTCATCAGAAATGTTATTGAAATCCAAGGTCTGAATGATGAACGGATAGAGGTCTGCAAGCTGCTCCGCTTAGCCCGTTAAGTTATTTTGACATAATTCGCCCAGATTATGGCATTCCAGACAGGTCTCTTCAGGATCTCGACAGAATCGTATACTCAGGACTCCTGCCAAAAATCTGTTAAGACCAGCACCAGCAAATAGGGAGACCAAACATTCTCATGTCTTTAAAATACTTCTTGTAGGTTCTGACTTCTGTATCACAGATTACTTGGGATAGTCAATAAGTAATGTGTGAGACCAGAGCTGGTTGTGGTTGTGTTTGTTCAGAGTATGATTGTTTTGCGTCTTACATGTTGCGTGGTCGTGTTGTTTGAGTGGGTCGACTGATGCGTCGAGCGAGATGAGCTGGTCCATCAGCCTCTCAGAGTGGAGTAGATGACGGAAGATGACACCAAGGTTTCTGTAAGAAAGAAAAAGCATATTTAAGACAATGTCCAAGCTATCATTTGAAGCCTGTAAGTAGGTTTAGAGGGGGAGGATAATAACTAAAAGTCCCGAATAAAAATGGACTGATGAAACGTATACGTAAATAATATTGATTAGTTGCAGTTAATGTAGGTACAAGAATCCGTTGTTACAGTTTGTGACGAATCTATATTATGTATGTATATTATACCCTAATCAGTGGCGTAACTACTAACATGCAAAGTGGTGCGGGTCACAAGGGCCCGCGGTGTTTGAGGGCCTATTCAGTGGCCGGGCCGGGAGATCAGCTAAGTCAACAAGGCCCCGGCCTAGGGCCTCAGTCGGCGAAAGGGTTTTAGATCAGAATAAAGAGCACCGTAATCCAATAAGACATGGGCCCCCAATTCATTCTATGAATGGTCAAAAGAAAATCTAACCAGTCCGAGGTTGTCTTAATTCTTAAACTGTGCTTATGGCGGCAAAGTAACTCCTTTGTGAATGAATGGTCGGAAGAAAATCTTAAGTGATGTGAAATCATCTGCAAATAATACCATTGGATGAGGTATTTTACGTGGTCATTTAAGTATACTTAAAAAAATAATAATGGTTCGAGGACGCTGCACTGCCGAACAGCTGATCATTCTCAAAAAAATAAAAACCGGGGTAAATAATGAACTTAACGAATTATTTTGTTAAATATTGAACCTAAAAACAAATTATTCAAAATGGTCTATTTCAATTAATGCTCATAGCATCATCAGAAAGCTTCATAGAAACAAGTTAAATGGAATAGATGCGTTGCAGCAAACTTCCCAGCACCAATCTCTGCCAGTTTTAATCCATACGCAACCTTATTTCATAGTTCCTAAAACCAAGTCTTCAATATTGGTTGACCGAACAAGGGAGCGGCTGTATCACTGCAGATGCGCGAGTCTAGATGCGCCAGTGGCGGACTGTGTGGGGAGAGGGGAGCGGGGAGCGGGGTACCTACCACGTTATACTGCAGTACCCTGCCTCCGCAAATACCCTGAACTCGGGAGTGGCCACGTCATTGTAGAGGCGCGAGGGAATGCGTCACACGGGGGGAGGTATGCTGCAATACCCTGTTGCTTTCTCCCCGCGAATTACCCGAATCACCGGGAGATGTTTTTTTAACACGCTGTTTTTCTAACGTGGGATTTAGAGCTGATGATTCTGCAAAAAAGTGCAGGTACAGATTCGGATATTGCAATGATTTTGATATAATAGGAAAATCTGCTCAGAGCTGCGAGGGGATGTGCAGGGGGGCGGGGGGGTTTAGACAAATATTTACAAGAAAATCTAATTTAAGAGCTGATGATTCTGCAAAAAAGTGTAGACGTAAGATTCGGTCATCCCAATAATTTTAAATTAAAGATTGCTCAAACAAAGGAGCGGTCGCACTCGCATCGTTGCAGAGGCGCGGGGAGATGCGTCAAATGGGGGGGGGGTTAATTCTGCAGTCTCCTACCGCGCTGTGAGAGTTACGTAACACTATAAGAAAGGTTGAAAAGGGTCATGTGCTACATATCACCCTTTGGACCCTAAAGACTTACGTAATAAATGAAATCCATGCTGTCCTGCATCTTCAATTCTCTATCTAGATCAGGAAGAGCAAAAATAATTATAAAACGTACCGCTATCCTTTGAAGAAGGCTGCTTGTGGGCGGTGTAGGTACTGGTGGCGCATTTAAGGGTCAAGAATTCCTGCGAGGTGCAGCTCGGGAAACGACTCCATCTAGGACCATAGAAAAATTTGCATTATTATGACGCTATCCAATTTTTATATGGAGCAGCTTGGGATGGAGGGCCCTTCTCCTCGAAACCGAAACGATGTGACACAAAGACGGAAATAAAAATACTTTCACTGACCTAAATCTTCTGCCAGGACTGTTAACAGGATCTAGACTGGAGGAATGCAGAGAGGCTGCTGTACATCCACCCTTAACAAACGTCACGTAAGGCCGCAATATTGTCAAGGGTGTGACGGTACATGGAAATATATGATAAGTTAAGGAACCTACAAAGACCTACAAGCCTAACAGTCCCTAGCCTACCATATACTTAGTGTGTGATAAATAAATATATAGATAAGTACAGGATGTCTGCACCATGCGACCTAAGGTAACAGACGGATAGTAGACAGGAATACCAGGTTCGGGAAGGGTACACTCACTGCCAGTCACGCAGACTCACGAGACTGATCGGAGATGGCTAAAGGTGTCTTGGCCACAGTGAGGGGTAATGAGACAAGAATATAAAATTCAAATCTGATTTATTTACAAAATGTTCTGCTTATATACTAGTTTCTCTTAACACACACTATTATACTTAATTCTATGTGTCCTATGCGTGTAATATGCAACTAAGTCAATATTTTAACTGGACCGCATGAGGCAGGCAGAGTGCTGAGTCAATGTCCAAAGGTAACATTGAACATTCTGGCGACTCTCAGGAACGGGACTCCAATTGGTACAACTCGATGGTCTCGTATGGTCTGGCCTGGCCTTGTTCAGTTTGTTGTGACGGGGTGGGCACGCTGTGTGGAATGCCGTACCGTTGTGGAGTTTGTCGCGGGTGTGGTGGGCAGTTTGTTGGTTGCTGCATAGGTGGCGTAGTCTTCCTTCTTGCTGCAATGGTGGCTTGAAATTTGTTCAATACCTGTGGGCCGAAATAAATTAAAACACATGCTAAACTTATAATGACAAGTGAGGTGCTAATGCTGGCGATGTATGTATGTGATTGTAGTTGTTTCCAAATTGTGTTGTCTAGCTGAGTTTGTAAATTTGTTTCCGAAGTGAGTAAATGGTCGAAAACTCCCTTTGACTTGTCTAAAACTAATTCTTCCTTGGATATGTCTTTTATATGTGTTGGTAGGATTTGCGTATTAATGGAGAAGTTCGTCGTTTTGGAATAAGACGCTAGTACTGTTATAGTCGTTGTCCTTTTTGCAGCAAGTATGTTGTTTAGTGTTTTAATGACACAATTCTCAGAAATATAGAGAACTCCGACATCTTGTATCGTTATTTCTTGTCTTTGGCCGTCACACACAATCGATATGGCAACCGATTTTGTTGCAATGAAGAGCCAGGTGTTTTGCATGTATAATTGTTTCCATACAACATCTGTCGAAATTTTGAAGGTCTTTGACGTGCATTGGGTGTGGGTGTCGTTCTCTGTTCTGAAGAGTTGTTCAACTATGCAATTTTTATTTAATTGCATGTTCTTGACAGCTACGGGATAGCAGACAAACTCTGTGTTACTTTGAAGGCAGTCTTTAAATTCGTCTTGATTTAATTCAAAGTAGCGCTCGTTGTTGTAATCGAAACCCATGAATGTCTGCTGTATCGTTAAACACTCGAAAGATCCATCTGTTATCCTTTCTGGAATTGGCGTTACGTGTATCAGAGTATACTTTGTGATGTCGTGTATTGGGAAGTACGCGTACACTCTTATGTGCGTAGTATTAACATTCATCTCTGTTTGTATTATCTGACCCTGAATAATTTTTAAGTTTGATGGTAGTTTTTGATTTGCCATTTGTATAATTTTGCTAATGTGTTTTGGTGTTAGTATACTGTATATAGTGGTTTTTTGTGTATAAATTTCAAGTAAGCCTTTATAATAGTCCATAATTTCGTTTATAAAATTGTTTGCTAACTCGTAGGTTTGCATTACTTGTATCTTGATATGATTTTTGTCAATCGATTTATACCAAACATTGTGGTTATTCATGAACGATATTGCTTCATTTAGTTTTGCTTGGAACTTCTCTAACTTCTTCTGGATTTGTTCTTCAGTTTGGTTTACACCTGCGATGGTGGATATCATTATCTTTGTTTGATGATTGGCAGCGTCTATAAGCTTCTGCTGATTGTTATTTAATGTTTCTATGTCCCTGTATACTTCATCATTTACTCCGAATACCGATGTTAAAAGTTGTCCCAAGAGACCTCGTTTCTTCCTAGTTTTCTTTATCTCTGTTAGGTATTCCTTTGTTGTCTCAAATTTTGCTTTTTCTTCATTTAAATGGTGATAAAATTCATTGCAATGCGTTTCATCCATGATGTATTGAGTGTCCTTACAAAGTTGTTGAAATTGTGTTGTTATTTTTTCGATCTTCTTTTGGTCTAGTTCCAAGCTTCCTCTCTCGTAATCAGTTTCAATTCTAAACGTTCCTCGATTAATAGTTGTGGTTCCAATGTCTTCAACGTATAGCCCTGGCTTTAAATTTTTTAATGTGTATGTGGGCGTAGTCGATACGGTGCCGATTAATAAAATAAGCATTGTCTGAACTAGTAAACCCTTTAGCCAACTTTTCGATGATCGTATACCTTTTTTGTTTATTGTGGCTGTTGACATGTTACATTGCGTAGACGTTTGCATGTTTTTGCTAGTTGTTTCAATTTCTTCGTTTTCGTTCACAGGGAGCGGGATCAACGTGTGAATTGATCTTTTATGACAAGCGCCTGTTGATTTTTGAAGAGTTACCACTCTAACTACACCATCATTTCCCGGGTGTACTTCTGTGATTTTTGCTAATGGCCATTTACTTGGATTTATATTGTCGTCTTTTATTAGTACTACCGTTCCAATTTTAGCATTTTCATGTGCTTGTTTCCATTTGTATCTTTGCTGTAGTTGATGAAGATAGTCTTTTGTCCAACTGTTCCAAAAATCTTTTTTCATTTTTTGAATCTGCTTCCATCTGTTAACTAGGTCAGTATTGATGTTTTCGAGCGGGTTTGGTACTCCTACTGCTTCTCGGCCAATAAGAAAATGGCTTGGAGTTAGTATTGTGTTGTCATTAATATTTTCGGTTTGCGCACACAATGGTCTTGAATTCAAACACGCTTCAATTTGGTGTAGAAAGGTTGTCATTTCCTCGTATGTTAGTGTCGAATCCCCGATTACTCGACGTAAATGATGTTTCACTGACTTTACGCCAGCTTCCCAGATGCCACCGAAATGTGGTGATGATGGAGGAATGAAATGCCACTGTGTTCCTATATTCGTCATTGCGTTTTGAAATTCCGGCGATTGCGTGATTTGTAATATTTCTTGATGTAAAAAGTTGGCTGCTCCTACGAAGTTTGTTGCATTGTCACTGTACATGTGTAACACGTGACCTCTTCGTGCCATGAATCTGCGTAGCGCAGCGATAAATGTTTCTGTTGTTAAATCTCCCACCAATTCTAGGTGCACTGCTTTTGTTGCTAAACATACAAAAACAGCAATGTATGATTTATAAGACTTGTGTCCTCTCCCTTTCATGGTTCTTGTTTGTATTGGTCCCGCATAATCCACTCCAGTATAAGTGAATGGGTAGGATTGCGTTACTCGTGCTTTTGGCAGTATTCCCATTTTTTGTGAGTTTGTGTCTGCTTTGTATCGTATGCACCTCACACATTTGTTAATTATACTCTTTACTTTTCTTGTTCCACTAATGATCCAGTATGTTTGTCGTAAATAAGCCATTGTTAATTTGTTCCCACCATGCAAAGTTTTTGTATGTGCGTCTTGTATAATTAATGACGTTACGTGATGGTTATATGGTAAAAGTATTGGATGTTTTTGATTGTAAGGCAAATTGGAGTTTTGTAATCTGCCTCCAACTCTAAGTAGTCCGTCCTCGTCTATGAACGGATCTAAAGTGGATAATGTTTTATTTTTCTTCAAGGGTTGTCCACTTTGTATGGTTTTTAATTCATCTTTGAATTCCTGTTGTTGTATCTTCTGAATTATTCGTTTTACTGTCACGTTTAGTTCATTACTAGTAAGTAGCTTATTTGTTGATTGTTTGTTTGTAAATCTGTAGCAGTAAGATAACACTCTTACCATTTTATCTAAACTGGAGAATCTATTCCAGAGATCATTATTTTCAATCTCAGTTGTAGTTGTATGACACACTTTGATTTCTTGGTTCGTCTGCGGCATACCTTTCGTGATAGGAATCTGGTTGGTTTTTAACCAATGTGGCCCGTTCCACCACAGTGAATAGTTAATCAATTTTTCCGGCTCAAGACCTCTTGAAACGATATCAGCCGGGTTATCAGCAGAAATTACATGGTTCCATTCTGCGTTTGGTAAAAGTTGTTTAATTTGAGACACCCTATTGGCTACGAACGTTTGCCACCGTTCTGGCTCTCCTCTTATCCAGCCTAACGTGATCATAGAATCCGTCCAACAAAATATCGTAATGTTCTTGCAGATAAGCGCTTCTTTTACTTTTTCCATTAAACCGGCTAGTAGCAGTGCAGCGCATAACTCAAGTCGAGGTAGAGTAGTTTTTTGTTTCTTTGGCGCCACTTTCGATTTTGCTTGTAATAATGTAACGTAGTAAATGTTATTGATTTTTACGCGGCTGTATACCACCGCTCCGTAAGCTTTTTCGGAAGCGTCGCTGAAACCGTATAGCTCAATTTCTGTGCTGTCTGTTATGTAACACCATCGTGGTATTTTAATTTCTTCTATGCTTTTAATTTGGTTTTGTAATTCAACCCATTTTTTCTGGATTATGTCATCAACAGGTTGATCCCATCCTATCTCGTTCGTCCAGAGTTCTTGTATGAGCAGCTTCATTTTAATAATAATTGGCGCTAACCAGCCCAAGGGATCGAATATTTTCGCAACTTCTGACATAATAAATCTTTTCGTTGGTTTTTTATTTTCCGTTATAGTTATCTGGAAATGAAAACTGTCTTCCCGTGGTGACCATATTATGCCCAATGACTTCCTGGACTCGTCTAACGGTAGTTTGAGCAGTTGATCGTCTTTGTCTTCCACTGGTATATTTTCCAGTAACTCTGAACTATTTGAGGACCATTTTCGTAGTTTGAAACCGCCCTTGTTTAACATGGTTATTAACTGACTCTGTAACTCTTTAGCTGCGCTTTCCTGGGAATCTCCGGATAAAATATCATCCACGTAGAAATCTTGTAAAGTAGCTTGACTTGCAATTGGGTAATTGTTTTGTTCGTCTATCGCAAGTTGTTGCAATGTTCGTACCGCAAGATAGGGGGCACTAGTTGTACCGTAGGTTACAGTTGTAAGTTCATATTCACTAATTGCGTGTTTTGGTGAAAATCTCCATAGTATCCTTTGATGTGCGTAGTCTAATTCGTTAATTTTTATGAAACGGTACATTTTCATAATATCTGCCATAAAGGCAAACTTGTGTTTTCGCCATCGTAGAAGTATAGTGGATAAGTCTTGTTGTAATCGTGGTCCTTTATACATATTGTCGTTAAGGCTTATTTTTGTGCTGCTTTTACTGCTCGCATCAAAAACCACGCGTAGTTTTGTAGTTAATGAGTCTTCTTTGATTACTGCCTGATGTGGTATGTAGTATTTTCCTGAGTTGTAGTTCGTTGTACCTACTTTTCTCATATGACCCATTTGTAGGTATTCATTCATGAAGTCAATGTATTGTTGTCGTAAATTTTCATTTTTTGCGAACTGTCGTTCTAATTGTAGTAGCCGTGCA
Source organism: Fissipunctia ypsillon (assembly GCA_947568875.1). Taxonomy (NCBI): domain Eukaryota; kingdom Metazoa; phylum Arthropoda; class Insecta; order Lepidoptera; family Noctuidae; genus Fissipunctia; species Fissipunctia ypsillon. The sequence continues at coordinate 12,335,421 of OX387666.1, read as the reverse complement.
GCGGCTTTCCTGCGTGATTCACCGTTTAAGTTTAAGTTTACGTTTGCATCTTTTAAAGAAAGTCGTACTGTGTAAGTTCCGTCTGGGTTTCTTATTGTTGTTTCTTTATAGTAGTTTTCGCAGGTCTGGTCATCATTTGTAAGTTCGTAATTTTGTGGAATTTCTTCTAATTCCCAAAATTTGGTAAGTTGTCGTACATCTTCGGTGCAAGCCACCATACTGAGTATTTTAACTCCATTCTTTGTTTCATTGGGATAAAATCCGGATAAAATCCACCCTAATTCTGTATTCTGAGCGATAATTCCGTCCCTTAGTCTTTCGAAACCCTGTAGTAATATTCTGCTGTATTCTTGGGCACCTAATATAATATCAATAGGTCCCTTTTTATAATAAGTTGGGTCCGCTACAAGTGCATTATCCAAGATTTTTTCTTGTAATTGTTGTAGATCATTCCTTGGTAGGGAACTTGTTAGCTTTGGTAGTACTATTAGCGTTACTGGTAGTTTGTAATCGCTGGAATACCTTGGTTGTAGAATAATGTTGATTGTGTAGTTTGACGTTTTTGGTTTTTCATCTCCGATACCTTTTATTTCGGCTTGGATTTTTTGTCGTGGGTATGATAACAATTGTGCTACTTCTTCAGTACAGAATGACGCTTCTGATCCTTGATCACACAATACTCTCAGCAACTGCGGCATCCCGTCATACGCGGTAGTTCTTACTATGGCAGTAGCTAGTAAAGTAGTGTTTGTAGCGTCAGTATTTGTTGCAGATAAGTTCGAAGTCGCTATATTTTGTGCCTTCTCTGTACCTGTATTTTTTGGTGCGTATTTTTTAGCGTTGTCATTGTTTTGAAACGGCCTAGATTGATGCAATAGAACGTTGTGACCCTTATGTTGACAAATTTCGCATTGTTTATAAACTGCACTCACACATTGTTTCTGATCATCGTGATTTAAGCAACGTTTGCACATTCTTTTTTGCGCGACAGCCTTGTATCGATCGTTGACGCATAACGCCTTGAAACTAGGGCAGTGATGAATAGTATGGTCGTTATTTTGACAAAACCAACAACGTTTATATTTTTCCGTTGTCTGTCTGTCCCGTGATAGTTGCTTGTTTGTATATGATGTAGATCCGTCAAAAGACTTAAGGCAATTGAAACGGTTTTCCATAAATTTCATCATCTCGTCAAAGGATTGTATTTTATTTCGGTTTTGTAGTTGATCTTCATACTTCGTATTTGTCTCTTCATCCCATTTTCTACTGACTATTCTTATCAATAGCGGGCCCCAAGACGATGTGTTTATGCGTTGATTTTTTAGTGCCTCAAGACATTCATTTACAGTGTCATGCATGTCTCGTAATTGTGCCGCGTTAGCTCGTTGCATTTTAGGCAAATCTAATAGTTTGTCAATAAATTTAGTAGCGATCATGCGCTCGTCTTCATATCTCTGCGTCAGCAACTTCCAAGCTGTTTCATAATTTATTTCGCTTATTGTTAGATGACGTATTAATCTTGCTGCGTCGCCTTTTACGTGTGTTTTTAGGTACTGCATTTTTTCTGTTGAAGAAATCGATTTATCTTCGTGAATAATTTTTCTAAATAAGTCTTGGAATGTGTCCCAAGAGTCATAGTTCCCCGTGAATATGGGAATACTTATTCGTGGAAGTTTTCCCGAGGATTTTGTCGTAATAACTTTTTCATCTGAGATTTGAAAGATTCTTTCTTCCAATAACTCCGTAGTAATTTCATAATCTTTCTGCGTTTTTTCGAAACAAGTATCTCTGAAGTAGCTGTTGTCCAGTGTACTTTCGGCCATTAGTAGTTCGATGTGAGTTTCTTCGATTTCTAGCCATTGTTTTTGTAATGTTTGTAATAGTGTTTGTAAGTGCCATATCGGCTTATTTTGTATTACAGATTCCTTAGCCTGAGATATTTTCTTAGCTATCTGTGACATTCGGAATAGCTGTATAAATAGTTTTGGGCTACTGACTCCATCCTTGTCTTCCTCTTCATCTAAAAGTCGTGGTTCGTAGACACTTTGTACATGTTGTAGCCTTTCTTCGCATTTTTCGAGGTACTCGATTCCTTCGTCGTAACATTTTTTAATGTTGTCAAAGTAGTTTGTAGTCATATACTTATGAGTTGATAACACCTCCTGTTCCTGTAGTCTTGTATGGTTTTCTTGAACTCGCTGAAAAACTTGGTATAAGGTTTTTTTTCTCTCATTGATGTATTTTTCTGTTTTTCTTGTGGGCGAGTCTTTTTTTATGTTTGTCAATACTCTTCTGATCTCGTTGTAATCCGCTTCCTGGCTCTTGATTAATTCGTTAATTTCCTGTATCTCCATTGTGCTCTTCTTTCTTCTTCCCTAACGCCCTACCCTACTCTAACAGTCAAGTCCGTACTAGTGGTATCTGCGCTCTTGTTATATTTGTGCGACTTCTCAATCAGCTGGTGAGACCCGCTTGTGGGAGGCCAGTGACCGATCCGCAACGAGAGGCTTTCCGACAGAATACCCTAGTACAATGTTCTTCAGATTACCGAAAACTGTTGCTTTGTTGAGCACACCAGCCCCCAGTTCTCCAAAATGTCAGTCTGTCAAAGTCTATCCCTACTCTGGGCAAGGGGAACCGCGTGATTCAAATGCTCGAAGGACCAAAATGTACATCCACCCTTAACAAACGTCACGTAAGGCCGCAATATTGTCAAGGGTGTGACGGTACATGGAAATATATGATAAGTTAAGGAACCTACAAAGACCTACAAGCCTAACAGTCCCTAGCCTACCATATACTTAGTGTGTGATAAATAAATATATAGATAAGTACAGGATGTCTGCACCATGCGACCTAAGGTAACAGACGGATAGTAGACAGGAATACCAGGTTCGGGAAGGGTACACTCACTGCCAGTCACGCAGACTCACGAGACTGATCGGAGATGGCTAAAGGTGTCTTGGCCACAGTGAGGGGTAATGAGACAAGAATATAAAATTCAAATCTGATTTATTTACAAAATGTTCTGCTTATATACTAGTTTCTCTTAACACACACTATTATACTTAATTCTATGTGTCCTATGCGTGTAATATGCAACTAAGTCAATATTTTAACTGGACCGCATGAGGCAGGCAGAGTGCTGAGTCAATGTCCAAAGGTAACATTGAACAGCTGCTACAATACAAAATCCCCAAAATCTAAAAAATCCTTATTCTACTTCTTTTCTCGACCACTCCATTGATTTAGTTCCGTCCATTTCTCGACTAATCCACTGATTCAGCGTCAGCAGGATTCAGGATGCTACCAACAATGCCGACAGGGTACGTAATCTAAAAAGTAATTACTTACCTTATGCAGGCTCAAAGACGAGAAATATTGCACCGAAAACTCCGCAGAACCTAAAAGAAACTAACCTAGGTCTAGGAACACACCTTTGTCTCTCACCCAGAACAGCAAGCCTCTGCTAGCCGCCAGCACCCATCTGCGGACCGAAGGACCAGCACGTCTGGCTCGGTGCACGGTCGGCGACGCACTGTTGGTTGCAACGGGCGATGCGGCACGGGTGCTAGATGACTTAAATGCAGCGCGCAGGTCACGTAGCCCGATCGATAGGTTCTGCGGCAGCTGTGGGCGGTGAGATGCCTAGGTAATATATTATGTAGTGAGTTATGTAACTGAGGGAGACCAAAGGAACTGCGTTGTAAGTAGGTACCTTAAGGACGTGGGCCTTGATAAGATTTAATTGAGGAGGGTCTCTGAATTAGTTTTGGGCTTAGGGGGTTGCATCAACCTAATTCATCATCATATTCAGCTTATAATGTTCCCACTGCTGGGACACAGGCCTCCTCTTTCTGTGAGAGGGCCTGGGCCGTAGTCCACCACGCGGGCCCAGTGCGGGTGGCGGATGTCACATGTCTTCGAATTTTTGGTTCTAGGACATGCCGGTTCCCTCACGATGTTTTCCTTCACCGTTTTGAGAGCAGTGGTGATGAAATAATTTACACAAAGTAAAGTGCCTGCTTGGTTCGAACCCGCGACGTACAACTCGTAAGTCACGGCCGCTACCACTGGACTACCACTGCTCTTCCAACCTAATTCACCATTAACTGAAAATGCAACTTGAATAAGCATGCCTACAGGGTGAATTTTTGAGACGGGGCAGTAAGGGCAGGTGCCAGCGCGGATGGTACCATGATCGTTGTAGCTATAGGGAAACGCTCTTAGGAGGCTGTCCTTAACTTTTTGAGTAATTGCTAACCGCATTGCATTGTAAAACGTGGCTAAAAAATTAAAGTAAATAGTTTGAATTTGCACTTTTCAAAGTTTATTTTCATTAGAAAAACATACTGATCGCGTAAGACATAATAAATAAAAAGAACCGTCGATTTTTCTTTGCGAAAACCCGAAATAAAAGCTGACTGAAAAATAATGGTTTTTATTTTGAAATTCACAATACTTTATCAATTAGATAATTTTCTTTTCTTATGAAGTAGCCTATGTTGTAAAACATCGTGATGAGGAATGATCAAGTTCAAAATGTAGAGGAAAAGTTTTTTGCGATATGTGGCTTTTTTAGTACTTACTCTATCCTCAGTTGGTCCAAGAAGAGATTTTTAATAATCCATATACATAAGACTGCATCGATTGGCATTATAAAAATAAAATGGTGGTGTTCTAGCTCCAGCTCAGTCCTAAGCTTTTTTGTCTTCTACTTAATCAGAAATTTTATAGTAAGTAGGTATTTACTCTTTTTTACAAAGTTTAGTTTTAATACAGCTTTTAAATCTTATAATGGGTAAGTTTCATATGTCAATGGGAGCATAATCACGCATGTAATCCCCAAAGGGTTAGGCCACAGACTAAGTACCTAGGGTTAGGCACAGGTGTATTTAAGTACACCCACATTTCACCTGTTATTTTTGAGAGATGTCAATGGGAAGTTTGTTGAAAATCATATACAATATTGACCCATGAACGCGATATATAGCCAAATTGTCACCCAATTTTTTATTTAAATTCGATATATTTTTATATACATACAATATATTTTCAAATATGAAATGTGAGGCTACTACTAGAAACTACTACAAGACTATTTACATTCGATCAATGGACAACTTTAGAGAGTACCTACATCGTTTACTTTGACAAAGTTCGCCAAAAAACTGACGTTTGATTTAAATAATGAGGGAAGTGTTTTCGGCGAATAATACAATCTTGTGATTATTCCTTAGGTACATGATAAGGTACCTAAGACATTAATATAAATAAATTAGAAACGCAAGAAAGGACCTAGAATTGAACCCTCCGGACAACCACGGTGACGGCAGCTAGAGCTACAACGGTTAAGGTACCAGCACTTGCCGCCCCATCTCACAAACCCACCCTGTGTATAGGTAGGGGTACGAGGTATAATAATTAATATCTACCGAGATACTTAATTTAGATTTCAGGGTTTCATTTTGTCCCTTACCTCCGTCTTTTACCCTTGTGCTTTTAGAAAATTTTGACAATCTAGGTAATGACCTAGGTTGCCAAAATTCTGATAAATACGGTAGAAATACCATCAATCCCTCTCCAACAAAGTGATTTAAGCCAAAATTCTATAATTTATTTATTTATTTATTTTAAATAGAACGGCCGAAGCCAATTACACTATTTAACATTTAATTTATTTAACCCAGTTATGTATTCTTCTCACAAAAAATCAAACATTCTGATAGTATCACCTTCCATTCATCCGCAAACATATCAAAACTTGTGTTTGAGTCCAGGAAGCGTTAATAGCGGCTAGTGTCCGAAGAATAGGTGACTTGGAGTGTGCAATAGTACGGCTACTTGGAACAGCCAGTAACCGGTGCTTTCTGCCACGACAGTAATTGTCTGGGACAAATAGATTCAGATTTCATCATCGATAATCCCTCTAATAATTTTAAATATTACAGTCATCTGCTCCCGCGACCGACGTTCTTTACTTTGATTTCCAAAAGGCGTTCGACAAAGTCAACAATGACGTATTGCTGTCAAAGCTCAGTGCGATAGGTGTTGCTCCGGGACTTCTACGGCTTCTTGCAGATTATTTGAGGGACCGGCAACAATTTGTCAGATTAGGTTTATACGAGTCACTCCCATACCACACTCGCTCGGGTGTGAGTCAAGGTTCGGTAGTAGGCCCACTCCTTTTCATTTTGATGGTTAATGACCTCCCTGATGTGGTTGCGAGAGCCAGGTCCCTCTTATATGCTGATGATTTAAAATTATTTTATGAAATAAAATCTGAGCGCGATTGCCAAGCTCTGCAATCAGACATTGATGCAGTATATAGGTGGAGTTTAAAAAATAAAATGGAATTCAATAAGTCAAAATGCTACGTGATGTCTTTTGGTCGAATGCGGCACCCAGTCAACTTTCCTTACAAACTGAATGGAGATACAATTACAAGAACTGAGTCCATGAAAGACCTGGGAGTCATATTCGACCGTAAGCTCACGTTTCACGATCACATCACATCCACTGCAAAGGAGTCCTTCAGGCGCCTTGGCTTTGTTTTAAGAAACTGTCGTGACTTCCACAACCCCCACGTTATCAAGCTTATTTTTGGGGCATTGGTCCGTAGCAAGCTTGAGTCTAGTGCATGCGTGTGGAATCCTTGTGAGAAGCAATATGTGTTGGCTTTAGAGAAAGTACAAAAAGCATTCCTCAGATATCTTTACAAGCACATGTACGGGTTTTATCCCTTCATGTATCCCACTAAATTTCTGTTTGGTTGCTTAAGTTTCAACTCTCTAGAATCTCAATCCTGATCCGCAGTCTTTGACGGCTGCTTGTGATTGGCCCTCTCAAAGACTCAGATTGACAAACTGGGCCGTTGATTGGTTACAGACAAACATTGGGATCGAGATATAATATATTATAGAAAGCGGTCGTTATACAAATGCAGCAAGCATCCAGCCATCGGCCTGCTACTAATAATAATGAATAAGTACCTACATATAATTTTTAACTGACTGCCTCGTTGGTCCAGCAGTTGCAAACGCTACTGCTCCTGGGTTCAATTCCCAGGTAGAGCAGTGTTATTGGGTTTTTCCATTAGGAATTTATCAGTAGCAGCCCGGAGTCTGGGTTTATGCACGGTTAATGGCAATAGCCTCACTCCCTATTACATGGGACTTAAACATAACTGGTGAAATGTGGGTGTACCTACTACAGGTACACCTCTGCCTAACCCTGATTACAGGCGTTTTGTTATGTATAATTTTTAATGAACCCTGATAGAAACCAATCTAAACATTCCTGCTTTTACCTCTAAGCCAAACATGCTTCTGTCAGGAGTAGGTTCGCACCCACGACCTCACGCTCGCCGTTCCTAAATAACCTCTTGAACTTTAAGTTTTGTTATATTATATTATCTACGTAAATAACACTAACATCATGAATGTGCTTGTAATCAAGAATGCGCGTGCAGTATTCAGTAATTAATATTTATAGACCAATGACATAATTGTTATCATTATGATATTATTTTCGGTTTAAAGAACTTTATTCTTTATTTTTGCTCATTGAGTACCGTAATCTTTTCAAATTTTTCGTCATGGGTGTCGTTTTCATAGTTTTCGAGGGTGCAAATTATATAAAATATCTCTGCTTTTCTAATGCCAGCAGGGGCCCATTCATTAAATTTTATGAAACGTCAGAAGCTGGGTGCGCGGTTCCAATTGGTCGTTTCCTGTAGAGAAGAACCGACAAGAAAGTCCACGGTTACGCTTTTAAAAATAATTGGCTTTTATAATGTTTCCAAATTAGTGTTATTAAGTATGGGAGGACAGTGTAGGCCTGTCAACAAGTAACAGACGGACTCAACGAGCGAGTCAGACAGTCAATAAAATGCGTACTTTTATAAAAAACTAGCTGTGCCCCGCGACTTAGTTCGCGTGAAAGTCGTAAGATAGGTACACAATATACTGAAATAACAGCCACATTTTAATAAAACTCCCTGCTCTCCCGACCCGCCGCGTTGCATCGCTCGCCCGCGCTATTTGTTCACAATTTCATGGGTTTTAATTTTTTTACGCGGAACCCTAATTATTATTTTGCTAAAATAATTAACACCAGTTGTCTGCTAGTAAAAGTCCCGTTAAAATCGGTCCAGCCGTTTCGGAGATTAGCCGGAACAAACAGACAGACGACAAAAATTTCCAAGATAGTTTTTTTGTTTTATGTTCCTACCTTCTATACTTTCATATGCATTTAGTAAAAAGCTGTCATTTTGACATTACAAACAGACACTTCAATTTTATTTATTTGTATCTATTATGTATGTATAGAATAGATTATAGTATGATTTAAGAATAAAATATGATATGATTAGAAATCAAACAAATTCAATTGTAGCTTTTACAATCAATATTTATTATTTACATCAGTACTTACAATCATTAACAACAAACAAAACGCGATCTCCATTTTTATTGTAACAATTTATTTTATGTGGAGAGATTAAAAATATATATATGTACCTATGTAATATAAAAATATTTTTAAATTCATGTTTTTTGAAGGGCTTTATCTGGAGATAAAGGTACTTAGTCTAAAAGCAAGTAAATTATAAGTTTTCAGTTTATACTGATTCTCTATTTTCAGTCAGCCAGTGTCCACTTATGTTTTTTTTATGCAAAAAGAACGTAAGTAAATAGACAGACGCTCATTAAATACCAATATAATTAATTATTTAAGATCACGCAATGAAAAGCTAGCTTAAACGACAAACATAAACAAGAATTATTTGTTTTTTAATCCTCATTTACACAATTCCAGTCTTTCGCAGAGTGTCTATTCACATGGTATGAGTTACTAATAGAACTATATAATATCTAAAACCGCTAAGAGCCATGTATTTTGGGTTTAACATTTACAGGATAACAATAATATTGTGCATGATATAGAACATTAACTAAATGTGACAGAGTTGTTACTGCAAAACAAATATCGTCATTGCAATCCTTAAAAGAAAGTCGAAAATAAATATCCTGAGACGCAGATTTCTGCTTTGACGGACTCTCGGGCTAATTGCAATTTATTCATTTATTTTCAACTTTGTCAAAATTACCACAAGGTCAATATTTGTTTGGCAGTAACAGCCGCGCTGCGCCTCGCCAGATGTACGCCGGCCGGCCCTGAGGTATGCAAGAAAATTTTACTTTACTATTTTAAATTCAGCTAGTACTTAACATATGCAAAATGGATACAATAATGACATGGAAGAATGAGGTGACAAGGACATATTCCTAACTATTAACAACAATAATTCTTAACATTTACTTCTGAATTACATATGTAAATCCACATGGCATGACTTTAGTTATAATCAATTTTTTTTAAACATTATATAAAAATATTATTAGACTTCTAAGCATTTCAAAACTATAGTCGCGTGATTATAATTCTTGATTTTTACTGAGATAATTAATGTAGAAATCAAGGATTCATTCATACATGTTCATGCAATTATAATAATTTATGAATATATTTGCACAGCCATTAGTACAGGATTTACAACATAGAATAATATTTTTAGGAGCCATGATAGTTTCAGCCAGGGTCGTGGGATGTTCGAAAGAGTTACCATGGCCCCTGGCACAGGCAACTGAAGGAACACGGGTGGGTTTTAGTCAGTAAAAGTCTGACACGCCCTCCCGCTCCGCCCAGAGCGGGAGAAGTCATTTGATGATTTCCCACCAAAAAAAAAAGGAGTCCTGTAGTTTGCATGGTAGCATTAAATTGCTTTGCAGTTTGGCAGATGCTATGTGAACATAAAAATGTATCATAATGGATTAAATAAATAAAAATAAAAAAATAAAAAAAATTATATTATATTTATATATATTTTAGTAAGTGTTCATAGTACCAGATGCCAATGGCACACTTGGAATTAATAATAATATTGGCTATTTCTCACCCAAAGTTAAGACTAAAGTTGATAAACCTCAAATGGCCTTTATAATATAAAATTGCTTATTATTTATACCCTTAAAATTGGAATATAATAATGCTATAAATTGATGACAACCATATATCTGACATTAGTTTACACAGAAAAACGAAATTAACCTGCCCCCAGCGCCCAGCCAATAAATTGATGAATCATCTATTTGTCCATTGATAATATCGGGTTGTGCAATTAAATAAAAAACAAAAACGAATATAGGTTTTCAGTCATATAAATAAGACTGAAGCAGTACGGGCACAAAAACATTTGTCGTATTAATCAGACTGGGGCGGTCAATAGGTTAATGTCTTCTAGGACACTCCCTAATATCTTTGTCTTAAGCTAATCCCAACTAATGTTCATTCTACATAAACCTTACACATACTATGTACATAACTAACATCAATTATTTACATAACATTCAGTTGTTACAGCAGTACAGCATAATGCAAGCTTTGAGACATTATTTTGCTTACACACAATGATTTCTAAGCAACTACTACGTTATTGAACCATCAAAATTATTGTACTCCATGGACTTTTCTTTGGTTAGCACACTCAAACAATATCACATATTGTCGGCGTGCCGGCATCCTGTTATTTATGTTTACGGTTCTCGTGCTCAATAGCTCTGGCTTCAGATGCAATCTGTCTCTCCCTGTTCAATATTCCATCTAACTGGTCCGTGAACGCATCAAAGGAGAACTTGGTCTCAAATCTCTTGAGACCTGCTTCACCAAGTTTTTGACCTAACTCAGGATTTAATACCAATTTGCTCATGGCATTTGCAAAGGATTTGCTGCTCGGCTCACATAAGAACCCTGTCACTTCATTTACAATTGTTTCTGTAGGTCCTCCACTGTTCACTGCTATCACTGGCTTCTTGAAATACATAGCTTCTAGGGGAACAATGCCAAAATGCTCATTTGATGGAGTATAAACCAAAGCTCTGCAGTTGTACAAAAGAGACACTTTCTCATCATCTTTGGGAGATTTCATAAATGTAATCTTATCTTCTATGTCCAACTCTGACACTAAATCAGTCAATTCTATATAGTGCTCCATATTTTCTAAGTTAATTGGATCAAAGCCTCCAGCCATTATTAAATGCACTCTGTTCCAGTCAGCCTCATTCAAAACATGTTTTAAATGCTCAAATGCTCTTAGTGCTAGCTGCAGATTCTTTTTTCTTTCATATCTATTTATTGACAAGAATATAAACTTGTCAGTTCCTACTGGAACAACCTCTTTCAAGGGTTTTGGTGTAGTTGTTCTGAAGAACTCAGTGTTTATAGATGGGTAGCAGATATCAGGTGTATCTTTGATTCCCTGAAATGCATCTTGGTACACTCTGGCAGTATATTTACTATTAACTAGCACTTTATCTGCTTGTGCTGTTGTCAATTCCTCGAGCCAGTTCAATGGCGCTCTGTATATCTTTTTCAAAATGCCTCCTTCAGCAGACAATAGTTTATCAGGATGATGGCAATAAAACACGACGCGGTAAGGTCCTCTGGCCATTTTCAAGAATGGAATGCATAGAGATATGAGGTCGCAGAATATGAGCGTTGGCTCTTCAGCCGGTATGACGTACCATGCCATGTAAACAGCTGCGTAAACCATGCGGACGTAGGCACAAGCAGCTTTGAACCTACCGAATATAGAGCGCGGTATCCAGTCGCCTACAACAGATACAGGAAAAGTACCATCTCTCGTCTCCGCAAAGCAGTGCGAGGGATCATGATGATTCGTGTAAAACGCTACTTCGTGGCCCTTGTTCTTGAAAGCCAATGCGGCATCCAAAACTAATCGTTCAGCGCCACCAATACCCAAATCCGGGTGTAGAAATATTATCTTGACCATTATTGCACCAGTTTTAATGTTTTACCACGTTATTAAAATCATTGAACCGTGCAAAATTAGAAACGACAATTTGTAAATACGGAAAAATTATTATTGAATGACACCTTGAAACTTGAAGTTTATCAGACTAGAGACTAGTGTTGCCCATACTGATCCATAGAAATTGATATAAATCCTGTAACCAAATAGTTACCACAGATGTCAATAAGACAGTCGGCAATACCATGAGTCTTAGTCGACTTATAAATCAGTAGCACGCTTCATTTTATAATTCAACTATTCTTTCGACGTTCAAAAATTTTTTTAAATAGTTTTATGATTCTTCTCAATAGTTTCGGATAATAGTAATTCGATTTGCCTAGAAAGCATACTTAGTATTACTACTTAGTATTTTTTATAAATTCACAAAGCACCTGTCGTGTTTGTATCGACTACGACTAGCATCGTGATTGTCGAAATAAATGATCAGTCGTCGTTTGTTATTGTTGCCGGCAGGAATCGTGAGAACAAATTCCACATGAATTGTTGCCGTTGTCAGCGGGCTCTTGTATTCTGTTTTCTACTTGTACATAAATAAGCTTGATCTTAAATTAACCTCATTGCCCCTGCCCGTGTACGAATTTCCGTAATATATTATAATAAGGAAATAAGATTCGTAAGGTTTAAAAGTGGAGTTTGTGCTCACGACTCGTGCCGGCAAGTATATAATTATGGAATGAATCAGAATCACTTCAGTATTCAAGGGGTAGGCGTGCTGATAATACTATACGGAGTGTTAGGCTGATGGTTGAATATACGAAAATGGTGGATCCGTGGGGCCCCGTCTGCTCCTGTTTAGGTCCAATAACAAAACCCAGGCCATACGGAATTTTCTAGACTTTTTTTTAATTCTTTTCGAAATTCGTCGTTGCACAAACTTCAAACGTCAATAATTTCATTTAAAAATAAGCCTCGTTGGTCTAGTGGTCGCACGCGCTACTGCTGAGCGTGAGGTCCTGGGTTCGATTCGCAGGACGGGCAAAGTGTTATTGGGTTTTTCTATCTGGAATAACTCATTAGCAGCACGGAGTCCGGATTTGTACCCGGTAGAGATGGCAATAGGTTCGCCCCCTATTACATGGAACTTAAACATAACTGGCGAAATGTGGGTGTACTAGAGAAACACCTGTGCCTAACTCTTCGGGGAAACAATGCGTGATGTTATGTTATGTTAAAAATAACAAATCTGGACACATATTTTTTTTTTATTTTCATCTAGAATAATTTGTAGTATCATAAAAATTCGTATTAGACGCAGATGATTGTTAGAAAATTAAATACGAGCCTACACTTTTGCCCAACTTTGAACTGCGTTTTTGTTGATCCCCGGTGACACCTCGAGGCGTCAGCAGAATTCAGCAGGTTAACCCATGAGGCTCTCATACAAAACCGCGATGCAACGCGAATTCGCAGTTTTGTGTGTGAGCCCTTGACATGCTGAATCCGCTGAAGCCAAAAGGTGTTCCTGGATTAAACAGGTTAAAAAAACTAAGAGTGAGAGCAGTTCTAAGCAAACATTAGGTACAAATAATTTGTGTAAATGAATGATGAAAATTATTATCTGAGTGTTTTCTTTATGTATCCTTGTGGATAACTTATTTAAATCCACCAATCATTTTTAACACTTTTACATGTAAATAAGTAATTATTAACGATATGCACTACGCAATAGTAGAATTCCGTCACACCTCACATTCCACACCATATTCACAATTTTGCTTTTCGCAAATTTATAGTTCCATGAAAAAAGGCCCGGGTAACATAATAAAGGGTCTTTCAACAAGGACGGGTCGATGTTAAAATTGAACAAAACAAGATGTGTGTGAGATATTAACGAAATTTATTTTTTATTTAAAAGGCCCATTTATGCCATTATGGATGGAATATGACATCGTTCAAATGTCCGCCGCGGCTTCGTATGGTGGCACGAATCCGAGAGGTCCAATTTTTCATGACTCTGCTGCATAGATCCGGCTGAATCCGAGCCTGCGTTATGTTGGCTTTCAGGGCAACGGTCGAATGTGGTTTATTGGCATAGACCTGCGACTTCAGAAAACCCCACAAGAAAAAGTCTAGCGGAGTCAAATCACACGATCTTGGTGGCCAATTCACGTCACCTCTGCGAGAGATAACTCTACCCTCAAACCGTTCATGCAGAATGTCGATTGTGTCGTTCGCTGTGTGGCAAGTAGCGCCATCTTGCTGGAACCACATGTCATTCACGTCCATATTGTTCAATTCAAGCCAAAAGAAATTGTTTATCATTGATCTGTAGCGCTCGCCGTTGACGGTGATGGCCTGGCCAACGTCGTTTTCGAAGAAGTACGGACCAATGACGCCGCCACACCAAAATCCGCACCAAACAGTAACTTTTTGTGGATGCATTGCCACCTGGTGAACCTCATGTGGGTTGTGGTCATCCCATATACGGCAATTTTGCTTATTAACAAAACCATTCATCCAAAAATGTGCCTCGTCGCTAAAGATTATTTTTCGGCCAAAATCGGGGTCCTCTTCCAAGCGTTCCGATGCCCATTCAGCGAACACACGGCGTTGTCTATGGTCATTAACTTTGAGCTCTTGGGTCAGTTGGATCTTGTACGGATGCAGACCCAAGTCCCGACGCAAGTCGCGTCTCCAAGTTGAGGTCTGCGAAAGGCCGAGTTCTTGAGCACGGCGAGAAATCGACTGCCTCGGAGTCTCCTGAACACTCACGTACAGCGGCGATGTTCTCGGCCAATCTGGCGTTCCTTTGACGTAAAGGTGTTGGTTGGTTGTTTACCGAACCGGTCGTCTCAAATTTAGTCACCAATCGTTGGAGAGTGGACTTTGGAGGGCCACCGCGTCTGCCGTAAAATGGGCGCAATGCGCGCAACGTTTGCACTAACGAACACTCATTTTGATAATAAAGTTTTATCATTTGCACATGCTGCTCAACCGTGTAACTTGCCATGGTGATTTGGCATCACTGACTGCATAATATACAACAGATTTTACAGATCCCACCAAAATAGTATGGCTGCCACAGACTGTCAACATCGACCCTATTGGAAAACCTAACAGAATTAGGGCTGATTTTTCAATCATCAGATAACTTTTATCTGGGGAATATGTTTGACGTTTTGACAGCTTTTGTATAGAAAATGTGTCAAACCGCCATATTTATTCCTCAGGTAAAAGTTATCTGACGATTGAAAAATCAGCCCTTAAAATAATAATTATAATATGGCCATATGTAAAAAAAATATATATGATCATAGGGCATCAAAAAATTCGTTCGCATCGTTGTCAACAGGAAAAGTGCCCAAAAGGCTGGCAGCATTACCACGTTGTATGGCGATGCTGATTCTTTGGCCAAAGAATAGGCCAGCCCTTTGGTCACGTGAAGAGTCGACCAACCGCTTGGCGATGACTCGGAAAACCAAGTGGGCACTCGGACCCCATGGCCCTAGAGTTTCAACCCCAAACGGCTCAACTCCCAAAACGGTCCGAATATTTTCGCCGTTTGAAGTTTTCCGCATCTACAGCAGCCGCCCCAGCACAGCCCGCCGTACTAGGAAGATGGGATGGCGCAAGGGTGTCGACACATGTTGCGTCCCACATCAAGGCCTGCCTAACTTCCAAGGCATTATGGTCATTCCGTCTGGCCTCTTGCCATCGTCGCGTGCCAAGCCGTTGGGTTCTAAAACAGCTGGCACCCCCCGGCGGTGACAAGAGTACGACGGATAATGTTATTAATGCTGGCGTGCCGTGCTATTCGGCCTGCGCTCTTACTACAAGACAGGACATGATGTCCGAGGCAGTCAACGGCTTCACCGCACTGGCAGCGATGTGGAGCCCCACAAGGAGCGCCCAGACGCAGACAAGTAGCGAGCCGGAAGGTGGAGTCACCCAGCAAAGTGCCTATGTTGGGTGACAGTAGTGCTTGAAGCCAGAGGCCCGACTCTCATTCACCCACAGCACAGTGGACGTATTGATAAGATTATTCCGTACCAACCTGCAGAGCGGCTCATCCCACTGTCTCTGGGAAGATGGGTTCACGGGCCGATCTGTATCCGGGCAAGCCGCTATCCAGGTGTTCACCGCATCACTCAAGCACGGCACTTTAGAGGCAACCAGGGCTAAAATTTCCCCGGTCAACTATTCTAGTTGCTTTAAAAGAAATTGTGCAAATTGCATACCGTTAGATCGGGCATGAACCAAAGATGTTTTTCTAGAATTAAAACTGCTCTATCACTCTTAGTTTTTTTTAAGCGCAGTTCAAAATCGGGCTTTCGGTATTTTTTTTTTTTTTTTTGTTAATTCGTTACGTTAGTAGTTTATGGTCTTGTATTTAATTTTTTAGCAATCATCTGCGTCAATCACGATTTTTTTAAGATTCTACAATTATTGTAACTGGCAAATTTTTTAAAAGAAAATAAAAAATGTAATAAAAACGCCGACAGACACTACCCACCTACGTCCGACGACCACGTCCTACGTCGACAGACTGAATACTATATAAAGTAATACTGAACACCGACAAGACTTTACTTCAACTGGACTCTTCGCCGACAGGCACCCCGATGTTCGGTTTGGTTAGGTTCCTTTAAACCCTCCACACAGAAATAGGAACCCCGCGTAGCGGGGCTCCGTCGATCTGCTATCAGACATAAGGTATTAATGTACCTAGATTATGTATGTATATTATGCCCTGTCGGCGAAGAGTACCGTCGAAGTAAAGCCTTGTCGGTGTTTAGTTGTACACTCGCGCGTGCCATTGTAGGTAAGTAAGTAATAAAATAAGTTGCCAGTTTTGTTATTTTAAAATGAAATTATTGAAGATTGAGCAATGATGAATTTCGAATAAAATTTCAAATAATCCGTGGTGTGATAGTGGGCCTAAACACGTAGCAGACCACCCCTCGGATCTGCTATTTTCGTATGTTCAACCGTCTGCCTAACACCATGTAGAATTTTAAATTATCAATCAACTTATGAATGACTATTTGTTCATTGGGTTGCTGGTTGCAAATTTTGCTCAAAATAATTAAAAATCAGATTATTGTTAACTTCACCACCCACTTCCTGGAATTATTAAAAAGGGAAAAAACAAACTATAAAGATAGTACCTTCAGCAAAATACATTTCATTTATTCCTTCATAATCACGATATTATTATAAAAGTAAAAAAGAAAAAATAATAAAATAAAATGGAAACACCATCTGAATCAAAAACAATCATCATCAAACATACATTGCAAATTGTAAAATAAATATTATGCTGAAGGCTATTTTGGTTTAGTTAAGTTACAGTTCATCCTTCCTTTCAATTTTGACAAGATCAACATGGAATGTTAATGTAGCAGACTTTGGTATCTTGGGTGGTGCTCCAGCCTCACCATAGGCCAAATGAGGTGGAATGACTAGTTTCCTTTGCTCTCCTTCACACATGCCTATCAAACCTTGGTCCCAGCCCTTTATAACTTGTCCAGAACCCAAAGTGAAGGTAAGGGGGTTGCCTCGTGGAATGGAACTATCAAATTCAGTGCCATCGTCTAGGGTACCCTGAAAATGAGAGACATTAATGTCTTAGTGCTGAATTAATACTTGAACAGACGACCCTCTGACTGAAATTACATCTGGCTTATGCAAGTTGTTGATATACAAATCATGTAGTCTACGTGCCACATAGATAATTCGTACTTCATGTAATGTATGAGTATGACCATGGCTGCTTCGTAAGAATAAATAAGTAGGTAATAGTAGTTACCGTATAATGCATATGCAAAAGGTCTCCTTTTTTGCTTTTTATTGGACATTCACTGGGTCTTTTTTTAACCCCAATTTGCATTTTTTTAGGGGCCGAGTCTGCTACGACATGAGAAATTACACTCATAAAAATCAATACAAAGAGTGTAATTTTGCAAAGTAATATTATTGCTGGCTTATTCATATTTCTTATTTAGAAATAATCTCACGTGTCGACACACTAAAATTACTAACAGACCAATACTTAAAATATTACACGGAAAGTAACCAAGTCTACGAAGCCAATCGAGTCAACTCGCGTCAATTTTGCTGTCAAAGTAAACCAAAGAGAACAGTAGAAGAAAAGGGAATAAATATAGTGTTGAAAAGTATAAATAGAATTATTTAGCGTAGCAGCACAGACAAATAGTATTATTATTCGAATACAACACTAGAGTGGATATTTTTTTTACAAATTTTGACGATTTTGACCTTACCGATTGGTTACCATTGATTTGTAGCAACTTGGTAGGTAATGATGAAATAAAACAAGAGTAGTAGTGTAGAAATAGGAACGTATCTTTTTCCGTTTTTTGTTTTTGTGGAATGGCATCTCGCAGTTCAACCTATAGGAGGTTGTCGACTGCTTAACCGGGTTTTCCTGTGGATGCCTCAATAAATTAAGGCCTCCAGCCAGGCTTAAAACTAAGACTAAAAACTAAGCGACTACACGCTAAGGGCACCCCCTGTGGGGTACGGACCTCGGCTTAGGGCGTCGCTGGGAGAGGACAGCAATGGGACATGCTGGATCGGATTAAGAATATATTTTGCCGTACACACAACGAGCTTAAGTGCAAAATCTCAGGGGCTGAAGTAGTGCCAGTGCTACCATGATGGCGTCGAGCGATCGTCCAATAAGAACGCGCCTACAAGACTGTAAGTACCTAAAAGAAACGAGACAGATGCGCGCGCGCGAGATAGCATTAACGTAAATATAACGCGTTCGCAGCGCGGGCGGTCTACTACATTTCTATGCGATGCGTGGGTTGAGGATGATGTAGCGATGCGTACCTCACAGATTATTTTGTCAATCGACTAGTTAGTCTGTGGATTCCATACTTCCCTACTTGCTACATATTAGTAGGTAATCTGTGACTTGCTTCTTGCTTGGAGTACTACTTAGTCAGTACCTCCGCCAGGAGTATTAGTGTTCTGTGGTCAGTACTACTTAATCTGTGACTTTGTGTTGCTTGGTAAAATATTGGTGTGATAGGAAATCATCATAATTATCGGCAAAATTAAATAAAGGTTTATCGATAAAACTCTCGCAATGACGACTGAAAACTATGTACTGGAGAAATACAAGAAATTCCTACTCAATAGAGTAACATCAACTTCAGTCATTCTGGAAAGTATTGAGAATTGTTTACAAACTGAAGATAAAGCTGCCAAACATTATTTTCACAAAATTATGGTAAGTTGTTTATAATATTGCCATAGGTGGGTTCGTGAGTTTGTTTGTATTACTAGCAGACTAACAGGCTTGGTCGGTTTGGTTTTTGGCACAGTTGTTCTATCTCACGACGCGCGATTCGCGAATAATCTATACATCTCTAAGTTACATTCAAATGTTCTTGCGTTTTTTGCAATTTTCAGGTCAGTGTCTAGTTGCATCGGGACCAAAATTTGATTTGCGCCTAAAACTCGTTTAAAACCTTTTGATTGGTTGAAACTAGTTTTAAGTAATGCTTGAATATTGAGTGACATTCTGTAATATGACCACACAACTAAGACCAACCCGCAGGTACTTCATGAGATAGAACAACTGTAATAACTTATAATATGGTCTTCTCATAAACAAACTGTCCTGTAGTGAAATATCCTCATCCCCATAAAACACATCAAGATATAGCTAAAATAAAAAGTAATAATGACTAAATAAAATAATTTTTATCATAAAATTACCATATCCCGTATAACATATGTAGTACATACTAAAAACTTTACATTTACATCAACCCAAATGGTGATTTATTCAACTACTTACTTATGTTTTCAGATTCACAACTGGCAGGATACTTTGCATGAACTGTTTGACAGGCTATCTGGATACTTTGGCACAGTCTTAATACCTGTCAAATGTTCAGCACAGTGCGATATAGCCACATTCTACATCTCCAATTTAACTTTAGTATCGAAAATTATAAAATTTGACTTCATGTTTCCATACAACAGAAACATGTTCAGCATAGACATACTTTTTAATGATAAAAGTTCGACAGATTTCTTTGGATCGATGACTACAGTTGATGAGATTGTCTCCGGTGTAGTAAGCCGAAGGTTCAATGAGAAATGTGAGCTGGACTTATCTAATTTCTGCGATGATCCTGGTAAGTCAATATTTAAAAATAAGTTATGAATGAATTTCTGAGACTTCCTAACTTGAGATTTAGTATCTACTTGATAGTGCTATTGGTTGATTATCTTGTTTCTAAAAACTCGGTTGAGGAAGAATTGTACTTAATTAAGTAACTTGGTTGGACTAATAACTAGAGACAGTTTATTTGTGAACCTCAGAAACTGGTAATAAAGGAGAAATGCTCACGGTAGATTTAAGGCTGCAGTCTTGCAAAATTCACTCGCGGCAAATTCTTTGCGCAACTTTGTATTCTTTTCTAAACAAACGTAATGAAATAATATGAAATATTATTATTGCACATAAGCTTATATTTTTTAAGTTCATCTAGGTCTAAGATGAACTTAAAAAATAACTAGCGATTACATATTATTATGGTTATTTATGAGCAATAATAATATTTATTAAATAATTTGCTGCAAGTGATTTTTGCAAGACTACAGCCTTAAGTAAACACATTAGAGTAGGTACACTTAAAACTAAATGCCTTACATTTCTTTTCCAGAATTTACAAATAAGAAAATATATTTTTACAAAATATCTCTCCTTGCCAACTTTAAAATACTGATGCTCAGAATGGGCAGAGACACAAAGATGCTAAACTTAAGCAATAATAATTTAAGGTACAAATTATACTATTCCATCTTTTTTATATTGTGTTACATCTATACATAATAATTATTATAAATTAAAATCACTTTTCATGTCTGTCTGTGCAACTGCATTGTACCTCTTCTTAACTACGCAACGGATTTTGATGCGGTTTTCACCACCATTCATTTAGATTCCGGATGTTTTATGTGTATATTACATTGATATTAAACTTACGTATAATAATGAAATCTCGATGATTTTTCTCGTCGTAAAAGTCGTGAAAGCAAGGGCGGGTCGATAGTTATAACATAAAGAAACAATATTACAAAGCGTTTATAGAAAACGGTTGATTTATTGCAGAAAGTAAATATACCAGCACCCTAATTGCGTAACACTATCAATCACAATCTAATCATTTTGAAGTAAATTGCTTATCCATTGCTTCATATGTTCTAAAAATTTGTTTGCTCAACAACGTAAATAACTCAATGAATGTTGTTGAACTGTCAAAATGAAACCGATTCCTACTGTAAGTGTGTTACGCAATTACCCCGCTGATTTACTTCGTGATTTAATGCCAATTTCAATTTACCATTATATTCCTGAATTTCTCAGTTCACTAGTAGCCTATTTTCTACTATAACACACATAACATAACATCACGCCTTGTTTCCCCGAAGGGTTAGGCAGAGGTGTACCTATAGTACACCCACATTTCGCCAGTTATGTTGAAGTCCCATGTAATAGGGGGTGAGCCTATTGCCATCTACCCGGCACAAATCCAGACTCCGGGCTGCTACTGAGAAATTCCAGATAGAAAAACCCAATAACACTGCCCGACCTGGGAATCGAACCCAGTACCTCATGATGCTACTACAAAAACAATCAACAACAACTACTATAAAAACAATGTATAAACAGTAATAAATTAATATTTCAGCCAAATACCATTAGATGTATTGAACTTCTTCATCAAAGCAGATTTGACAGCTATGAACTTTAGCAACAATAATGTAAGTTTTTTTATATCCATACTATCCATACTTAATAAAATAAATTCAAAAGTAACTCTGTCTGTCTGTATGTTACCTTTTCACGCCTAAACCACCGAATGGATTTCGATAAAATTTGGCAAGGTGATATTATAAGGATGCCATCTCATCCTGGGGAAGGACATAGGCTACTTTTTGTCTCCAAAATAATCCTACAGGGGGTGATATAGGGGATGAAAGTTTGTATTGGAAACCCAGCATTTCTTAAGTTTGGTATATGAAAATTCAAATTTCTGCTTTTGGTAGGAAATAAAGAATTATGTGGTTCAGCGTTTTTGAAAAATCATCCCATAAGGGGGTAAAATAGGGGTTGATTTTAAAATTCACAAAAAATATTTTAAAAGAACTGGGTAATTTTGTATGGAACCCGTACCCACTTTGTAGCATTTTAGACTAGGTGTAATTTAGAAGAGGCCTAATTGAGTAACTCGAAAATAAGTGAACGAATGAATGAATGAATGAAAGACCGAAGTTATGATAACTTCTTTGTAACATTTTTAATTGCCAATAATCGCACTTTTTCTGCTTTTTGGACTAAATAAATAGGTAACCAGTCATTTTTTCTGTCTTTAGAGAGCGATATAGCTTCCTATCATTGGTTTTTGGTACTATCTATCTTAAATAGCACAGTTTTATTAAATTGTATTGTTACTTTCAATGATTATATCATCCCAGGCACTTGCCGGACCTACGAAGTTATCTAGGTGCCTGCCAACACCTAAGTACCATATTATGCTAATACTATGGGCACAAGCACCTAGAGTTCTCATACCCGTCATGCAGGAGCAATAATACGCTTCGATGGCTTCTCTGCCCTGGACATTAACATTGATTAAAATATATGTGTAATATATTTTATTAGACACGTGCCTCGATAATATGCGGCCTCTAATTAACGAGCAGTTTTCGGTTACTAGCCCATGCTGCGACATACTAGGGCTACGGCTCGAAGATACCTCAATATTATATATACCATCTCCACCTCGCAAATGCTCGGCAACATATGATCTAGCGAGCTTTAAATGGTATGTGCCCAAACTGAGTAGAATGACGTCTTCTTCTGTCAATTGTGGAAATGGTATTGACGTAGCCGTCATTGTTGTGAACACCGCCCGCTGTCTGTTCATATGTTCTGCGACTACATAATTGCCCAGTCTGTTGGGTTCACTTCTTCTTTGCGCTATTATATTGATAAAAGCGTGGGCATGCTCATTATCTGTCAGACGCTGCCTAAATGCATTTATAAGGGCTCCCGCAATACGGAAGTCTTCAAATAAGTGAGGGAGTGTTTTATTGATAACTGTATGCCTAAATATTTTGCAGTCCCTTTTGAACCATCCGTTTATTACTTCAATGACCCAACGCACTATGGTGATTTCTCGAGATTTATTGGCTTGAATATCTGTAAGCTGTGTGGCATGCCTATCTTTACTTGGTGGCATATGGGCAACATAGCCAGCACTTTCTATATCTGGTATAGAGTCTCTAAAACCTCGATCTAATATAAAAACGTCATCTGTTTGTAACGTTATATGCACTGGGGACGTTTGATCATTCATAATCTCAGTCATGATTTGGGCATCAGTCTTTGTTGCAGCGTATGGTCCACATATATCTATAATATAGCCATCTGGGCAAGTAATCACAAAGGGTTTTAACAAGTTTTTATACTTGTGTAAGCTGAAAGACTTTTTTTGAAATAAAAAGTTTTTACTTTTCTGTACGTATATATACGAACCATCACAAATAGCTATAGCCACTGGGTTTATAGGGTTGGAATATATTGATGATGGCACTGCAAGGCTGTGAGCTATAATTTCATCCCGACTTAAGTATATGATTGAAACCCAAATGGCGAACAACAAAGTCTTGGGTCAAGCAGTTTCTAGCAGTTTTAAGCAAAATACTGATCGTTTTACGAGATACACCTATTTGGGAGGCTATACGTGTATTTGGTTCACCAGACCGTTGTTTTAATAAATATATTCCTAGTGCAGTTTTTGGTCTTCTACATTGATTTAAAAGAGACGGTGTTTCATTCAAAAGGATTTCGAATTGTTGGTGTGTTAAGCCAGTTAGGTAATATAGATCCTCTGGTAAAATGTTGTTTACATTGTCAAAATCTATATTAGTCTTATGTTTATATGCATCTCGTAACGTATCAATCATATCTTTGAGATGGTGTGGTGTGAATATTGTCTCTCCATTATCATACAGGGAGCTCCAATCTTCTGTGTTGATGTGATGTGTACAAACGCGTGCATGTTCAGGAACGTACACGCTATGATTAACCAACAAGAATACTTTTATAAACCTGGACACTCTGTGAAGTTCTTGATTGATGCACCCATGAAATAAACAGTGACGCGCCGTATTTGCAACCCTTCTATAAGTTGGAACAGACGTTGGGTGCTCTGGGTTTGCAAGTTCCTGGTTTTGTTCTTGTTCGAACCTAGCTTGCTGTCGTCTTCCAGCTACCCAACAACGATGACACATAGCCTGAAGTTGATTGAGGGCCATCTAAAAGAAAAACCAAATCCTCAAGTTACACTAAAACAATAAATAACTTAATAAAGAGTGAACAAAAAGACACCGTGTACTCGATGATCAAAAGCTATTGTTATACTAACCTCATTTATGTTAATCCGTGCCATCACATACTCTGTGAAGCCTGGATTGTCTTCCAAATAGGTTCGCGTCAGTATATGCCGGTTTCGGTCACGAATTACTGATCTTGTACATGTAACACACTGTATACGGCGTTCACCTTCCATTTTTTTGAAGCAGATGAGTAATAATAATAATCCAATCGTTAAGTAATACACTGAAGTCCGTTGTGAAAGCCGAGGTTGTAAATAAAAGTAAGAATAAAATAAACTAAGATATGCGCGCGCGCTCAAAATCAGTTCCTAACAGGTACTAACTACTGACGACACACCGACGCTAGCACAAAATAGTTCGAACTACCCACCTAATGGATAAAATCAAAAAAAATGAACGTGTGTGGGTCGATTTTACTAAGGATTTTCGGTATTTTCAACATCGAATATCTTTTTTCCTACATAAGTTACAAAGTTGCTCCCATACAAAAAATATCTACGTTTTCAAAGACCTTTCGAATGGTACCAATTTCAATTTGCTACAAACTGGGTACGTTCAGACCCATGTTCTTTGATAAGTAAGTACTTGCCTCTTCTTAAGAGATTGGAAATGAAGTCATAGTTTGTATCTTGAGGTAACATTTAGTCTTTTTTTCATTAAAATCAGTCCACTCAGTCAAAGTTATTTGTCATTAGACCGTAACCGGAATAATTTTAACTAAACAAAGTTGGCAACCGCGTCTGTCTATCTGAACGCGATAAACTACCAAACTGATTATTATACGGTTTTTACCAATGAACGGAGTGATTTATGAGTAAGGTTTAGGTGTATAATTCATTACGGTTTTTTGTAAATTGAATATGACGATGACTGTTGAATATGTCGGAAAAAATTTAACCCGCGTTAACCAGTAGACATTATGAAAACAATATATTACAGAATTATTACATTGTTTACCTGGATTAACACATAAGGTACTTTTAATCCCGGTAGGTAGTACATTCCCGTGAGATATTTTCCGACATCCACGCGGGCGAAGCCGCGGGCAAAAGCTAGTCTGTATATAAGGTGTAATTTTAATCAGTGTTAACCTCTTAAGGGGTCACTGTACTCATGAACAACTTTTGGACCAAACCCGAAATTGTGAAAAAAAAAATCAGGTGTTCCCTACATTTTGAGAGATAAGCAAACATAAATGTAGGGAAAAGCTGATTTTTTTTTCACGATTTCATGTTTTGGTCCCATAGGAAAAGTTGTTGTTAATGATGAGTACAATGACCCCTTAAGAGATTTAACTCTTTAAAATTACATCTTGTACATGAGGGTCCTTATTATTTGTTTTCCCATTAAAATAGTGTTTTTTTTTATTAACCTCTCATGTGTTGGCGACTTAAAAACTGGGGCCGTAACCACGTGACCAGTTAATACTTTTTAGGGCTCCGTACCCAAGGATGCCAACGGGACCCTAGTAATAAGGCTCCGCTGTCCGTCCGATCATCCGTCTGTCTTTTGAATCGTAATAGATAGAGACTTGAAATTTTCACAGAGTATGTGAAAATGGGATAATAAAAATAAAGTTAAATAATAAAGGAGGTCCCATACAGGTAATGTGTTAAATAAATACATAATAGTGTTCACTATTGTACGGATCCCTACGAGTGCGAGCCTATTCTGTCCCATTGCTAGGACAATTACTTATTACTAACTTATTAGTACCATCGACAAAAGCCAGGCCTTTCCAATTTTGAAACAATTTTGCTTGCAAATGTGTTGTGCCGTTCCGACTTACGATTGTTTAATAAAAACAAAGGACTATAGGGGCAAGATTCCTTCAACGACGAATCAGTGTATACAAAAAGCAACTTTAAAGTGTAAAGGCGTCCGTTTTGTCGATAGTACTTTAGTGTAAAATAGTCCTTTAGAGCGCGTTCATATGACACGATTTCAACGTGTGCTGATCGCGTTCGGGCAGCCTTTGATAAGAGTACGCGTCCGCTCAGAGTCAACAGCCGCTCTATCGGGTGACTGCCAAAAATCCTTTGCAAAAATTGCTCGCATCTAAGGCCTCTGCCTCGAATTTTGCGGGCGGCGGCGGCGGCGTGGGAGCGGCAGGATTTTATGCGTAAAATTAAATGGACCGGACCTCGAAAACAGCGGGGCGGGAGAGGGCGACGAGCGGTGCACTCCAGTCAAGCGGTGACCGCCGCGCGTCTGCATTGATAGTGCTGCGCAATTTATTTTTGTGACGTATCGAAATGTCCTCGGACGTGCAGGAACAAATTATGTATTTCAGCTATTTTTGATAGGACACCGATATGGAACAGCAAAGATGTGAACCACAAAAATAGGAGGCTAATTAATCAGTTATGGGATGAAATTAAAAACGAACTAAATATTGAAGGCAAATATAAAAATGTTTTATTATGTTAATAAAATAACTAAAATTAATGGGATTATCTACAAAATATTCTTGTTGTTCAGACATTTCGTTCGCGAACAAAAACAAATATCTCGACGACACAACACTATGCCGTTATAGTGCCGCGCGATCTGCCCGCTGGTTTCGAGAATGGGTCTGCGTTGCCCGCGCCGCCGCCGCCGCCGCGCCGCTGCCCGCAAAATTTGAGGCAGAGGCCTAACGCGGAAGCGGGGCCGTGGAGGCGACGCGGTCGCTGCGCGATTGCGACGCGTGTACCACGCGATAACTTTACGGGCGCTGAGCGTGCGCGCGTACTTTATCGATAAAAAAAAGTATGTTAAGACAAGGGACTAAGTATTAAATTCCAAAGTTTCTGAGGAGGGAGTTGCTCGTAAGCGAAGCGCGCGCGTTTTCGCGCCGAAAAAAGGCGCGCATATGTGAACGTGCTCTTATTCTTTTGCAGATACTCGCAGTTGCAGAATTATCTAGAGTCAGCAGCAAAATAGAGAAGCTTTGGTTGGAAGGCAATCCTCTCTGTGAGGACTTAGATCCAGTGTCTTATGTGAAGACTGTGACTGTCAAGTTTCCTAGATTAACTGAATTGGTAAGTTTGGCAGTGTGATATCTATACAAATAAATAAAATTGAAGTGTCTGTTTGTAATGTCAAAATAACAGCTTTTTACTAAATGCTTATGAAAGTGTATATGGTACCTACTTATAACAAAAAACTATTTTTATAATTTTTCTCTGTCGGTTTGTTCCGGCTAATCTCCGAAACGGCTGGACTAATTTTAACGGGACTTTCACTGGCAGATAGCTGATGTTATAAGGAGAAACTTAGGCTTACTTGTATTTTAGAAAAAGAATTACGGTTCCACGCAAAAAAATTAAAACCTATGAAATTGTGAATAAAATCTGATTCAAATAGGGAAGTGTTGACATCCACGCGGGCGAAGCCGCGGGCAATAGCTAGTATTTAAATAAGGCTGCCTCTCTTTCTTCTTCATCATTGTCATCATCCACAGCCCGACTTCACCCACTGCTGGGCACAGGCCTCTCTTATCTTGTGCCAATCCCCACGCTCCTGTGCCAACCTCATCCAGATTCTACCCGCGATGGTAACAATGTCGTACGTCCATCTCGCCGCCGACGACCGACATCTAGTCTTCCAGTCCTTGGACGCCACTCTGTTACAGCCTTACTCCACCTGTCATCACTGCGCCTTGCCAGGTGTCCTGCCCAACTCCGCCTGTCATCACTGCGCCTTGCCAGGTGTCCTGCCCAACTCCACCTGTCATCACTGCGCCTTGCCAGGTGTCCTGCCCAACTCCACCTGTCATCACTGCGCCTTGCCAGGTGTCCTGCCCAACTCCACCTGTCATCACTGCGCCTTGCCAGGTGTCCTGCCCAACTCCATTCCAACTCTTCTTATGGATGTCAAATTGTCAGAAAGAAAATTTATACATCTGGAAAAATGGCAGACTGGAAAAAAACAATTCATTATCGCCTGTAACCTGTCAAACTTCAATGTAAAGGTGAAAAGACATCTTCTGGGTTCACTGGTTCCATCTTAGACCCCATCCATCGCTTTCCTTCAGATGATATCAACATTAAGAGTAGCCCCATGAATTAATATTGTAATTTTTCCTTTTCAGGATGGCGTAAAGTTAAACAAACATGGCATAGTCTTTCCATTCTTCAGAAATTATCTGTGCAATGCAGATAGAAAAACAAAGATGGTGGTAGAAAAGTTTGTGACGTTATACTTCTCTAACTACGATCAGCCTTCAAAAAGGCGCAGGAAAAGGATTGAACCACTTTACGACGCAAACGCAATATTTACGTTATCCTCTGACTTCTTAGGTACGTATGGCTTTTAACAATGTAGCAAACACAAAAAAAAAACGGCCAAATGCATGTGGGACCACGCACAATAAAGGGTTCCGTAGTTGGGATGAGTTTATCCCAAGAACAAACTTAACATTGTAGTTGAAATATGTTCTCCCATACATTCCAACTGCAGATGTAAGTTGGTCGACTATTACTCGTTAACTTGTAAGGCTGTTGTTGTAAAACCAGAAGTTGTGATAGTTTTGTGGTTGTGGACTTGTGGTACTTCGTTGTATACAACGTCTATCTAAATGCCGTACATTAAATAAAAACGAGCACAGTACTAATCCATCGAAACATTTTAAAACACGAAGATTAGTAGTCAATGGAAAATTTAAAAATTGCAGTTTTCAAACAAAATAAATAGCAGAATCAACTGCATGAGAAGTAAACACGCTTTATCTACGCAAAGTCACTGACCAACGGTGCGGTGTGGGGTGTGGCGGCGGTGCGGGGTGTGGCGGCGGTGCGGGGCGCAGGTAGGTGCCTGCCTACAGGCACTTTAGTCGGAAAACAATACAAACTCAAAGTAAAGTATTTATTTGCAAAGTTGCGCGTTGTTAATTAAAATATCACTGATTGAATAAAACAACACTATAACACAAAAACAAATAAAATACACACACAAAAAAACAGTAACACAATCACATAATATCAAATCACAATCAGAATTTATATTATATAAATAGAGTAAATTTTTCAAATTTTCAAAGTGTCCATTGTTAATTATGCACAAGCGACATCGTCTTATTAAATTTTGACGGACGCGTAACGTAACAAGTCCCCCATCTGCCATTATTTTTAGTTTGTCGAAGGCATTAATTATTTTAATTATTAAATCGTCCACAGTGTTCAGTTCTCGTGTATACACCGCGTTTTTTACGGCCCTCCACAAAAAGAAATCCAGTGGTGTCAGGCCAATAGCAACAAAAAGTTTTCATAAAATCACGACAATGCGCGCGCGGCTCGTCTCGTGATAAAAAAAATAGCGCGTGCTCTCTTCAAAGGGCGCCGGTGCACTGACTGACCTCATTATCAAGTCCGACACTTTTTGCCGAAAAAATTCCACTCACTCATACACTCGGAATTGTCTATGCACCACTAATGCATAATTTGCATAAGTAATATTTCTTTTCTTTCTAATTGTAAGATTTTGTGGGACTGGGTGGGGCGTGCCAGAGTATTGTCGTATAATACCTTTCTCTGTCTTTCAAGTATATTGAGACGCAGATAATAGAATCATATATTTTGCACAGGTTCTTGACCTTACAATGTTTACCTATTATTATCACGGACTCAGATCTACATAATGTTGAAAAATAAGAAAATGAAAAATAATTTCCTGTGGCTAAAGTATTCATTGGATTTGATTGATTTTTTGTAAACTGGTAAAAAACATGACTCTCTTTACGTGGTTTAAAGGAATGTCAATCCTCCTGTTCCTCCTTGTATACTACTACCGGTGAATTTTTTTAAATATCCAAAACTAACTGTTTAGCTGGCTGGGGGGCAATAGTTTTTGTTAGCTTTAATAAGCTATTCTAGAAACGGATCCCTTAATCGAAAAATTGTTTTCACAAACCTGGAATATTTTTGAAAAACCTATCCAATAACACCCCATACCATGGAGTAGACAAAAAAAACATCCCCACTTTACGTGTACAGGCTGGAGTTTGGAGGTACTTACCCTAAAAAATTTTTTTTTCGTTGTTTTATTTTACCACTTTGTCGGCGTGATTATGTATATCCATGCCAAATTATAGCGTTCTAGTACTATGAGTATCTGAGCTAAGCTGCGGACAGACTGACGGACATGGTGAAACTATAAGGGTTCCTTGTTGACTATGGAACCCTAAAAATCGTGTATTGATATTTTTTAAGTGTATTTACCTGAAAATATGTTTAATTTTTGTATTATTCCAGATACACAAACAGCCGTTTCCCACTACTTAACATATTCGAGAAATGCTTTGAATCCTTCAAAAAAACAATTACCTAGAGCTATGGCTAAAACTTTTACTGGTAGAAAAATCATAGCTGATATCTTGTCAACTCTCCCAGAACCTGTGCATGATAGGAGCACATTCACTGTGGATGTACTTGTACACGATGTAAGTAAAAAGAGGTACTTATATTACTCACTCGACTATTCGAATACAAACTCAATGTCATACATGACAAAGTTCAAGTTCCATTGCAACCTAATTTTTTAGGTTCTTTTTTACACAGCTTCAATCAAAACTCTGACTACATAACGACTGGCGCCGTCAGTAAGGACTGGTCATTTCTTAGCTGCCACAGCTTATTTTAATTTTTGAATAGTTTTTTATAAAAAGATAAGTGAAGTAAAGATAAGGGAAGTGCTAGTATAAAGTCTAGCACCCGCGCCCGCGCCGCGCCGCGCGACTTCGTCTGCGTGGATCGTACTTTAGTACCCCGTTAGGGGCTGATTTTCAAAAAATCCTGATACACGTTATTCTTTATTTTCGGAAGTATAAATACCGAGTTTCGAGTTAATCGGACCGCGCGTTAAAATTCTTCCATACAAACTTTGACACCCCCCAATCCCCATTTAGTAGTTTCGAAAAACAAAAAATGACAAACTTCATAATTTATTTAGATAAGTATTCGTGTCAAGTTTCAAGTTTATTAACTCAAGAAATAAGATTTTTCATACAAACAAAATCCTCCCTTTTCACCCCCTTCCAAAAATCCTTTCTTAGTGGACAGTTACAAAATAAAAGGCATCAACTGCCAAAATTTCAAGTTTGTAACCCCAGCGGTTTAAGCTCTGCGTTGATGAATCAGTCGGGACAAGTTACGGACGCTTTCTTTTACCATGCACGTCTTTCTACATTGTTCTCATAAATATAATTTCAACATGAATGATGTAACCAATATTTTGTAACAATATTTAGATTAAAAAGAGTGTCCATGCAGTTTCTGGCCCATTCTTCTCCGTAGGAACCTACTACGCTTTGGAATGGGCAACTAGCTTCATCTTTCTGACTGACCGACTCTTTGACAATTCAGAAGTGCCTGTAATTGGTTTATTTGAAATAAATGCTTTGAGCTGAGTTTTTGATAACTGTTATCTAGTAGTGTTTGATTAACGTGGGATCCAAATTTCGATATCGTGTCGAGTTCTTGGATTTATCCATTAGTAAATTCATAGTAGCAGCCCAGGTCCTGGATTTTTGCCCGGTTAGTGGCAATAAACTCCAATAAAACCCTTAATACATGTTGCTGTTGCTGGAACTGCTGGGATTAGAACAAAGCTGCCCAATTCTGATTTGCTTCTTTGCTTCAACACGGCTCGTGTGTTGTGTCAAAAAAGCATAGGTACCTCCTACCAACCAACAACCAACTTTAACCTCAAAAAGAAAAGCAAAGTAAAAGTGGTTCACTGCAAATGTCCACGATTATAGGTCGTATTTACAATTCATCTGCCCAAAAGCTTTAGCACAACCCCTTACAATTAGCGTTGGCATGAAGAAGCATTTGTAAACACGCATTTACTATATACACCTCTGCCTACCCCTTCGGGAAATACAAGCGTTACATTATGATTCTATAAATTATTTTTCTTTGTTTTAATTTTACCATAAACAATGCTCAATGTTTTTACTTTTTCAGAAAAACTCATTACACGTAACCATAGACGGACTATTTAAAGAAAAAATCAGTGGGCTGTTGTTTCAATTCAGGAGAACGTTTATATTCAATATCTATACGATGCGCGATAACTCTGTGTATCATATAACTAATGATATGCTTACCTTGACACACGCTAACGAAGACCAAATGAGATACGGCTTTCAGGTAACATATTTTGATCTATTATTACTAATAGTACCGGGGCCGAACCACCACCTCTTAAAGCAGTATTATTTTAATGTTACTTCAGTGTGAAAAAGAGATGAAGCTATACAGGATGTCTAGCTCCATCTCTTTCCCACACTCAAGTAAGATTACAATAATACTGCTTTAAGACGTGGTCTAGCTCCAGGACAGTACTCCAGAAAAGTTATGCGCTTCGGTATTATTCCGAAGAAAGGCGACGATTCCCGAAGAGCTTACTTTTATTGAGATGTCTGTATGTGGTGTCGACGTTATTACGTGTATTCGATTTACTTACACTAGATCGGATACTGATACATTTCTATAGAATCAAAGTGAGTTGTTCCACAAATATTTTAGTGTCAGTAATACTTTCTTTATTTGTTCTAGAATCCTATAAGAAACACGAACTCGTTAACGCTTGTCACCCCAACCCCCGATGAAAGCGAGGCATTAATTAAATCTTTTCAACATCTAACTCAGCTGAGGAAACCTGAAGTTGAATTGTAAGTACTATAGTTCTTAATATAATAAAATCTATAAGTACTATAATCTATCTATTTTAGACACAGTAGAATAGATAATTTGAGAGCAGTGGTGGCCCAGTGCTAACGGTCGTGACTTACGAGTTGTAAATCGTGGGTTCGAACCCAAGCAGGCACTTTTTTGTGCAAATTATTTCGTCACCACTGCTCTCGAAACGGTGAAGGAAACATCGGGAGGAAACCGGTATGTCCTAGAAACAAAAATTCGAAGACATGTGACGTCCACCAACCCGCATGGGCCCGCGTGATGGATTACGGCCCAGTCCCTCTCACAGAGGCCTGTGTCCCAGCAGTGGGAACATAGGCTGATTATGAAAAATAGATACGAGCTACGATGTATAACTTTTTAATACAAGGGTTATTATTGAATTTCAGGCGCTTGAAGTATCACAGCTGGGATATCAGAGAAGCCTTAAAAAGCTTTTTAGCCGATGCAAGAGCCAAAAAAATGTCAACAGAATTATTTATGGATTCAGATTTTTCTGACTCTTCGTCGTTATTAGATGAAATTGAGTACTGAATAAATTAATTAATGATTAAATAATTTCTATCAAATTGGCTTTATTTTTTTCGATAAAAAACTAATATTCCGTGCCTTTTATAGGATACCAACACCATCAAGCGCGGTCCTAGGGAAGGGTCACGGCCCAGTCACGGGGGTTATAAAAAATAAGAAGTAGAATTAACATGATTTTGATTTGGCTGATTTTTTTGACATAAAGATATCCAAAAATCAGCCTAGACCCACAACATCGCAGTCACGTTCATTGATTATAATCCACAATTCCACATAATGTCACGCCTATTTTCCCGGCTTAGAGTTAGGCAGAGATATACTTAGTGACGGACTAAGCCTGTCGGGGGGCCCGGGGCGGCAAAACTAAATGAATACCCCATCCAGGAATGAACATCGAAATAATTAGCACGCTGCCTCGAATAGGTTACGTTTTCTTTTGACTATTGGTACAGAAATGCGAGATACTTTGTCGACAACAGAAAAGCTAGGGAATCAGACGAATAGAGTATGGAAGAGCGAGGTTGAAAATTTTTGCTCCTCTCTTAGTTAAAAATTTTTTTTTGAACATTTAACCTTTCGTGTGTTTTAGACGTGGATCCACGTTCGAAAAATCTTTACCCTCGTGTGCCTAAGCGTGGATCCACGTCCAAACCTAACAAACTTTTTAAATGCGATTTTGTTCACTATTCTTTGGACTTTTGGGTCTATTTTTTTTGCATCGAAAGTGTACTGAATGAATCTGTCACGGGCGGCCATTAGACTGAATAGATTTCATCATGGGAATGGGATTGACAAGTAAAAACAAGTTCATTCTGGTGACACGTGCGACCGGTGAAATTCCTGCTGTGTGATTCTCACGAAAATAAACATCCTGTATCACCGGTATAGACCGGTTATAGCGCGAAATTTAAAATGCTTACACACACACAATAAAATACAAAGGAACGCTCGCCGCTTCCTCACGCCATTTCATTTCGGCCGTGCATACGACGGTAATTATTACGAGCGTGGGTCAATCACACTAAAGGTTAAACAGAAATAGAAAATACTTTGTCAACTTATACAGAAAAAATTTAAAATGTAGGATGCATGAGCTAGCGAAGTAACCTCGAAAATTTTAGCATCCTACCCCACTGTGGGCAAACCAAAAAACGGTGATCTAAAGTCGAAAAAAGTTACTAGTTAGGGATTTTAAGTCATTGTATTGGCTACAGAAGGCCCCAGAGAGCTCAAAACCATTCATAGAAGGGCCTTATATTTCTCCTTTCACCTTTTCAATACCAGTGTAAGAGTAGCCATCGCTTGAGCAGAACGAAAGCAAAACAAAAGGAAAAAACGTGTAAGTTTGAATACACGCAAATCGGATAAAACGCAACCAATCACATTCGAATAAAATGGCATCAATTCCTCAAGGCAAGTGGAAAATATTGTTCCTCTCTATATAATGAATGTTTCATTGCAAAATTAAAAATTATAAAAACATATAATTGTCCTTGTTTTTTATACAGTAAAACTAAAAAAAACATGTGTTTTTGAGAATAAGGTTTAAGAGCGCCGCAAAATCTCGCTATTAAACTTATTGGAGGTTGTTCTTTAGGTCGTACATAACTTATGTGATTAATAAAAGTTTGCTTGCATAACGATACCTAATGGTTTTTTATTCATGTTTTTGTATAAATAAATACGAACAATTTTGAACAAATTGATGTATTTTTTGCTTGTCAAAAATTCCTCAAAAACAAAACAATACATTGTCAGCCGAAGTAATACGATTATTATTGCCTCCATCTGTCTAAGTAAATAGGAATTTGAACAATGAAGACTCAGAGAGTGGTGATACTTCCGATTCTTCAGAATCATCAACATCAAGTTTTCAAGGTGCATACGAATCAGATGCCGATCAATTAATTTATTGCATCTTGTCTTTTTTACAAATAAAATTATTGTCATTCTAAATCAATTTAGTTGACCCTAAAAACCAATATTACCATATTATGCATCTTGTCCAAGAATGAAAAAAAAGTTTTTTTTTTTCAATAATTCTTAATTTTTATATTGTTTAAATTTATAATTGTTTAATAAAAGAATTTAGCATTTTTAATAACGGATTCGCAATCAGCGACTCAACAAACCATTTTAACCGTATGCCAATCCAATCTGCGTTGTCCAAGATTGAAAAGTCTTTTTTAATTCATTGTTTATTTAAATTGTATTGTATTGTAATAGTAAAGCAAAAAGCCTGAGGAGCTCGTGGCTAAGTAATAACAGCCGCACGGGTCGATCCATCAGGTTAAGCTACGCTTGCCGGGGTTGGTCCGTGGATGGGTGACCATCTTTACATACCGAGAATCCTCCGTGCCTCGGAAAGCACGTTAAGCCGTTGGTCCCGGCTGTCATTCGTGGATCTTTGACAGTCGTTACGAGCCGTCAGAAGCCCGAAAGTCTGACAACCAGTCTTACCAAGGGGTATCGTATTACCCAGTTACTGGGTTGTGGAGGTCAGACAGGCAGTCGCTCCATGTAAAATACTGGTATTCAGCTGCATCCGGTTAGACTGGAAGCCGACCCCAACATAGTTGGGAAAAGGCTAGGCAGATTGATATTGAGTAAAGCAAAAAGCCCTACGGCCAAATTGGGTACACCAAAAAATGCTATATATTGTCGATTCTTTTTGCCTAACTGTCAGTGCAGTGTCACCACAGAACACTAATACTCCTAGCGGAGTGAGTGTCACTGTCAAATTGTGTTTTGCAACAAAGCATTTTGTAAATTGATTGAAAAGCATTAAACTAATTTTATAGACAAAACGTTGATTTATAAGGCATCAACATTTTTTTCGTCATGGCTAATAATTCCATGGGCCAAGGCGCCAATATGCCCACAATTGGGTCGATGAATCAAGGTGCTATACAGTACGTAAACAATCCGATTCCGAGTCCTCAGTTGCAGTCGAGCTCGCTTCAAGGCTCTCCATCGCAGAACAGTCCTATGGGCACCCAGTCCCAAGTGCCTAAAGCCAACTTAGCTAACCAGAGCGGTGGAGGCGATCAGACTACGCAGGTGTGTTTTGGTTCTTGTCAGAATAGCCATTTTTTGGCGGTAGCCATACGCCTGGGGCTGTAATGGATCTTACGAATTATTCTTATTCCTGCATTAATTTTTTTAGTCATTTAATTCAGTATCTAGTGTAAATAGTTAGTTGTGTTAAATAAAGTCGTGGCCACGTCGTTGAATTGATCATTTTATGAAGTGTTCAGTCACTTCATGAAATGGTTGTGTTTCATGAAATGGACAGCTAAATTTGACGAAACGTCAACGTTTAATGATATGTCAGTCGACGTTTTGCCATATCATTAATGTAGGGTATCTGTTGCGGTCAGATTCCAGAAATGGCCAAATTGTGACGAAAGTAACCTATTTATCGACATCTCCAGCTGACCACTTGGCATATCGCTAAGTAGTTGACCCAATTTATTTTCTAATCTATACACATTTCCCATTGTAATCACTAGAATTTCTTTGAATATCAACTTTATACAATCTTACATTTGTGT
This sequence comes from Fissipunctia ypsillon, assembly GCA_947568875.1. NCBI lineage: Eukaryota > Metazoa > Arthropoda > Insecta > Lepidoptera > Noctuidae > Fissipunctia > Fissipunctia ypsillon. Next base: position 12,298,369 of record OX387666.1, on the reverse strand, counting down.
TAATTTGTACATTTTTGTTTCTTTTAGACTTCAACAATTAAGCTATTCTTTGTAAATTTTTCAGCTGCTAAGCCGACCCCGTCTCCAAGAGCTGGTCCGTGAAGTGGACCCGACTGTGCAGCTTGATGAAGAGGTAGAAGAGATGCTGCTTCAGCTGGCGGATGACTTCATAGACACTACTCTGAACGCGGCTTGTGCTATGGCTAAACACAGACATGCACCCAATGTGGAACTAAGAGATGTACAGCTGCATTTAGGTGAGGAAATATCAATGATCAATTAAAACATGAATTAAATCAGCTAATAAGACTGGCCACATACAGTTGGAATTCCATTTCAAAATATCGATTTGGAATTTCAGAATTCTGACTGTATGTGGCCGGCCTAAGTGTATAATGGATTTCCCAAGCAAGCCCCATTATTACTCCTCTTAAGTATCCCAAATAAGTTATAAAAGTACAGCTGATTGCCCTCAACTATTGTAGAAACAAATGGCAGTATAAAGGGAAGGATAAAAAAAATCCTACTTTCTGAATGTACTTTTTTATGACTAACAAAAAAGAAGTCTAAGACGTTTTTTTTTCCTAACGTCTGTCTGTGCCCACAATAAAAAGATTTGATTTGATTTGAAAACTGATTTTGCAGTTCTTGCCTTACTACCAATATCTTAACTCTTTGTGGGACTCCTAAACGCCCCTGGATGTAATAACAAAAAAACTTCTATTGTCTCATTCAGTATCCTTCAACCGAGTAAATACCACACAATCTGTTATTTAATCATTATTCTCTAACTAGTCCATAGTGAAGTCAGTAGATATAAATAACTTTATGAAGTGTACAATAAATAGTATACTATATATACAATTTACTTTTACAGAGCGCCAATGGAACATGTGGATCCCAGGTTTCGGTAACGACGAGGTGCGGCCATACAAACGCGCGGCCGTCACAGAGGCGCATAGACAACGCATGGCTCTCATCCGCAAGACTATCAAGAAGTACTAATACCTTTCGTGTCTGTGGTACTAGTTTTACAATTTAGATTACTTTTTGGATTAAGTTATATTCTCGTTGTATGTTAGGCTAAGATTGAAATAGATTAAAGGAGTTTGAAATTTTCTAATCATCTAATGTGTTTTAGTAAGTCTCGACTTGGGAGATCAGGTTAAATGTCGTCAATGGCCGTTTAGCTTGTGGCAGCAACGCAACGGGACCAGTACATCTAAATGCATGATGTAGCTCACTAAATGCTCTAAAGCGAAAGTGTAATTGTGTAGTATCTTTTTATTACCATGCAATCCTAAACTGAGTTGTAAATTGTAAAAAAAAACGTAAGAAAAAGGACATGTCTAGTGGCACAATGGACGATTGCCTAGGTAGTCAAAATCAATAATTAGCAAAGATTGTTATATTTTTATAACCGCTATTGCTTCTAGTGTATCAATGGAACTTGCTGAAACTGATCAAAATACGGGTTATAGGATCCTAGGATTTTAGTTTTATTTTACTATAACGCCATCTGTGAGCAAACACAGGTATTAACTGGTGGTACGCCTGTGTTAGATCATTAATTATATTTTGTTGGCCTGAACAAATTTTGCAGTTTTTTTTTTCTTAATATTTTTTTATTGTATCACGAAGCATTTATTCAATTCTAGCAGCGCCCCGCGGTTTCACCCGCATAAGTCTCGATCCCGTAGGGATATCGGAATAAAAAGTATACTATGTGTTGATTCAGGTTATAAACTATCTGTGTACCAAATTTTATCCAAATCCGTTCAGTAGTTTTTGCGTGAAAGTGTAACAAACATCCATCCATCCTCACAAACTTTCGCATTTATAATGTTAGTAGGAAGAATTGAGAATTCACTTAAAATAAGTGATCTTTAGTTCATTATTTTGGTTTCTTTCCGCAACTCATTTTTTATTTTATCTCTAATTATTTTTTCTCACTGAAGTAAGAAAAACAGTATTTATTACTGAATGAATTGATTCTGCAATGCAAGCAAAACAAAAAGTAACTTGTTATCAATGTCAATTTGAACCATAAAACAGAGGATCATGATATTTTGGAAATGATTGCCCTTCGCAAAACACATCAGAGATAAATAACAAATATACGTACATTTCAAGAAGTGGGTATTAAAAAAAAGTATGTTTGACGTGTTACACTAATGTTTTAGTATCTAATCTTGGAGTATTTTACACGTAATTACGGTAATATATTCCTTTGAACTAAAATAAACGGCATATAGGTAATGTTCACACAATTGAAATGCAATTATGGGATAAAAAAGGAACGTAAAAAACATCCCGCGACATTCAAATTTTCTTACGTTTTTTTGCAATTTGCAGGTTCAGGCTTATACAAATATGATTCGCGACTGTAACAAATATGTACCTATTGACAGAATTATAATTATTAGAATCATCAACATGACTCTTAAGTTACTCTGTCTGTGTCTGTCGGCCCTTCTACCAAACATTCTGTATATGCGGTCAAACAGAGACGCGAAAAGTATATTCGTTTTATACTATTTAAAGTTGTTAAATACCTACTAGTTGCTTTAGTACCAAATTATCAAGGAATCGTAGAGATTTCAATAAAACAAAACTTAATTATAATTAAGACACGATTTATTTAAATGATTGTGATAATAAGACAATGACAATGAAAAAAATCACATTAAATCACATTCTTAAAATACAAAACATAAAACGGTCATAAATAGGTAAAATACTTCACACAATACTGGTTGAAACAAAAACAAAAATCTTTGATTAAAATAATCAAAGACAAAAAAATAATCACAGACATAATATGGTGCACTGTTAGGGCCTATGCAGACGGTAGGCAGTCCGCGACGCACTTTATTCTCCTTCACATACTTCATTTAAACGCCGCAGATCCGACCTCACAATAAATCTATAGTCTGCGTATGGCCTTAAAAATTCGTCACACTCACACTATTAAGTACATGAAGTAAACAGAAATATTTTGGAATGCATTAATACTAATATCAATACTAGAAGACAACCATTTGGTTATGTCATGAACTTATGACCAATTTCCTTAAAGTGATTTTAGATAATCAATATGTATCTATCTCTAAACAGGCAAATAATTTGTTCTGCTACGCTAAGTTACATCTAAGTCATGGCTAAGCCACATAGTTTACTGAATCTACTTAGAATCGATCGACAGCTGTATTTAATAAGCTCTAGGCAGCTTTTCTTTGACATGAAAGCTGTTGAACATAATTTTTCTATTTTGGAACATTGTTATTCAATAAAATGTCATATGTAGGCCTGCCGTAGTTATTAAAATTAATTTGTTCTAAATACTGCACAATTTTTTTTTTCTAATTTACACACAAAACTGGCGGTGAATTGCGTAAATCGATGAAAAACAAAATAATCTTAATCTAAATATTTAGATAATGTTAAACCTTTAATTAAACACACTTATCATGTCGTCACATGCGCCCTAATCGTTAAACACAACAAAAATTAAGTAAATTACTCTTTAAAATTAATACTTAAAATAATTTTATGAAGTGTAGACATTTCTTGTCTAACCAGTCCCTTTTATCAGTTCACTTTGCCCTTAAGAAAAAAATTGCTTTTCAATTATTATTCTCTAGATGTAAAATTAGGGATGATTTGCCAGCATTACCATAAAAAAGCCTTGCTATGAAATTGTACCAAGAGCAGGCTAACCATAAATTTTATTCTTTTTGCCAGTCAACACGTGTCGGCGTTGCTGATGACCTTGATCTCAAATTCATTATATTATGAATTCATCATTTTATAACCGAACTGCAGGGCGCTTCATTTAAAATCAGGTGATTGGGTGCAATAGGTACTCAAGAGCTGTAAGTTGGCCTACCATACAATAAGACTTCTTAGGTCCAAGCGTGCTCCATATTGAAAAGGATGTGATCTACACTTTGCATGCTGAGTCTTGCTTGCCAGGGATGTACAGGTGGTCAGACGGGCCCACTTTTTGCCAGCGAAGAGACTTGGACTTGATTGTCACTGGTTCCTAAAAAAAAGAAAAAGAAATTGTTAGCAAAACTTTTTTTTCAGATCTATTTGCTATCTGTGGAAGGCTTACGTGTATTGAATCTTGAATTTCAAGGGTTTGGCAAATATTCAAATTCGGAATATTATATATGTATATGTATTGTGCCGGAGGAATGAGATCATGTTTTATTAAAATTAGATCTAGCTCTAAGTTTTCACGATGCTGGTCCTGGAAAATTGTTGGTAGGGTATTCAGACATGGCGCAGCGCATATGTGTGTGCAGTTCTCGTCTACATTTTCATACAATGTGACACGTGCGTAGTGAGTCCGTTGGCTATAATAATACTTGTCATAATAACATTACACAACACAGGGTGCCTATAAGACAAGATACGGGGTTTAGGCTAGGTAAGTTCAATAAAATAGAATTTTATCAGTAGGTACTTATTTATTTTTAAAGTATTTTATTATAGCTACACTTTAATTTTATAAAAGGACAATATTCTTAACTGACACTTTTTTTAAATAATATGTTTTTACAATTTTTATTTTTTTAAATAAACCAAATCTACTTGACTTCTTGCTCAAAAAAAACTTCCTTGTCACGCTATTTTGTGTATTAGGTATGTGTAGAATATGGATCCCAGCTAGAGTCCTTGGTTCAGCACCTTCAATTCTGCATCATTAATGGCATTGAAAACGTTCTGCTTTACTTCCAACTGTACTCTCTGTGGTAGTCTTTTCACAAGAGCAGCCATTGCCAAAAAAAATGAGTCTATAGGATCCTTTTCTTTTTTTGCCTTGGCCTCCAGGTAATTTTGTAGAATATCCGCGACGGTTGGTGTTACATCCCTTGATGACGATGGTTTTGAATGTGGAATAGAAGTCGATACTATGGACATAGGCTCAATTTTAATTGGAGGTGCTGTAGTTAATTCATCAAAATCTAGTGCTGTGTCGTCCGAGTACACGTCTTGGTTGACATAACTTTCAGCTGTGCCACCACTCTCGGTAGCCGCTGTATTTTCATAATTGATAATAAAACTCGAGTTCTTTATTTCATCGTAGTATTTCACATAAGGTTTTAGAAATTCTAAATCCCATTCGTACTTTAGGGGACGTCGTCTGGCAGCAGCAGACTCACTTTTTTCCCGGGTTTTTAAAGCTTTCCTGAAGTTATCCCTAAGACGCTTCCATTTGATTATACATTGATGAACTGAAAAGATACAAAACAGACATTAATTAATTGGCGTAACTTCTCAGACGTGATTGGTATCAGCATCTAAATAGCAATTAAAGCGAAAAGTAAATCGGTGTTGATTTATTACACGTTTTTATTATTAAAATACAAAGTTGAAATAAACAAATGTTCTTACTTGAAATTCCCATTTCGAGACTTATTTCGTCCCATGCGTTTTGTTTGCTGAGTTTGTCACTGTATTTTCGCGAATTAACGTTATAAAGACATTCATGTTGTTTTACTAAAGAAATAAGCTTTTCATCAATATCCATTCCTAATATTTGAGAATATTTCGTCAGTCTAGTTCACGATTCACAAGGTGAAAGAAACAAAATGGCGGCCGCCTGCGGTGCGCGGGAAGAGCCGACGGCATCCGAGCGAATCCGATCGAAAGCCGCGGCAGCCGGAGGCACGCGCGCTGCAATCTATTCCATTCCGCACTTCCTCAGAATGTGCGGTGGAACGCGCGATAGATAGATAGATGTCATGCAAATATGAAACAATGAGTAGACGATTCAATTTCCTTTGTTGCATAAAATTCGCGCCGTTCGGTTAAGTTTGTTAGTCTATTCTATATGTTCTGTTGTTAGATCTGAATCGATAAGCCTAGCCACACTTCCAGACAGGTGGAATTTGCGCTATTCAAATTGTAAATGAATGAGTAGCTACAGAGGAACTAAGTCAGCCTACGAAGCCCGCGGTGTGGCCTGCGCTTTAACAAGCATGTACCTAAATAATATACCACCAACCAATAAATAAAAGGGATTAAGTTTACACTGCACTTTGTCTATTTACCGTGTCATAGAAAGAAATAAAAAGGTTAATCACATACGACTGTTAGTAGGTTGTGATTTGAATATAAGGACAGTAGGTATAAGTTCATAGTTAATTTTCCTTAGGATCAATCGAGTTCCACGACATTATCTATACAAATAAATAAAATTGAAGTGTCCATGTGTAATGACAAAATAACAGCTTTTTACTAAATGCATATGAAAGTATATACAGTACTTATAAAAAAAAAACAATTTTTAAAATTTTTGTCTGTCTGTTTATTCCGGCTAATCTACGAAACGGCAGGACCGATTTTGACGGGACGCGGACGTTCACTGGCAGATAGCTGATGTTATAAAGGAGTAACTTAGGCTACGTTTATTTTAGAAAAAGAATTAGGGTTGGGTGCCAAAAAAATTAAAACCCATGAAATTGTGAACAAAATCCGATTCAAATAAGTAAGTAATAAGTAAGTATTGACATCTTAAACAATTCGATAAAAATTCATTATCTACACCAGCTGAGGTGTCGAGGTCGACTCATCCATTGGCCTAGCTCCAGTGATAAACCGCTTGCGCAACCTTTATTCACATTAATGATAAAAATCCTTAGAAATTAGGAACTAGTCGAGTCGAGTACATTCATAATAAAAAAATAACTAGGCCGTTATTTTCATGCAGGTGCCTTTATTAGTCAAAGAAAATGTGTGTATGATTCATCAACGTCACTAACGCTCTAAACACGGATGACTATCACAACAATTTAATGAGCAAATAAATTATAATGTCAATAATGTAATAAGCAACACTGTTCGAAAGTTAGGACCTTTCATTTCTCGAAAGAGCCTCGAAAAATCGGTACCTCAATCATCCGGTTCCATGGTGTAATGGTTAGCACTCTGGACTTTGAATCCAGCGATCCGAGTTCAAATCTCGGTGGAACCTGTCTCTTTTTGTTGTAGATTTTTTTCAATGTTGCTCGTAGAGCGATAACGGAGAGAGAATTCAATGAATGGTTTGTAAACAATGCTAGAACGAATCGCTTAAAAACAAAGTTGATGGACAATTAGAACTTCTAACTGTCCATCAACTTTGTTTTTAACTTCTAACTAAGAAGTTCGCCATGGATAATATCATAAGTCGAAACATCGATTCAACATGCAATGAACAACATACAAGAATGCTTCACTGAATTTTCTATACTTACTTCTTCTCGAGTGGATGGTTTGTTTTAAAATGAGGTGGCCCATTTTCTTTTCTATCATCTACGTATTAATACGAGACCAAAATACCAAATTCACTATGTATTTTTTGTGAACTACGAAAATCAAAGAGTTAGCCGTTTACTATCAGAAATCTCCTGCCAGGTCCTTTTAAGATGCAGATTAGCAGTAAATAAAGAAACATTATCATGTGCATGCAAGATTACAAGTAGCCTAAAGAATTTAAGTAGACACAACAAAACGCAAACACTTTAGGAATAACAATCGATAATCGTGACTGTTCGATTAACGATGAGTCCAATTTAGTAATAAATTAGTAGTTCTCATCCTGTTTTTGCATAATTTATTAGTAGTGTGGGTTTTTCCAGCAATAACTTTGAAATTGCACAAAATAGCTGATGAGTTGTTTTTCCAGTAATTTCTAAGGCAATTTTCCTTTATTATTGTAATCATGGTCTTATATGGCAATTGGCATATTCGTTATTAGTAAAACCTTCGTGCTTATGGAACTTAATAGTCTTAGTTAAGTCTAAACATTTAATTTTTTCTTAGATTCCAGCACCCTAATTGCGTAACACACTATCAATCACAATCTAAATGATTTTGAAGCATATTGCTAATCCATTGCTTCATATGCTCGAAAAATTTGTCTGCTCAACAACGTAAATAACGCAATGAATGTTGTTGAACTGTCAAAATGAAACCGATTTCTACTGTAAGCGTGTTACGCAATTAGGGCGCAGGTCTGAATCCCATTAGAATTCCCACTGTTTATCCACGGATTACGCAAGAATAACTTAGAAGTTGAAATATGAAATTGTAGCTATGGAATATGCATGCAACTTTTTGCGCATGTCAGACTCGGCCAAGTCTTTAATAGACCGTCGGTATCGATTTGTACTAGATATTAATGTTACCTCTCCATTAGACAACTGGTAGGTAACAAGAAAAATCCATATCAAAACATACGGCGAAGTCTCTAAGCGACAAATCAATACATAATGGCTGTGCTACGATGGAAAATGAATTTCATTTCAAATTACATTTCGTATCACAATTTGTTGAAACGTTTTCATATAACATCACTTTGTTTTGATCAGTGCGATTGAGATTTGAGATAGTATTTTGATGAGTGATATTATAACTATGCAACAGGGGCGAAGCCTTCATACAACTCGATTCCTATCGCTTTCCCTTCGGACCAAACATTTTTCTTAATGTCTACTATTGCCAAATAATATGGTACACCTATGTGTGTAACTGTGTATCACATCACAATACATAATTATATTTAAATACCAGTTTAATACATCATAAGATTAAAAACCTACAGGTTTTTGTCTGAGTTTATGAGAACTGAACAATTTTTTCTTCGGCTTCCCTCTAATGATAATTGTAGCTGCGCCACTGCTATGCAATTATACAAGTAGGCATGGATTGAGACAGACAGCTGTACTGCTAGGGAGTTTGTTGTGCCACTTCTTCTTCCCAGCTTACGCACTAGGAAGTGGTGAAGGGCGAGCGTTTTGGGGGACTTTTTTTTAAATTTTTTGTTGCTCTTGATTCTAATCTAGGTCAGAGGTGACAAAGTTGACGACGATGGAGCGAGTTTACCCAGAAGAAGCCTGTTCACTCTCACTTTGAAGAGATCGGTGTTGTATGCGTTCGGAAACACAGACGCAGGTCGAGAGTTCCACACCTTTGCTGCGCATCACAAAAGACATTTGGAAACGCTTAGTGCGAATTGGTGGAATAGCAACTAGGCAGGGATGGTAACTTGCAGTGCGTTTGGATGTCCGATGGTAGAAGGGGGACTGTCTGTAATTTTGACGTTCGAAAAGTACTGATTCTCCGCCTAGTTTGTATAAATGACTTTTAGTTTTGATTTGATTAACACACAAATTAAAACCAGACGGTATCTAGGTGGAAAAACAACACAAAACGGAAATAGCCTACTTAAATTATTCAAATAACAGTACACATGATAAAAAGGGTCAAATTAAATTAGCTAGCGAAACTCCGCAGACGTAATGGGTGTCGGTATCTAAACACGATAAAACAAAAATGAAATTAATTACATGACTTTTGTGTGGTCATTGACCGCAGTTAGTGTAGTCACTTGAAATATAAGTTTAAGAATTATTTTTTGTGTAGGTAAACTTCAGTCGTGATGGGTATTGGTATCTAAATCTAAACAAGACAAAAGAAAAGAAAACAGATGTTCTCAACTCATACTTCAAGTGACAACAGTACCAGCGGTCGTTGACCTCCAAAAATAAACATGAAATCTTTTTATTTTTCGTGATTAGATATTGATACCCATCACGTCTGCAGACTCGCTAGCTAATTTAATTTGACCCTGTATTTACATAAATATTTTATTACTAGAACAAAGCGCGCTACTTTATTAATATTGATGACCAAAGCACGTTAATTTATTGTTATCGTCTCGATTTTTATATTTAAATCAAACAAGTCAGCCAAAATCACTAATTGATGTTGGTCATTAAATTCAATACGGGTTGACAGTTACATATGGCATGGCAATCAGCCAATCAATGCTTTTCTATAAACCCCGAAAGTCTGACAACCAGTCTTACCTAGGGGTGTCGTATGACCCAGTAACTGGGTTGTGGAGGTCAGATAAGTAGTCGCTCCATGTAATATACTGGTATTTACCTGCATCCGGTTAGACTGGAAGCCGACCAACACACAACACACTTTTCAATCACAATCCGAAAGACGTTAAGGTGAAAGCGCCAGGGTAGCCCGCGAGATTCAAATTTTCTTACCTTTTTTTGCAATTTGCAGGTCAGTAGGTTGTATGTTGATTAAAATATTATTCGCGACTATAACAAATATGTATTTACAAAATTAAAATCATAAAAGTCATCAATACAACTCTCTAAGACCAAGTAATTTTAATGAATGACTGTTTCATGAAATATTAACATTTCAGGATTATACAACTTAAGGAATTATATTACTGATTCTAATGATTATAATTCTGTAAATACATATTTGTTATGCTCGTTAATCATACTTTAATTAACAAACGCCCAGACACTGAACTGCAAATTGCAAAAATCGTAAGAAAATTTGAATTTCGCGGGCTACCTAGGAAATTGCTAATTCGTTGCTTCATTTATTTGAAAAATTCGTCTCAATGCCTTACCTTTTGACAATTGAACATCATACATTGCGCAACGTAAATAAATAACGCAATGAATGATAGTGTGTTACGCAATTAGTCCTCAGGAGCTGAGTACAGCTCATCTTCAGTAAAGAAGTTCTCTGCTAAATATGATCATTCCGATTCCGCAGGTAAAGATTTTAAGGAGTGAAAGCAGTTCTCACTACTTATTTCATGTTTCCGGCCACGTATGCTATTCAAGGTTATCTTGGAAACGGTGGCTTTCAGTACCTTTATCACCACGTTCAGCGATATTCAAAGTAGGTTTTAGATATTTAACAACTTGCGTCTCCGCTGGCGGGCTAACAACATTAGAAGATCGAAATAGAACAATAGACTGCACTTCCGAGTGAAGGACAATTTGGATCGTTAAACTCTAAAACTGCTTCTACTTTATTATGTTTCATTATGAGTGCCACGTGGCACTCAAATAAAACTAAAAAGTTAAGCGAGTCCTATTTCGGTGCGCTTGGTATATAGCCAGCGAAATAAAAAGTGGATTGATAACAACTGTACAGAAGATTCTTGACAGACGGCTTACTACTGTTTCCAGCCCGTGTCACGCATGGTCTTGTAGACTATTAACATGGTCTGGACTTTTCAGGGCTGCTCGTTTATTGAAGGTATAATCATTATCAGGTGTTTTAACTACATAATTCCTAGTTAGCTTCTTTCCTTATTCTGTCACTCAGCACTGGTTTAATGATTTCGAAAGTGTTTATTTCTTGATTTCTATATCCCTTCCGTTGGGTCCATTCGCAAGCATTCTATTGAAAATAAACATAGTATCGATTGGCAGACAGACAGTGAAAGCTTTTAACTGAAACGAAGTTGAACGAGTTTATCATAAACTGATAACTCGCTCCGAACAAGTCTGAAAGCTTGATAGTGGGGAATTTTCGTTAACAATTCATGGAGTTGATAGAGTGAACCAAAGATATCCATTAAAGTTAAAAATCAAAAATATTCATGTCTAGTTTGTGTACCTAGCTATGGACTATGGACCCATGGCAAAAGCATGTACTTATATCACCCGCTTTATTGCATTTTTTCAGCGTAACTCTCAGACTCATAATAATAAAAAGGCAGTCAACTGGCTCGCAGATTGCGTCCACAAATGAAACCTGTTACCACGAAAGAAAAGAGAGCAAAGAACTCTACGACAGCACGCTACAACAAAAAACGTAACACATGTACTCGGTACTCGTTTCAAGGACAAGAGCAAATTATGAATAGTAAGATGTTACGAGACTATAGGAGAAGTATGAATGAATATTGAAAGTGTGAAGAAATTATGACAGAAAACCGTCAAGTTGTTGTCAATAATATCACAATGATGATTGATATTTGCACGATAGTACTAGAAATCGGAGAGTGCAAATAACAAAAGACAGTGTCTTTTGTCATCATTTACGCTCACAAATCGCTGATTATTAGCGCAATGCAAGAAATGAGTAAAGATTTGGTAATTAAGTAGTCTTGGCAATATTGAGTTCTTAATTGGAAGAACTATGTGCAAATGCAGTGGTATTAGTTGTTGATAATAGAATATTTCCAGTAGCAAGTACCGTGGATAACGTAATCCTAAACTTAAGTACTCTTTATTGTTGCAATTAAGTCGTTTATCTTATAAGGATTGACAATAGCTACTGTATTTATTACAGTACAATAAATAATATTAAGCATAGTCTTATAAAAACCAAAGATAATTTCTTGGTGCAAATTATTGTACTTAGTTGGAAAATTTCTCGTATTGATACGATCAATTTTACGGTAAATTTATTGTAAATGGTTTATCTATCTAATTCAGAGATTTTCTATTGTTTAGTTTATGACCCTCAAGCTGCTAGTTAAGGGTCCGTTCACACAGACCGGCTCGGAGAGCATCGGCGCGCATTTTTCTTTTCACACAGACCGGATCGTATACGCTTGGGAGTTGGTCGGAGCGGAGCCGCCAACTATTTCACATAGACCGGCTGGAAGCTATCTGAAAGCGGATGCGATCGGAGCCGGTCGGATGCACTCGCAGCCGGTCGGATGCGCTCGGAGCCGGGTGGATACACTACAAAGGCAGTACCAGTATTCCACGCAGTCCAAGTTTTGTTTTCGGTGTTAACGTGTGCTTTTCGGAACATGGATTTAGATAGCTCCAATGAAGAAATATATTTGTTAGCAAGATTTTTTGAAGCAGAACAAAACCGATTGGCTGGCGAGCGAGAAAGAGCACGCAATCGGAGCCGATCGGCTGCGCGAGCGAGAAAGAGCACGCAATCGGAGCCGATCGGCTGCGCGAGCGAGAAAGAGCATGCAATCGGAGCCGAACGGCTGCGCGAACGAGAAAAAGTACGCGATCGGAGCCGGTCAGCTCCTCTTATTATTTCACACCAAGCGCGTTCAAGCATTCTTAATGATAAAAGCAGTGCACATGCAAAAATAAACCTTACTACAAATACTAAAAACTCTGTTTTCAACGTGATAAGAATCTGCTCTCCTCTCCGAGCCGGTCTGTGTGAACGGACCCTTAATCTCCGCTACGGCACAAAGTACAGCAAAAAGTTAGAAAAAAAAGCGTAAAAGGCAATTTACCACATGTAGCAACCTATACAATAGACTTCCTTAGCATATAAGGAAGTCTAACAGCCAAGAATTGGGTAATAGCGACAGGCCATTGGTAAAATACTAGATCGGATCATTTTGAAAAATTCGTAAATAAGTACCTAATAAAAGGTGAAATCTTTATTGCCAAGAGAAATATTACTTCTCATATCAATATAATTAATAATCTTGGCAAGCTTCTAAACGCCAAAATGTTTGATGCCAGGTAAATTCTTGAACTTAAATCGTCAACCCGTGGGCGTTTTGCCAAAGATTCTGACTCTGAGCATCAAAGTGAAACACAAATTAGGTTTAGACGTTTTGCAGACACTCGTATATAAGAATATCTTGGAGCAGAACAGAATCATGTTGGTATTGGCGTTTTCAATAAGACCAATGCAAGTAGCAAGGATAATACACGCAAACTTCCTAAAGGCATGGCCTAGAAAGCATTGAAACAAAACATACAACAAACATTCTGTAACTAATGATGGAGATGGTGCGTGGCTGCGTTTCAAGAAAGACATTCGATCAAATGGAGCACAGCTCGGTGAAACATGAATTGATCTTAATAAAAGAATGTTTAACAACAACAGTAGGCATTATTTCCTAATGCTTTAGTAAAATGAGCGAAACTGACTGTATTATGTTTTCGAGATTTACTTTTATTAAATCTACTCGATGAGAAGTTATGAAATCCACACAATGAAGAGTTAGTTCACATGAATAACATTTTCATTCTTATTTACGACTTTATGCTTCACACCACTTACGATTTACGTTTAATCCAGGTTATAGTGTATTGGTACAGACATCTGCAAGGAAACAGACGTAAATTTAAGAGCGAAGTATCTTTATTATACCTTTCATAATGGTATTTAGAGATTTGGATCATCTTTGGAGTGCGTAGGAGCAATTCATATTAGGTACAATATTATCGATATGTTTATAGACTTGAAGAGTATGTTTAGTCTGAATTACGTGAAACAATGCAGACTTCAAGAAACATATTGAAATAAGTGCATTAAAAGAACCTACACTATCTATGTAGCATGCTAGGATATGAATCAACAGTTTAGTAGAGATAATACAGAAGCGATTGTTTGAAAACTACTAGACTATGCGGAAAATCACACAATAGTCAATAGGTTTGGTATAAGGTCATCGAGTCAAGAACAAGATTGTGTTTTTGTTGCAACTTCACGGTTATTTTTCCCGATGATGTAAATGAAACTGCAAGGCGTGAATAAGGAGTGTGTTACACGCTTAGAAGTTAGAACACGACTCCAGACAAAGATACTCTAGATTTAAAAGCTGGTTTAAGTAAGACAGATAGCAATATATTGGAGTGACTTTCGTTGGTACGAATATATGAGTATATTATACCACCATATCTTTTTCCAGAGCCATGTGAAGCGTTGGAGCAGTAGCATCTCCAAAATAAAACAGATCCATTCACACGTTTGGCAAATATGTTCACACAAATATAACGTCCACTTTGACACAGTTATACCCTCACTGACCGCATGTCGGTCGTGTGATCGTGTCGTGACGTCATTTATCGTACTATCTGGGTCAGGTTTGACTCAGAACCAAATCACTATATCGGATAATGATACTTACTTCGAAAAGGCTTCTATTTTATAAACGTTTTATAGTTCAATCGATTTTTTTATCTGCCAACTGGAACGATTATGTCTATAGGGAACATACTGTTTGTGAAAATTACGTGAAGTATTTTAAAAATTGATCAAAATCGGACTCAAAAACTGGGAACCATGTAAGAAATGTAGGACTTGTTGCAGACCTTGAAGGACTCCAAAGACGCTACGATGCAAAAAAAAACATGTCATTGTGAAATAAAATCGCCGTTCCATTCTCTTCAGTTCTGTGCATCAACCAAACCTCAGCTTGAATTAATCTGGTTAATTTGAAAAGGATCCGACGACGATATTGGTCAGTTTATATCTTCAAACCGAACTCCCAATAAACCAGTTTTTTTCTGCTAGAAGATATTTGTTGCCTTGTACTGTAACTTCGCTAACTTTCTTACTAGCTACTTATCTAACTGCGAGCAAAGTTGCGGTTGAAGCCATAGGCTCAAATATAACTTGTGATGTAAAAATTTTAATACAACAAACTATTTTTGTACCGAGAGTTGGATGTTTTCCTCGAGGTCACGCGTAGTATTAACGTAATGAGCTTATAGATCACTCACACGGTGCATGATACATGGTAACAACTAACAAGTCGACCCGCATGAAAACCATACAAGTGATAAACAAACACACACACACTATCAATCGCAATCTGAATGATTATGAAACATGTTCGAAAAATTTGTCTGCTCAACAACGTAATTAACGCAATGAGTGTTGTTGAACTGTCAATATGAAACCGATTCCTACTATGTTACGCAATTGCCCCGCAGCTCCTGCTATGTGTAACAAATTTTCAGCTGATGCATCACTTGGTAAAAATCTAAATAAATATTTATGTCAAGCAGCTGCAGGGTTTTTTTATAGGTAGTCTCAAGTAAGAACGTACAGACCCGACAATGGTCGTAGACGGTATAATAAGACTAATCATGAGTCGTAAGGATTTAGTTTGGGATTAATACTGTCAGAAGAAAAGTTTTGATTTGGTCAGCAAATCCAAATACTCGGATTTAGGTCTAAAAATAGATCACTCCGTCGACCTTGATTAGTCCGCTGTAAAGGTTTGTTGAAAAGTGAATTCCATGTTCGGATTGGCAGTGGTCCGAGAGATTGCGTTTTAACCAAACGGTTAATTAAAGTACCGTTTCATGATTGATTCCTAAAAATCAAGCATTTTAACGCCGTTCAACTACGCTGATGCACGTATAAAAACAATTAATCGTCAAATCGCTTTCTAACTAGAAACGTATCATAATCAAGTGCAGCCAATGGAAAATCAACCTAGGTAATTATCACCCAGAGCATTCATGACAATGAGACCACGTAACCACATTACCGTATTATTGGTAAATGATCGCGATAAGGCGAGAAAATCAAACAATGTGACGTTTTCAAGACGGTATCACACATAATTTTTTAATAGATGGGTGATTCAGATTGTTTTCCTCGAAACGCTATCTGATTCGAGGGTTTTCCCGGTATACTGCGATTCGCGAAGTTACGAAAGGAAATTGACAATCATGTGATCGTTAACTTTATCAATTATCGCCTTTGATTTTTCGATAAGCTTCTGCAGTCTTACTTCGCGAACTAGTAACAGAGTTACTGTCTAAAAATTGATACTGCTGATCATCCATTTGACATTTTTAAGGAAACATGGCCTTAAATAATTCCAACATTTTTGATCAGGTTAATTCAGGACTTTTAGGAGATTTACTAACTCTACTTTTGATTTATCTTTGCTTAACGCTCTGTCCTTCGATGTTAGCAGTTCCTACTCTAATTAACTTGTGTTCTTTCAAAATATATATTTGGGAACCTAGATATTTTGTAATCTGATAGCAATAAATACACAATACCATAAGAATATGTTTGATTTACAAATTATTTTGGTATTTCGTTTGTATGAACTACGCGTGGTCCGCCGGCCCCTTAACAAAGCCACCATCAAAGGACAGGAACACCTAAAATACCCGTCGTTAAACTAAGACAAAACAATACGCTGCTCATTATTCAAAGTGAGTATAAAGAGTTTTATACAAGGAACTGGTTCCTCTATGGACTCTATGGTACTCGGTAGCTACGACCTTGTAGCCGTTGTTTGCTTCATAAAACTAACAACGGCATTTGTTTTGATAATACTTTCAAGGGAATTTTTATAGTTTAAGATGAAGCATCTGATGTTATATCATCGTCACCTATGTATGAATTATACAAGGACTCGGATGGTTTACATAGTCAATCTATGGGCATACAAAGCCACAAATAGTAGCTGGATTATCGATCGAATAGTGACGTTATTATCAAAGTTTATTGCACGCACTTATGGTCCCGTGAAGGACTTTAGCCGCTTCTGCAATACCCTAGAAATTGGAGCGGTCTTCTCGTAAAAACTGAAGAAAATATACGTTAATCAGATAATCTTACCTTAGCAATAAGTTTTCCATCATCTCCAATCAGGAATTCCTCCAGGCCAAAGACGAGGGGTGAAGCGGTTCCAAGATGGAATATCCTGGAGGATGTCCCTCTTGTTACTCTGAACTCGATGGTCTTCGCCATGAGTACATTCGTGATCATGTACACTGATTTCTTGCCTTTCAGATCTGGAATAAAGAGAGGGGTATTTTATGAAGGCACGAAATCTATATCTATAATAATACAAAAAAGCTGAAAAATTTGTTTGAACGCGCTAATCTCTGGAACTGCCAGTCTGATTGAAAAAATTCTTATTGCATTTGATAGCCCAATTCTTGAGGAATGTTATAGGCTATTTACCATCACGCTACGACTCTTAGGAGCTGAGCAAAAATAAAAAAAGTCAGAAATAACGCTAAGTGAAACCGAAGTGTAATAGCGCGGACGGGTTTGGCTGTTATTTTAGCCGACGGCGACGCACGGACGCGAAAATAACGCGGCGGGATTTTATCGCGCTCTGGATTGAGAATCCAGTGCGCGATAAAATCCCGCCGCGTTATTTTCGCGTCCGTGCGTACGTCGGCTTTGTATTATTATGTGGCCGCGCGAACGAAGTCGCGGACTTCTGCCCGCGACTTCGTTCGCGCGAAAGTCGTAAAAATTCACGCCAAAAAAATAAAACTCAATTTAAAAAAATCTCTAAATAACATTTAAGCTCAACTGAGTCTTATTTAGATTCCAAACATTTTGAACGACTGCGTTCCGCTTCTGAAGCTGGTCATAATTTAATTAATGATAAGCGAAACCGCGTTCCCAGTTTGATAAGCTATTTTATTAAACAAAACCTCCGATATACTCCGCAAATAAGATAATACAATCAATAGGATTTGTTTACGATAAAATGTTGATGATTGATAGACACGCCCTCCAAAATGCGAATATTTTATTGATCTTCGAATTTTCGTCAGGTCACCTATGCTAGTTCTTGGGATGACCTGACGATGAAGGTTAATTCAATTCAATTCTATTCAAATAATTTATTTCAATCCATTGCAGATCATATTGTTATCGTTACGTTAATTGGAATAAAATTACAAATTATATAACAATAAATATCTACATATATATAAAAATAATAATAATCAATCTATATAATATAAATAAAAATTAAAAAGTCAAAAATTAAATTAAAAATCATAAAAATTTAATTTAATTAAAATCATAAAGAAATAAATTAAATTATAATCATAGAAATAAAATTAAACACTTATTAATAATATCCCTGCCTCTGAGTCATTTGTTTGTTTGTCATTACATTAACCATATAACAATGGTTTATGTACTGACAATCAAACCTGTTCGCAAATACACTCAGGATGGTGTTGGAGGTGGTCCGGAGCCTGCGCCCCAGAGATGTGCACCGCTTTCGCATCGTAGTGTAGAAACAGTCGACACGGGCGGTCGGCGAACATCCCCGATGCGCTGCAGTGCCGGGGCAGCCCCAACAACACCCTGAACGCATTATTATATTAAACACGGAGAGCGTTGTACTGTTTCCGAGTATATGAAACCCACAGGCTGGCCGCGCACAGGGACTTACAAAACGCTCTGAAAAGAGTTATTTTGACGGCTCCCGAGCAATGAACAAACCTACGGGCGATCATAATGGCCCTCACAGACAACGCCCTCCTCTCCCTATCGATATCTGCATCGTCCCTCAGGTCAGAAGTCACGATATGCCCGAAATATTTAAACTGCTGAACTCTTTTTGACTTGACACCGTTCATTCTAATAGGTGGAACAAACTCTGGGCAGCTCCGACCCCTGGCCCGAAAGACCATGCATTAATAATAATATGTCATCAATCATCATACTCATCATTAAGAGCCTATACTACCTCAGCTAAAATTCACTTTATAACCACGATACGGCGCGCGGACTGAGCATAAGAAACATGCCCCTGGCTGGAGGCTTTGAGTTCGCTTAAGGCAGCCACAGGATTGACCGGTTAAGTAGTCACGGCCACTCTTGGCCAACTACGAGATGCCATAGTTAGGAAAAAAAAAGCGGACTGCGTGAGAGCGAGACTGAGTGCGGTGCTGGGCGGCAGAGAGCGCCGATAGTTTGGGGTAATTGCTTCTTACGCGTTACGGTGAAAATAACAGTCATTTAAAAAAAATAAAACTTAAGACCTGCTTTATAGTTAGTTCAGTTAGTATGCAAAGTTTCATGATCTGATTTGAAGTATTTTTTTAATACCAGCGGTTTATTGTTCGGTTTGGAGGTAACTTTGGAATTCTTTTCTATCTAGTAAATTTTATGGAATCGTGTTTTTGCCTAACGTAGTACTTAAAAATAATCCTCACCTTTACCATATATTTATTTCAAAATTAATGCTGCAGTATTTTCGACATAACGGAGGATCATGCTAAGCCATTTTAGATAGTGTAGGCCCTTAAGTCCAGTCTATAAATTACCCATACCTTCATTATTTTCAATGTCCAAGTAGATATTGTTAACGAGATCCTTGTTTTTGGGTACGGAGGTTCTCGAGAAGTTCACCATGATAACTCTAACTTTGTTCTTGATGGCTTCATCTTGCAGAGTGATCTGTAAATAAAATTACTGGTTAAGCATAGTTTATGGGTAGTTAATATAGTCATAATCGTCGGTGTGAGCTATAGGAGATCAATAGACAAGATTACTGTAGTTATGGGCTTATCAATTACAACGATTGCGTCATTCAGAATTCCAGTATCCTTTTTTACTGTTTGTTTTTCCTGCGCGTGTCCCAAATAAAATATTTTTCTTATCTTTTCTTTTCAGAGAGTCTGTCCCATTTGTAGACTAGGTTAACAGCGTTTTATTTTCATATATTTTACTTTCTGTACCTTTCTGTTTATTGATACTGTTATTCGTTCTGCGAAATTCTTCAGAAATAAGAGTACTGAATCACTGGAACAGACTTTCGAGAATTTCTGAAGAGTAAATTGTATTTATTGCTAA
Organism: Fissipunctia ypsillon; assembly: GCA_947568875.1. Lineage (NCBI taxonomy): Eukaryota > Metazoa > Arthropoda > Insecta > Lepidoptera > Noctuidae > Fissipunctia > Fissipunctia ypsillon. Next base: position 12,278,239 of record OX387666.1, on the reverse strand, counting down.
AACACGTGCTGTTTGCATAAACATACTCTAATAAGTGTTTCCAGTGTTTTAGTTTATGGAGGTATCTCTGTGTATTCTCGTTTCGGATGCTCGGGTATGAATTATAACGATCCTCGCCAATCTAAGCATCATGTAAGTAACAGGGCATTGACCGATGCGACAGCAGTATAACAGTTTTTTGTTCATCTAGTCTAGTGGGATCATGGAACGGATTTTTTTTTTTCATAACTTGGGTTGTATCTTGAATACGTGAGCGAATGAAACAGAACTAAATAAAAACTGCTCAGTGCTGATTAAGGATTTTATAGCTACAACCTACAACTTCACTGCCTGGAATGTATGCAAACAAATTAAATTGTAATGTCTGATTGTAATGTCAAAATAACAGCTTTTTACTAAATGCATATGATAGTATACATATACGGTACTTATAACAAAAAACCATTTTTTATATTTTTTGCCTGTCTGTCTGTTTGCTCCGGCTAATCTCCTAAACGGCTGGAGCGGTTCTGACGGGACTTTCACTGGCAGATAGCTAATATTATAAGGAGTAACTTAGACTACGTTAGAAAAAGAATTAGGGTTCCGCGCTTGAATGTGAACAAAATCCGATTCAAATAAGTAGTGAAGTATTGACATCCACGCGGGCGAAGCCGCGGGCAACAGTTAGTTGCAAATAAAATACGTATTAACGTACGGTTACGTCCACGTGGACGTACGGGAATTTCAAAGCACAGGAGTTTATTAAAAGAATTCTCGAAACAGATATTTTAGGAAGCAGGGCGAATATAGTACTTTTGTGGATATTGGAAACATTTTCCTCGTCCGAGGGATTTTCCAGCCAAACACCAGAGAGCTTAAAACCATACATTTTATTTATTTTGTTTATTGGGTTATAATAATATCGGAAGATATAAATTACTAACGACACAGAATTTAAACCGTTATCGTTTGAAATGCAAACACAGTGCAGATAAGATTAAATAAGGTATTGTTTGGAAGACTTTAGATAATGCGCTTTAAACACTGTAAAACTCTGAATATTGATAAAACGTAGATTTTTGTCACAGTCAGTGGCAACCAGCAACCAAAGAGATTAATTGATATTTGAGTACCTAAGAATTTGTGAAGCTCTTGACCTAAAAATAAATAATATTGACAGAGGAGCTCATTTCCTATAATTTTCTACATTGACGACATGATCACACGATGATTAAATTATTAACCCACCCATAACTAGTTTGCATCTATAGGACACAGCGGTTCGCTAGGCAACGACGCAGCCGACGAACTTGCCAGGAGGGGGTCGAGCATGGCACCAGTGTGACCTGAATCCATCGTGCCACTCCCCTTCGGGTACATACGCACTCTGGTAAGGAAACGCACCAGTGAACAACACCACAAGCAATGGTTGGAGCAGGGTGAGTGTAGCCAGGCCAAGGAAGCAGTCCTTACAATTGATAGCCGCCTCGAGAAGCGGCTTCTCCGACTAACTAAACAGTAGCTGCGTACAGTTACAGCAGCTATAACTGGCCACGGGTCATTTAATAAACACCTCTTTGTCGTAGGAGTCACAGACAGTCCGCTGTGCAGAGCCTGCATGGAGGACGACAAGACAGCAGCTTATGTGCTACTAAACTGCCCAGTGCTCGCCACATACAGGGCAAAGTACTTCGATAACCCAGGTGCCCTACGTGAGATTGTCAGTAACACCAAGGCGTTGCCTTCCTTGAGGAGCTGGGGTGGATCTAATAATCGGTTTTCCCACCCATTACGCAAAATACGCGCACTGACGTGGAGTTGCGGACACCAGCCCGTATTACCTATTACCTATTGCATCTATGGTGAGTGAGTGGAAACAATCAAGCTCTAACAAACGTCCAAGAGATAATAAAAACTGAATTAAAAAAGTAGTCGCAGTCGCAATTATTTTTACTGATTTTGGTTCTAACGTAACATGTTTTTAAACTAAACTGAATAAATAAATAATTAGTTATTTACAAAAAAGTGACAGCGCGAGCGTTGTTACAGACATGACATTAATTTACAACATACAGGAATAGTATCTCAAACAATGATCCCTGGCTCCCAAACTACGTTTATACTTGTGACTTGGGATTCAGTGTTCCTCCATTAAAAAAAACAATTAAAAATGTAGCGACAAAGTAAAACAAAAGACACATTTTTTAATATAAACTGCAACACTCTTTTATTTCTTTCTTTGGCAAGAGCAGCGGACCTACACACGCTGCTTTTTTATTGGCTAGGTAGCTGCCACGATAGTGTCGTAAACATCATTATGATCAACTTTTACCGAGGGACCAAACCTGAAATCGCGAAAAAAAACAGCTGTTCCCTACATTTATGTACGTACGCATAACTCGTCAAATTGTAGAGAACAGCAGATTTTTTTTTTCGCGATTTCAGGTTTGGTCCTATAGTAAAAATTGTTCATAATGATGAGTAGAACAACATTGTGGCAGCTCCCTAGCCAATAAAATAGTAGCGAGTATAGATAATGGTCTTTGAGCTGATCATTGAAAAGTATTTATTGTGTATTAGGAGTTTTTGTTGGACCCAACAGCTACAATTACGGGAAACAAGCTGAGCGATTATCTGACAAATTAGATCTGGCTCATTATCTGCTGCGATAATAACGATGTAGAGAGGCTGACTAACCTCACGTACGCACTTGCAAAATTGCGCAACCCAACGGTTCTGCGTCGAACGGAATTAGGTCAGGAGTTCAGGACGATTGAATGAATATCCAGATTCATTTCTGGATTATGGTGTGCGGAAGCTGGGATATAATGTTCCAAATTACCAACACGCAGAGTGCTGGCATAGTGAATCCTGATCAATGATTTTATACCTTATCATACAGATGATGACGAGGATATGAGCCCACTTGCCCAGCAGTGGGACAATAGTTGGCGTTCATAAACTTCTATTCTAGGGTCCCTTCGTATTGACAGGATTTTTACCTAGCATTTAGATCATGGGTTCCCAAACTTATTTTGTCTACTGCCCACTTTGAGAATAAATTATTTTTTAGCGCCCCCATTTTTTCACCTACTTAAAAACCACTACCTAGATGAAATTACAAATCGCCGCCTAAGCCTCTACACAACGCCCCCATTTTTTTTTCTGGGTCTCTTACTGCCTCCCTTTAGGCCTGCAGCGCACACAAGGGGGCGTTATCGCCCACTTTGGGAAAGGCTGATTTAGATTGATGTAGATCCTACGCCTAGTTTAGCCAGATCTTTTTCGGAGAAAACGGTTAGTGCTGGGATATTAGAAGCAGGATAAGATTTTCGTCCCTAAAAGATCTAATTATTTAAAAGCTGACCCCAACATAGTTGGGAAAAGGCTAGACAGATGATGATGGAACGGAATGCCCGATTCTTACATGGAGAACAAATTGATTTTTGAAAAGATGTTTATTATGACCTGAATGCAATAGCAGTACTAATTGAGTTTACACTTGGCACAGCTCAAAGTCACGTTTACTAGAAGCTGATCAGGAAAAAGATTCGTGTTTTTATTTGATTAGACTATAAACGGCAGTTTTTGTTAGAAGCATACAAACATGTAGGTTATTTATTAGATAGGTATAAGTAAATACCTACCTAGATATTATATAGCAAAGTTTCCGTTGACGGTTGCAGGATAAACCAACGGAAATCGAAAAAGACCAAAAGGAGTAGGAATAAACGAGCCTTTAGTGAACGCTGCAAATGAGAAGCCAGAAGTTTTGGGCTTTAGCGACATCCAGAAAGTCTGATAACCTAACGAAGACCATCAAGAGTAAGATACGGAGATCGGTAGATGAAGTACAGATACCTACGCAACTTGGAATAACACAAGAATTTGCAAAGAGGGATTTTTCCACAAGGCTCGATATTTGGTTCTTTCCTCTTTTTAGTACTTAAATATTAATGATCTAACCTATTTATAAAAAAAAACCAACCACAAATGGTGTTATTTGCTGACGATAACTCCTTAATTTTTAAGATAAGTAAATAGACGTGCATCAAATCTTGACGACGTAAATAACGCCCTACTGCAGGTCCAGTAGTGTTATGACATAGTATTAAATAGGGAGAAACTAGAATTCGTCGATAAAACTGTTTTCCTGGGGATCACACTCGACTCTAGGCTACAATGGGGTCCTCATTTAATATCACTTGCAGGACGGCTAAGTTCAGTAGCATATGCGTTGAGAAAAATCCGTCAATTTACTGATGTGGATACCGAAAGGCTATTTCAGTTACTTTCATGTCTTACGGTACTTTACTATGGGGACGGGCTGCAGATATCGAGTCTATTTTTACTCTGCAGAAAAGAGCCATCAGAGCAATATTTGGCCTCCGCAGGCGCGATTCTCTAAGGGAACTGTTTAAAGATATTAACATCACGACGGTACCTTGTCAATATGAAAACATTATGTACATAAGGAAAAATCAAAATCTTTTCAGTAAAAGAGGTGAACGACACAATTATATTAATTTATTATAGGACTAGAAATAGGGACCAATTAGTTCAACCAGGTTTCAGCCTGGCTAAAGTAGATTCATCCTTCATGGGGTACTGTTTAAAATGTTACAATAAAATACCTCCCTATGTTCTCCAACTGGATGAAACGAAATTTAAATCTTCTATAAAACGCACACTATGCAGCCAAGCATATTATAAGTTGGGGGATTACATCGCTGACTAAAATGCTTGGCTCAATGCTGGTCCTGCTCCACAAGGGCGCAGAAACTATAGATTAGCATTCGAATATATTGTTGGAGCTGCTGAAGATTGTAAAAACTATCTTTGCATTATATAGATTCAATCTCCTGACGACTCCTAGGTCACAGGGTCCCCCTAGTTTAGGTGGCAGGGTTTTTCACTATTCGTGCAGCCTTTTCACAAAAATCCAATGTCCTATTTGAAATGTATGGTATTGGTATTTTGTATACAAAGGTGTATTATGTCAATAAACTTATTTTTATTTTTTATTTTATTTATTTAATCTCTTACATAGCACATGTGTGAGCACTATGTACCTACTATAAAGCTACCATTAACTGGGTACGTCTATCAGTGACTTGAATTTGCCCTGATGCTCACTCAAATGTCTCGCTGGTGGTGGCGTGTGTGTTGGATCATTGAGTTCCCTTCAAAATGGTTGAGCTGAATGGTGCTGATCGATGCGTCATGTTCGTGAACGGGCGCCGTCAGTAGGGACTGGTCATCTCTTAGCTGCCACGGCTTTTTGGATTTTTGAAACGTTTTTGGTTTTTATCTTTTGTTGCGGACGCTGTTAACGTGCACGTCTTTCTACATTGTTCTCACATACTTAATTTCAACATGAATGATGTAACCAATATTTTGTGACAATATTTTGATTTAAAAGAGTGTCCGTGGAGTTTCTTGTCCGTTCTTCTCCATAGGAACCTACTACCCTTTGGAATGGGCAACTAGCTTCATCTTTCTGACTGACTGACCCCTTGACAATTCAAAAGTGCCTATAATTGGTTTATTTGAAGTTTGAGTTTTCTTAGAGTAGAATGATTTGAGAAGTTGTACTGCATGAAATATAAAGTCATAATTATTACGCCGTGATAAAAAGCTAATCAAAGTTTACGGGAGCGTTAAATCTAATACGCCGCCGGGGACGTATTACATTTTACGCCTGTGTAATATTCTTGATTAATTTGGCTCATTACATTATTTTGCTATTAGATTTATGTAGCTTACTCCTCCGTGCCTCGGAAAGCACGTTAAGCCGTTGGTCCCGGCTGTCATTCGTGGATCTTTGACAGTCGTTACGGGTCGTCAGAAGCCCGAAAGTCTGACAACCAGTCTTACCAAGGGGTATCGTATTACCCAGTAACTGGGTTGTGGAGGTCAGATAGGCAGTCGTTCTATGTATAACGCTGGTATTCAGCTGCATCCGGTTAGACTGGAAGCCGACCCCAACATAGTTGGGAAAAGGCTAGGCAGATGATATGGTACTAGTAAAACCCTGTGACCCTTAAATAAACGCCGAGGGCTCAAGGGTATATTAATTTTAACAGTGACAGTGTGGACATTATTATAGGCTAATTTAAAGGCTAATTTTTAATAAAATATGATAAAGAAGAAATTGACCCAAACCCAATGCAGTTTGCGACTGCATTATTTACAAAATTCATTGGGTAGAGAGCTGGAAAATCAAAAATATAAAATTTAAAAGTACATTTTATTTATTTATGGATTATCTATACAGGATGGCAGGGACATCGACGAGAAACCTGTTACCATGGATTCAGTACATGATTCTGGACCCGATGCATTCAAGTTTGACACAGTCAAAATGTATAGGATAGCAAATTTTGACCATGTAGGTATTGCACTTTTGTAGGAAACAGCAATTTATTTTTTAATAACCAATGAAAAATATAGGCCTGTATAGTCAAAGTCTACAAGTGATAAGGAAAATATGAAGTGTATTGATAATAGTAATTCCCCAAATTGTTTACAATATTATCATTATCTTCATCTTCACTTGCTGGGAAGTAAGCACCTACTTAGACATGATAGTTCCAGTAATTACAACAATTATGGCTTCTTTATTAAAGATGTCTAGACTTTAATAAAGTGCTTCAAGACATGGCATTGTAATAACATCCTGTCGGAATATTAATCAACGATTAGTTGAGTGCATTTTTTCAATATAAAATTAAACTTGATGCTTACGAATGTTACTCGTTGTTATAGTGTATGGATAACATAGTAATTAATTAGGATTATGAATTTTATTTTTCAATTTCTTATGTAGATGTTCATACAATGTTATTGCGGCAGGAAATGAGAAATGTCAAATCAGACTTCTTAGATTGTCACGATTATAGCTACTAGTTAGATGGTTTTAGCCTCTTAATCATTTGTGTTGAAGCCATAGTAAAAAAAAAGGTTGTCGACCACAGGTTTGTGGGTAATGTGACATTAGGGCTTGTCTTTCAAAGGATTTATTCCTAAGCTGTGGATGATACCCATCTTAATTTTCTCCAGCTTGGCAGTATGAAGGATTGAAGGCAACAAAAGAATAAGAAAATACAATAGTGTTTGCTAATAATGAGCAACAGCATGAGCATGAACAATATATTGCGAAGATGGGCTCAGATAAAAAATAAATCATTAGTCGCTTTTGTAAACCCTGGCTTCCCATGGTTTTGCCTCAATTCCCAAGGTTTATATCCCTATAAATAGTTGTCCTGTTCATACTGGACCGTGGCAACTTTTCCTTTCAAAATCTTGTAATAATACCTAAAACAATCTGAATCTATTAACATCAATGAGCTAAACTTGTCCATGTTATTTATAGCTCTATATTAGCCGAATGGGTATAATTACTGCAGCATAAATTACACTACAGCCCAGTAGGATAAAAGGTTTAAACAAATGCAGAATAAAGTGACCTTAGTAATTAAACTAATGGATTATGCATGACAGGCATTAGGTGCATGAATGCTGCATAATTTAATACTGATAATGTTGGCGTATTTGACGGTGGCATGATGTATAAGTACTCCTGGGATTAATTTTCTATTGTAGAGGTAGGCAATAAACATGCAGTTATTGTTACTATAAAACAGTAGCCAAACAGAGAGCTGTTTTAATGTGAGGATGTAAGTGAAGAAAACCAACTCATTCATTGAGCAACACATCCAGAAAATATGTAAATTCGAAATGCTAATGCTGCATTAGAATTCAGCCTTCATTAGGATGTTGGATGTTGTTGTGATATAAATATAGGACAATAATTTAATTCATAAATAACGTGACTACCAACTGGCATGTAAATGCGTGTTTGCCATAAAAACAGGACACACCAAAGCCAGATATGGGTCAGGTTTCGTAATCTGTGGGTGTGGAACACTACGCCGAATTTTTGTAAGACAAAAGAAAGTTCCTTGATTTAATTACATTACTAACCTTTACGCTTTCGTGTGGGAACTTGAAATCCGCCTCTTGAAAGTCACCTTCCTCCAGCCATTGCACATAATCGGAGTTTGATTTCTCTTTATTTACATTCTTCACCAACTCGCCGAGCGGTGTAAACATTTTACCGTTGGTTTCCTTTTCATTAGGAACGAACAGAGATGTAACTTTATACAAATCTGCTTCGGTAATATGAGGAATACACACTAACTGACTGCTGCCGATTTCGATCTCAATTTCCTCTCTGATAAACGGCCAAGCATCCTCTAACTTAAGTGACTTTAAGGTATCCAAGCTAACATCTTTACGGATCTCATGAGAATACAGCGATTTCACAACAACTTTCAGTTTTTTCGGCATTGTAGAATATTAAAATGTATACGTAATTTTCAATACAAAACACAAGTAAAACGTACTCGCGCAGTAACTGTCAAACAACAACTACACAGACTACGACCAACTTTTTTCTCTTTTCCTGGGTGTGCTAGCAAATCGGAAAGAGATAGACAGACATAATCAATACGAACGAATTGAACAAGAGAGACCGAGAAAGCAATATCTGTGATACCATACACTTGTTAAAATTTTCCCTGTAACCTAAATAATTATTTTTTTGTAAATCCAAACAAAAATGCTGTTCTAACATGTTCTCGTGCAGCTATTCAGTTTTCTGAATATCATGTAAATTTTCAAGGAATTGTCTCGGCACTTTGTTGGTGGTCACCTCTGCAGATTCTACAGGAGCTGCAGCGATTTTATTTTATTAGTTAGGAACAACAAATACACAATATTACAAACAGAAAAACGTAGATAACTTATACGTAACAATGTAGTCCATTAGCGAATGTAGATTACCATTTAAAAAGTAAAACTTAAAGTAATTTGGGCAAAGTGTTGAGGGAGGTTCAGTTAGAGGTATGGACGCCAGCACATCAAGCTACCCGAAACTGTAAAATTTTCCCTATCAACTTTGAACCTAATACTTTAGCAATAAAGTCGAAAATCTATTAAAGAATTTAACACATTGTCAGTTTGATGTGCTGGCGTCTGTACATTCTAGCTATTGTTCGTCTGTTCTTCGAATAGTTAAGAAAGACAGAGAGGGGCATTCGCTATACACTTTTTTTGTTCCACGTTTTAAATTCTGGAAATCCTTGTTTGAAAATCGGCTAAGTATTCTAAAGTATCGTAACTTTTCCTACAAATTCCTACCGACAAACATTTCTTACCTTAAAACTCGATTATGAGTAAAAAAGCGGCATCACTTCAATACGTCACGTTGTTGTCACGCGTTCCTCACGCAACTACAGCTGTTTTTCATGTCTGTTTGCATGCAGGATGCATGTATAGAAATGACGCTGACTCAGCCAAGTCATAGTTTTTGAACGGCTAATCCGCGCCAATTTTTTGCATGGTCTGACGCACAATGACGCAATTTCATATTTGGCTAACGCTATGGGCCAGCAACACCACGAGAGACTTTAGTGAAATGGCGCGATTGTATGAGTCATAGGTTGTTCCAGCTAACTAGCTGTATCAGCGAATACCTAGTGCCCTCTGCGGAGGACCTCGTCGAAATACAGTCAAAAAGTTATGATCCTTTTATCAGTAAGCTCTATTTACATGGTGCAAGTTTATTGCCTGCGGCATACCAAAATTGGAAGGGCAATTAACTAGCACCGTCTAAACAACACGTACAATATTGTTGCACGGAACGTGCAAGTTAGTTGCCGTTCAAAACTGGTATAGGTGTAAACAGCACATACAATAAAATTGCATGTGCAATAAAATCGCATTCAACTCTACGAACGAATAATAATAAGTGCTCGGAGGAAGGAAGTATTCCAGTAAGTGCTGGTAGGGATCTTGACCATCTTCCGGGCTCTGGGATTGTACTGATAGTCGTGGAATACCTCTCCACTCCTCATAAGCACCTCAGGACATGTTGCCCCCTTGTCACTACGACACTATGTGCTAGCGACCGTTTTAGGGGGCCCATTATTGAGTGTGCAAGTCACCCCCTGCCATTTTTTCCGTGTATTACCTAACATTGATCAGGCAGGGGACATAGTTTTTCCATAGTTCTTGGTAACCAATCTACTATAGCCACCCAAACCCATAGCCCAATATGTTTCGTTTCCATGTCCTACAATAGTCCTGCACCAACCGGGGGTTGTCCTTGGGTGCATTTGCATAATGCAAACAGGGATAATCGTCGGTTGGTGCCTCCTCATCTTTTAAAATTGTCTAAGGGGCCTCTGCGAGTTGGCTTCGGCCCCTCGTACGCCTTCCAAAAGTCCGGGACCCCAGGGTCCCGAGATATAAAAACATATATACCTACATATAATAATAATAATAATCGTTTATTTATAAAAAGGGGCACATTTACAAAAAAATATATATATCGAACAGTTATAATAGAGCACAGTTCCTTTTTGCCTGAACTAGGTTGAACCTGTGTTTCAGGCTACAAGGTGCATTAATACCTACTTAAAAACAAATAAATTAACATCAAGTGAATAGTAGGTAAAGTACTAAAATTAAAACATACATTAACAAAAACAGCGTGCTTGCAGTTTACTTGCAAACAACAAGTAGATCCTCTGTCTGTTCATAAGACAGAGGTTGTAAAAAGGTAATTACAGATTTTTTACAGCTAAAATAATTTAGCTTATATATACTTAGTTTTCTATTTAATCTATTGTACAGAAATGGACCTAAGAATAAAAAGAATCTTTCCACAAAGGCATGTTTGGAGGTAACATTAGAAATGAATACTATATCATTCCGTATCTTGTTAGTATTGTCAGCATTGTACGTGAGCATGGTGTGCTGTTTTAATATTAAACGAGTACTTAATGAAAAGCTGACGCACATTCAGCACGTTGCAGGATTTATATAGCTAATCTGTGGGAAAGAAAAAGGGATGGAAGTGTGATACCTTTAAAATTGCTCTTTGAGCTCTTTCAAGAGGAAGCAAGATTGTTTTTGATGCGCCACCCCATGAGGTGATACAGTAATTAATTACAGATTGACAAAGGGCGAAATAAACCTGTGTGATTAATTTAGGATCTGCAAAATTTCGTATTTTTTTAAATACGTATATTAATTTGCGCACTCTTTTAACCAGACTTTCAATATGATGCCGAAAAGAGAGAGTGTCGTCAATTATAACCCCGAGGTATTTGATAGTACCTACAATGAATCAAGTTAAAAAAAAATCTTGAGAAGACGTTCAATACAATGAATGACATAATATTTAGCAGCTAATAAGTACGGCGGGCAATACTTGAATCAATTGAACAACGGCCGACGTGACTCTGTATTTAGACAAGACAAAACTTGCATGCAATAATCGCCTTGCAATTTTATTGCCTTGCTGTAAGTTGCATGCAATTTTATTGAATGGCAAAACTTGCATTAAATTTTGTGCCATTTTATGGAAATCGCACTTGTGTAAACATTTGCATGCAATTCATGAATGACAAATTGAATGTGCTTAAGCATCCGATTATTGCTCTTGAACGTTATAGAAGCTTGAACCGTGTAACTACGGCAGACAAAATTAATTTAATTACGAAACTGGGCCACATTACATCAATTTGGAGATATCACTTATTTTGTATCTTGCAACATCTGCTATATTTGCCCTATTTTGTTGCGAAGTGCAGTGGTGAGTGGATTTTTTTTTTACATAGGAATTGAAATAAAACAAATGAAATGTTTAAGTATTACAAATTATAATACTCATAAGCTTAAAGTTAAAACAATAATCCATTAGGTAAATGAGACATTAAAAATTCTGTTTAGAGAGCCTGTAGAGATTTTCTCTAAATCATAACAAATTCAAGAATAAAATGGAATGTGTTTATTAGCTAGAAAGATAATTGTTTTTTTTTTAACTGCATTGTTTATAAATATATCCTTGTTTCTATATAATATAAAGGCAAGAGTTTAATAAATTGCATGTTTGAAAACCTTAAATCTCGTTTATAATAGTTATACAATAATAAAGTGCTTTATTAAATTATAATGACAGCATTGCTTTTGAAGCTAAGCCTTTTTACAACACAAACTCCTTGCTTTCAAGTTGACAGCTCACATATAAAGGCAGGCAGCCTGGGCAGCCTCCCTATACTCTTTGGGCAGTGCATTTTTGAATGAGCCCTTGATTAATATATTTTAGTTTTACAAATTATTATTCAAGCCTGGTTTGCATTGGTAGAGAAAGTAGTCCATTTGGTACACCAATCCAATTTCCATTTAATATACTTAATCTTATTTCCTGGTACTGATTATTTCATTCTTTCTTCAGTGCTCACCTCATCGAATTGAGTATTTTAGACTGCTTACTTTACCAATGTGAACTAGGCTTTAAATTTTAAATTATTTGAGGCTGAAAGTCATGAAACCTTTGCAGGAAGGGGTTAATGCATAGAAGTAGACAAGTTATAGCACTTTCATGTATGTTGTGCATAACTACATCTGCATAATTTGAAACACCTTACTGTATACAGTATTTTTATCTCATGAAGTGACCTGCACCTTACCTTAGTGGTAACCAAGTGTACAAACATGCTGTAAATGTGTGCATGAAGATGAGTAACATCAGCACACAACACATACTTTCGACATTGCCATTGTCTCGGACGGTACTGAGAGCTTACACACACATTTACAATGTGTTTGTACACTTGCTATAAACATGTAAAGTGTGCATTGCTTCTGACATAAAAATAATACAATAATTTATAAGCAGCACTTTTTGAGATTCTCTTTGATTTTTTCAGAACATGTAGTTCCTATTCAGTTTGTTTAGGTCAAAGATGCCTATGACCTTCAGCGCTACTAAATTCAGGTATACAACAAGTTTACATAGTTTAGGATGAGATCACATTAACCTTTGCATAGCTGCGCTGATGCACAGTGCTCCACTCGAGACAAATGATAGTGTGACATGCCCCTTATTCATGTGTCCATCAAGTAATTTTACTTCTTGACAACATTTGGTGTAGTTGACTGGAAAACTGATGACGCGGACATTAAGTTTTCTATATACTGTCCCAGGACTTGGTTTTCTGAGCGTAGTTTCAAGTTTTCTTCTTTGACTGAATCTACCCGTTGTGACAGATCTGTAATCGAATTGAGCTTTGTTTCAATATCAGTGTAATAAAATGAATTAAATACATTTTCATTCGATTTTTACTGTTACACAAGAACAATATTTTGAGAATAATTACTCTGTAGCTCAGCAATAAGTTCAAATCGATTGGTTCCTTGAAAGTAGGAACAAAGCTGTGTAAAAAAACGATGGGTCAGTGTCGCCTTGGGGGCACTATGAAAAAAATACTTAGAAAAATTTCGCGACCAATTTCGAGGTAGCGCTCGCCGGCCGCTACCGCGGCACCGCTCGCTTCGCTCGCTCGGCTCGCGCGTAGTTGGTCACAGTTCTAACCTAACCTAACCTATGGATCCCTTCCACATCGTTTTTACGACAAACGGTTAGTCGGAGACAAAAAACACCAAGACACTTTTAGCCTTATATTTAGGTGCTTTATACGATAGAATCGAAAAAATAAACGATTTGCAAAAATAACACTTTTGGCTAAATTTTTCTAAGTCCTCGCGCCGTAGCGCCCCCAAGGCTACACTCCAACCCAAAATTCTTTGTCTATGTGAATCTGATCAAGTGGAAGATCTGTTAAAGATATTAGATTATATTTACCATCTAAAGTGTTCTGTAGTTCCAAAACCTGTGATATTAGCCGGGCTTTCTCTTCTTGTTCATCAATTCCGGAGTCTGGCTCAAAACTCGGCGGGCCATTGAGGCCAGGGCTTGAGGAACCACCAGTGTATGAACTCGGTAATGAGTCCATTGAACGACCATGATCCAAATGGTTGTTTTCTATTTCGTCATTTATTATCACCTGAGGGTCGTCATCTGCTAAAGGAATATTGTCATCATTACATTTCTGCATGATTGATGACATTAATTAGGTAGCCAGTCGTTTTAAAATTATTGTACTCCTAGAAAATAGGGCGACAAATCGATTTTTCGTTGTTTGACGTGTGACAACTGACATTTGTTTTGACATGCAACGAAAGTGCGTTTATATGGTATGCATTGTTGACAGCCTCGTAGGCCCAGTGGTCGCAAGCTTTACTGCTGAGGGTTCGATTCCCAGAGGGCGGGATCGGGAAGTGTTATTGGGTTTTTCATCAGGACAACCTGGAGTTTGGAATTGTACCCGGTTGATGGCAATAAGCTCGCCCCCTATTATATGAGACTTTATCGTAACTGGCGATATGTGTGTGTACTGCTATAGTTAACACATGTGACGCTTACTTAGCGTGGTTATGATAAGATTACATCGCTTGTAACTATCTCTACAAATGATTCGCTTCAATACGTTTTATTGTCTCCTCGGGAAGAAGCACGGAAGATGTGATGGTGATATTATTTGTTTTGTATTGTCGTAAATTTCAAAAATATTTAAGCATTTTTATCATAATAAAACAATTTACCAAATATTTTAAATGTTTGATTATGACAGTAATGTTTGTATTCAATAGAAACGTCATTTTACTGTGAACTGTGAAGTAACGAAACGCGTAACTGTCAACAGTATGTCAAAGTACCTGTGGTCTTAATTCAGGAAATTTGCGAAAGGAATGTTTTTTTATTTGAATTAAAATTCTTTGACACAACAGAATTGCTGATATCAAGACTCACGGATACAATGGCTTTAGCTATTAGAAGATCTTCGAGTGAGGTTTTTGGTGCAGCGAAATGGTTCATACGAAGAGGTTAGAAAATATAAATCCTCAATACATTTCATGGGCCTTACGACTAAAATTGATTATTCTGAAATTTCCTTACAGATTGTCGTGCCTTATCAACATTGCCGGAAAAGGCAGAAGAAGTTTCTGTTGAAAAAAAGCGGGAGAGACCGGCGATATCGCGAATTAGGACGAATGCCAGTAATCCTAACTTGTCGTTAAGACATGTTTACCCCGAGTTTCTCCCTGATCCTAACCCTAAATGGAGGAACAGCTTGCGTGAGAAGCTTGAGAGAGTGGATATGCTAAAAAGGCGCAAGCAAATTGATATACCAGAATTTTATGTTGGTAAGTAGGTACCTACATGCCTTCTGATAATCACTAAAATATAAGGCTGAGCATAGGGAGGGGTAGTAATTATTCGGAAGCTAAAGTAAGAAGTAAGTTGGTATGGAAACTTATGGCAAAATTAACCAGCTGAAGAAGAGAATATCTACATTTGCTTAGTCATTATTCTCATTCATACTTTATATGTTATTTTCTCCAGGGTCAATCCTAGCAGTGACAGTTGCTGACCAACATGCTCAAGGCAAGACAAACAGATTTGTTGGCATTTGCATTGAAAGGAAGGGGAGTGGTTTGAGGGCCGAGTTCACCTTGAGGAATGTTGTTGATCATCAGGGTGTTGAGGTATGTATTACTGTATCTGAAATAAACAAACTTTTGATTATATTCAAGGGAAGGAAGGGAGATGATCAGATAACGTTATATAAAACTATTTTGTAACCATAATCACGCCATAAACAGGGTGATACAAGATCCTTCACAAAGCCGTCATCTACGCATTCTGCATAGGTAACTTTGTGCAAAAATAATTGCTGGGAAACAGCTTTTATTTTTGGTGTGAAAGGGGATAAAACCAATCTAGCATATCAACCTGCCGCTATTTTGTTTTTTTTTTCGAAATCGCGGCGCACGATTAAAGTGATATGTATGGGTAGAGAATACATAGACTAACAAAAAATGTGAAGTAACATGGTAAGTGTCATATTACTGCGTTATTTGAAGGTAAAGATCGACATATGAGTACAATGACAATCATTAAACATAGACTTATAGACAGTCATAGACTGATCTGAATCATAGATGTGTCTATAGGCATCAGATTGTATGTATTGTATGTTACTGTTTATTGGAAGAGAGTAGGTACATTACATACTACTAGGAGTATGAGAAAACTACTACTACAATTAATTATTTATTCACTAAATCACATCGCAATGGACCACAGTCAACTTTTGGTATAATAATCATAATAAAAACTTATGGATAAATTAAATCCTAAATTGTCTAAATCAGATAAGTGATCCTTAATCTCAACTTATAAGCTCACTAACTTACGATTAAATCTTTATGACAGGCAGAGAGATGTTCTCTTTGATCTTATTACTGTAAGGAGAAGCTAATTCTCTACTGTTTATATTTTCCAGGTGCGGTATGACCTTTACGACCCCACTGTACAGAGCATCCAAGTCCTCCGTCTTGAGAAGCGTCTGGATGATAAGCTGCTGTACCTCAGGGATGCTCTGCCTGAGTACAGCACATTCGCCTTCGATTTGGACCCAGAATTATTGCCTGAAGGAACTCCGGTGCCTGTTAATCCTGTACAGGTTTGTTACAGCTTCAGTTTTTTCTCTGGAGGTATAATGGTGGGGGCTTTGAACAGCATGATGATAACTATTTCAATAAACAGCTATTTAGAGGAAATTACATAAGTATACCTAGTTTTTAATCTGCCATCACCATTTTAGACGAATTTATGATTCTTTTGTAATACATTGGTTGGCCAATCATGCATGGTTATTGTTTCCACTTTGACCATCCATAGAGGATGGTCAAAAAAGTAATGGTAGGCCTAATGCTCCTTTATCACCAGCCAGTATCTTTTATACTCATACTTCAATCATAAAGGATTCAAATTATATTTCCAGGTAAAACTGAAACCAAGACCCTGGTTGGAAAGATGGGAGAGACAAGAACTGCAGGGTGTTGCCAACATTGAAGAGCACCTGAAAGAAAAGGATAGAGTCAGGAGAGAGCTTAGGAAAGAGCCTTGGGAGAAATATGACTTGATGAAGCAGTACAGGTAAATACTTCTGTATGCTATGTCATAGAAATGGTGTTCCAAATAATGCCTTCTAGCCGCTTTCGGTCACAGCGACTGCATTCGATGACTTTTCAGAGTGGTTTAGATGTGCTACCTTGGGCAAGAAGACGATGTTGACTTGGTCCAGTTTTTCATAATTGCACAAGCAAATTAATAGAAATAAATTGCCTAAACCTCATGTTCAACTAATATTGCTTACATTATTTTGCAGGAAAACAATACCAATCGAAGACCAGAATGACATTTGGGCGGAAGTTAACAACCAGTTGAAACAACTGCAACTCACGCGCAAGAAGATGTCAAGGAAACGCACGTTTAGCGCGCCCAAACCGCAGCTCGGATAAAAACCTAGTTTTATGCATTGTGTTAAAGAGTAGTTAATTAAAGTATACGTTATTTATATTGGTTTCATTGAACACTAGCTGTAGCCCGCGGCTTCGCCCGTATGGATGTTAATACTTCCCTATTTGAATCGGATTTTGTTTTTTAGTTTTACTTTTTTGCGCAGAATCCTAATTATTTTTCTAAAATAAAAGTGGCCCAAGTTACTCCTTATAACATTATGTATATGCCAGTGAAAGTCCCGTCAAAATCGATTCAACCGTTTCGGAGATTAGCCGGAACAAACGGACAGACAGACACTACCGCATTTACTCTCATAAACATTTAGTAAAAAGCTGCTATTTTGACAATACAAGCAGACAGTTTTATTTATTTGTTTAAATTGATGTATGGCGAACGCAAATTATCCTTCTTTTCTCAAAAAAGACAAGAATCCCTTTAACTTTAATACATACTTATGTACTGGAGTGGAGAATAATTAGTTGGGATTTGCTACATTTCTCAATTCCGAAATCGGGTGTAACCCTGGTATTATATTCCTTTTTCCTCCTCATCCGCGGGGCAATTGCGTAACACACATTGGGAATCGGTTTCATTTTGACAGTTCAATAACATTCATTGCGTTATTTACGTTGTTGAGCAGACACATTTTTCGAACATTTGGAGCAATGGATTAGAAATATGCTTCAAAATCATTCAGATTGTGATTGATAGTGTGTTAGCAACCGGTGCCGGTATCATAGTTACATTACAGTCTTTTTGGATACGGAGTTTATTTGATGATAACTAAACGCAGGATAATAATAATACTTGCCTTTATTGGCTGGCTTGAGTAGAGATTCGCAAGAGCAAATGTGCTCGGAGGAAGGAAGTATTCCAGTAAGATGCTGGTAGGGGTCTTGACGTACTTCCGGGATTGTCCTGACAGCCGTGGAATACCTCTCCACGCCTCTTAAGCACCTCAGGACATGTTTTCCCCTTGTCGCTACGACACTATGTGCTAACGACCGTTTCCGGGGGCCCATTATTGAGTGTGCAAGTCACCCCCTGCCATTTTATCCGTGTATTGTATTTATAAAACATAGGTCAGGCAGGGGCCATAGTCCTTCCATAGTTTTAGATAACCAGTCTACTTTAGCCACCCAAACCTATAGCCCAATTATAATTTTGTTTATTTTTTTTTTTTTTTGTTTCCATATCCTGTAATAGTCTTACACCAACCGGGGGTTGTCCTTGGGTGCACTTGCATAGTGCGTACAGGGATAATCGTCGGTTGTTGCCTCATTTTCATTGAAAGCTTCTAGCGGGCCTCTGCGAGTTAGCTTCGGCCCCTCGTACTCCTTCCAAAGGTCCGGGACCCCCCCTGGGGTCCCGAGAAATGCCAAAGACCTAAAATAATAATATAACCC
The DNA here is from genome assembly GCA_947568875.1 of Fissipunctia ypsillon. NCBI lineage: Eukaryota > Metazoa > Arthropoda > Insecta > Lepidoptera > Noctuidae > Fissipunctia > Fissipunctia ypsillon. The sequence continues at coordinate 12,259,567 of OX387666.1, read as the reverse complement.
CATCGCCGTATCTCTACGTTGACGTCGTGGTGGGGCTTGCGCGCTCCGAACTCTAGGTCTGTGCCGGTAGAGGTTACTTTGCCGGAACAGGTCTATGGTGAGGGGCCCAGACCAAGAGAGATACAGAAACCCGCAGGGCAGCATGTGGCGAGCTGCTGGGCAGTAGCGACCCCACGTACCCTATCTCCCGGGAGAGGTTATGTTCCTCATCTCTGGCTTGCCTTTATTGGCCGACTGGAGTGAACACTGACGAGAACTTCCCTCCCACCTCATTCTTGCCTTTATTGGCTGGCTTGAGTAGAGATTCGCAAGAGCAAACATGCTCGGAGGAAGGAAATAGTCCAGTAAGATGCTGGTAGGGATCTTGACCGTACTTCCGGGATTGTCCTGATAGCCGTGGAATACCTCTCCACTCCTCTTAAGCACCTCAAGACATGTTGCCCCCTTGTCGCTACGACACTATGTGCTAGCGACCGTTTCCGGGGGCCCATTGTTGAGTGTGCAAGTCACCCCCTGCCATTTTATCCGTGTATTGTATTTATCAAACATTGGTCAGGCAGGGGCCATAGTCCTTCCATAGTATTAGATAACCTGTCCACTTTAGCCATCCAAACCCATAGCCCAATATTTTTTTTTTTTTGTCTCCATATCCTGCAATAGTCCTACACCAACCGGGGTTGTCCTTGGGTGCACTTGCATAGTACGCACAGGGATAATCGTCGGTTGGTGCCTCATTTCCATTGAAAGCGTCTAACGGGCCTCTGCGAGTTGGCTTCAGCCCCTCATATGCCTTCCAAAAGTCCGGGACCCTAGGGTCCCGAGAAATATCAAAAAATAATAATAATAAAATTTGTTTATTCGGATAACTTTGATCCATACATGTGACATACAACTAGTATAAAATAGTAAGCAGGGATTGGTCCGCTGCACTAACATCCATGTCTAAGCACGGGTAAAGTAATAAAGTCTAACGTTGTTAGCAATCTGCAATAACAAAACGGATTAAATTACTTGTCAAGGGTTTTCTCAGGTGTATAATAGATGGCGCCACAGGATTCAAGTTGAATAAAAAGTCGCTTTACACAAGACAACACGTAATATTGTGATTCTTCATAATTATTTACAAATCTTTACCATTAAATGGAACGTCGTATTTAATCAACATTGTTTTATTTTTCTTTGTAAAAAAATATTTGTCGGCAAACAAAGGTTTACACAAAAGCTCAAGGTGTCGTGGTGTGTTGCGTCCCGAAGGTTGTATGCACGTAGTACCTTCGCAAAATTATACCAAACTAGCTCTTATGTTCTGAACAGTAACGGTTATACTGATGTCAAAACTGTGATTGGTTCGAGTTTCAACTTGCGTGCGGCGCGGGCGGTCCGCGAAGCGAAGAAGTTCGTTTATTGTTCTTAAATGCACTTTTCTTGTATGATTCCAAGCAAATCGAATAAGAAATACAAGAGAATTGAATATAATTCGTGTAGTTTGTGCTGATTCAGTGAAGTTTACAAAAGTATTAGTGAACTTGTTGGTTACAGTGTTGAAATTGCATGTTGCACTCCATACACCTGTCGCCCGGTAAGTTATACTGTTTATGTGCTTAATTTTGCGAAAATTATGTTCAGAACAGAGTGCTACAACGATCGTGGCACGTAATTACATTGGGGATACCGTTATGAGCATGTGATAAGTTACGGTATTACTGAAGTTACGGATTCTTGGTGTCATAAAATTGCAACTGCAGTCAGACCAATCAGTATTTATCGATTGTGACGCATTGTAACTGGTCAGTAGCTGTTACGCCTCGATTTTACAACAAACGTTATCATGAAAGATTTACTTTGTGCTGTAATCTTGGTTTAGTTTGAATTGTTTTGCTAAGTTGTAGTTTTATTAAACAGAAGTTTGTTGTGTAATTGCTAGGAAGTTGGTTGATGGTTGGTTGCAATATGACCATTGTAATAAGTAGGTAACTTGAAATATTTATGCTTCCTTTCAGAATAAAGTTTAATTCAAGTCATCATTTCTTTGCAAAAATTGTCCACCATACATTTGATAGAAAACAGCATTTATCCTTGTATTCATAACTAAAGTTGTTTGACATGTTTTACTTTTCACTGTAAAAATCATCAGAAGTTTAGTATTGTACCCTCATAATACATAAGTACCAACCACTAGTCTTCACCTACTTATCCATCTTATCAAATTCTCCTTTAGAACATAAAGTTGTACCTGGACACTAAAGCCCATATTATAGAACCTCATCAAGACTCAAGCAAGACTAGTTTCAACCAATCAAAACTAGTTTTAAGTAATGCTTGAGTTTTTATTGAGGTTCTGTAATGCATGCCTTAGATAGTTTGTTCAAAATAATTTAGAACTCATACTAAGTAGTATATTAACACATTAAACAATAAAATTCATTACTTAAATAGTTTTTGTTATGTTTCAGAATGAAAAAATAAGCTTACTATGTATCCCGCTACATAATTATGCACAACGAAATGCTATTGTAACGCGCTGTAACCTTGCAACCAGGTTTTGAAATAAATTGTAGTTTCAAACGTCTGAAATTCATTTATTTATCAATTTGAACAATCAAATTAATACATGTGCTGACAACCAGCAACTGCAGGTGTGAAGGTTTTGTCTCTGTTGATTAATAAAGAAGATTTGTAATATTATATCAATCAAAACCTACTTCCACAAAATTGTTCTAATAGTAAGATGATTAACGGTTAACCTGCCCATTTCTTGTCCCTATATAATAAACGACAGTCGCATATAGCCTAATAAGTCAATATGTATGATGAGTCATCTCGTTATCATATGCATTAGCACTTCCTTGCCGTTTTCCCTAAGGCTATTAGGAGAATTTTCAAACGCAGTCTTTCATGACTAATCCTAGACTTTTAAGTCAATTTAGTAGATATAATAAACACCTACTTTTAACTATTTAGAGTGTGTTGGCCATTCAACTCTTGAAGCCAACTTAATGTTGCATTTCACAGATTGCCATACAGAAGAGCATCAATATGCAAGACCAATGCCTACCTAATTTTCTTATTATAGTTTATAGCTTCCGCCCGCGACTTCGTCCGCGTAAAATTTCTTGTTCCCCTGACCCACCCCGTCGCATCGCAACGCCTGCCCGCGCTGTTACTTCGTTTTCGCTTAGCGCTCATTCTTCCTTTTTTTGTTTTTGCTTGGCTTCTTAGGGTCCTAGCGTAATGCTACATACCCTGTAGTCTTCCTCAAGAATTGGACTTTATAATGCAAAAAGAATTTTTCAAATCCGACTGGTAGTGATAGAGATTAGCGCGTTCAAACAGTTAATCTATACTAATATTATAAAGCTGAAGAGTTTGATTGTTTGTTTGGTTGAACGCGCTAATCTCATGAACTACTGGTTCGAATTGAAAAAATTCTTTTAGTGTTGGATAGCTCATTTATCGAGGAAGCCTATAGGCTATATAACATCACGCTACGACCAATAGGAGCGGAGCATCAATGAAAAATGTTAAAAACGGGGAAAATTTATTCCTTTTACGAGCTTCCGTGGCGTGCGCTGCGTAAACGGTTAAAGTTACGCAAAAATCATGTATGACGGGATTGTTCCTCTTAAAAAGTTCTAAAAAAAAGTCCGCGATAGCATAATAATATGTCTATCTTTTAAGGTTGGCTCACTATAACATTTTAAATGGTAATCAAAGTTATAAAATAATGCATTACTTGCGAAGGTGTTTTCATAAACATTATCCAAATAAATAGTTTCATCATCAAGGTTGATTAAGTGCATGTAAATTCCTTTTCGAATTATTCAATTTGGACCTTTCGTTTAGAAATTACGACGGGTATAAAAATGCTTAAAGTAAAAAAAATCACTTAGTCTATTAGTTACCTACACATTTTATTTTTTATTAACTGTTAGAACGCGCTAATCTCTGTTACTACCAGTCGGATTTGAAAAATTCTTTTTGGATTATAAGGTCCAATTCTTGAGGAAGGCTATAGAGTATGTAACATTACGCTAGGACCCTTAGAAGCCGAGCAAAAAAAAAAAGGAAGAACGAGCGCTAAGCGAAAACGAAGTAACAGCGCGGGCAGGCGATGCGATGCGACGGGGTGGGTCAGGGGAGCAAGAAATTTTACGCGGACGAAATCGCGGGCGGAAGCTAGTAAAAAATAAAATGTGTAGGTAACTAATAGACTCGTAAAAGGAATAAATTTTCCCCGTTTTTGCAACATTTTTCATTGATGCTCCGCTCCTATTGGTCGTAGCGTGATGTTATATAGCCTATAGGCTTCCTCGATAAATGAGCTATCCAACACTAAAAGATTTTTTTCAATTCGAACCAGTAGTTCCTGAGATTAGCGCGTTCAACCAAACAAACAAACAAACTCTTCAGCTTTATAATATTAGGTAGTATAGATTATGTAGATATTTATTTGACACTTTGACAAAGTGGGTAGTTTATTGTTTATGAAAATATTTTGTTTTCCTGACCATAGTATATTAAATACCTAAACTATGGACAATGTTTCAAATATAATAGTACTAACCATACTATTATGAAATGTCTTTTCTCAAAGTTATAATCGTAATTTCACGAGAAAATCGCTTTTGAATTTAGCGTAAGTAAGTATAAACCATAAATGGACAGAGGGTGGGCAGAGAGTAGGAAGGCCTTTGCCCAGCAGTGGGATAATAATGGCTAACAAAAAAAAAAGTGTAAGGTATTTAATTCTTGTGACTGTACCTACTACTTTTATTACTCATAGGGATGAATGTTATGCCCTATGGGTAGTAAAAAGTGATAAATTCGTACTAGAAAGGTAGTAAAAGACACGTGTCTCGTTGACACATTTTATAACACATTGGGCGCGATACCATTCACGTGTCTAGGGGTCATTGACCGATAATCCAATCACTAACGACAGCTTACGACTCTGTTACGACTAAGGGAATGTAACACCATTGGATTGATGGAATTTGTTTTTGTAATACTTTCAAGCCCTAGTTTTTTATCTCTGTTATTTAAGTTCTTCATCAGCACAATAGGTAGTTTTTTTTACGTTGAAGTAAAAAAGCTTGTCAAAAATGTCGTTTATAAATGCTAGTTCATATTTTCATAATTATCTCACGATAAAGATGAGATCGCCTTTGAAAAGGAAGCTATTAGGAATCTATAGTTCAATTCTAGGCCTCTTGGGTCAACTAACTAGCAGTTTAAAAGAAAGAATTTAGAGAAAAGTGGCGAAATGGGCCACTTCCCAAATTTAATCCTTTAGTTCCAGTTTTCACTGTTCCTTTCCAACACCCTTTTATGACCTTAGTTAAGTTTTAAAAGATAGTGCTGCTCTAAATCAAGTAGGCAATAAAATTCTCAGATTTATATAGCGCGTGCTTGTCATTTAGTTTGATGTAATGAACACGTGTGTTACGAAAGCGGAAGGCGACAATAAAAACAATATGGCGTCGTTATGCTGCGCCGGAGTACATTGTACACCTGATTGAAGTGTCACTAAACTTTACCAAACTTTCAGTGTTTTTTTAGTTGCGTTTGCGTAACGATGTTGTACACATAGTTCCTACCTTAACTAGCTCATTTTTGATGCAGGAAAGCTAATTGGTGTTTTCCTAATTAAAAATGAGCACTGCCACGTTGGTCTAGTGGTCGCAAGCGCTACTGCTGACACTGAGCACGAGGTCCTGGGCAGGGATTGAAAAGGTTCTTAAAATACCGGTATAGAACCGGTATTAAGTGGTTCCGGGTACAAGAACCCGAACCGGAACCGGAACCTATAAGAACCTTTATGTTACCGGTTCTTCAAAGCAAGTCCGAATGCCCTTTACTCACACAAATGCATAATGTCTAATTGGGCGAAACCAGGAAGGGGTGTAGTTTGTCACTAGCTGCGCTCCCGCAGAAATATTTTCGCGGAAATATTTTGACTCCACTGTACCTACGAGCGGCCGCCGTGCGGGTGAAAAGGACTACCTTTTGCTGACTGTAAATACTCAAGTATGTCGATATAACACCTAGTCCTGAGACAAGGTTTAATATTATTTAATTATTTTGTAATCAGTTGAGAAAAAAATTGATTTCTCCCATCATGCTCGTCATCGTCGTTGTGGAGCAAAGCACAATCTTTACACTCTATTATTTGTTGTTTTTCAGTATTTGCAGTTTTAGGTTGACATTTTTCTTGAAAATTTCTTCTAAGCAATTGCTTCAAATTTAGAGGTAACTCTTGCTCTTGGAGTTGAGTGTCTGTATCGGTATCGGTCACAATACGGGCATGTTTTGTTCCTGAAAGTAAGATACCAAATATAACCAACGTGTAATTGGAATAGCGTAATACCTCGGCGGTAGTACCGTAACCCATGAAACTAAACAACCATAAAACACTGTCCACACATGTTAAAACAAAATAATAATAATTTATATTAAAAATCCCTCCTCCTTTTTAATAATATTATCTAAGTGAATACAATACGATGAAACTTACCTTTGTCCATTTTATATTAATGTATTAACAGTAACTGTAGATTATATAAACCACTAATAATAATTACTGACAATATTTGCTGACACTGTTCAGTACAGACTTCCACTCGCCAATAATTCGAAGGCGAACTGAAAGAAAAGATACGCCAGGCACGCGTCAAACAAATCCCATCTTTCTTAGAGAACCTTTAAATCGGATGATACGGAAGCGGTATATTGGAACCTTTATTTGGAACCAGAACCAAACCGGAACCTGAACCGGAACCGTACCGAAAAGAAGAACCTTTTTAAGAACCGAAATGAAGAACCGGAACCCAAATTCGTACCGGTTTTCAATCCCTGGTCCTGGGTTTAATCCCCAGGTCGGGCCAAGTGTTATTGGGCTTTTTCCATCTGGAAATTCTCAGTAGTAGCCCGGAGTTTGGATGTGTCCGGTTGACTGCAAGAGAGTCCCCCCTTATTACATGGGACTTAACATAACTGGCGAAATGTGGGTGTAGTAAAGTACACCTCTGGCTAACCCTTCGGGAATGACAGGCCTGATGTTTGTTATGTGAAAATGAGTAAGTGTTCTGCCGCGGATTTGCAGGAATTCTGTTAATCAGTTCCAATAAGTGCAAAAATTCCGGAGTGCTTTATGTAACGAGACACACCTACTTTGATCATTACTTGAAATAATCCGGTATTGTTTTTGCCGCCTTGAAGTATATCTAGCTGGACGTGATTGTATTAATAAATCTCATTTGCGACGCGTTAGACCACAAACGACATAACCAATTTTAGAACGCCTGATTGAATTTCGTGTGTAGTAAGGACATATTAATATTGATGAAGTAACGTAAGTCTAAGAAAATACGTTATCAGAAAGGGACAAGATTTTTTAATTTTTTTTTTATTTGCGATAGGTTTGCTCTTGACTCTAGTCTAGGTCAGAGATGACAGAGACAAAGTCGACGATGGAGCGAGCTTACCCAGAAGAAGCCTGTTCACTCTCACTTTGAAGAGATCGGGGTTGTATGCCTTCAACAAGGTTTCATAAGTCAAGTATTTAGGTCATTTTAGTTTACAGATGCAGTACCTCTCGATATCAGGTCGGCGACCTTCCGTCTGCAGGTCAATTTAGAAACTAACCGATCCCGTGCTCTACCAGTTTCTGTACCACTTTCTAAGCTTAATTACTCGCCTTTTCCAGCTCTTGTTTGGTACTACACATTGTCAACGTTCTTCCGCGTCATTATCGCGATTCAAAAACCATTTAAACGTTGACCGTTTCTTGGGAATGAGAAATTGTTCCCGTTTTCGTGCTTTCTTGTTATGTCAATTTACGGATGTATTTCTTTCTGCAATGTAAAATGCAAAAAGTACTGTTTCCGCCCGGGATCGAACCGGGGACCTTGTGCGTGTGAAGCACACGTGATAACCGCTACACTACGGAAACCACATTGACATTGCGCGAAACTAACTACTAATTTACATTACCAACTTTTCAAATACTGCAATTATACACAAAGCATGCTCAATACAAGGCAAGTTCTACACTGCGAAAGTAACATTCAGAATTGCTGAACACGATTCTAACTGCATAGGGGAATTCTTTTCAACAACTTTCATAGGTAATGAAAAACAAACCAGTAATTAGTCCCAACACACTGTTCAATTAAGGCCGACGTGTTGTAGACATAAAATGAAGAGCTAATTGCAACAAAGGCCGCTAAACAAAAGGCTCATCTCGATACAATACAATACAATACAAAGTGTTGATTCATTGCGTGCTTGCAAAGGGATACACGCGATGGTAATGGTGGCCGTAAGATGCTGTAAAGGCAAAAAGTTAATAAAAAGACTTAGTACCTATAAGATGTTGTAGTTTTATTACACGGATAAAACACGGCTTACAATTTCAGCTAGGTATTTGATTAATGTTTAATCTTAATCAGCTAAAGTTTGTTAATAAATCAACTCCTACAAAGGGCGTTTTGACGTAATTGCCGGCCACTCCTCTAACATACTTTATTATTACCGCTGCTACAACAGCTCCCCATACTTCACACAATGTAAAGCTGCTGAACTTACAAAACTCCCTTGATTTATTAATGTTTAAAATCCATAACAGCACTGACTTCCGATTTAAAACGTGATTAGTACTCCTAGATTTTCCGTGGACAATCTAGACAAGACCAAACACATACCTAATGTTTTCATTTTTGATTGCTTCTTTCTTCTGCTTTTTTTTCTGAGCGAAAATGTGGAGCTGACCGTAAACCGCAGCTGACGGAACTCACCCAACCTTCCGAACTAGGCACGACATTAGACGACTTCAAAAACTAAAGAAAATTATAGTTTTTACTACCCTAATACCTGCACACTAATTGCGTAACACTATCAATCACAATCTGAACGATTTTGAAGCAAATTGCTAATCCATTGCTTCATATGTTCGAAGTCAGCTCAACAACGTAAATACGCAATGAATGTTGTTGAACTGTTAAAATGAAACCGATTCTTACTGTGTGTTATCTACGCAATTGGCTCTCTGGTCTGGAATGCAGAATATAGACCAATACTTAAATACTAACCAAGGGGTTAAGTTAAATAATTTATTACCAAAGTATGCTGACCACATTTTAAGGCCCCTGTCAAAGGTAGTGTAATTGAATTGTGTAGGCATTGACTCGATAATGACGCCTGATCCGATAATACTTGCGCAAGCATCGACCAGCCATGCTACGGTATGTGCACAATGCAGACACTGCACATAGCGATGTCAAGGCCGATGTGCTTTATAATTATGAGCGATTTATAATACTTTGTAACCCTAATTGATTTTAATTAAAATGGGTGGAAGAGTGGTTTTGCACGACAGGATTGTGTACTTACTTTTGCTTTTTCTTGGCACTATAGTACTGTTTTTTATATTTCTATGATCGTAATTAAAACCATTTCATTTCAATAGAAGTTTGGATCTACGATAATCGACCATTTCGTAGGTTGCTGTGATCCGAATTGAACACATCTTCCTGAGGTGAGATTAGTTGCCCAAAAGCGAACGACTCCCAAAAGTAACCCACGGAACGATCTTTTCTAATCAGTCTCAGGCCGTAAATGTTTTCCAGAGACACTGTTACAAATAATCAAATCAAAACACAACGCTTCGGTAGACGGATTAGAGCACGCAGTGAATGAATATGTTATTAGAATTAAAATAAACTTATTAATATTTCATCTTACATAATTAGAAAACGTGAGACTAAACTGGACTCACTGTTCTGATCTGTCTGTTTAATATTCTGCGTCCAAGTACGGAGATATCTCTTGTTATGAATACAATACTAGGAGTGGTTTACATTTGATATTCAAAATAAACAAGCCCGCTGTCCACACTTCACGGTGTCTGCTATACGTTACTTACAATAATGGTAAGTGGTTTGAGTTTCATATTTCATTCATTGTACTTACCTAATTTACCTTAATCATCAGACACTGTGAATCCACAACCACAATCAGCCTAATAATGTTTCCACTGATGGGACACAGGCCTCCTCTCTGTGAGAGAGAGTGGGTCATACATAATCCACCACGCGGGCCCAGTTGGTGGATGTCACATTCAGAATGCTTTGATCATTTGTGAAATAATGTATGAGAAGATTGCATTAAAGGAGATCTGAGTAAGATATCGTAAAAGGTGTCTGCTTATTGGACCGTGTAAATGCAGCCCAGAAACCTATAATAATTATGCGCTTCTTACCACTCGCCATCGCCATTACCTGTCCACAAAGTACAAAAGGCCTTATTCAAACCTGCCAGTAGTACGCACTTTATAAAAACAAAAGAACGTGATCAAATGCACTCACTTTAATTAGGAAATGCTTAGAGACTTGTTATGATTTCAGTTTTGTTGTTATTGCGTGCACGCGTGAACTATCGCATGTTTCTACCCCGTAAATATTTCGTGACGTGGGGGTTTATAATCTTCGCGTGGGGCAATATTTTGTAAGGGGTGTTTTGGGTATCATTGACCTTTTTAGACGTATTTACTTCCTAGTTAAAGATCCATTAAGGATTCTAATGTTTTTGGATGAATTTAAAGTGAACGATTGTGTTTCTTTGTTGTCGAGGTAACTGGCTGCCCATTTTGAACTAATTTAGTTTCAACCGACCAGACGTCGATTCCACCGTTGATTTCGAAGCTTTTTTGTATATTTACATCTCTGGCAGCCAATGCGGTCTAAAACTATGCTACTTTAGGTGAAAGTATGTTCAAATCGTGTCTTGGCAATATGAATTTTGATAACAACCATTTTGGGCAGATCTTTTAAAAATGTTATACCTTTATTGGGCATTGACCATATCTGTATATCTAGCAGTTCATGCAACACTGGTTTCTTTTAAGTTATGCGAACTTAATCAGATTATTTTGGGCCCAGTTGTTTCGCAAGAACCATTGTTATTTTGTTCAAATCATGATTTTGATATTTTGCGTCTGTGGTCTATGGGATGGGCGCTTGTTGCGAAATTTAGGCATTGTTGCAGAGAATCATGTAAAGTACTTAGTAAAGTCGTGTACTAAATTACAGACAACGCACTTTGAATAATAAGTACCTTTCATGATATTTGAGGGTAACCATCAATATAAGGTTTGAATGTGATTGCCGTGACTGTCTTATGATATTTTGGAGTTCCTTGAGAGTCAAAAAGTAAAGAACGCCTGAATCTTCGATCGATTTTCGGGTTCGTAATTCTTGGCATTAAAAAAAAATACTTTAAAGTTAGGCTATGATTACTTACCAGCTGAGCGAAGAAGAGAAGTAAGAATGCTCACCGATACGGAAGCAGCTGAGTAGTCGCAGAACCAGACATTTCACACAGACTGACGAACCTGATTATGCCTGGGAAAAGTAAAGTAAAAGTCCTACATAGCTGCTAGATATTTAATTTAATCAACTGGTCCTACATGACTGGATTCACGTCCTAGAATTAATTAATAAGAGCTAACCGTCCTTATCTTGGAAATCAACAACTAAACGCGTAAAACTGTACCAAAGATGAGAGATTTAGTGAATATAAATCTTCAGCCATTTGCCACCACTTATTCACAATGTTTGCATACGGTACGTTTTGATGTCGTATCTGACATCGCACGACTTTCCGCCTTTCTACGTAAGTACCTACGCTAAAGGTCCGCTCTGCTGTTTCTATGGTACACTTATCATGTGCTGATTGTTATACAGTTTTGTTTTGCGAATTTTATATGTTGTGGTGTCTTGGTTCCGATGTGACAGCGGTGATGTGTGTATTCAGGCAGACATTGTTCAGTACGACCTGCGAAGATCTGTTAGATTTAATAGATTTGGAACTCAAAATTAAAACTCACCAAAGAAAAACTCTCTTCAAAGAAAGAATTGCTTTGGTAACTGTTACCAAAGTTGGCAACAAATAAATTGGCATGGTTCACGTACCAGTAAAAGGAACTACGCCAAAACATGAAAAAAGTATTGCGCGGTTGCGCCAGAATACAAACATACCCATCCTCATGTCTGTTTCCATGAATAAAGAATGGTATCCTTGAGTGCCAAAGGTCAGTTGTACTGCAGTGTACTTCATGCTTTATGCATGAGACAGAGTGCTTCAGTCAAGGGCAAAATGAAAAATCAATATAAATACTTAATAGTTCTGGGGAATAAAACACGTGTGTTTCAATATTATCTACTGAAGTCGCAGTAATTAATTGTATACGATGTTCAGTTCAACGAGAATAAACGCCTATAATTATCTAGCAGTGGGGTACACTGGCATTAAAATTAATGACACTTCATCAGCGGCACCTAGTTCATTTTGAATATAATTTAAATAATAGTAATACCATCACAAAGTCAACAACCATGAAAGACCTGGGAGTCACGTTCGACCGAGAGCTCACCTTCCACGACCATATGGCCATGGTAACTAAACAATCCTGCCAAAGGTTAGGTTTTGTTCTGCGTAACTGCCGCGATTTTTGCACCAGTCATGCCCTCAAAATAGTATTTAATGCGCTCGTACGTAGCAAGCTGGAAACCAGGTCTTGCGTGTGGAATCCACATGAAAGTACCTACGCACTTTTATTAGAAAAAGTTCAGAAAGCGTTCCTTATGTAGGTACCTATACAGGGTGTCCAGTAAATAGTACGACATAGTGCAGGGGGTTATAGCTTGGGTTAATACCTATCAAAATAACACAATATATGTTCCGCAAAATGTTACGGATTTATGGTTATACTAAATTTTCCAAAATATCTAAAAATCTCTACGTTGAATCAGATTTTAAGCATCTCGTAATGAAAAATTCCTTTTCTAGTATTTTTTTTTACATCAAATTATTAGTGAATAGTTTTTCTACTCATTGATAAGTCTTTTTTCGATCAAAAACAAGAATGTGTTCAAGAAATACAACATTTTTTAATATTTTTCACTGAACGATTGTCTTATCGCTTAACTTTAACCTACAGTGGTGAAATAAATCCGTAACACTGCGGAATATAATTTGTGTTGTTTTGGTAGGTATTGACCTAAGCTATCACCCCTGCACTATGTCGTACTATTTACTGGACACCCTGTATATGCAGAAACATGGCTACTATCCTTACCTCTATCCGACAAAATTCTTACTGGGTTCAGTTATAACTCGCTAGAGGTAAGGCGAGCTCGAGATCAGCTCACAATGGCCTGTAAGACGCTCCATGGCGCTATTGACGCTCCTGATTTGCTTGATTTGCTGGCGCGCCTCTTTGTCCCAGACAATTACTGCCGGGGCAGAAAGCACAGGCTATTTGCCGTGCCTCCATGTCGTACTGTTGCACGTGCTAAGTCGTTAATTCCTCGCACTCTGGCCGCGCTTAATGATCTCTTGGATTCTAATCCAACAGGCGATCTGTTTGCGGATGGATGGATGAAGATTTTATTGGTATGTCAGAAGTACTGTGAGAGAATTTATGAAAGTGCTGTTAAACTTCTTTTACTTATGTTTTCACTTCAAATCTTATTCTTCTTTGTTTATTATATTTTAATATGTAAATAAGTAATTGTCTCGTTTATTTTTATAATTTTAGTTAATAATAAATTCATGATTCAGACACTTTCAGAACTCAGATTTTCAAACAAAACTTCGATGTTGTTCATATTTAACTTCCGAGAACTACCTAGCACTTATTTTGGAATCGAGTTTGGTGTGCTGTGAATGCTGTGATTACCAAGCTTGAATATAAAATCAATATCTAATTGATTTTATGTTCAAGCTTGTTAAAAAACGGATTAAAAAGCTTTTCTGAGATCCAAAAAAATCACAAAATACATTTCCGCAGATTCTGGTGATGCATGTAAACAAAATGTATAGCCAAATCCACAAATTCCAGACCATGGCCTACCGCCAACCGGCATCAATCACAGAAAATAAATAAAGAAAAAAAATTGTAATCCTAGTGATAGAACCTCAATTCTCACGATTAGGTTATTTGACCCCAAACCAGTCCACCATGACATTTCAAATAGACCAGACATTTAGCTAAATAAAGATCTTGTGTGATTTGTCGTAGCAACTTGCATGTTTGTAAGTTTTTATGCCAGATTGTATGACGCTGCGGGAGTCGGCTCAGCTGGACTGTTGTTTACAGATCAAGGTGCTCGTGTTTAATTTAATAATACTTGATGTAAACTGTTATGAGTGGGGCAAGGAGCTAAAATGAGTAATGCCGTTACGTTTCTAAACGAAGGAAACTAGGGTCTCCCTATGCTGACTATCTACATGTAAAAAATAGTCACTTATCGGTCAACATTTTGTTTCATGTCATCATTAATATTGCCGTTTAGATAAAATAAAATAAGGCAGACTGGTTAACCTTACGATTGAATAAACCGTTTTGGTTTTTTACGTAACCATACAAGTGATAAATGCACACTAATTTTTCACCATCATCTATGGTTGTGTAAACTTTCAAGTTATTTGAACAACGCATTGTTTGCTCTACAAATAATATGGATAACGTAACTAAAATAAATATCATTTATACCATAGAGCACCTTGAGATAAAAATCAAGAGGTTCATATTTCGAAATCGTGTAAAGGCAGGCTCATACAGTACACCCATACATCATTACCATGTTACCATGTTTCGATATTGTACCAATTAAGTGTACCTAACCAAGGAGATTGACAGAAGAAAGCAACAGGGAGTAGGGATAGGGAATGACGGCGAAAGTGGAATGTTCGGTCGTTCCGTTTGTATACAATATCGGAATAATGGTCATTGCTTACCATTTCCACGCCCTAATGTCAAGTTGTGTGACTGTAAGTAGTCATTTGTTTCGAATATGTTAACATTATTGTGATACGTTGATTCTGATCAAATTGATGGCTATTACCAATAATATGATTGGAACTGTCCATTTAAGTCGATTTTCTATTGTATACTGCCCACTACATCTACATAATTATTCTTTGTTTGGAAAAATCTAATTCACTATAATATAAAATATATTTGTTTGTTGGATTCTCATGGCAGCTTGAAGCAGTTCGGCAGGGTACTGTGAAGTTTGATTTGGCCCAGAAGATATGTAAAAAACTTCATCCTCAAACAGAACACTGACATTTGTTTTCCGGACAATTTAAAAGCTACTATCAAAAATTACAAGTCTCCTGAAATATCGACACTCAGTTACATAAAGCAGCATTTCTATTCAAGATTAATTTTACACTAACTCCTTACAATTTACAACACAATGGTGTTCGGAATAAATAGAATGCATTATTTAGATTTCTTGTAAGTATCTATCCTTTTACGGGTAAACGGCGTGACTATTAAAAACAATACAATATCATCATGCTTTCGAAAGAAAGTCAGGCGATCGGGAAGGGGCGTGCGTTACCTAATGACTAGTAATGACTTAATTTTTAATCAAACCGTAACCATAGGCCCTTGTGCTCACGACAACCTGCTATTAACTTGCAGTGCTAACGGGCGTCGGATCGAGGGACTTAATTATTAGACATAATACATTTAAATGAACCATTACCGGTACGCGCATAGGCGTATACGCACGCATTCTTATCGTGGTACGCATGTGTGGTTAAAGGGTTTTTTGGAAAGAGTTGACGACTGTTTAGAATATTGTTTTTGATTGGTGTGGTGTCTTGCAAAGTTAAGAGAGCTGTCACATTTTGTCACCTCTCTCGCTCACACGGGACCAAATTTTTAAGAATGAAAAGATGCTTTTTTGAAAAAAATATAATCATTGGGCGACCTACTAAATAATATTAATTTAATAGGTAGTTCACATTTCTATTGTGTTATCTAATAAACTTAGCTCAATAAGTACCTACCTATTATGATCGGTTTTTGAGATGAGTTAAATTACAACCGTAGTAAACAATGCTTAAATATTGACAGTTTTAATCCCATTTTCGACTGATAAATGGACTTTTGCAAGGTCTTTTACATATTGCAAATTATTGCACGAAATTGCTACCAATACTATTAAAGAGATTTGTTGCCAATAAGAACATTTTAGGTCAAATTAGCAAAAATACATAGATAAAACTAAAGCCAGACCACTGGAAGCATCTTTTGAACCAGGTAGGTAGGCCGTATGTGATGTAATAAAAGTGAAGAAGCTTCACCTAACGCCAGAAATAGATTGATGGTAAAGGGGACTTACAACCAAGGGACCATAATGACCTGATAGATCATCATCCTCCTATCCTCATCCCAATTTATTTAGGCTGATAGGTGCACCCATTAACTTACAGATCAACTCCATAGATCAATGAGTAGTACTAATGTCCTAAGGATTACATAAAGTTGATAACATCCAACACCGAAAAATAGTGCAGCAGGAATTCTAATAAAGGGGCAGGTAATCATTACATGTCATTATGATGACCCGAAAAAACGAATGGTTCCCACCAACGAATCGTGACTAGGTAAAAAATAGTTGAAACGTAATTAGGAATGTAATGCCCTTCGAAGAATTTCGTTGTGTTCGTCATTTTTTAAAGTTCATAGA
The DNA here is from genome assembly GCA_947568875.1 of Fissipunctia ypsillon. Classification (NCBI taxonomy): domain Eukaryota; kingdom Metazoa; phylum Arthropoda; class Insecta; order Lepidoptera; family Noctuidae; genus Fissipunctia; species Fissipunctia ypsillon. The sequence goes on along the minus strand of OX387666.1, from coordinate 12,243,020 downwards.
AATCAAGTTGAGATTAGATAAATTGAATTAATTATAAGGTATAACTGAGTGTTTTAATGAGTTAAATTGGGTAACTGGCTTTAATGAAGATGATTTGTTTAATGAGTTTGAATGCCGTACAGATTTGGAACTAAAAGTAACATAAACAAATGACTTCTTATGCTAGTGACGTCAAAAAGGCGACGGATTGACTGATGTTCAGAAGACTGTGATGACTGCAGAAGGTGGAAATCTGGGTGTTGTGGACTGGTGTCATTTCGAAGAAGCCAACCATTGTCTAGCAGTGATTTCCGTTTCTTTACTCATGTGACGATAGGCTGTGTTCATGAACACACAAGGTTGTCTTCGATATAATCATCAGTCTACAGCAATCGACTGCTGGACTAGGAATTGACATTGCTAATAATCGAGAAGTCATTTCGATCCTCGGCTACTATCAAGACTAAACATTAATTAATTACTGACATGTTACTCCACACGGTGTCAACGCCCGTATTGTTGAGGCAATGTTATTCAATTGGGCATTTCAACCTTCACTAGATTATCGCCCACTGCATCTCGAGGGGTTGTTTTTTGCCCCGTTCTGTCCCCAAAGGGCGTAATTTGTGGCTGCAATAACAATTTTTGGAATTAAGACACGCGTGTGGCTTGGTATGTGTTTACGTGAGATGATTAGATTGCTTTGTTTTTCTTATTATTTTCGGGTTTTCTGAGTGGGGGACGATTGGTTTTGTGAGAAGCAATGTTTATAAAGATTTATTTATTCATAAGTTCTCAGCTTCTGTGTGGTATTTCAGAATAATGGATAGCAGGGGCGCAGCCTTCATACAACCCGATTCCTATCGGCTTCCCTTCGGAACAACCACTCTTCTTAATGTCTACTATTGCCAAATAATATGGTATACCTCTGTGTGTGTAACTGTGTGTCACATCACATTACACAATTTAATATGTTAAATACCAGTTTAATACGTCATAAGATTAAAAATCTATAGTTTTTTGTCAAAGTTTATGAGAACTGAATACTTAATTTTTTCTTCGGCTTCCCTAAATGATAATTGTAGCTACACCACTGATGGATAGGTACGACAAAGTTTTGTATGTAAATTACTTTGAAAATCCATACATTTGGACACATTCTCAGCGTCACTGTAGTAGGTAAACTTCGAAAAAATGACCTAAAGGTAATTAATTGTACCCGATTCATGTTTGTTCAGTTGCTAAGGTTTTTAATTTCAGAACTGAAAAACAATTCATTTTGTTTGATGTTGCCCTCTTTTGGATCGTAAAGCTATTGCTGAACGTTAGAAGAAAACAGGTGTTCAAACATCATTTCTTATGAAAGAATATTTCACAATTGAACTGAAAAGGGACGTATTCTTTCGTTCGCTCAAAGTGGATGTTTTTCAAATGATTCATTTCAGTTCAAGGAGTTTAGTGGGAAATCTGAAATTGCAAAACATTTCATGGCTGAGGAATTAGTTTCAAATTACTGTCAAGCCAGAACATTTCATCTTGTGCGTTACTTGCATTTTAGATCTCCATAAAGCGGGTTACATCAAACAAAACGGTTATGGGGCCTCAAGAAGACCACAAAAGGTCTTATAAAACGGTAGTTCTAATGTAAATGACGTTTCGCTTTATTGTTTTCGTCGTGGCAGCTGCGCTTTCCCGCCATGCTTCAACATTCGTGTTTCTGGGATAACGTTTGTTTTATAAGCGTCGTTTGTTCGTACCTGACTTGCTGAACGACGTTCAATGTGGATAGTTTGCTGTTTATGGTATATGCCGTTGTTTCTGACACGACTTCATTCAAGCATAATGGTATTCTAAAATTAAGTGTTGGTAACTCCCAACGAGTTAGTTCTAGTATTATATCTTATTAGTCTATGGTTAGTCCGCAGATTTTCACACTCTTATTAATATATGTACTTACAGTGCTCATATGGTACGGAAAACTAAAAAGTTCAAAGCGTCAAATGAAAAATAAGTCATACCTACTTGCTCCTATTTCAATAGGTATGCACCACCCCAGAAACTAGAACTTACTCCATTTATTTCATAAACGTAAAACAGCATACCAGTTAGCAGTACCTATCTTCCTACAAACAAATTCATCCCTTTGCATAAGTAAATGAAAATTGTAAAAGAAAAAACAATAATTTGACATTTTACCTAAGATCCGCGAAGTCGAAAAACTTACTTATCAGTTACCGTATCTGCAACACTGACGCTTTGTATCTTTACTGATGGTAATTTAAGACCACAACCGCAATGATGACCAATTATATGTATTTATCACTATTTTACTACCCAACGTCGATAGAGGAAACATAAAATTTATTGTTTATCTTTCTGGAACAGCAGTAAACGTCAATTGATAATATTGGTTACCCAATTAGGGTAGAATAAGTAAGTCCACGTACCAGTAAGTACAAAATAGGCCACCCTCTTGGCCCGAGGGTGTCGTAAATTGCGAAAAAGGAATTTTATTGCGTAGACTGGTGGCATGGTGCGCCGATCACGTCTGCTTATTGCATTGTTTATAACATCCCTCATTCCCGCTCTATTACCCCAAAGATCAATACTTTTGCTGGGATGCCATCCCACTATTTAAATATAAATTGTGTAATTTTTTAATTGACAAAGCTTACTACATGATCCAAGATTTTCTTAATAATTAGTGCCTACTACAATCTGTCACCAAACACCTAATTCTTGTTTTGTAAGATTTGCTTTCTAAGTGATACCTATGAAATTGTTTATACTGCATGTTGACATAATTATTGTATGCCTATTAGGCGGGACATAATGGAACTGTAATCTGGCTGTATAACCTATTCCCACAATAAAACGATTTGATTTGATGCTTCAAAATGCGTTGCAATTTAGGGTATTAGCACATTTATCACCGCACTTACTCATTAAGTTTTGTCCATTTTATTTCCACATTTTTCTGTATCAAATGAAAATTGAGAAAATCATTACTACCTTCTCGCCGTTTTCTAACCCGCAAATTGGAGTTATGCAAGTTACGCAGCGGTTCCACAAACCTGCATCTACGTCTTACCATGAGCTATTATTAGACGTGTGAAAAATTAATAACTCAGACACGTCTTAAAACCACCATCGTTAACGGTACTCTTGTCTTCGTAAATAGAATTTGTCTTAGGCCCACAGTTTCATGTAATTACTTTAAAACTTCATAGTAGGTACTGAATTATGTATTTGGCCCAACAGTTATTTCTCGATTCTTATGCTAATTATCGGTACCTATTTACTTACTTTCAATTTATGTTGGACTATGAAACCAATACCCAAGTTTTATATTAGAAAATTATGCGGGAAATTATGGGAGATTAATGAATTGTATTTTATTATTTTACAGTTAAGTGGTAATATAGTTTTATTGAGCCAGTGTGTGACACAGTGATCCGTTTCTTCGTTTATGATCCAGCACTACTGGCCTCAAACAAGATGTCATTTGAATATTAAATTGTGAAGGCATTGTACATTTGAATGTAGGTGGATATTTGACTGCATTTCTTGTTGTTATGAGGAAAGTCTACATACATTTTGATTGTCGTGAAGTGCACCATGGATTTCAAGAACAGATACATAGATAGAATACCTATACCTACTTTATTATAGGTAGGTAGGTACACCAAAATTGTACTACAGCTTTTAAATAATATTACAATGGCGTTCTTAGAATAGCTACAGATAATTATTATACAGCTGCATAAATTTTATCAATTCCTAGTCGCTTTGTCTATAAATCTTGAATTTGAAAAGCAGGAAATTTTTCGCGAAATGCAAACGCAATGCAGCGGCAGCCTAAGTCTGAAATTTATAACATAGATGACGAGCATCTACGCATAATAAATCATCGTAAAACATAAACCATCCTTTAGGAAAAATCTTACCAGCAATAAACCTTTTATAGTAGTTATTTCTTAACTCAAATTAAGTGTGGAAACTACACGGTTCGCGGGTATTGGGGGCTTATTAAAGGTTATGGTCAATATGCTGTACAGTTATCAGCTGTTATGGACCGTTGTCGACGTAAAAGCCCTTTCGTACGGCCGGCCGCCATGTTGGAAAATTAAGCGCGGTTTTGTGATGACCATTTTGCAAGATTCTGTTGTTTTTGTTGTTCAATTTAAGAATGAGATTGAATCATTGGAATGTTATTAATATTAATAGGTATTTCAGATTCTTCAGTTTAATTAATTGGTGGATTGCTGAACTATTGTAATATTTTTCATTGATTGATATTATTAAATCATAGGTAACTCAATTTCACACCTAGTTTAATTTCTGACGAAAATCGATATTTCAGGCAAATCTTTGTATAGCCAAAACGAATTAGATTCTAGAGATAGTCACAATTTTATAGCACATTTCACTATTTTATGGGCTAAGATAATGTGGCCATATCAAAGATACATACGAGAATACCTAATGTTGTTGTTACCTATATTCCAGTAACGCTTTTATTAAGGCTCCTGCACACAGGCGCGACAGGCGACGCGTTTTGCGTGCGACACAAATAGGCACCGCTCGTCGCGCGACAAGCGGTGAGTTTATGTCGCATCGCGTGTCGCGCCTGTTTGCAGGAGCCTTTAAATGTTCTTGTTAATTTTATAGCTAAGTAAAACCTTGTAGGTGTATAATAAGTGGGTTCGGTATCTACAATAGGAAAATGGCGTAAGTAATATTAAAAGGCGTTCCTACAACAAGTGGAAGGAATATAAAGTATAAAAGTATCTATAACTGACCCGTTAGATACTATTTAATTAGTGACTTGTAGCCTAAGTTATTTTATATTCGGTTTCCTTATTCGATCAGTTTATAGCTAGACAATACTTTGGTAGTATTGTAAATGCTTTTAACAGTTTTATGTCTGTCATTGTCCTATTCAGTGCTAGGTTTCAACAATTCCGATCGAATGTCTATTTTGTTTTCTAAAACGTTTTCTCTAAAGAAGTTAGTATAATACACTTCAGAATGCATCGTTCACTTATGGTATGCGGCGTGCATTATTTCGATTTCCAAAGTAAATGTGAGATTGCATCGTGACTACTGCTCTGAGCGATTTGCGTGAGTTTTCACACTGACCGATAGCCAAGGGGAAATAAATTCTGTGTCAACCTGCACCCCAGTATTGATGAATTAGACCATGGCAATGAAGGCTAAGAGATTGTGGGTATTAGCGTTTACACTGGCGGAAATGGAGCGGCAATTGAAACATTTCTAAATTGTGTATCATTGTAACGTAATTCACTGTTATTGGAAAGCCTCGAGATATAAGAATTTATTGATATCATGGAGGAAATATATTCTTAACTGTTATTAACTATATTCTTAGGTAGATAGTCCAATAAGATAAAGTTTTGGTTGCTGAAAGAACGACGAAAATGCTCGGGAGACATCTTGAATGAAAATTCATCAATTTTCCTTAGGATTACGTTTCTGCTTCCAATTTCAATTCGATTGTTTCACCAACTCTGCTTATTATAATCTGTCTCCCTGCATTACCATCATAATATCGTGCTAAACCATCAACACTTAATTTATCCCGAACTGACCTCCTCTCGCCACACGGGCCCTGATCAGCGATTTGTTACGCGTTTCCTCTTATAACCTCTACTCTATGCTCAGTGGAACATTTCCTGTTACTGGCTGTTACTGCAGCTTACCATAATATATCATCTGGTCGTGTGACCCCAATAGCTTGGGCCCCTTCTGTAGCGGTTTATGAATAATATGCCCGTTTGTGGGAAGCCCTTTACACATTCTTCATTCGATTCTTAGGGTCTTTACGGCAGTGGGTTATCGGTGCAATTTTGTTTGAATACATTTGCATCTTAAGATAGTGTGAGAGGAAATTTGATGAAGCTGTTCAATTTGATTCTGTAGTAGTGAGCTGTATCGTTTTATAACTTAGGCACTGTAGTGCATGATTGCTAAATCTTTTACTATATTCCGTTTCGAAATACCACCTTACTTCTTGTACCGATTTACCTTTTAAGGGCTACGTCATGTTGACAGGCCACATTAACACTAATAACAAGTCGCATTATCTTGGATCTCGGCGCGTTTCCTGAACATATGGCTTCGAAGTCAAGAGGTGTGTTGATACCACTCGAGATTAAGACTCCGGGAGTCTCACGTTTGTGGATAGCGAGATTTGTTTTACTATCTTTACCGTAGTTCGTGTGGGCGTTTTGATTCTAGGTAACTATAAAGAAAGGGTTATCTTGGTATATTTAGTTTCTAGATTGAATTCTAGATGAGTCCTCAATTTTTCCTCAATTCGTGTCACATGCTATTATGAAAACTTGGATACTATTTCTTCTCTAGATTAATAACATTATCAACTAAGTGTGTTACGTATTCCTGCACCACTCAACAAGCTAATAATAGACGGCAATTTTCTGAAACCTGTTCTAATCAGCACAGATAATGATAAAGCAGTGCAAGCTAAAACACCAATTACTTGCTAAATGAATTCTGTGCTGAGACCTGTAAGTGGAGATTGTGAAGTTTACCTTATTAAACATGGGGCACTTGACGGTCGGAGACAGGTGGATGATTAAATAGAAAGCGGCCATTACCTACATGTTTGGCCTAATAGTGGATACAGGATGTTTCACGTAGCTTCGATCAAACAGAGTGATAAATCATTAAAACTTCCTTGAAAAGACACTGTAACATATTTTTAGTATACCGCTGATAAAAGCACTCGCCAGAATCTCAATCGGCAATATTATCGGTAAATGTAATCAGGTAAGTTCTTTCAAATTGACGAGAGAAGTAGTCTAAATTGACTACTCGCTCTGGAAGTCTGGACGTAACGTCCACACTATAGAAATATAAGAAACTTCTTTCTTATATCTATGGTCCACACATTAGCCACGTATTTTGTCTTCTCAGTCTCTCTCGCAAAACTTCAGTCCATGTTTCGTAAGTCACCCTATTACATAGTTACATGCTAAACGTGTGCCCTACATAATGGAGCGTTGTAGAAACAGTTGTCTGTCAAGGCCGCTGGTTTTGGTGAACGACAAAATATACTACAATAGTAACCTAAATATTTCCTTCACTTTCTTCGTTTGTTTCGGATGACGTAATGTAAACTGACAAACAATAACTCACTTATCTATAACTTCTTTCAAAAATATTGCCTTGTTGGTCTATTGGTTGCAAGCGCTACTGCTGACCATGAGGTTATGGGTTCGATTCCCGAGTAGGAAAAGGTGTTATTGGGTTTTTCAATCTGGAATTTCTCAGTAGCAGCCCGGAGTCTGGATTTGTGCCCGGTTGATGGCAATAGACTCTCCTCTTAACATAACTAGTTGTGCCCCGCGACTTCGTTCGCGTGGAAGTTGTAAGATACACAATATACTAAAATAACAGCCACATTTTAATAAAACTCCCTCGTCCCCCGACCCGTCGCGTTGCATCGCCCGCCCGCGCTATTACTTCGTTTTCGCTTAGTGTTCTTTACTGACTTTTTTCTTTTTGCTCGCCTCCTAAAGGTCGTAGCGTGCTGTTAAATAGGCTACTATAACTATCCTCGAGAATTGGGCTACCAAATGCAAAAAGAATTTTAAAATCCGTCTTTTTGTTCATACTTTTATGGGTTTTAATTTTATTGCGCGGAACCCTAATTATTTTTCTAAAATAAAAGTAGCCTAAGTTACCCGCCGTAACATCAGCTATCTGCCAGTGAAAGTCCCGTCAAAATCGGTCCAGCCTTTTCGGAGATTAGCCGGAACAAACAGAAAGACAAAAATTTTAAAAATTGCTTTTTTGTTATATGTACCGTTTATACTTTCTTAAGCATTTAGTAAAAAGTTGTTATTTTGACGTTACAAACAGACACTTCAATTTTATTTATTTGTGTAGAATATGGGACTAAACATAACTGTCGAAATGTGGGTGTACTATGGGTACACCTCTGCCTAACCCTTCGGGGAATACAAGCGTGATGTTATGTACGTGTTAGAAACAATTGATTTAGCATTTTTTTAGATCGATCGATTTTCATAATTATGGGTCGGGCTATAAAAGTTCACCTTTCCATATAAACATTTTCGACTTCCATTCTAAAGTCTGCTAGGAATCAATCTTGGTAAGGAATTTCGCGATAAGTAATGTTCGAACGATGGTTCACTTAGATACTATTGTTGTTTAACTTCAGATAATAACCTCACAGTGACTCGTGAATAATGTGGCGGAGAGTTTAGCAAACATGTATTTATAATTAGTAGAGTATCTTGTACGAGAAACGAGGGTAATAGGCCTAATTTGTTGGAACGATGAAAGGTATTACGGGGCAATTTAGCGAGCAGTTTATCGTTTTATGGGGAAAATTGGAAGCCTCATTAATTGGAAATCTGTTATTTTAGCAAGCAGATTCATTTTGTCATAGTTTTATCGAACGTAAACCGCTAAATATTAGGTAAACGAAGGGGTTCTCTTTGCTTAGCATTATACAACGTGTTCCTTATGATATCCCATAACTCTAGGGGGTCATTGTACTCATCATTTTGAAAAACTTTTACTATGGGACCGAACCCAAAATCGCGAAAAAAAAAAACCCAGGTGTTCCCTACATTTTGACGAGTTGCGAACATAAATGTAGGGAACAGCTGATTTTTTTCGCGATTTCAGGTTTGGTCCCACAGTAAAAGTTGTTCATAATGATGAGTACAATGACCCCCTAGAGTTATGGGATATGAAAAGAAACACTTTGTAGATCCAGACCTAACCTTCAGGAATGACATAAGAAAATTCCTTTTCCGTATGGGAAGAGACCTTTGCTCTGCTGTGGAACTTATGGGCACCACATGTCCACAATGTGCACAAGTAGATACCTACTGTTTACTCTAGTAAACAGGTATGTATCAGTGGCGCAGCTACAAATATCATTAGAGGGAAGCCGAAGAAAAAATTGTTCAGTTCTCATAAACACAGACAAAAAATTGTAGGTTTTTAATCTTATGATGTACTAAACTGGTATTTAAATATAATTATGCAATGTAATGTGATACACAGTTAAACACACCGGTGTACCATATTATTTGGCAATAGTAGACATTAAGAACAGTGTTTTTTCCGAAGGGAAGCCGATAGAAATCGGGTTGTATGAAGACTACGCCCCTGGTAGGTACTTTTGTCTGATCATAGATGTTAATTACACAAAATCCTCATTCCACAATATTTCTTAGCATCATCGAATTAATTCGTAATTAACGCGTTAATCGCTTGCCGTGTTAATTAGTGCAGCTCTGTCGCTTTACAAGCAACCAATTGGAGCTTGCTGCGACAATTATCGGCGGTAAATTGACCAGCTAAGTTGAATACTTCGTGCTTTTATAACGTTGGGCGTGGGGGAATGCTGGTGTTGACAGAATTCGTGTAATTAGAGTGATTTACAGTGGTTTTGCGTTTATTTGATTTGGAGTTAACGAGACACTTGTATCTAAGTTATTATTTCAAGTCATCTACAGAAGTCAGAGCTTGGCACGCATTTGTACTCTGCACCTTTACTTCATTTTGCATAAAACTCCATCTAATGGGATCGACTTCCAATGAACCTGTTAAGCTTACTATTAGGAGCCAGCGCTCTGCCAGCGTCTGTGTTCCCTTCCACCAATGACACGTCAGCCTTCAAAGCAAGAGTCAACAGGCCTCTTCTGGGCTCGCTCGTTCAGTGTCGACCTCATTCATCACTTTCCATGAGGTGAGATCGTGGTCAAGACCAGTCCAATTGAGCAATCAAAAAATTTGTGAGATTGTAGTGAAACGCGACCCTATCAAACGTGAAAAAGCTTGATTGCAGTAAAAATACAGTCCAATGTTCACAGTGCCTAGAAAACATGTCTTGCATATTCGGTCCACAGCACATCAATTTTAAGTATAGCTGTTAGCCTATCCAGAAAAACTTGTACCTCATAATTCACGACAACTGCACTTCTCTTCAAACCTACGCTATTACTTCCAAGTTGGGCAGCAAACAGGTATTCTCGAAGACGCTTCATACCATTGAAGATTATTACGGTACATAACAACGTTTAATAGGAATGTTAAATTGAAGAAGCTCAGTCAATACGTATTGTTGTGGATGAGTAACGGAAGTAAGTGAGATGTTACCGAGAATCGATGCTGTACTAGATAGATGTGGCGGTAAATGTCACAGGTTGCGCAACCAAAACAACTTGCGGCTATGAGACGAGCAACTAAATATTTGGGAAACTCTTTACAACTTGCAGAAGAAGAAAGAAAGGAAAACCATTTGTTCTGCGCGAACAAGGCGCACATTACAATAAAAAAGGACAATACACACACTAATACAAAGAAGCCAAATGCCTCGTATTCAAACCTTAAAAGTTAAAAGTTTGACAATATTGTCATTTGCTTGATGTCAGGGCAAAACAAGACCAAAGACAATAACCAAACACATAGGTACGCTGACTTGCTTCAGTAAAGTTTACAAAATTATTTTTCGTGGAGTCTGATTTTATCAAGCAAACCTACACATTTACTAGGTTCAAATGTGCACCCTGTAACGCCTGCAAGATTAAATTGTTTAAAAACAGCATTTGTCTTAAAATTTTAATGAGCTGAATCTGAGTATCAAATCTGGTTGTGTACTTATCATACTGTCTATCTTGGAATTTTTTACTATCTTAAGCAGATATCTATATTTCTTGGAAGTTGATTAGTTAGAAGACCGAACTTTAATCTTTTGAACGTCTGTCTCACGCTTGGCCTCTGTAAAGTACCTACGAATATTTTCTTGTTCTAAATACAAGTCTCGTAGCGCTACTTAGTCTTTGCTCCGCTACCTTCGAAGCCCAACCCTAACCAGCTATTCATTGAGGCGTAATTAGAGCAGTTCCCAGGAGTATCTGCAGACATATCACGATCTTGGCGGGTGTTAACTAGTCGTAATCGTTGATCTTGTTTATAGCTAGTAGAATTGTCGGAACTTTTACTTTTTTGCAGATCGCTTTTGATAATAAGTCCCTACATAACTTTTGAACTTTGCAAATTGAATATACCAAGCAGCTTTTCAACATTGTCTAAACACCAGGATATTGAAACATTCCATTAAGAGTACCAATATCTTATTACCAAGGGATTTGGTGACAGCGTGTCGACTTTGAACTGATTAAATCCTACTTCGGTGATTGCTATGACATTATTCCCTTCGGACAATTTACTATGGGCTTGAGCTACTAAAATAGTTAATGTGCACTTGTTGATTATCAGTCAATTGTTTCCACACCTCGCTTGTTTTTATTGTTATACCGTTATAACTTATAATAGTGAAATTCCATTAGAAGTTTATTTACAACGCGCTCTATACGATGACTGACGACACGGCTAACTACACGTCATCTGAACTAACTATAGAAAGTACTGCCTAGTTAACGAGCTTAGACGTTATTTTAAATACATCGCTGCTTCTCAATTGATGATGAACGTCCCCAGTCATAATGGTACAGCAGTGTAGATGAAACAAGCCGTTTGTTTTCATTAGTGTCACAGTCTTTAGTGGCGGTATTCTCGTAGTACGGTCTCAGCTTAGAATAACCTTAAGGCAAATTAATAAAACACTTTAAAGGGATGTCCTGAAATACTCTAGCATCTGGCAAGCCGCCAGGGCTTCGGTCATCTCTTATATTAGAGTGAAAATGGCGGTAAATTTAACACCTTATGGTATGTTTTATGCAGTTTATATGCGGCCTGCATTGCGGGCTCTTTTTGTGAAAAATTATGTAAGATATTTAAAAAAAAAACTGTTGTTCTCTATACTTTGATGTTGTATGATACCATAGTGTACTTTTATTTTTTATTTCAACAATTACGTGGAACAAAGGATGTCTACGTCCGTCTGCTATTTTTGGTAACTGCGTTTGTTTTATATTATAAATATTATAATGCTTTGTATAATTAATAAACTTTTTGTTTTGTTTACAGGTAAAGCCAGTCCATAAACATGTGAAATGGACTGTTTTGCTTAGGTATGTAGATAAGAGTTTGGTTTAAATCTTACGGAATTTTCACAATTTCAGTTGGACAACGAATAGGTTTCCAATCATTAGCCGATTTTCACATAACTATTATTACTTCCATTACGTCCATATTCGCCATTAGTATTGGGACTTTTACCTGTTGTTTCTTAAACCGTTATATCCCCAACTTTCACCACCACAAAACCAAAAACCAGAACTCACTAAACATAATCCCATCTTTTCCCATGAAGTGTCAGCCCTGCAATGAAACAATGAAGTCATCTCGGGCCATAAGGCCATGGTTCACCGGGCTCTGTCGGGGTCCGATCGGGCCTCATTTTACGCTCGGCTCGGCTCGGCCCGACTCGACAGTACCTCAGATACACTTTCGTATTATTATCGCGATTACGGTGTTAAATGACTGGCTGCAGTGGGAATTTATTTGAATAGTATGATTGTCTATTTAATCTGTGGTAGGCACTATGTTGGATGAAGCAATTTAGAGCGTTCTTTATTTGAAATAGGCGCTTCTAAATCCAATTTAGGGAACGTAGGTATCTTTAAAAAAAGAAAAAAAAATGTAAAAAGGAAAGGTAAAGGTAAAGGTAAAAGGCATAACGATACGGTCTACGTTTCAGTTTAAAAAGCTGATAAAATTGATTAATTGTTTGTGAATGTTACTTTACTTTTGAACTAAACTGTAGTTCAAAGCTCCAGCTAAACCACTTTTCGATGGCAAACGACATAGAAAAGCTTTTAAAGTTCTTGTTTATGTGTGCTAAAACTGCTCGTTAACTGGAGACAAAAATACAACGTTCAAAGAAAATCTTGAAATCATCAAGATGCTCTTTGAATAAAAGGCGTTGATTATCAAAATTCTTCAAGCCTTACAGCGCTGTGACATTGAAACGGATCTGTTAACCGCAAAGCTGTAAAAATACTGTGATATAATTACTTTTCATTGATTAATTTTGTCATTTGCTACGTTATTTGTTTAGAACGACTTTCAACAAAGCCGCCATAGTGTTTCTAGAATTAATTATGATATTAAGTTTAGATTGATGCTTTTCAAACTTACCTAAGTGCTTTTAAGATTAAGATTTTACTAGAAAGTTAGAATTCTGGATATATCTCTTCGGGTTTACTTAGCGTAAATTTTTTCTTTCAAAACTTTTCGTCAGCCATTTTCCACAGCCTGCCAATTTCTTTTTGTGATTTTTTTAAACTTCGAACGTGCACAGATTATTTACATGGTGTGTCCGTGAATTAGAGAATTAATAGAGGCAGCCAATCGGTTGCTAGGAGGACAATATCGATGGCCTTGTAAGACTGTTTGAGTCGGTTCACCGACCCGCGTTCCAAATAAAGATGAAATTCCAACCGCTTCGCGTAAAGATGGATTAAGTGTAGAATAACTAGCGAGTTTACTGGAAGTGTTACTTTTTTAAGTGTTTTTAACTGAAATAATTGTAGCTGTAGCTATCAATGTTTTATTCTGCTAGAGTACCTACCTACGTATCTTGTAGCGTTAACTAGGCTAGTAATTTACATATATTTGTATTAAACTTTTGTAATTGCTCCATTGACCATAGGTAGTTCTTTATGGTCTATTTCTATGTATATAATAGTAGATTCTTCTTCAAGGGGATAAAGCAGTGTCTTATGTCACGGGTGCTATGACCTATGGCTAGACCTTAGGGTTGTATTGTAATGACTTACTTTAGGTTAGGCTTGCATGATATACCTACATAATATAAGGTGTTTCAAAATCAACTTTACAAACTTTAAGAGCTGCTTTAGACCATCGAACTGAATAATTTTTACTATGGGACCAACTTTGAAATTGCGAAAAAAAAAACAGCTGTACGTTAAGAACAGTAGGATTAAACTTTTAGTATGGAACAGCTGATTTTTTTCGCGATTTGAATGACGACATTATCAAGCAGGTGGTGTGAAATTGTATTTTATATTATTAAGTTCAAGGTTTATTAGTAATAGTGGATGTAAGAAATGAAAATATATTTTACCTAGATTATAGATTTTTTTAAATGAGTAAAGGATACCTTAATCTTGCCTAGCTCATAGAATTATACGACCGATTATGTATGCATGACCTAAGTACTAGGTACTTATCTGTTTCTTGGGTAAAGACAAGCTCTATAAAAACCTTCAACTTTGTTATATGATGAAAGCCATAGTCTTAAAAAGAAACAATTTTGACGGACCATAGATACACATCATTCTTTGTATGGAAACCATTGACAACATTTCCACATCTAACAACACTCATACAACTTCATGCAACCAATGCAACCCATTGAAGCATACAAAGGGCTATTACATTGCCTACCGGTTATCCAAACGGAGCAATGAATATGGATGGCCCGCTTCCGAGCCGTAGGTGTCCGATTATGATGTAACCTTGCCCAAGATACCGTGGAGACTGCTATGATTATGATGCAGATGTGTCAGATCTTTTCGGCTGTGTATGGTAATGGTTAGGTGCGTATTATAGTGAAATAGTTTGAGGAGCACCCACCGGTTGATACACAGTGAACAAGACTGGTGCTCAATCGTTCCTTCGCGATTTTTGATTCGGCCTTTGTCCTGTAGTCAGCAGTAGGACAATGACAGGCTGATAGTGAGTGATATTGTACAAAGTTCACCCTGGAATTAGTCAAAAACATTATATACTACCTAATGCCCGCGGCTTCGCCCGCGTGGATGTCGGAAAATATGCCACGGGAAAGTACTACCGAGATTAAAAGTACCCTATGTGTTAATTCAGGTTATAAACTATCCGCGTGCTAACCCATTTTCATCAGTCAGTCATTCAGTTTCATCCCAATCAGCCGTTTTTGCGCCAATCCGAAGCAAATATCAGAGACAACGTGACCCAGAATTCAGGAAATAATAAAGTTATGGTTATGACTACTTCTGTGCTTCTAGAATAGTACTGTATTTATGTCAAGTTATGAACAATGGTGTAAGACATTTTAAAAGGCTCGGTTGTACGTTCATTATAGTGCCAGGTATCCGTTAATCTAAAATTAGAACTTTGTACAGCCATAACTACAGCGCTCACGCCATCATGAGAATTTCTTCTATCTTCAAAGTTAGTTTTCTTATGAGATGAGATCTTTGACACCACTTAAAGCCAAGCTATCTGAAGAGTGACAGGTCGTTAGCCTGTCACCTTTAGCTGCTTGCACCATGCTTGCACTAAAATAACACAGCGGTTGACATTTACATCTACGAGATGGCAAACAGCTGATCAATTCTGTCTTTGTTTATTTAGAATGCAGTTTAGTTTTTGTAGGATTCATAAATCAAAAAATGACGTCGAAAAACGTCGCTTTTTCTTAATTTGTATGGCGACCACATGGTCGCCATACAAATTAAATTACATAATTTACTAATTTCTGTCCTATCCAGCTCGACTGTACGCACGGGCCAGTATTTATTCAACCTCCTTGCTGTGTTGCAGGTTACACTCACAAGTAGTTCGAAATTCAAAGGTATTTTAATGTCGCATCTACATAATTGTATCACATCTCTATGCTCCACGGACATAACACACGTGTGGGTGAGCCTGCATTCGGCTGCAACTGGCAATGTAACTGTCATCTTCACTAGGCGATGATTGTGATTATCGCCTCTTCCGTCACAAAAGTACCGTGTAAAAGGGTCTTTAGTGCGTAGTGAATTTATTGTTATCGACCTCACTGTTATCAAGATTTGAAGTGTATGTGGAATTTAAAAGTTGTGAAAGTATAATTAATAGTTTCTTGATGTTGATGTATTATGGGCTGGTGTGTGTAACTGTTAACTAAATTATGAGATGCTCTTATGGGAAATTTGTTTGCAGCGATATTTGTTGTCATAGCTTTGGCTACTATCTACTATCTATCTTAAGGCACCGTAATCAATCAAGATTAAAAAAAACACAACGTACTAAAAATAACGATGAAAAATATAACAGAGAGCACCGTGTTGGGTGCATAGAATAGAATTCTGCCTTTTTATTTATAATCTGAAGTCTCAGCACTATTTCGGCACGAGACGCAGGTATGTAGCTTCTACAAAATCAACTTCACTACACAAATATAAATATTTTGCTCATGCAGCATTACCAGATTATTATTTACGTCCCATAAAGTTATTATGAAAGACGTAAAAGCCATAATATCCGCAAAATATTTACTTACGTGATACGTAAAATAATCTCGTCTAAATTACAACGTTCATCAGTTCTCGATTAGTAGAAGACTAGTTTTTGCCCGCGGCTTAGCCCTCATGTATGTCGGAAAATATCCCACGGGAACGTACTACCGGGATTAAAAGTTACCCTACGTGTTTATCCTGGTTATAAACTATCTCTTTGCCAAACCTACTAATCCGTTCAGCCGTTTTTTCCAATGCGGAACATACATCCAGACAAACAGACAAAAATTCTGAAAACTATATTTTCGACATCCAACTCGTTCTCACACCATGTCCGTATGGATTGAGGAGCCACGTCAAATTTTAAAGGGCAACTAACATACTTATTTTGCAGCACAAATGCTGGATTTAGCAGCAAAATATATCACAAGTTATATCAGTGCGAAAGTGGCTTCTCAATCTAAACATCTGAATTGAGGAGCCACCTGGAACTCGTTAAGTAACAGATGAATATTATTGAAAACTAGCTTGTCCACTCTCACTCTAGGGTGGATGTCAATACTTCCCTATTTGAATCGGATTGTTCACTATTTCATGGGTTTTAATTTTTTTGCCCGGAACTCTAATTATTTTTCTAATATAAAAGTACCCTAAGTTACTTCTTATAATATCAACTATTTGCCAATGAATGTCCCGTCAAAATCGGTCCAGCTGTTTCGAATTTAATTGGTTTTAATTTTTTTGCGCCGAGCCCTAATTCTTTTTCTAAAATAAAAGTACCTTAAGTTACTCTATATAACATCAGCTATTTGCCAGTGAAAGTCCCGTCAAAATCAGTCCAGATGATTCGTAGATTAGCCGGAACAAACAGACAGTTATTGAAAATTGTCGTTGCAATTACTTTTTTTTTTCTCATGTAGTGACGAAGGTATTCGGGAGAGAAATGATACCAACCGATGCTGGAATAATACTCTCTATATTTGGAATAACATACGATTATATAGGCTTGCTTACACATACATAGATATTCTAACATTACTTACATTACTACACTACACCTCCCACGGTGGGGTGAAATAAAATAAAAATTACAAGTTTTTATTTTATTTCTAAACATACATTTTTTCTTTTTATATAAGTGCATATTATTAATTATGAATGAAAAATACACTGTAATTATTACAAAGTATCGTATATAGTTATTTTTGTTTTAGCTATTATACAATTTCGTCCTATTTTTGTGAACAATATCCACTTTACCATTGTTTAATATTTTGACATTTGGTGTTTCATCAGAAATAACTCTAAACGGTCCCGAATACACGGTACTTAACTTATTTCCCATATTATTTTTAATTAAAATTAAATCGTCAGGATGGTATGTAATAGAATTGACATTATTATCATATCGTTCTTTTTGTACTGATTTGCTTTTGAGTAGGTTGTCTCGTGCATCTTTCAGAGATTTTTGTAATCTAAACTTTAACTCACACGGATAAGAATCATGATTATAAAGTGGATCAACTACCATATTTGTTAAGTTACTCGGTAAAGAGCACTTTTTACCGAAGACTAACTCGTAAGGAGTATATTTGGTAGCTGAATGAACTGAAGTATTATAGGAAAATGACCAAAACGGGAGCCATGCGCTCCATGCCTCAGGATGGTTGTCTGTTTGGATAGTGTAGTAATTTCCATTGGCTGTTTAATATCCCGTACCGAATGTTTTTGTTTTTGACATTTGTCACACCGTTTTACAAATTGTTTATATCATTCGATACCGTCTGTATTAAATTTGAATATCTTTCAAAAATTTCATTTGCTTCACACAACTTTTTATCTGATATTTTTCCTTGTCTACGAAGAGGACCAACCTTTATCAAATATGTTCTAATTCCTTTTAATTCTTTAAACAATAAATCTAACGTATTTTCCATTACTTACCATCCTTGATACATTTATTAAACACTATCTTGTTACCGCTATAACATAACATATTATTACCTATTCACTACACATTATTTAAAATAGATTTTACAATTAATTCATAATGCTCAAAGTCCATTAATCGCGCCAGTTTTCGCTGAATATGAATTTAGTGTATTAGCCGCACACTTGTATTTTTAACGCAATTTTACCGAAACTCCAACGTTTATTTTCACCACTTATCACTTTATGTCTTTAACTCGTTTGGTTTTTCCGGAGGCCTAAAACAGTGTGTCGAACCCGCTATCTTTGTTTTCAAACGATGTCACCTTTTGATCGCTTTTTCTCTGGCGACTTTCCAGCATTTCTTCGATCAGATCTCCGGATAATGGTTCTCCGATAAATTTCTTGATTTATCCACCGTACATGACAGCGTCGGTACATTCGCAGTAGAAAATAGATTACGCCAAGACTCAGCACCAGAACAATAACAGTCAGCAGTATAGTGATCGTAGACACATGAAATTTTACTACCTCCGCATCATTATTTCCGCCAGCCGCGTTCTGCACCACCAAGGTCTCCTCCTTAGTTTGCGATCCACCCATTTCGTGAGTTTTTACTTAGATAATTTACTTGCACAAAGTACCGAAGTCTACTTATCACGTTCGCGAGCGTAGTGAGCGTTAAATAACTATTATAATAATACATCTTAATTAGTGTTCACTTTGTCTGATTGTTTGAATAAGTCCATACTATATATGGCACAGAGGCGTCAGTAACCCGAGCGCGCGCGTGACGGTGCATCCTGGCAGGGTCGCCATGTAGTGACGAAGGTATTCGGGAGAGAAATGATACCAACCGATGCTGGAATAATACTCTCTATATTTGGAATAACATACGATTATATAGGCTTGCTTACACATACATAGATATTCTAACATTACTTACATTACTACACTACACTCAAAAATATTCAATGGATGGTTTTGACTTCGTTCTTTGTTACTATTGTATTGTATGTATATAGAAGATCAACGTCAGTATGTTGTGAAGAATTCAGGATGGTGTTACGTAAACGCTTCGCGGGAAGAGATCAAATGCTGCCGTGTGCTAAGCGGATGCTTATTGCACCGGTAGGCAAATGTGTGTAAGAGAAACTTCTTTTGCAGTTGAAATTACACATACACATAACATCACGCCTATGTTCCCCGAAGCATTTCCAAATGTCTTGTGATGCGCACAGTAAAGGAGTGGAACTCTGTGTCTCCGAACGCATACAACCCCGATCTCTTCAAAGTGAGAGTGAACAGGCTTCTTCTGGGTAAGCTCGCTCCATCGTCGACTTTGTCTCTATCACCTCTGACCTAGACTAGAGTCAAAAGCAAACCTATCTCAAATAAAAAAAAATAAAAAAACTTGGGAATGCATCTCGGTAATTTCGGTTATAATCTCTTCGGATGCAACGACACATGTAATTATGGTCAAACTTCACTTAGTACGTGTTTGTTTAACCTTGAATGAGTTACTGATATCACAATTTGCACAGTCCAGCGGGGCAATTGTGTAACACACTTACAGCAGGAACCGGTTTCATTTTGACAATTCAACAATATCCATTGCGTTATTTGCGTAGTTGAGCAGATACATTTTTCGAATATACGAAGCAATGGATTAGCAATTTACTTCAAAACCATTCAGATTGTGATCGATAGTGTATTACGCAATTAGGATGCTGAATGCACTAACACAGTTCCACTTCCTTGCGAAAGCCATAGATATTGAATTACCCCGTCTAATAGTAAGTTATGTTACTCGTATAATACGGCTCATTTGAAGCTTCATTTTGCTCCCTGGACCGTAACTAATGCGTATTTAATGCTCGTGTTTGGTCCGCATTCCTCACTTAGATAGAAAGAAAAGAAAAGCAGAAAATACGTTTATTTGCGGTAAACATGACGCAAAGAAAGAACACAAACACAAAAAAGGAACAAGTTGGGGGAAAATAATTATGTGCAGATTGCAGTGCGTAAGTGTCATGGATCCTTAGGTAGATATCCGTGTGTATCTCGCCAAAATAATTGACTATATAATACGTCTGTTCCCGTGGTCTGGGGGCCAACCACCTCTTAAAGCAGTATTATTTTAATGTTTCTTCAGTGTGAGAAAGAGATGGAGCTATACAGGACGTCTAGGTCCATCTCTTTCCCACACTGAAGTAAGATTACAATAATACTGCTATGAGGTGGTGGTCTAGCTCCTGGAGTTAGACCACCACCTATTTTCATGCTAAAAATAGCTCATGATGGTGACACGTCAGGAAGATGACGTACCATCCCCTTGATTTCACCCTATCTGTCTACTATATCAGTCTAAATTAGAAGGCATTGTATTCACCAATAGACTTCCTTCTGAGGGGCAATTCCCGTACCTATCTATTTTTAAAAACTTTCGCAATGTAATCTTAGTGTCAATCTGTCAAAAATGGTGTAGTGTTGTTGTTGTAGTGTTGTGTTCTGGGCTTTCGTTGTATTGTATTGTGTAATAGTACCTATTGTTGTGTTGTGTTGTAATTGCATAGAATTTACCTATATATTGATTGTCACTGACATGAGATTGCGATTAGATTTGAACGTTTTTAATTACGGAATTGGCCTTTTGTTTTCTGCTACATGGCGCATGGTGGCCGTTCTGTGATTAGGGATTGATCAAAAAAGGCTGTAATAAACCAACCAGCTGCCAAAAAGAAGTTCGAGTTCCTCGTTCTGGTTCAGAATCAGCAGTCGTGTTAACAATTAGACCTAACTACGTCGCGCTTGCAGTACATTTAAATGGACTCTTTGAACGACAGCGTCTGGTTTGTCGTTAGCAAGTTTGTAAGGTGGTTCGTTAGTCGGTCTTATCTTGTCGCATAGCTAATAGCTGAGTGAAACACATTGGAACTTGCTCCACCTAACTTATTAGTAACTTGGACACTATTCGCATTTTCAGCGCGCTTTTTCCAGTCTATCGTTTGGCGACTCAAGTCGACGTGGTTTTCAAGACTTTGTTGATTTCAAATGAAACATTGTTTAAGTTAAGTATTATTTTTAAGATTTTGGTTTGTAATTTTGTAACTTCAAGTCGGATCGAATCTTTTCCAAAGAAGCAGGTAGGTAGGCGGGTTCATACCCAGAGTCGTAATTATTTTATTACCTATCAGTAGCGCAGCTACAATTATCATTAGAGGGAAGCCGAAGAAAAAATTCAGGCTTCTTCTGGATAAGCTCGCTCCATCGTCGACTTTGTCTCTGTCATCTCTGACCTAGAGTCAGGAACAAACCAATCTCAAATAAAAAAAAAAAAAAAAAATATTAATTTCTTATAAACTCAGACAAAAAATTATAGGCATTTTTGTAATGTTTTTAATCTTATGATGACTGTATTATACTGGTATTAAACATATATAATCTGATGTGATACACAGTTACATACACAGGTGTACATTATTTGGCAATAGTAGACGTTAAGAAGAGTGGTGGTTACGAAGGGAAGCTGATAGGAATCGGGTTGTATGAAGGCTTCGCCACTGTTACCTATACCTTAACACATCTGCTGACAAACTTCACACGTATTCAAAAACATTCTCAATGTCTTTCTTAATCTCAAAACAAAATCTATATTTCCTATAATATGTTGACAACAACCCATTACTATGGTAATGCATCCTTACTTTTATTTTCTTCTGTAAATAAGCTCTCTTCAATGAAACCACTTATTTCGCCGCGTACCAATAAAAACCTTAGGATTTCAACGTGTGTTGTCATTCAAGTTATACCAGCTTTATATTCAAGATAAAAAGGGTAGACGGGAAATTATCTAGATATGATCGCAGACGGTGTAAAAAGTCACATAATATGTCTCTAGTTTTTCTTGTGAGTATCTGATTGAAATTAAAAATAAATTATCGCTTCACACTTGTGATCCCACACTAGAATTATATTTTCCTTTACGGCTTTTACATCCGCTTGGAAGCTTAAAAAAACTTAATTGCAATCATAGCGCAGCAAATTGACACTGTAATATAATAATTTCTAGCACGTAACACTATAGATATGAATAAAAGCTAATAAAAGCTTTCAAAATTATAAAATACGGCAGGCCGTGTCAAGATCAGAACGGTGTTAGAATAAATTCTAAAGCAGCCGATCTCTCCCCTAGAGAGTTTGCATAAACATTACAGCTTCAATGTTAATCCCACAAATAAACGTCACATGAATACTTCAAATGAATACTTGAAAATTATCGGCCATTACCACAAATTCAGCATAAAGTGCGTTGAAACCGGCATAGCGTGATTAATGAATGGTACATTATGCTAATGCAGCCTGTTTGAGCTGCATTCCAGGCAGGACTGGATAAATACACCATAGCAGATGCCCGCAGACTGTGGAAACAAATTATCGGGAGCAGAAGGACCACTTTATCAATAACAGTAGGGTTCGTAAATCGTAACGTTGAAAGAGGTCCATTCTTCTCATTATCATTTCCTCGTAATTATAATACTAGTCGAGGAAGATTTGGTGTTGGTCGACAAAGAGTACGGTAAACATCTTTAGTAAGTAATTCAAATCCTTTTGTTAAAGTAGGAAATGAAACGTTGGAGATGGTTGACCATATTCTTTTATTCGGCAAAGAGCATTGGCAAACCGAGATTTCGAGAAGAATACAGCTTGGGTGGTCGCATTAGCAGATTGAATACATACTGAAATCAGCCAAAATTCCATAATGTCTGAAGTCCCGCCTTTATAACCAGTGTGTTCTGCCCACTATGACGTACGGTGCTGAGACGTGGGCGCTCACGCAAGAGGCTGTGTACAGGGTGAGAGTTGCACAGAGAGCCTTGGAGCGTTCCATGCTCGGCATAAGACTTGTAGACCGAGTTCCAAACGTCGAGATCCGAAGATGTACGAAAGTTTTCGATATCAGAAAACGAGTTATGGAACAGGCAGGGCATTTAGCAAGGCGCAGTGATGACAGGTGGAGTAAATCAGTGACCGAATGGCGACCAAGGACTGGAAGACGAAGCGTCGGTCATCCGGCGGCGAGATGGGCAGACGACATTATTACAATCGCGGGTAGAATCTAGAAGAGGCTGGTACAGGAGCGTGGAGATTGGTACAAGAAAAGAGAGACCTATGCTCAGCAGTGGGTGAAATGGGCTGCAGATGATGATGATGTCAGAATTTCGTCTGCGTACTATTTGTATTCTAGCTTGATCTGCCTATTTTGAAGAATCTGGATGTTGGACCTCCCAACTCCACTCTATTATCTATATCTATAAATAATATAAACGATCACGAACACAGACTCTGAACGAATCAAAACGTTTGCACACCACTCGCGAGCTGCGTCGTTCAGTTGTTTTTATCTGTGATATGACAATGTGCTGTGTATTTTGCCGCTAACATAAGCGGAGCATGCCTTCTGTACCAACATGTTGCGATGCTCCTGCAAGTGCACCAATGCAGATAAAAATTAATACATATTGCAGATTTATTTTTAGAACCCCCAGCAAATGCTGGCAATGTCGATAGCATAGCGTGTGTTAATTTATTCTTTTTTTATCTCAGTGCGCATAGGCATGCAACTTGCAATTCATCCTTTACTTTGTAAAATTGTAAATATTGTAATACACACACAATACGGTGAATCTATAATAGTTAATCACGCTTATGGAGCATTGATGAAGTTATTATTTAGTGGTCAAAACCCATAAAGTTGGCATAAACAAAATTGTTTGTATAGCTTACGTTTACAATGATAGAAACATTTATTATTTTAATGGAGATATTGATGTTTGTGTAATATCTGCCCGTATTGATTCGAATCAAACTAAATTTCAAAGAGAAAGCAGTATTGAATGGCTGTCGGAAATCATTCACATGTACGACTAGGATTTAGCTCTACCGTGTCTGGATACGCTATAATTCGATCAAGCCTCCGAAGGTTACACGAGACACGATTCTGGGCTTTCGTTACAGTTTCGGTAGTTATTTTAAGGTGTGTGATTGTAAATGAGTCGATGATGTTGTCTCTTTTGCACGTATTCCTGTAAGTTTGAAGATAAATGAAACAAAAGATGCGCAAAAAGTGGCAAGTAATCATTTAGGACGATTTAATTTTCTGTAGGAATGTTTGGACTATGCCGAAGATAACTTTTTGCCATATTGTCTATATTATTTTGTACCGCAAACATTACCTATTAATTAGGTTTGGAAGTTAGAGTGTAAGAGAGAGAGTTGTATTTATTTGCACGAAGTAAAAGCTTACATTACTTTGTCTACATTATTCTTACATCGTGTCTACACCGTTTCTTATTCTCCAGACTTTCCAGTAGCACCATTGATATTGCCTACATTTATTCTGTGGCAGAATCTATTACAGGATTTGTTGCCTTGCATTGAATCGCAAATATTTTCTATCGGGCATGCGCGACTACAAACAAAATGGACAGGGAAATGCTAATAGGATTTGTGAGCATGGTCACATGAATAATGTTGTTTAGAGTGAGATTATTAATGAGGGATACTATCAAGAATTGAATGGATATTCTCCTTGTAATTGATCGGAGACGTTGGAGTTATAGATATTAGTTGAGGATTCACGAATTATTGAGACCTTGAGGCCAGCTCCAGTTATGGTAGACCGGATGTGGAAGGAGAAGCTTGGCTGTTGATGCGGAACTTTTAAAAGAAGCCTAAGTCTACGGTCGAGTTCAGTGGACTACAAAATACGTCGTTGATTGATTGATGAAGGGCTGGAAGATCGCATAAATATCACTACTGGTCAACTAACTAGAATTCAATCGAAATAAGGAAGTTTAAACAAATATAGATCATGCAGATAAGGAAGGCGACTACTCGAGCAGGTACTAGCAGTATAATCAAATATTCACTTTCGTTCACCCACGCGTATTGTCTTCGGAGACTTATTAACCAACTATCGCCCTGATCATTTGTCCCGCAAACACTTTCACGTTTGCTGTGACTGGCAAATTACCGATTGATATTGAGAAAGCAGCCTGTTTAGTGTCTGTTTTGTTTTAAATGTTTGGTCTTAAACAAATATGAGTACATACTTTAAACATAGGATAAGTACGGTGATGGTGACTAATTTCTTAACCGTACTAATGATGATTTCTACTACAATCAAACCATTTAAAATATCATTATTTGTGTGTCACCCTATGTGTAAAATTTCTACATTTATATCTGTAATTTGTATGGTGTTATTATAGAATAAAGAATATTCTATCTATTTATCTATATTTGTGGAATAACAGCGAATGGCTAACTTTCGGTGTTTTGGTTTGTTTAAATATTTCTCATTTGCCGTAGAAATATCCTAGGACACATGTACACAACACGCTTGAAACAGAGCATCGATCGAGCGTCGAGTTTATTGTTAGTCGGGGTAATAAAAGCTGCAGAAAGTGCATTTTGAAGGCTAAGGCAATTATTCTAAACGTGAATTATGATTGTTTTATGGCAGTGGCTTGTTTCATGATATGTTTTGAAGACTGAAAGGAATATTAAGGTATGATTTGTAATTTCGACTCAGATTATGCTCGCAAAGCAAACGATGCGTGCTCTCGTGAACATTTCACTGCCATGGGTTTACATTCAGAAACAATTTTATTTGTCAATGAAGTTTTGCTTATCCATATTCGCAATGGCTAACGGCAACATTTCTTCTTTAAAGTTGGTAGAAGCTTACTGTTATCAGCTCAGCTCGCAATTGCATCATCGATCGGGGGCTGTGCTAACTCTGTAGGTATTTTCTCTAAACCACAACATTCAAAACAATATTTTATGGCATCTGATTCTATATTCTATCACCCTGCCATCTGTTTGATCAACCTCCACCGTTTCGCAACGGAGATTGATTGTAGTTCTTCAAATAACGAGTCAGTAGGAGGATGAATAGCGACACACCGGATCATCAATCGTTTAGCCTTCATTTTTGAGCTTTCTCAATACCTCAATATTTTAGGTCAAGGAGAAATGACAATGTGTGCTGAAGAAGTGGTATGAATGGTTGATGTAGGGCTTTCTGATTTGTTATAAGCTGTTTGACTGATGGGTTTCGATTCAAGACTCGTAGGCTTTTATGTTTGTATTTTAATGATTCTGAATTGCGACTGCCTGTCAAGGTTTGGTTTTTATTGTCAGACTTTACAGAATGTTTTCTTTTTGTGTTTCTAGATACTGCCTCCTCAATACCAATCAATAATCATTTCTGAATGAATGAATGATGAATGAATATTATTATATAATCATTTTCGTTCTCCTGCCCTTGCCCCAATTTATTTGGGGTCGGCGGAGGCATGAAGGACAATGAGACAGCAGCACATGTGTTTCTAAACTGCCCGGTGCTCGCCACATATAGGGCAAAGTACTTTGGTAACCCAGATACCAGGTGAGATTGCCAGTAACACCAAGGCGTTGCTGGCCTTCCTTGAGGAGCAGGGGTGGAGTTGCGAACACCAGCCCGTATGTTACCAAGCTTGTCGTCTTCTTTTTATTGAGCTAGATTAGCATAATCAGCCTATAATGTACCCACTGCTGGGGCACAGGCCTCTCTGTGAGAGGGAGTGGGCTAGATTAATGATCTTAATTTACTGTTTAATAACAAAAAATTTTCAGCCATTCGCCCTGCAATTATAGGCGGTGCTATTCGAAGATTCTTTGTTTTACAAAGCGCAAGTATTTTCAGCTTACCTACTTGAAGGGGTTACAATCAGAGGAGCCGACTCTGTGGGATGCTCGGGGACTCCAGGACCCACGAGAGGTAAATAGTGGGTGTGGAGCACTCATGAGCATAATCATCAAAATAGCTGATCAGTCAATCGGCTTTGAGCGATCTCTTTAACATCACGCGCGCGGCTATACTTCTACTCCTTACCTACTTGCGTTTGTTACGTTATAACCTTTTAAAAGCGGGGTGCTAAAATTTTCGATCTCGCTTCGCTCGCTCTTGCATCCAAGATTTTTTATTTCATAAGGTTTTTCACATAAGTCAGTAAAGTAACTCCTATTTCTCTATGAATGACACAGGGAGGATTTTCCAGGAGGAACACACAGGAGGAGCACCCACAAGGTTTTCTAAAAGTCAGCGCTCCTGGTTACAATACTATTTCTTACAAGCATCTTTAAATAGAGTATACCTACTAACAAAAGCACTTTCGTAACACCAATAATGAGTCCGTACGTAGGAGTTTACGATCACTCCTCGTAAACGAAGGGTTGTTCCCATAAATATCGCTTTCGATTTCGTCTCGATCTGAAACTAGCGCCGTCTCACTATTGTTTAGATGACAGTTATTGGTAGTAAATAGTTTAATGATAGCGTGAATAAAGATTAAAAGCAGTTATGTACGCATTGCTGTAAAATGTCAGTGTAGACTAGAAATTAAATTCTTTACATACCTACCGATTTATTATTGCAATAAAAAGCCACCTTAACCTTTTGAACGCCAGAGCATAAACGCACGCGCGTGCCCTCCACGCCAAGCCACACTTTTTAAATGTTTAATTTCTCTTTTTTTGTCATCAAATTTCTCTATATCCATGGTATAATTTAATTCGTTTCAAGCCATTAAATATGGACAAGAGCTTAAATATTTAAGGTATACAAATAAAAACACACAAAAGTAATGATTTAATTGTTTATTTCGTGATAAAGTGCACCGCATTGTTTGTCACATATTTGTGTCGTTGGCGTACAGGGCACGCGCTTGCTTGTCACGTATATGTGACAATGGCGTTCAAAAGGTTAAATATTCGTGACCGTTTGAGTTCTGGCTTTTCAGAAGTCGGTTAAAAAGATCCAACGCAAGGGAATTGCCGCTAGAAACGCTTTAAACATTTTCCCCTTTATTTATGAACGTAGACATTTGAACGTCAAAACTGAAGTATGATTAAACAGACGTTTATAAATAAACCCCATAATTGTCTTTGTCGTTGCCAGTCACTTTCTTTACTTCATCACTACACATATTATATGCGAATTCTCGTCAATTTGTACGTCTAAAACCGAAAGCATAATCTCTTACATGTTCCTTTCCATTTTCATCGCTGTCTCTGTCATCCAATCAGCGCATGATTAGCAGAGCCTCCCATAACCGTTTATCCGATAATCGTGTACCAAACGTCACGCATTTGAGCTCTCCCAAGCTGAACTCATCAGCAAAATGGCGATACTGAGTTGGGAGTGATATCACAAAACTGTTGGTTAAAGACTGAATATACTCGTACCGATTGGCCTGCTGGCGCTTTTGGAGCCTCGCCTCAGAATGTTGCGGACCAAATGGTTTTAAATCAATACATTATGATTTAGGACTATGCGTTATTGGGTTTCATGGCAATACCGTTATTATTCCGGTTTCAAAGCCGGGATACCGGTATTTCGGTATTTTTATTTTTATTGAGGTACCTAAATCACCACTTTCTTTCCGTTATGTCATCATTTTCTTTTGATTTATTGAAAATATTGAAATACAACCACTATAAATGAAAAAGGAACGCCGGGAGGGGACGCCCTAGGAAGAAGACAGGTGCGTAGTACCCTCAACCGGCGTGCGTGTATGACCAGATGTATGAACGTAAATGAGGCAAACGGAGAATGTAAGGATCGTAGCAGCTGGCGTTCTGTAGTTTCTGCCTACCCCCATGGGAAGAAGGCGTGAGTTTATGTATAAATGTGTAAATGAAAAAAAAAACAAACATAAACTTCACTTGAAATACGAGAAATATAAAAAGAAATGTGAAGACAAAAATCGGCAGTCGGATCGGAAATCGGAGTTAGATTTGTTCTAAAATGTCATGGTTTCCGAAATCGTGACATTTTAGAACAAGTCTAACTTCAAAGAGATGTATTGATGGTTCTTATGGTTATTTATAATGTTAGTTAGATGAAAATACCAAAACATCGCTAATGTCCTGCTTGTCAAAGCCATATTGTTATGCGACGGAAAATCTAGCAGCCAACTTCATTTGGACATTGTAGTTGGACAAAAGCCTCTCTGCTCCTCTGATCTTGATCCACAATTTCTGGTAATCCATATTCCAATCGGTCCAACTGTCTCCTTCAGGTGGGTGGTCCACAGCGGACACTATCAGAATACCAGCGCTGCGACACTTACTTTTAAAGCGCCTGCTACACGGTCGCCAACCGCGTCCCCGACAGAGGTGGCCTTGGTTGTAGACCGGCAGAGCTGTTTCAATGTTTGGTCGTAAACCACCATCTACACGGTTATAAACCACCAAGTCGCCTCTGTCAGGACGCGGTTGGCAACCGTGTAAAAGTCGTTTAAATGTTGAAATAGGAGCCTTTTTGTCTCGTGCATACGGGAGTTTCTGTTTTTATTTTCTATTAACTTTTTTTTTTTAAATTAATTTTTTTAAGAGTGTTCATGTTTAATTTGTGATCTTCCTGTGCGAGTCTAAATAAATACTTTTCTTTCATTTCTTCTTTGTATTTAGCTGGAGGGACGAAGTCCATTCTGGCTACTATAAGCGAATGTCTTACAATAAATGTCAAACATTATCAATTTATTGTTCCCGTTGGCGATCCATTACGGACAAATGACTCGAGTCCTTTACTCCAATCTAGACATATGAGAAAGCGATTGTGTTAGGGCGTGCTCACATGTGTCACGCCATTTTGTCGCTGTCGACATAGTACATAATATGTCGCAGTTTCACTTCGATTTAGCATGTCGGACAGGTTTATATTGTCTCGTAAGTCGTAGATAATACGACTTGCGAAATATTCCAACCGATAATACATCTAACACTGTCGATTACATTAAAGAGGTAGTGTTAGAAATTCTTCATTACTTTTTTAATATCGGATTGTCGCAATCTATACTTTGGTCAAACCTGGAACATTTGTCAGGTTTGATGACATAGTATCGATGACGTAGAAACTTACATATCTAACAACAGTACGTAACTGTTATAATCGATATCATAAAATATGTTGTCAAGCACATGCTTATTCTCTATAGTTATTACTAGCGTGCAACTAACCATTGTTTGGCTGCAGTAATTTATCCGCGTCGATTAATTTATTTTCAGACAGGTTTATATTGCGTCCGATCGCGTCGTCTAATCGTCAATGTGTTGCCGCCTAAGGTGCATCACGACTCAGTTGATGTGTGCCTCTCTCGCTAAATTGCGATTTGTGTACAGATATGATACTTATCTAAACGTTTAAGGGATAAACGTTTATTTTAGGTTATTTAGGCTTTCTTCTGGTGGATTTCTAAGACACGACTCAAATTGTTGGTTATTGGTTTGCGTGACGTGGTTTTATGTGTTTTGATATAAATTGCATCGATTTAAAGTCTGTTTCTAATAAATCTATTCAGGATATCTTGTTTCTAATCAAGATGTCAATCGAACTCTTCCTGGATTCTAGATTCAAAAGATGAATGCATTTCAAAATGTTTTAACGATCCAATCAAACAAAGTTAACGACAGTCTCATGTTCATAGAGAAGTTTCCACAACCAATCACAATACAAGATGTCCTATTGAACGGCGAACTTTCATGCTGCTATATAGCAGAAGTACATTGTATTGCGGAGAAAAGGCCATATTGTAATGAATAATTGGTGCTGCGTATAAATATTAAGGATAATACTTTTGTGTTCACCAAAAATCTAAAGGTACATCTATGTATGCTCCCCCAAAAATACTGATCGTGCACCAAATATTCCTGAATGTTACACAAAATATTTAGTATGCATCCTAGTACCGTATACCCATTTACATATTTTAGGTTAGGTTAGGTTATATTTAGTATGCATCCTAGTACCGTATACCCATTTACATATTTTAGGTTAGGTTAGGTTAGGTTAGGTTTCATTTTTTATTAATAAAGCTACATTGGACATTAATTGGTGTTTGATTCAAATACATTTTGCAGTGCATTATCTGAAGTAAAACTAAAAAAATAAATGCTTATTTTTAAAATTAGGTGTATTACTATTTTTACAAATTTGCAACAGTTGTTAAATAGATGCTCGTTATGACATATTTTAATGAACATATTTTGGTGCACATTCAGTATATTTGGTGGAACACAGGCAAAATTAGGTAAATGAAATGGGAATAAATTGAAGTACTTTTAAATACCATCCAAATATTAATGGCGTAGAACTGCGCCGGCGCAGGATCGTGACATTTCAACCCGCCGGCACCTGCACTCAAATGTCAAACAAAACATGACAGATGTCGATGAAAGTTAGAACCGTCCAGACGTGGATAATGATGCTGCATTACAGGGTTAAAAAATGTAATCATCAAGATTAATTACAGCTGTTGAATAATTGCATCCTGTTGTGCTGTTTATCTTGTTTATTTTCTTTTGCAATTATTTCTGCTGTCAATACTGGTTTTTATCGAGGGAAATAAACTTGTTCTTGGTGTTCATTCATTTGACAAAACAAAATAATTAAAATACGATGTACCAACGTCAATTTCAATCGCAGGAAGTAAGGTCAAAAACAGTAATTGTGTCAATGAGGCGATGAGAACATAAAACGAAATATTTATGAAATTGTTTCATGCACTACAATTATTATCGTTGTCGGCGCGTGTTTAACGATAACGCCTTAGGGCCGCCATGAAATAAAAAATGAAACTTTCGCTAACAAAGTTACTATCAAGATCATCTACATTTATTACTACGTTATATAAGATAGAACAATCTATGAGATAGATTTATCATCGTTATTGATAGATAATGTGTTTGCGTTTACAATGAGTGGTTTCGACAAATTGATCTAGTCGGCAAATGTGTGTATCATGCGTATTAAGTGTCCAAATTGTTCTTGTCAAATTGCTTTGGATGTTTGACTCTTCGTGCCAAAGATATAAATCGCTAAATTTGCTCTCACCGTACATAGTCACGCGAAAAGTGTCCATACAGAGAAAAGTGAGCTCACAAATTATTAAATAGCGTTTCCATGACAGTCAAGTTACTGCGTCATTGAGTGTCAGAGGTATCAAAACGAAATCGAAACGCGACTATTTTTTGACGCGGTAATGCGAATCTAACAATTTAAATCTTTGCTTCGTGCATTGAAAGACAAATAAATAAATGTTTTATCTAGGTATGATATAGGTAATATTGCGTAGATTATTTGATAATTGACAGTCGTGATGAATTAAGACTGGGACTTAAACATAACTGGCGATATGTGGGTGTACTATAGGTACACCTCTGCTTAACCTTTCGGGAATACAGGCGTGATGTTATGTGTTTATGTATGTGATGAATTAAGGTACTGTCGTATAGCTTTAAGGCTCACGCAGAAAGTCGCGACTCGACGCGTGGCGCGACGCGCCTATAAAGAATAAAGTTCAATGAAAACTTCATTGAACAAAAAATAAAAATATTGAAAAATAATTGAAAATTGATAAAAATATTTGGTTTGAAATTGTTCTGCCGGAGTCGCGTCGCGCTTGTGTGTGGGAGCCTTTACGATAAAGATTATCTAAATAAGTAGTGGTGTGGTAGATCTCCTTATGAAAAGTCTCGTCCGGGAACGTACATATTTTTACGAAAATCTTATTTTTTCTATAAAGTAGTATTGATTGCTGTTTTGGTTAAAAATAGAATCTATTATAACAACACATAGGTAAGTGGTCCACATTTTCGTGACTGTGTGTCAATATTCACGTTGAAAAATGTATTAAATTCTTAAGTTTTCGAAAACATAAAGGTCTTGTTACGGGTCTCTGGACCCATCCAAACATTCAATTACTGTTAAGTAAAAGTTTATTCACGTAACATTACACATGTACATTTATTTACTTTCTTAAACTACCGTATCACATATCATCTCATCTCAATTTATCTTCGCCACAAAGTTATAAATGCGGCTGTCAAACGAAACATTGTTCGCATGAAGTACAGGCTATCTCGAATCGAGATGTATCAAATATGTTTGTCAGTGCCCAACTGTCAAATTCGGCAGTTTGTATTGTCACTTTCAAACGTAACTGTCAAAAAAGAAAATGGCCACTAAACATGATCATAGAAAGTAATTACTGTCACATGTTGTAATGTTTGATTGCATTTGTGAGTGAGCAATGATGACCTGTGTGCTGTGTGTAGTTTTAAGTGATGTCAGATTATTGCGAGATCTTAGTGGCCTTATCTAACACTTTCTTTTTATTAATAACAGAAACATTAGATTTCCTTTGTAACTAGTATTGGCACCAAACATGTGCCTAAATTCCTTCGCGCCATATCCTGATAATAAAAAGAATAGATTGCCACGACCTGCAAAACATTGTCTCTCACGTAACTTCTGTCACAAGATGTGGCTTTGGTATTAATTTCAGCCATATTATTGTATAACGGTTCATTTCCTTCTAAGTACACTATGAAAAGTAAACCATGATTATATTATACGGAGAGAAGGCAGCGAGCGTGCTATAATTTAATATCTTAATTTCTACTCTTCCTGATACTCTTAATATTGTTCCTTATTGAGGAAGTCTCTAGGAAGTCATTAGATCTCATTCTATTAGTACTTTTCACTAGTTTACGAACGGATTGGTTAATCCGCGCCAGACGCATCCGCCATCTCTTTATTCCTATCACGAATATTATCGCAATGAAGAATTTATAATGCCAATTATACTAATGGAGGTCGTTGACGCTAAGGGAACATTAATGCAAAATTTATAAGTGTTCAGCTTAGACACGATTTGAGTACTGACATTTATATTCTAACAAACGATTTATGTTTATACGGTTGTAAATTATATAGAGAAATTGTGTTAACCGATCTTATTTGGAGCAGAAGTGATACTAGAAAACAAATATTAGTTTTAAGTTGACAGATTTAATGTTTTTTGTCAACATAATGGTCCATTCAAAGCTAGAATTTCACCTAACAAAACGGTAACCTTGCATAAAACAAATCATTTATTGCGCTGCAGGTTTTTCTCGCGTGAACCATTCTCACAAAATTCTTCACACTTGTAAAATTCAAATTCCCATAAATTCCTGCATAATGACTATTTCTTCTGAACATAAGTCAAAGCTCAAGCTGTAACTTAGCGGGTCATTACCGCTGTTCATTTGTAACTGTGTCGTTATTTCGGGATCGGAATGTCAAAGTTAGCGTGCTCTCTGCAGTCTCTGCTATGTCAAGTATTTGTTGTGACTTCGGCTTTAGTATGCATCTGGTGAACTGAAAGTACTGTTGCAGCTACTCTACGAAGGTTCTGTAGGCTCTTTAGCTACTATTTCTAAATTAACTGTTGTGTGGGATTGATGATCATTATTGAAGTATGTAGTGAACAGTATCAAAAGCCTAGCTTAGATCAGAGTTAAATATGACTATCTTTAAAAATAGGTAGTAATGTTTGTACCTACTATATAATAAGCTGTTTGAAATTGCATTAAACTACACTTAGCCAAAATTTGCATTTTTAATTGAGTCTTTAATTCTGAGAATATTATTTTTTCACCTAAGACTGAATTAGTTTGTAAAATATATAAAAAAATATCTAGTGTCAAATTAATCATTTTGATTCATTAAAATGGCTAAAGAATTTAAATGAGTGCGATGTTATCAAAGTAAATATTCAGTCTGTATTTGGCCACAAAAAAATTAACGCCGTTTTTAAATTTGTTTTCTTTGTTTATATCAAGGAAACGGGATGTGTGCGTTCTTTTTTAGTTTCGTCTATAATTTGACAGGCCGAAATCTTTTTTAGACGCGGAAGTTTCTACTAATTGGCGATGATAAATTCTGTGCACGTTTCGTCACCAAAAAGTGTGCAGCCCATGATTAATTACTAAGAGAGACTATTTTAGATGATATGAACAGTTACCATTCATATGTCTCTCACTGGTCACTGGTAATTGATTTAACTACAAGAATTTCTTAAT
The DNA here is from genome assembly GCA_947568875.1 of Fissipunctia ypsillon. Classification (NCBI taxonomy): domain Eukaryota; kingdom Metazoa; phylum Arthropoda; class Insecta; order Lepidoptera; family Noctuidae; genus Fissipunctia; species Fissipunctia ypsillon. Next base: position 12,207,939 of record OX387666.1, on the reverse strand, counting down.
GCTTAATTCTGACATTGTTGCAATGGTAGCCACAGTTATTTATTCGGTCTGTATCTTTGGCAATATTTAAACAAACTTTGTCTTCAACGACATTATGTAAGCTAATGTTATTATGATTGATACATTCGACATATCCAGTGCGATTGCCTTTGAAACATTAAATCACATTCAAGCAATAACATTCATAAATTATCCGAACTAATAAAGGAATGGTTTCATCATGAATAGGTTAATCGAATTTCATAGTTTGACCCCATCAAGAGATGGTACGCTATTTATTACAGTGAATGTTAACGTCAATCAACTCAGAAGGAAATTTGGATGGACGCATCAGATCGTGTTTCATCAGGGAAACATTTTATCGGATACATTTGTTACGGCGAAGCAAAACGTTCCATGTTTATTTATTGACTAAACTAATATCTCTGGAAGCAGATTTATTTTAATGCTATAGCTGGATTATATAACCCGGCTATGTATGTCTCCAGAATTAGATATTTGGTCGTATAGTCGCGGATGCAGGTTTCCTGTTTCGTCTTTTACGAAATTATGCACATTTTGGGTGGAATTCTTCAAAAGCTCGAAAAGATTTATAGTAGAACGTGTTAGAGAAATGTACAAGTTGGATTTATAGGCGCCATGACTTGGCACATAGTCTGCGATGTGTTAACTTGTGTTACGGCAGGAGCATATTCGGTAGTCTGTTTTATATCTTCCGCATTCTTTAATTGATTCTATTTCTGTATTACTTTCTTTTATGGTACGTTTTGATTAGATGTTTTAATAAACACTAGGTTTATTGCTTCCTGTAAGTATAAACATCATTTTTACACGTTAACCTCATTAAGTTTTAATAGAATTACGTGCATTATGAGTCTTTATATCATGGTATTTGTGAAAGGAGTATACCTTGCTGCACATGTCCACATGGGCTACACACGCTACAGACACAAAACGCAGCCACCCAGCTGCAGACTACAGTCGTACATTTTATATGAACTAGCCGCAAACGCTTTAAAGGATTACAATTTATGTCCGGTTCTTGTTAATTATTGTTTTGATTTTTAATTCCGTAACTTTCGATCGTAAAGTTTATGCAGGGAAATTACTTAATAAGTGCATGTTCATTTGTGTTTTTTAAAACTGTACTTTATTTTGGAATATAATATTTACATAGTATACGAGTATAAGCTAACTGACTTAAAAAACTAATAATAATATGTACGTGTATATAAAAAGAATGAAAAGAATCATAGGGCATCAAAAAATTCGTCCGCATCGCTGTCAACAGGAAAAGTGCCCAAAAGGCTGGCAGCATTGCCACGTTGTATGGTGATGCTGACTCTTTGGCCAAAAAAAAAAAAATGAAGAGTCGACCAACCGTTTGGCGATGTCTCGAAAAACCAAGTAGGCACTCGGACCCCATGGGATGGCGCAAGGGCGTCGACATACCAAAGGCCTACCTAACTTCAAGGCATTATGGTCATTCCGTCTAGTCTCTTCCCATCGTCGCGTGTCAAGCCGTTGGATTCTAAAACAGCTGGCACCCCGGCGGTGACAAGAGCACAACGGATGATGTCATTAATGCTGGCTTGCCGTGCTATCCGGACTGCGCTCTTACTGCAAGATAGGCCATGATGTCCGAAGCAGTCGACAGCTTCACCGCACTGGCAGCGATGTGGAGCCCCGCCAGGAGCGCCCAGGCGCAGACAAGTAGTTAAGTTTTGTATATACACAACCGTCCCAAAAGTTTGGAATAGAGCAATGGGAAAATGTCCTTTGGAGTTCAGTGACGAATCAAAGTTTCAGATTTTCGGATCCAATAAACGTATGTTTGTACGCCGGTCAAAAGAAGAGAGGACTTCAGAAGCATGTACTGGGCCTACTATCAAACATGGTGGAGGTAATGTCATAGTTTGGTGGTGTTTTGGCAACAATAAACCCGGAAATCTTGTGAGGATAACCAGAAAACTAAACAAGGAAGATTACTTGAAAATTCTCCAAAATTCCGCCGTACCCAGTGGACTAAATCTAATTGGTCCTGGATTCATTTTCCAACAGGATAATGATCCTAAGCATTCTTCTTAATTGTGCCAGACCTTTTTGAACAAGAAAAAAGATGAAAACATTTATAACATCATGCAATGGCCATCTCAATCACCTGATCTTTTTCCCATTGAGCTTGTTTGGGATGAACTCGATAGAAGGGTGAAAAATCGTTCTCCTTCGAGCTCAGAACATTTGTGGAAGCTATTAGAGAGCAAATGGAACAAATTAGATGAAGATTATTTTAATAAATTAATTAATAGAATGCCTAAAATATGCGAGAAGCTAATAAAGGAAAAAGGAGGACACTTTGATGAAGCTAAAATTTAATTTAATTTTATATAGTATGTAAAATTTTTGTTTTGCTTAAATTAGTTTTTGTTTATATTTTAATTTGTTATCAATACATTGAAATTGAAATGACTTTGTTTTGTTTCTTTTTTAATTTTACCTTGCTGCTTCCAATCTTTTGGACGGTAGTGTATACACTGTATATATAAGTTATTGGTGATACCACTTTTGATCATATAGCTCAGATGACATCGTTTCTAAATTAATTAAAAACTATATGTGACTATTTTTACGACATACGGACTCATTCAGTTCTAGCATGACCTAAAGATGAAAGATAGTCAAGTAAGGAGCTAAAATATATTGTGGCGATGATAGTGTTAGATTTATTACAAACAGAAGTTTGCTTATGAATACTAAACAGCTTTTCTGTTAGTGTCACTCATAAAAATTCGGCTGTTGAGTGTAGATGTTGACGCCTCAATGACTTTTGAAAGTATCGTCTGAAAGTTGAAAACAAAAGATATTTTGTTGTGACTCCTTCATAGTTTACGATTAGGTAATCGAGATTAATATTGTATTCGGGTTTATCACTTGATATTATAATTTCTCCTAGTTTTTTGTTTCGTCTTTCATTAGGACTTGCAAAATTAGTATCGATTGCATCATGTTACCAATACATTTTATCGAACATGTCTTTCAAAACAATTTAGATTAGATAACCGACTTATTAAACGATAAAATCCATTTCAGACGCTACATTTACGTAATAGATCCACAATCTTTAGTACCAACTTTTAATAATCCTTGATGACATCAATTACCAAAATGGAATCTCTAGTTATTCTAGAACCACATTTTTAGTTTGATTGCTTTCTACAGATGACCTGTTTAATATTCGAATTGATGCCACGTTATTTGAAATTTCCTGCAGATTTCTAAAGCTGATAAAGATGGGTAGTACAAAGCAGACATATCAACTGTTACAAATCTCTCTTCAACGTAAAGTGGTACAGTCATAATCGATATATTCAGACAGGCTCGAGACAAGATCTTGGTACAAGGCGTCCGCTGTACGCTCGACTGCGCATTGACCATTAATCTTCTTCGATTTTAGATAATTCTCAAGTTCTCGGGAAAGCTAGCTTAATGTTAGCCCGAGGTCATAAGACGATAGCTACTGATATGAGCTATTGTTCTGTATTCGGGTCCTTATCCAGTACTGTACTGTTTTCCTTTGTCACAGTTTGAGTCATATGGGTAATTGATGTTAGAAGGACCATTTGGTCGTTATTAAAACCTTTCTCCATAGGAATGTTTGACTGCTATTTCACCGTTATTGCTGCGGTAAGATTTATTGTCACAGCCTTTAGTGGTGGTCCTATTTACGAGTAATGTCTTTCCATTGCCACTCTATGTTTTTATTCTTTTGTTGTCTATCCAAGTTATTTTAAGCTTGGTTTTAACTGAGAACTTCTGGTGCATGTTTACACACAGTAGCGCAATAAATAAGCATTATGGGCTGTGTGCGTGTGTGCGTGTCAAGGGATATAGTCACCTCAACCAAGGCGGACAATATTGTGTGACTTCTAAAGAGTCTGTTGTGTCACCCTTTGCATAACTTCCCCAGTAACAGGAAAGTAAAATCCGCTTTCAAATATTGACTCAATCTCTTCATTCAACAAAGGACTAGATTGAGACAGATTTATGTCTAGCTATTAGGCGATAGAAGATTTAAGACCGATCGTTATGTAAGTGAACCACATTATTTACTACGTGTTATGTATTCGGGTTTAAATGTTTGAGGTAACAATGTTTAATGTACTTACTATCTATTTGATTCTTTGCGTCTTTTCGACTTTCATTTCGGCCATTTTGATTTATTAGTAGTTTGATATTGTATCATTAATGAGACAGATGTTCTACGTCTTGACATTAAATTTCTCTTATAAACTTAAATGGCGTTAGTTTAGATATATTACATTATTATGAAGAATTGTCCTCAATGTTCAACCAGTTATGTAAGGAATCCTTATTTTCTTGTAACCGTTATTGGTTTCCTAATATCGTTCAAACTAATGAATCATGGATGCGATTGAGCATATCTACAACAGTTAATGTCATAATGTCAAGTTGTCTTTCCCCTCAAAACGTTTCATAATAATGTCACCATGATTTATCAATACCATACTTGTCACTTATGTCATGTAATGTAGCCTCGCTTACCATATCGACCATTCAAGTCATACTTAGCGACATGTCCCCAATAGATTGTGTAGTACAAATTAACATAACTAGTTGTTTGATCATTGAAGCTCTGAGCTAATCAATTCGCTACTTCTAGCGCTTTATGTTTTTGCTTACTTGGTGTAGGGTTATTTATATTGTAGGGTTTGTGAGATTGTGGGCATTGCTTCATGGTGATTATTTATGTAGAACTGGCTAGTTGCGTTTCAATTGATTTAGAATTTTCTACTTTTTAATCTTTACTCTCTGCTTTTATTTATTATCTTTTTCCTAACAGTCTAATACAAAAAGTTATAAAAACTCGCACCATTGTTCTTAAACAGCTATTAAAAGCGAGAGTCCAAGGGCAGAATGAAAGTCATGCGATTTTCCACATGTGGTACACTCCTATTGGAAAGTGAATTTCCATTAAATTCAATAAAGGTTCATAGTATGTTTCACGTATTGTGTTTTAACAACAACAATACGTGAAATGTATGAAGTGATATATTTGTGACATTTTCGTTGCAAAAATAGCTCTCTAGCGAGAATGTATGGTCCCCATACTGTCATCAGACAATGCGCAAGATTCGTCTCGGTTTGCGACACATTACAGTTGTGCAACTAATACGAGATAGAAATGTTAGCTTGCATGTGTTTGGTTTGATCTGTAAAAATGGGGACAGGAGATAATGTTACAAATGAGCCTATTTCCTAATTTTCATATCTTTGGTTGGGTACGGTATTTGCTTTCGTATTGTTCTTTTCTAAAAGTTGCACCATTGAGGTCTTATTTCGAATAGTGTCACTTTTGTACTTATATGCGTAGATACTAGATAAGTCTAAAATGGCTACCTTATAAAACTGACAGTAGCATTCCATCTATAATTTACTTTATTACCGCTCAGTAATAGAACAGGACAGATGGCAATGCCAGTAAAAAACCTAGGCCTGCGCGAGCGCTGAACAAGTGGATAACCTTGCCGCTTTGCGGTCTTGCGCACAAGTCGATCTTACAATACATAGACATATTTTACGCAAAACATCTTTTTATTACTACGGAATTTAACTTTTTGTTACTAACCAACCGGTCTTCTTCTCATTAATATGTAACTCCGTAACGATAGAGTGAATTGATGAATAATAAAAAATGCTAGTTAAATTAATGTTATCCTTTTTACAGGGCAGTTAATGATAATGAACTTATCAAATGCAAAAAATATTAAACTCATTTACACAGTTCATAAATTCAGTGTTATTGCGAATGGCGCATATAATTTAAAATGTTAATTAATTTACTTTTTGTGCTCTTTGTTCGAATTTAAAAATAGTCCTTAAAATAAAACCGGACAACCTGACATCATTCTTGAATATTGAAGTCCTAATGCCACCTTAATAAATTTCGCCCGAAGCCTTAAAATTGATTCTGCAAAACTGAGTCACAAAAAGTCATACGTAGCACCTTATGACAGTGTCTTGGTATAAAGGACCAAGAATAGATGCACCTGGACTGTCATTATCTCCTTACGTGATAATAACACCTGCCGCAGAAGTTGTTTATTTTGTAGATGATACAATACCATCAAATGTCAGACATGTGCATACTGAAGAATTTGATATTTTAAGGCTTGCTACAGCCTTTATAGTACAAAAAGGAATGTGCCCATATCTTACTGAATGTTTCTTTAATGAAGTAGAAAAGAAAAATTCTAGAGAACTTTGTGAAATTATAATCGCTATAATAGGGAATTTTAATGGTTGTCGTAGATGTGATAAAAAAAACCTAAAAGAATAAAAAGATAAAAGTACATAATTGCAAAAGATAACCATTCGAGCAGTAATGAATACAATTTTAGTAAAAGCTGCTTGCTTATTGAATATTGCATCACAAGATCATTACTGGTAATCAGTAAACGAGAAAGTACAATAGAAGATATTTTATTACGATAAAGATCAATGTAATTGACCCGTAACTGAAGAATTCACAAAAAAATCGCACAAAACTTTAGGTAATTGTTGGGAATTCGAATTGAATCAAGATAAACCAATTCTGGCAAAACTAGAGATACTTATAACTTTCGAATTGGGACAATAGTGCGAATAACTGAAACAGAACTTGTAATTTCGACAATCATTAGCAAAAACGATAAAGGTGCAATTAATAATAGAGAAGTAATGATTGCTTAAGAAAAGGAAAGATCGAAAGAACCGCCAATAAAAGTTGATAAGACAATGAAAGACCCAATTTGCGTACCCTAGTTTGAAAATTGACAATAAGTAGCGTTTTATTGTTATAAGTATAAAATATTAAAGAAAGCTGTTTAATGTACTTCGTTATTAGTAAATAATAAATCAAGACCACCGTCACGGGTAATGAAACAAACAATAGAATATTAAAATTGATTCATAGTTCAGTTACTTTCAATGTAAGATGAAGACAATGATTTTAATCAAGGCTTCCAGATAATTTAGTAACAATCTGCTCGCGAGTTCTTGAGATTGCAGACTTTTTTATTTTGCATTCAGCGGGATATCAATCTTCAAAATGATAGGCATGTAAAAAACCATTAGCTGAATTCCTTGAAACATAAATAAGGACAGACAGACTAGACAGACATGAGTGATTTGGTGAAGACGTTTTCAACAATTATACAAATGCATAAGTGTGGTAAGAAACAATATAGCAATTTAAACGATACTTTTAAGCAAGTTACTTGAATAGGCCACAAGGAAGGATCCAGGTGAAGTGGGTGCGAATGTGAAGAGTTAATGCTATTATTTAGTGCCAGCCAATCCGACCAGCTGCCGGCGTGGTAATGATATGTTGAGGGCTTTCTCAGGGAAGAGCAGTCGGTAAACGATGCTTAGAATGTGCAGTTGAGACTTTAAGAGTGATGATATGTTTGATTTGAATATAGTTGGTGGTGGTGTAAAATTTGCGGAAAGATTTGCCATTAAAGATTTATTACCTCAACAAATTATTATTTATTCTGCCAGTACTATCGATGCAATTGATAGATAGATAGATATAAGAATACTCTAATCTAGATAGATAGATATATATAAGAATCTGTTAGGTAGCTAGATGACTGCCTTGTTAGTCACGGCAAAATCTGTTAACTTGTAAAAGAAATGATCTATTAAGATTTTTGCAATGCAGTTACTTTATTATGATCAATCACCGGAAATATAAAAATAAAACTCCATAATCTCTCGGAATCTTAGTCAAGTATGCTAAAATTTCATACCTCCAACGGTAACATTCAGGAAGCATATCTCATGTGAATTTAACGGCGTTTTCGATCACGATGTCTGTTCTTGCTGTATTGTTTGACGTAACATCAGGTAAGGCGTGCTATACACTTGTTCGGGTCGGCATTAATCGAATATATTTCTGAAGATATTTTAAGGCCAAGACTAATAATTATTACCTACCTATATATGAGTATATACCTACTTATAATATATTGTATACAGAAGCTGAAAAGCTTGCTTGTATAAATAAGCCGAGCTGGGGTGTAAAAATCAACATACCAATTTAGCGAAGATATACATATAATAAAAGCCGAATATATGAATTATTTACCCAGTTGCTTCGGGCCCGGCTTCTGAGCATGAGATCCTGGGTTCGATTACCGGGTCGGGCAAAGTGTTATTGGGTTTTTCTATCTGGAGTTTCTCAGTAGCAGCCCGGAGTCTGGATCTGTGCCTGGTTAATGGCAATAGGCTCGCCCCCTATTACATGGGACTTAAACATAACTGGCGAAATGTGGGTGTACTATAAGATACATCTCTGCCCAACCCTGTGATGTTATGTGTTATGTTCGGGTCGGCTTTGTTGTTCAACAAATACTGCCGATTGTGCCGACCCGAACATGAGTGTGCAGCACTCCTAATGTTGCATGTGATCTGTTTGAACTTGTATCAGTTATGTCGATGTTACCCACTGTTTTGTCGATTACGTATTGTTATATTACGTTGATTTCCGAACAGTTTATTCTGATTAATAAAGTGTTGACATCGTGAAGATTTCTGGCGCCTTCATTATTGGCTTCCTTGTAATGATCTTCTCTCTCTAAAACTGTTTCATCTGCATGACCCATTCCACTGTCAGGTGGAACTTTTATATGTTTTCTATCTGTTGGTTAGTAATGATTGATGAAAGTCAAATCCCCTCCATAACACAGAAAATGCACGAATTACATAAAAAATACACAAATCGCTATAGGTGTGCCTATAAAATTTGAGGGTTTCCCTCGATTTCCATGATATCCTCACATCAGATTCTGACTTGGTGACAATGGGACCACCTCGAGAGCATACCCTTTCAAACAAAAAAATAATTTTCAAAGTCGGTCCACAATTAACGGAAAAATCGGCGTACAACAGAAAAAAAATACGCGACGAATTGAGAACCTCCACATTTTTTAAGTCGGTTAAAAAGAAAGACCTGCGCTAAAAGTTCTTTACAATAAATCTGAAGATGCGTGAGATGTATTCTGAGAATAAAACCGAACTAGTTTCTCAAATATTTGATCTCTCTAAAATCAATATTTGAATTGATTCAGTCCAATTAACAAGTTTAATGCTCCAAAATCTAAATATTTATTATCACTCTCCGCACGTGAGATGTTGTACGATTTGAGTTTGACAGCCTTAATAATTTCAGTATACTTGGCAGCATCTTCATTTAGTTCGGCTATCGTCTAAATAACATTTTTCGATTCAAAATCAATGCTCAATATAATCTTCATGATTTATTTCCCTAACTTGTAATATAACACATAACCTTGACCCCCAGGAGCGCGGGTGCAGCGGACGACCGTGCTTTGAGCAATGTTCACACAACTAGCGATGGAGTAAACTTGGTGTTAATTAACTGATTATTATCGCCCCCTTACTTACCAATTAGTCTTTGTTTTTGAAGAACCTTTGAACTTTTGAAGTAATATTGGTGAAGAAATATCAATAGGCTTGTGATTGCATGACGATATGAACAGGTATGTAGAATTCATTTTATAATGTACTTAAATTTTTATAGCTATAAGGACCACAGATAAAACAGATAAAAGAGTATCTGCTCTGTGGTAAGGACTCTCAGTTTTGACGAAGTCGATTGCAGCTGTAACTATTATGGGTTACGTACGGCTATTTCAGATTAATAATCTATATTCAAAGGAAGATAACAAAAATAATAAAAATATATGTATTCAAACTATAGAAGAAGTAGATTTTATTGTTGCACAAACAAGATGGGGATCAACAACCAGGGAGACAGCAATAGACATTGATGTTAATCTGTGAAGATCTTACGATTAACGTGGTCCGCATTAATTGTAATTAGAGATATTCTCATGTCAGTCAGTGCATCTACTTGAACTAAACTGAGGGCCTGATTACATAATAACATGGTAACAATGACCTTCGTGTTGATAGAGAATATTGCTCTTAGTAACAGCCTTGACTTGGAAAAACATCGTTGATTATACGAAGTTCAATATTGTGATTGCACATTTTATTATCATGATTACTCATAATAATGTCAGCATGTAAAGTGAATTCTTTATCTAGGTAAATACTTCACCTTTATTTGTATCATCACCGATAGTCTTGTATCGCCATATTGGTATTAAAGTGTCAAGCTCACCTCCTATCGTTACATACCATATAAAGTTGTGTAAACCTTTTAGAATATCAAGTTAACAATGATCAAATATCTAGCTGTTCTTAGAAAACAAAAAACATCGTTTGAACAACCAAATTCATTGGAATAGTATTTTTTTGAATGCACCATCGTGTTATCGTTCCGCTTCGATTCCTTGTATGTTTTTATTCCTTTATCGGTCATTCGTTTTTGGATTTCCGAACCCAGTTTACATTGTTTAGGTGTATTATTTTATTTCATTGGGTTCTTATTTTCGACTACGCGTAAAAGATCTTTCTCATCTTCCACCACACATTTAAAACTATGTATGTTAAAATATGCAATCATTTCCTTGACAGGACGGCAGTAACTTAGGGCTTTCATAACGTAATTACGTAAATACGCAATTACGTAATTACGAACTCATTTTAAAGTATTTTCAATTCCGTAACTGAAGATGTCAATTCCGTACTTACGTAATTATTGGTATCATAAATCAATCAAAATAGTCAACTAATAAAAAAGCAATAAGTATACGTACCATATTAAAGTTATAATGTGGCAACACTATACGATATAAGTACATCGAAACATACAAACGGGTGATTCCCCGCAGTTTATTTTATCGTTTATCAAATCTTGCAAAAAATAGTTCTAAGACGTACAGAATAGAGTTCAAATTTATCAACTCGGCGAGTCGGTAGTGCCGGGGAGTCCCTGGCGAAAAGTCCCTACGACCACTGGGAACTACTATGCTCTTCACTTTCTTAACTAAACATAATTGCTTTCACAACAGATGGAGCAAGTGTAATGGTCAAAATGGGTAGAAATTTTGACGGCCACCACCAATTGTGTTTGGCTCATGGGATACAACTAGCAGTCCTTGAAGTTTTATATAAAACACAAAAATCTCCAGAACCTGAAGTGCAGGAGGATGTCTCAAATACCGGCGCTGAAGAAGCAGAGGAAATTGAAGAAGATGAGGATGCGTTTATTGTAGAATCGACCAGAGTACTAGAATCGGATTTTTTATACAAAGATACTATAAAAAAATTAAGAAATCTAATAAAATCTTTTAAAAACTCCTCTTTGAAAAACGACTTGTTGCAAAAGTATGTTCTAGAAGAAAATGGTAAAAATATTGACCTAATACTAGACTGTAAAACACGATGGAACAGCTTGTCAGACATGGTAGGCCGATTCCTCAAATTAAAATCATGCGTTTTTAAGGCGTTATTAGATCTGAAATCGAATATAAAATTTACAGACGAAGAGATCCAAGACCTTCACGACATTCATTACAGCTTGGATGTAATAAAAACTACAATTATGTCATTATGTCGCCGGGATTCAAACTTATTGACAGCCGACGCTGCGCTTCGATTTATGTTGGAAAAACTTGATCGTCAGTCAAACCATCTCAGTGGAAAACTAGCCACATCTCTTAGAAAGAGAATAAAGGAAAGGCGAACGAATGTATTCGGTGTTTTGCAATATTTGCATAACAATGAGGAATTTTTCAAAACTGCTGCCACTGAATATTTCACGAAACCATCGTCGGATGAAATACGAATGTATATAGTCGAACTGTTGGAACGGTTGAAATATAATTCTACACAAAAATGTACAAATTCACAACCCCAACCGAGTGCATCGGACGCAATTGCCACCAGTGACGATGATGACGAGGAGTTGACAATCGCACAACAGTTGGATAAAGAAATAAACAAAGTGACGGTAAATAAACCAATTTCTACAGTAAACACAGATCTCCATTCCATTATTAGGGTAGAAATGTGCATTTACGACAGCGCTGGCGGCGGTCGCGAAGTGTTTTTGACTGCAGCGTATAATTATTTGCTTTCGATAACACCTACAAGTGTTGAAGCTGAGCGAGCCTTTTCATCAGCCGGATATTTTTGTAGTAAATTTAGAAGTTCCCTGAGTGACAAAACTTTAAATGCTTTGTCATTTATGAGGTCATACTTTCAAGAAGAAAGATTATCTTCGGGAAGAAAAAATATGGTTTGATTTGTTCCTGAATAAATTTTTTTTTTGTTTAAATATTGTTTTCATTTTGATAATTCCTTGAATATAAGATAGTAAATGACAATTGTAAAAATTGTAGATACTCTATCTACAATATTTACCAAAAACATAGTCGATTAAAAAAAATAGGAAAAATTACGTAATTACGGAATTTGAGAAAAAAGTTGCGTAATTAGTTACGTAATTGACATTTCCGTAATTTTGAAAGCCCTAGAGTAAGTCTCCTATTTATTAGTTTCTATGTAATAAGCTAAATACTAGAATTAATTCCGCCGTGCAAACTGTAGAGGACACTGATTACAAGTGGCTAGGTAACGAGCAATAATTTACGATGACTGAAGAATAAACTAGAGAGAAAAACGTATGGGTCGACGACACACTGAGGCTTAGGCGTCGTCCTACACCGCGACTGCGCGATCATCGCAAGTTCGCGCGAATTTTAGTCGTACGAATCCGGCGATCAAACATACTGATATCGAATAGGTGTCGTAATTGGCATCCGTGCGATGCGGTTGCGCGACTAAAATGATTGTAATCTACTCGCGAAAAGTAAGTTCGTACGAACGTGCGATCAAACATATTGATGTCGAATAGGTGTTCTAATTGAATTGGCGCGATAATTGCGTCGTGTCGTCCGAGAGCAGGGTGAGGTGCAGGGTAGGACCCGACCGCGCAATGCGTCGTTATTCGCGCGATGATCGCGTATTCGCGTTCTATTAGGTCACCCCGTTTTTGTTATCGCGCGATCACGCGATAGTCGCATCGCATACTCGCGCGATGATCGAGTACTCGTGTTGTATTAGGACGACGCCTTAGAGTAGTGGAAGCAACTCATTGTACGACACAATATCACCTCATAGTTAGCATTAGTAGTAGTCTATTGTTTATCATATTTTGTCACATGTTTATCACCTTGTTGGTGAAACGTCCATAACTTCGCTTTCATCGCTGTTTAAGATTCTCTTAGCCTCGAGCCTTGGTTGAAAATATTCTTCATAGTTTGCCTTTTTTTTGGGTGGAAAATCATCAAATGACTTCTCCCGCTATGGGCGGAGCGGAAGGGCGTGTCAGACTTTTACTGACTAAAACCCACCCGTGTTCCTTCAGTTGCCTGGGCCAAGGGCCGCGGTAACTCTTTCGAACATCCCGCGACCCTGACTGGCGTCGGCCCTAGCGGACCCCGTCAATTAGTTGGCATTTAGCTTTGAGGCGCGCGTGGAACAAAACGCGCCGTCGACTCGGGCCTGGCCCTTACCGGACGGCGAGCTACCCTTTGCTCGCCGTCTGCAAGCCCGCGCTTACGGTGGCCGGGAATCGGCTCTCGATTCCCGCCGCCCAGGGCTTATACTCTGCCTCACATCAATCGAAACGGGATCGACCATTTATTGACCATTTAATTTTTTTTTTCACGTACTTTTTAGTACATTGCTAATCCTATTGAAATATCCGAATTCCTCAACAAAATCAAAACAAAATCATCGATGTAACTGTACTGTACTGTTCAAGTTAAGTTCAATCTTATTTACATCTCGAGAGTGGTTCTTTATCATAACTTTACGACAAAGTGATTAACAATTCCCTAGAAACCAGTCGCACCTATCTCAGCTACGATTCCCATGGTTATGAGCCAAGAATCCAGTTGTGCAGCCGCCGCCGGCCTGATTTGCATACTCTTTAATTAGAGTTGTTACCACTGCGACATGCAAGTGTAGGATCTAGGCCCAAGGGAGAAACATTAGCGGGAATTTGAAATAACTCCTCATCATCATCTCATCATTATTTAAATTGAAGGCAATTTTGTTAATATACAATTTCATGTTTTCAATGAGTGCTACCCTGAAGCGTTTTTCTTCTTTGTTCGCTTTCTATATTTATTTTATACCGTTTAACTGTAATCGACATTTTCGCTTCGCTGTTATCTTCAAGATTGTAAACTTTTTCATTTGTAACCTGCTTTATGATTTCGTCTCTGTTTTATCTTGTTGCAATTTTGACTTCCAGCTCACGCAACAGAGTAGTTTATCAATTATTCAGTGTTATTAACAATTCAGGGGTCCAACCATCACCTCTTAAAGCAGTATTGTTTTAATGTTACTTCAGTGTGAGAAAGAAATGAAGCTATACAGGACGTCTAGCTCCATATCTTTCCCACACTCAAGTAAGATTACAATAATACTGCTTTAAGAGGTGGTGGTCTAGTTCCTGGGCAAGTGGGCACTCACCCAAATTGAAAAAAACCGGTTAAGTGCGAGTTGGACTCGCACACGAAGCGTTCCGTACCACCGGACAATATTTCACACTACATATTTTTTAAAAAATACTTCAGTAAAAAAAAAAACAAGTTTCTTGTATGGTCCCCATAGACCCCTTTAATCTTTCAACTTTATTTTATTTTTTGTTATTTGTTTTTGTAGCGGCAATAGAAATAAACAATCTGTGAAAATTTCAACTGTCTACCTATTACGCTTCATGAGATATAGCCCGCTGACAGACAGGTGGACGGACGGACGGACAGCGGAGGCTTAGGGTTCCGTTTGGCACCCTTCGGGTACGGAACCATAAAAATGCCGTATCTAATCCAAAACATCCAATATTCCTGTGACCTCTTCTAAATTGATCCAAATTATATCTCCTGATTGCCTCGTTCCAAATTCAGCTTTTAGTGTTTTAGGATCAAACATTTCGACACTAATTTGAAACCTGTTAAGATCACGATTATTTTGCACTCTAAACTCCGTTCATTAGACCACAGATATTTTTGAGACCATTATACAGTAGAACATGCAAATTTTTACCGAAGAACTTGCAACGGATACACTTTACTGCTTTCGATTACAATTACTATTAATTACCGGGTTATTTTTAATTTGCACACTATGTTTTATAAACTAAGTTTGATGTTTTTTGATGTTATGAAAACAGGTAGACTTGATCTCTATGTCTACTTGCAATATCTCTATCTTCTGAAGATATCAAAGTAATTGTTCTTTCATTTATTTCTTGCATTCATTAATGTAGCGTACTGATTGATTTTTCATTTCTTTTGTTTAAAGCAATTACTGCATTAATTACTTTTCGTTGTAGTCTTAAGTTTCGATAAACATCGTGTTTGGCGTATCTTTTCCTCGTATTATATTACAAATAATTCTACCCAGTGTTTGCAGTTGAACATACAGTGGATTTCATTTATTACGACCTTGGTTGTAGCGACCATTTACCTATAGCGACGTTAAATCTAAGTCCCTTGAATTTAAAGCATACTTTAGTACAAAATTCATGTGGCTATAGCGACTTTGGATGTAACGCCGAGTTCGGGTGTAGCGACTGTTTTTAATGAATCATTTGTAACAAATTCCTAGAAATCCCATGCAGATATTGCGACCGGAGTCGGCCGCCAAAGACACAAAGATTTTTTTCTTTCACAAACATTTCTTATCTTTTGTTTACATCCATTGCACACAGATGGTCAGCAAGTGTGGAGACCTTTACCTTTTGTTTATAGATATCAACTAAGTAGGTAGGGGAAGCGTGTACGTTTCGGAGCTTTTATGGTTCAGTTACAAAGTGATATTCTGAGTAGCAACTGGGTTTAGTAAACTTTTGAATAAGTATGGCTGCTAGACGCACATTCACTGTTAAAGAAAAGGCGGAAATCATTTCAAAATTGAAAAACGGTGAAAACAATGCTGATTTGTGCAAAGAGTACAAAGTTTCCCATTCAACAGTATCTACGATGTGGAAAAACCGTGATAAAATATTAGAATGCTTTGAATCCAAATTCTTAAAAATTAAGAAAAACCGCAAACCGACGCATCAAGATATCGAAAATGCCCTTCTAATGTGGTTCAAAGCCCAAAGAAGCCAAAACGTACCTTTGAGCGGTCGTCTGCTGCAAGAAAAGGCTAATCAATTTGGCAGACTGTTTGGAAAAATGGATTTTGAGTGTTCGGAAAGCTGGATATACCGATTTCGTCAACGACACGATATTGTAGTAGGCAAAGTTTGTGGAGAAGCCGCTAGTGTATCGCAAAGTGACTGTGACAACTGGCTAAAAACAGTTTTCCCAAAATTGACTGAAGGTTATACTGATAGCCAAATATGGAACGCTGACGAGACAGGTTTGTTTTTTAAGTTAACTCCTGACAAAACCTTGAAATTTAAAGGGGAAAAGTGCGTTGGTGGAAAATTATCAAAAGATAGAATCACCGTGCTTGTTGCATCAAGTATGGCAGGGGAAAAAAGAAAATTATTGGTCATAGGCAAGGCAAAAAACCCAGATGTTTCAAAAATGTTAAATCTTTGCCAGTTGATTACGAAGCAAACAAAAGGCCTGGATGACTTCAGAGATTTTCGAAAAAGTTCTACGCAAATGGGACTCCCAGTTAAGAAATAACAAAAAGAAGATCATTTTATTTCTCATCCTAAAATAGAGAATTTGACCAACATAAAACTGGCATTTTTACCACCAAACACTACATCAGTGATTCAACCGATTGATCAAGGGATAATTAAAACCCTCAAAAGTCATTATAGGAAGATTTTAGTACAGACAATGATGAACGACATTGAAAACTCGGCAGGCCCGTTTTCCGTTAATATTTTAGATGCCATTGAAATGGTAACTACGGCATGGGCTCGGGTGACTCCAGATACGATCAAAAAGTGTTTTCTACACGCTGGGTTCCGTAAATCTTCGGCTATCACAACAATTGACGACGACTGCGATGATGAATTGGACATACCATTGGCACAACTGACTACAGTATCATCAAGCGGAACAAATGTTGCGGACTGGGCAACATATGTTGATATTGACAGTCAACTTATCACTACTAGCGATTTGTCCGATAGTGAAATTGTTGAAACTGTTGTTCCATCACATACGACGCAAGATGAGGAAAATGAGGAGGAAGAAGAAGATTGCAAGGAAGGTGAGATTCCTACAACTAAGGATGTGTTAGGTGTTGTAACAAAGCTTAAAAGATACTGTTTATTTGGTGATGGAAAGGATATTATAGATATTGAAGAAGTAATGAAAATAGAATACACCCTACAGCGTACACTAGCACAAAAAAATAAATTGAAGCAAACTAATATTACACATTTTTTTAAATGTACCGGTGAATAACTATGTGTGCAAATATTTTCAATAATAAATGAATATAAACTACACATGTGTACGTGTCTGTATCTCTTTACCTTTGCCTGTAACGACTTCCGGATATAACGACGAAAATAGAGTGGTCCCTTCATTGTCGTTATACCCGAAATCCACTGTAATTTGATTAATAATTTTAGTCCTTGTAGAAGTTCATTTCTATACATATTTTCAGCGTCGTCAGTATTTTATTTCTTGGCTTCATACTTTGAATTAAATTCATCTATAAATAGATAAACTTTCCTTCCCACTTCTTCCACAAACTGCTGCTTGCCTTAATTTATATAAACATTGCATTAAATCAAGATCTTAAGATCAAATTCCGTGTTCCTCTTTAGGAATGCAACGTTCTCTGTTATTTGAACAGTTACTGTATCCGCATTTGGTTCAAAAGAATTCAGGTTGATTTTCTTAATTTATGTTGCATACCGTTAAAATACAATGCAATCGCATTTTCATTCCCGTTCTGTGTTATTATCATTTGAATCGAAACTATCATTATCGAACCCGAAATCGGTATCCATTAATTTGGTTATCTTTGGGTATCTACGTCAAGAGCTCACAATGATGGATCATATCAGCCCGATTAATGTTTGCTGCGTTATCGTTGCGTGCGTTCACGAATGTCATATCTTGAGAGCCTTGTCCGGTTAACTTGTCCATGTATGTAACTTGCAAGTTTATTTGCAACTTAGCAAGCCTTCCGATTTTAAAATTATCGAGGAGCTAAGGCTGTTGTATTGTATGGCGTGCGGTTTCGATTCGGTCGGGTAAAAGTTTGAAGTCCATTCGGTTCGGTTAGATGCGTCGCGTGGTTGCGCACGGCGGCGCCTCAGTTTGCTCGCGCTGCCCGCGCAGCTCACTCGTGTGTTCAAATTCTCGCTGTTTTAAACGTGAACCGACTTTCCGATACGAATTTGGAACGTTTCCGACCGGTAAAGTCAGTTTAACTGTCGCTTTTAGGCGAACAATTTTGCGACCGCCTAAATTTCGTATTGCGATTGGCAGTGCGATTGCTTCACTCTGTTACGCTACCGTCTTAACAGATAACTGTGAAGAAATGTGTGCAAGCTCTGTGTGTTGCGGAGTCGGCAGAAGTCGGCAGGTTGTGCTTTATCAGTGCTGTGGAATGGATGTGTTTTGTGGAAAGTGCTAATTTTGTTTAGTTCAAGACTTACGATACGTTTCACTGCACGCGATACAAAAAGTGGTTGTGTTATCGAGTCCATGTGACTACCGGAGTATTGATACGCAGTGCTTTCCCCCTGTCCAGAGCTTGATTTATGGTAAGTCATTCGGTTCACTTGTTTTAGTGTTAGGATTTATAGTTGACAGATATCATTCAGTTGTTAGTTGTTTGGCCTTGTTTCCCCAACTTTAGTGGAGATAAGTAGAAGATTTATACGTACCACAATACACCGGTTCAAGAGTGAAGGTTGACACACGTGAGCATACAAAAATGTGATTAATTCAATGACATCGTGTAGACTTCCGTAAAAGGCTGGCAAGGCGGTGCGCATTGATTGTTGGGTCTTAATAGTCACTACCAAACGGAAACTTAACCATTTCAACTGTGACATTGAAGCCGTGAAGAAGAAAGCGACATTAATAAGTTTATTACCGAACTGGCACGCATATTCATCACGCCGAAACACACCGAGCTTACCGAAGATTTGATATTAATTAATGCGAGAATGATTGGACACTTTGAAACTTCGATTGTAGGTCATGCTGTTTATTAATTGCGAATCAGTGCGAACAAGTGGGACCGGCATTGTGTGCGAATTAAACTGGAGCTTGAGAAATCCGTTCACTTTTAATGTTACACTGATAATATATATTGTTCCTACAAAGAAATTACAGAGTCGATGTAGACAGTAGATTGATCAATTTCTAAGTTATAATAACGTTTTCAGTCTGCCATTAATACTTGACGTTTCATATCGATCTCTGAATGAACTCCTGCGATTTATGATCGGTCTGTTTAATATTAAGTGATGTTGACGAAACTGTAGTGTACTCCACAAAAGCCGCAAATCAAGAGTTCATGTTCAATTGATCTGTTGAGTTGTGTAACCTACTTAAATTGCAGAAATGAAAAGTAACCAAAGCAATGCATTTGAGGTTGTTAAACTTGAATTTGTAAATGTAGTGTCTGCTGCACAACAAACCGTTAAATTCCTAGAAAGTTTAGATAACACTGTACGTCTACGAAATACAACATTCCTATTGCTAACATTGAATCTAATATCACTGGTTATAATAGAAAATGTATGCAACCCAGTGTATTATTTGACTAGCTGTTACCCGCGGTTTCGCCCGTGTGGATGTCAAAACATCCCTATTTGCATCGGATTTTGTTCACAATTTCTTGGGTTTTATTTTTTTTGCGCGGAACCCTAATTCTTTTTCTAAAATAGAAGTAGCCTAAGTTACTCCTTATAACATCAGCTATCTGCCAGTGAGTCCCGTCAAAATAGGTCCTGCCGTTTCGGAGGTTAGCCGAAACAAACAGACCTGCAGATTTTTTTTATAGTTTTTTTGTTATAAGTACCGTATATACTTGCATATGCATTTAGTAAAAAGCTGTTATTTTGCCATTACAAACAGATACTTCAATTTTATTTATTTGTATAGAAGATAAACAAAGACTACGATGGCAGAAGATTAATTTCATGTCCATCCTGTGTAAGTTTTGTTAGTAGCTCATGCTTCTGCTGCGTTGAACTCTTTCTGATTGATAATGAATAGAATAAATCTAGACTCGGAAGCCATAAGCACTTAAGTCAAATTTTATTGCTTGCAAAACTTAAGTGGTTTATGTCGCCGCTTGATTTGTTGATACGACTTAGTGATATGGTGCAGTCGACTATTGCGACTGAATGAAGTGACGGTGACTTTCGTGCTTATTCCAGTCGACGGATAATACAAAAATATGGGTGCTGTGACTTTTTACAATTTTGAGCAAATATTGACTTAAGTGCTTTTGGCCGCCGCGTCTAGAAATATAGACGAAGTATTAACCTAAAAAAAAGACTGTTTCCAGCAGTCGTAGAAATGATGTGTGCGCAGGATTCATTCATTATTTTGAAACAAATGAAGTATTTTCTAAGTCATCGTACATACGAAACCTTAGAGAAAGAATTCCAAGTTCATACCTTACCATTAAGATATTTCAGATTAGTAAGATTGCTAGGTTTCCTATCCTACAATTTGCATTCAGCACTTAAATCCAAGTGATCTTTTGTCTACGCTAATCAGACTGTAAAGCTAGAAGTGCCCTAGACGAGAGAGTTTGACCTAGGCACAGATAGATGTGGAGTCTTGTAGTCTATGGACCCACAGCGTGACCTTAGTGTCACGATCACCACAAATATTGTGGTCGTGATTTTAACTTGTGTGTTTAATTAAGGTTTTAGTTTTCGTGGGGTTTTTTTGTTGAAATATGTAAGTACATTGAAGTATCGATATATTTACTTGTGTAAAATAGGTTTTTGTGTGTTATCGATATTCTGGTTATGTAAATAGGTATGGTAGTGGTAAAAGGAATAGATAGGTAAGATTAAATACTGCTTAGTTGGT
Source organism: Fissipunctia ypsillon (assembly GCA_947568875.1). NCBI lineage: Eukaryota > Metazoa > Arthropoda > Insecta > Lepidoptera > Noctuidae > Fissipunctia > Fissipunctia ypsillon. The sequence goes on along the minus strand of OX387666.1, from coordinate 12,186,943 downwards.
TGTTGTCAGTAAAATCGAAAAATACAGTCTAGGGCTTGGGCTTAGAAGTGTACCGACTCGCTAGAAAGAATGTGAGGCTATTTGGGGTTCTGAACCTTCCACAACATTTTTTTCCGGAGACGCGTATTTTTTTTAAATAACAAAAAAAGTAGTATTTTTTTAGGTTAGGACATTTGTTGATATAGTAAATGACCCTAAAATACGTTACATTAGCTCAAAAGTAACAACAACAAAAAAATACAAATTATTAATTAAATAAATAGATTAATTAGATTAAAAAATTGTGGCTGATCCCAGTTAGCCTACCCCGACTCCACGTGGTACTTTTTGACCTGCTCCACCAAAGAGTGCTTTTTTTAGAGCCGGAGGCGCGCAGGGGAGGCAGCCTCCGCCCAAAGCACAGGCACCATGCGAGCCGGTGTGGCAAGTACTTACTTTGTTACGCAAGGGCGAAGAGGCTGCACTACCCACAATGTCGGAGAGGATACGATTCAAAAGACGGGCAAAAAAATGGTTAAAAAAAAAATGTATCTCCGGCAAGGGGAGCGGGGGGTTTACCTACCTTCGGCCTACCCTGCCCCCTATCGAGGCGGCACGTTTCTAAACTTTTACCTGTCTCAGCATCATTTGCTTCATTCACGAAAACGCGACCTAGTCTCAAACCAATGTTATTTCTACATTTATTTTCAAGAAATTAAATTATAACAGTTTTAATGCCGATATCTGCACTAATTGTATAGCGAGATTAGAAATTACCAACCATTGTTTATTACCATTTAAAAAAAAACCACTACCTTCGTCAAACTTGGATCAAAATAGTAAATAAATTAATTCCTGTGAAATTACCAGACGATTATTTCGTAATTACGTTTAGAGCATCTGCATCGGTCTCCAGTATTACCCCCCGTAGTTCGCTGCAACGGATGATCCCGGGTGGTAAATGGTATTGCTATAAGCACCACGCTTGACAGACAGTCTCAGTATGATATTATTAGCGGACTAGTCAAGATAGATAGAATACGGTTTATTATGTACACAATAAAAATTACATAATTATTATAAATGTAGAGATTGTACACATAGGGTGACACAGTGGGCAGTCTTATCGCTAAAAACCTTCTTTTACAGAAAACCTTTGGATGTATTAAAGGGAGAAGGAGAGACAATACTGTAGGTAGTCAGTGGTGTACCATTTGCATCTAAGTATACAAATAAAATTGTAAGTTGTCTGTTTGTAATGTCAAAATAAGAACTTTTTACTAAATGCATGAAAGTATACTGGGTGTAAGGGACAGCCCTCCGCAGACTGATGGGGGTGAATTCAGTATATCATACTAAGATGACCGGTACATGAAATTATTTCAGGAACGTTATGGGAATCCAATAAACCTGATTTGTTTTATTCCCTCACACGCAATGTATCTGTGGCAAAACGCGCGTAGCGAACGGCAGCGCAGCGAGCCTTCGGCTGCCGAGTATTTCAACATCCATGGCTGATTTTTTTTATTTTAACTGTTTTGTTTACATAAATGGAGTGCTGCATACAGATAATGTAATTTTACATTGAAATAAAGGAATAGTAACTGAAAAAACGATTTAAAAAAAGAAAATTTTCCTGACAATATTTCCGGTGGAATATGATTAAAAATAAGTAGCTGAATGCACCCTATTAGTTTGCGGAGGGCTGTCCCTTACACCCTGTATGTTATGGCCTTCCCTACTGTCGATGCATCGCATAGCTCGAGCTGCGCATCTACCTACCTCGCGGCGGCGCATCTTTATAGCACATCTTACTCGTTCTGCTACACAGCTTAGCATTAGTGGAATGGAAACCGTTGCATAGTTTCGTAGCTTAGCTTTCACATCCTCTGCGTAGCACATCTCTGGTGGAAAAGCAGCCTAAGGAGTTGAGTTCCACTTCATAGCAGTCTGCACTTTGATGTGTTCGCATTTTGACAAATTCAGATACCGGAAACTAACAATGTTAGATTCAATCCTATTTAGCCAAATAACGTAACATCACGCCTTGTTTCCCCGTAGAGTTAGGCAGAAGCGTACCTATAGTACACCCAAATTTCGTCAGTTATGTTTAAGTCCCAGTAATAGGTGGCGAGCCTATTGCCATCAACCGGACATAAATCCAGACTTCGGGCTGCTACTGAGAAATTTAAAATGGAAAACCCAATAACACTTTGCCCGACCTGGAAATCGAACCCAGGACCTCAGGCTCAGCAGTAGCGCTTGTGACCACTAGACCAACGAGACCATTATCCTATTATTGCAATAAAATATTTTAGTAGTCCATTTCGGATTACTAAAATATTTTATTTAGTAGTCCGAAAAATAACTGTCTGCTAATGTTCATTCTCATGCTCCATGGGAACTTCAACACGGCAACTACACACTTTTTATTTCCAATCAATCTTTTCTATTAGAGTTTATTACGTATCATTCCCCCCATAATTGCTTTAGTCACGATAGCCTTTTATTTCTATCGATAGATCGATGCAAATTGCTGTGTCCTTGATACGGCGCGGTCATCAATCCTTTTGTTGTTCCTCATTTTAAGTTTCAGCTAGCAACCGTTGCATGTCGCAATTGTAGTTTTGAAGTGACAATGGCCTGTTGTATCGAGTCTACTAAGCTTGTGTTTACGACTATTTGAGTACTCTATTTCAATCGTTCCTGTAATTTTCTGCTGCACTTTTAAAATATTAATTAATTAATCATTTCTACAGTAATTCATTTTCTCGATTTGTATTATCTACCGTTTTGTCGCCATCGCAATGTAACTTTTTCCCGAGCGTTGGATAATTATCAGTATTTCTGACAGCTGTCATCATAATGTTGCCAATATACTAAATAAAATGTATGAAGGCGATGTTGCTAAATGTAAAGAAGAGATAAAACTTACACTATAGTCTATTTGTGATTTGCAAGGCTTTATTACGTCCAATATCGTAAAATAAAGTGGATGGCCTTTGTTTCATTTAATACAAAGTATGAGAGAAAGTGTTGCCTCATACAAATGTCTTTACTGTAAATTATTTGTTATTGTCATAGGTGCAGTACAAGTGAAAATGTAAGATTAATGCTGTTTTCACTCACACAACACAGTGTTACTGAATTATTTTATGGTATTTTATCGCCTTTTAAATATTATTGACAGCAACATTAATAAAAGGCTTGTTTCAATGTGTTATCACTAAACTTGATTATCTAGTTTATTTTGTTCACTATTAAGATACTATCATCAAACTCACATTGTTATAGAAAACTACTTTTGCTGTCTTTATTAAATGCTCATCATCATCATTTAACTCTTCAAACTATCTGACAACAGCAATCATATACAAATTCTAACTCATTGTAAATTCGAAACAGTTCAGTAATTGTTCTCTATGGTTAGTGTAGGAGTAGCGCTACCGGCCTGTCACTCCGTATGCAATGTAGTCATAAATGTAGTTCTCAAACCCATTTGTGACAAGTCACGAAGTGTTCACATGTGCCAGAGCGCGCCTTTCATCCATGCGTGTTTGCTTTATGCAGCACTGGGACCCAACTTGCCAAACGCATTCTGAATAAAATGCGTGTTTTTTATGCATGGCCGGGTGTGATTTTAGCATGAGAGGGTACTGCTCCATATGTCAACACAAACGTGTGATGTCAACCTAAGCTTTTGTCTCGCTCATTTATATGACTTGACACAGCACTCCCGCGCAGTTGCCTGCGTTTGTACACCAATGTGTACTCGCCCTAACAGCATTAATAGAGCTTTGTGTGTCGCTCGAAGTTTTGCTTGAATCTCAAAAGGAAAGAAGCGTGGGTGATGTAATGCGTATTATTACGCGGTTTTACCTTGAAGGGCGAAATAAATACTATTAAGTAATGAATACCAAACGGCGCCAGTACGAGTTGTTAGATAATAATAATAATAACGTTACGTTTGTTGTACAATACATATTGGATGTTCGATAAAGCGGAAGAGAAGTAATATGAGAACAAGGCTGATAGAGATGCCTTAGATACAGATGTTAGCAGAACACTCAGTGTTTCTAAAAACAATACCTCTGGTGTGTGGATGGAAACACAACAAAAGCGGAATCTGCCAATAAAAAGACATTCAATGTAATGGCAGAACTGAAAACGCTGTCAGATATGCAATAATTTACAAATTGTTAAACGAATCTAAAAAAAAATCTCGGTGTATAACCTGATAAAGTAATAGTTATTATATTGAGGCATATTGTAGCCCAACTATAAATTAATCTTAATTGATTGAGTAATTGTGCTATGAATTGGACAATGATTAAAAATCGATCAACCCACTTAATTGTTTCTCAAGTCAAGCACCTGCTATTTTCATCTCCGATTGGCATCGATATTACCCCAGAAGTAGCAAATCTTGTATCCGTAGCCATTTTAAATCAATATCGCAACTTAATAGAAATAATTCAATAGAAGCCAATCATCTATCACCGAGGTGCGAATGGAAACATGGTACTGTGATCTTTGGAGGCTGTAAATCAAACTTATCTCCACCACTAACTTGTTTATGGTTATTGTTCTTAAATAAATTTTAACCGCTTTCTGCACCTTCGTGACCTATTTGGAAATGTTCTTTGTTATTCAATGTGGAATGTTTTAGTTAAAGTTTATGGCTTGGAGATAGTTTCGTTTAATTGGGATCGACTACAGGTGTATTGTTTTGAGTTGTAGCATTATTAATAATGACAGGATGGTCTTAAGCTTATTTTGAGAGAAGATTTTAGTTCAGCATTAACTTTATTATTATGAACTCCATTTGAAGTCTTATCTAACACCTTTGTTAAAACATATTTAAAATCAGAAACTGTTTCACTCTAAGCGCTTAAAAAGCCACAAGTTCCGTGTTTTTAAATCTGCTTATTATAGACTTTTTCTTATTCATTATTACACTTCATCACGATGCTCCACTTGAATATAACTTCACAAGAAAATAATTTATTACGCAGACGCCCTAATACTAATGCTGCCCTAAAACCAAATACCAAGTAAATACTATAATAAATGTTACGAAACACAATAATTATTACGAGTATTACACCTCCATTGATGTGTTAATAATGTCAATGGAAGGAAATGTCGATTATAAAAATATGAATAGATCAATAATGAAATTACTGTTTATGTAAGTACATATTTTTTAAAACTGTCGACTATCGGTGAAGATTCAGCAGTGTTAGGTAATTTTCTGTTTATAAATACATAAACATATACGATGGCTTCAAAATGCAGACGCATATGCATAAAACAGTAAACTGAATATGACAGTACTAAACTCAAACAACGCACACAATTTAAGTTTACAATCACCCTTTAAAGTAGAACACGGAAATCGTAAATTTCGTAAGAAGTACATTAACATAAGGCAAACAATGAGGAAATAAAAAAAAACATTGTTTTAAGTAATATTATATTATAAGGTCTTATTCAGGACACCTTTTAACTGTGTTGGTTATAGCTGCTGTAATAGTAAAACGTTTGATACTGAAGTATGATTATGTGTTAGTTTTAATAACAATAGAAATGTATTTAGTATTATTGTCGAGTTCACACAAATATTGAATGGGCTGAAAAGCTATCGAAACATCGGGAAATTTCGAAATTTTATGAACCTTGGCATGTACTTTCAAATGTACGAGTATGTATGTTTTCAATTTGTTTGCGTTTATTGAAATGACAGTTTTTTGTTTAACACCATTGTTATGGCCAGCTCTCTGAGCCTATATTAACCTTTATTCTGCTTTTACTGTTTCTTTTGCTTCAATACTAATCAAATCATGTTTGGTTTTGCGATTACTTTTTGAAGTTTCTTTAACTTTTTAATCATTTAGACTGTTCTGAAGAGATCTTTATCGTCGAGCATGTGATTTCCGATGGTCACACATTCACGTACTATTTCATGTAGGTAATGTATGAAATAGTATGAGTGTGTGACAATCGGAAATGTAGATATGTACGCCATTTTTCATCTCAAAACTGAAGTCGTTTCCTTAGCCATTTTCACAAAGCTATAGATCAATGACCATCTTGAAATATATATTATAGCACTGCAATATATTCCACAAGGATGTAGCAATATATATTCCTGTCGCGGGGTCACGCCTGCGATGCATCCCGGTCCGCCCCTGCGCCTGCGCGTGAGTCGCGACATAATTACAGGATCCACTGTGAATCATGGGTTGTTGTTGTGTTTAAATAGTATTTTGGATTATGTTTTAGTAGGTTTTGTTTTGTTACCTATTAAAACAGGTATTAAATGTCTCTTCTTAATGACCTGTCTTTTATCTGATTGTCTTCGTTTTTCGTGTCTACATGAGCATATTGCTAGTCAGGCTGACTGCCCAGGGCATTCTGACTTTGTCCCAACCCTGTGATGACCTTTTCATCGCCTGCACCCTAATTGCGTAACATACTTACAGTAGGAATCGGTATAATTTTGACAGTTCAACCACATTCATTGCGCTATTTACGTTGTTGAGAAGACAAATTTTTCGAACTTAGGAAGCATTGGATTTTCGCTTCAAAATGATTCAGATTCTTATTTATAGTGTGTTACCCGTTCTTCTCCATAGAGATCTACGCTTTGGAATGGGCAACTAGCTTCAACTTTCTGACTAACTGACAGACTCTTTGACAATTCAAAAGTGCCTGTAATTGGTTTATTTGAAATAAATGCTTTGAGTTTGGGTTACGCAATTAGGGTGCTGAGTCTGAGGTAAAACACACAACTCCCCTCCCCTTCTGATATTCCACGAAGAAAGTAATACGACTTCTTTTTTGAAATTGCTTATTGATTTCAAATGAAATCTATCATATTATTGAAAATAGAGAAGCTGACAATGAATGCCATTCCTTAGCTATCCGCTTATGAGACTATGATGCAAGCTTGGATCAAATGACACTAAGTTGACACAAATAATAATAACATAGTTTCTGTTACTGAGCAAAAAGAAAAATGGAGCCGTATTATATCTTTTCATTTTGCATACACAATTTGACATAAGCAGTCTCTGCTCGACACTTGAAATAAGCTAGTATGACTAAGCTGATGAATTATTGAGGAAGATTTATGTAAGCAAAGACTGATTTAACTGTCGCCACCAACGTTTTCCTTTTACCAAGAGGAAATAATTCAAATAATAATTATTTTGATTATTGTTGAAGCACGTTTGCAAATCACTTGGGACCATTTTCAGGTTAACAATCATTTAGATGTAACGGCTATTTCATTTTTTAATTCGGATTGATTGGTTGATTTTGAATCTAGAATTCTGGATTATATAACACCTAGAACCAAACCTGCTATCTCTCTACCTCTAATAGGTTTCCTATTAAATAACCTTGGCGTAAGAGATTGAAAATTATTATCCGTCTGGAATGAAGTGTTTTGCGATTCAAATAATAGTAATTTATATCATAAGTAATCGCCTATTACAGTAGACAGTTTTCAGCTACCTTATTTATTTTAGTAGGTATGCAAGGAATTAAGTATCGTAATTTTTCGTAATGGTACAGGCTGATTTAGATCTTATTGATGCTGAGTCGAAGAGATTCGTTGGATTTCGCTTTCATATAATTAGCCGTTTTGACTGTCTAAAAATTATATACTAGCTGTTGCCCGCGGCTTCGCCCGCGTGTATGTCATACTATTTGAATCGGATTTGTTCACAATTTCATGGGTTTTAATTTTTTTGCGCGGCACTCTTAATTCTTTTTCTAAAATTAAAGTAGCCTAAGTTACTCCTTATAACATCAGCTATCTGCCAGTGAAAGTTCCGTCAAAATCGGTCCAGCCGTTTCGGAGATTAGTCGGAACAAACAGACAAACAGAAAAAAAATAAAAATGTTTTTTTTTGTTGTACCGTATATATATACTTTCCTAAGCATTTAGTGAAAAGCTGTTATTTTGACATTACAAACAGATACTTCAATTTTATTTATTTGTATGTATAGATAATGTACATGCCATATGAATGTTCAGATGCGGCAAGTTAGCGATTTTTTTATATCCAGAAAAAAACCTGAGAAGAGCAATTTCCATCTAATTAATATCGTAAAGTGCGTTACACAATGTAAATTTTCATATTAATTGTTTTATTATCAAGCGTTATACAGGGTGGTTAGAGGTAATCTACTTCCCTAGTTTATAATAGATTATGGAAAATTATGTTAAATAAGTATTCGTAACTGACATTGATTTTTATAGCGTCACACTGGTTGGTATTCAAATAATGCGTTTAATTTATTCATTGGCGTACTTTTTTTGGATTTTTGTTTACTATTATGTCGTTGGTTAATATTATGGTTTTGAGTTCCTTTTAAAGTTCCCAGATCGCTGGGTAAATTTCTTTCTTGTCTCAGTGTTCAGAAACGCAATGAATCCAGATATCGAACCAATACCTATTGTTTTATGAGGAACAAGGAAATTAAGATTTTAATTCAATTCAATTCAAAATGTTTATTGCTCAACACGGTACATAATCATACATTTCTAGATGTCAAGTGAATGCGCAGTCCACTGTGTTGCACCAATTTAGGCATGCAAAATTATTATTAAAATTATACAAATTTCACAAACTCAACAATAATACCATATATAATGTCATAAATTCAAAACAATAAGTATTTAATCATATGAATAATGGTATTGAAAATGCAATGTGTCATTGACTCCCTGTGAATGTTACATTGCCCTTACTAAAACACCCAAAAAATATTGCATAAATTAAAATGCGTGTGTTAAACCCTGTTTAGCAACAAACATAATAAAAGGAAGCATGCTTTATCATTTCTATCTGGTTTGTTGTGCATAATCCGTGTGCAAAACGCGTTCAGTCGCTAACATCGCAGACCCCTGAGTCACGCACGTCCGCTCGCATTGGATGCATCGACGCGAATGAGACATGCTATTGGCCGAAAGTTCAACTGTCGCGCCCTTTTCCGGTACATAAGCGCGTGCGCTGCCCCGCGTGAATTTAAATTGTTTTTCGTTATTACGTCATCGTCATCACTGTCACCATGAACCTGTCTTTTCTTGCTTCTGTTGGTTCTCATAAAAAAAAGAAAGATGCAATATTTTTATGACAATTTAACTTTGATTTTTGATCTGATGATTTTTAAAGATATGCTGTATAAATATTGTGTTAGATATTTTACGTGATGCAAGTGTGTTAAATTGGTCTTTTAATTGGTACCTAGCTGTCGTTTCTTGTGCAGATTAATTGTGAAATTAATTTCACTACATTTCGTTGTGTTATTACATCATACTGATGAGATTATTTTATCTTTCGAATTATGTTTCTGTGTAAGCACATACTTTTTCTTTGCAAGACTAGACTAGTAATTATTTCAACCGGCCAGCAGTAGTCTAGCAAAAGGAAAGTAGCATATAATATACTTTATTTTTATTTTCAACCTATATTTTCCAATAACTGCGCTCATTCCACGTTTTTTGCATAGAAAAGTCAGTGTCAATTTAAATTAGAAAATCTGCAAGTAGTCATTTGATATTCGCTTTGGATTTCTTTATGGCGACGGACATCCGTTAATTAGACGAATAGTAATAGGTAAATGTGACTGCCACGCCGGTCGTGGTACCTGACGCCTTCTGCATATTCTCAAGCATGAATCATGAATCATTGGCGCTGATTGGCTGATTGTAGAAACCTTATTAGGTATGTGGTTTGTCTGTAGTCGCACTAATTTACTTGTTCTCTATCATTATCAATGGAGGTCTGTTTACTAGACCTAATCTCGGAAATTACTGTGCAATCAAAATAAGAATACGGCATTGACCATGCAGTTCACTTGGATGAGAAAGCATGTTACAATGTAAGTCTTACTTTAACTGAATTTAGTGTGACAGCTGTCACAATATGGCGAATGATGGGAGTTTAATTTTTATTTTCATTGCATAAAACTTTTTTATGAAGCTTATCAAGCTTTGCTTAATAAAATGGCCATCGTTTTCTAAAATATAAGTATTTTCCCATCCAAGCCAAGGCTGGTGGTTGACTAGTCTAAATACAACTTAATAATCGTAATTTAATCCAATGAATATTCTGGTTAATGAACACCATTATAATTGTGTATTCACAAGTTTTACCCAAATTACTATACCAGTAACCTGCTGTGTATTTAACGTTCACTTCACAGTCTAGAAATGCCCCAATTAATTGTACAGGCAGTGTAATAACACAGTGGGACCAATGGGTTGGGCTGTCACCGTGACATTTGTGAGTTACGACGACGACGTATGTGTGAATATGGCATTTTTATTAGTCACGTAACTGCCCAATAATTTGTGCCTTACGTGTACGAATAATGAATGAAATGTGTAGATAGATACAAACAAAATACGTGTATTCGTGATCATAGATTAGAAGTATTTGTAATTTTGTACTACTGTGCTGTAGAGCGTATAATAACTAGTTATTTGGTTGAATTTATTCGTTAGACAATGTTGTTTGGCAGGAGTCTTCAATTAATTAAGGCCTTTCAGTACGTCGGTTGTAAAGAATAATTCCCTACTGCATTTTTTCTGCATGTTTGCTTCTGGAATTCTTAAATAACATACGCAGAATAGGTGTTATTTAATCGGTTGACAGTTTTTTTACTAACAATTTTTCGATTAGTATTTAGGACCTTAATACTGGCTGTTGGAAGCCGCTCCGTAAACCTTTTTATTTATTTATTACAAAATCCACAGCTCTTAAAACATTTGTTTACATAAGTACTTATAACTGAGTAGTTATAAGTACTTATGTAAACAAATAAATTAAATTGTAAATTAATTAATTAGGTAATTGGCTGTAAGAGTTTACAGCCAATTACCTAATTAATTAATTAAAATAAATAATAATATAATTAGCTTTTTAGTTGGCTAATTTCTTAAACTGCACTCGTACCGACACCACAGAAAAAAACATTAGCAATTTTTCATCACTAGCAACCTACAGCCTGCAACTTCATATACCTGGAAGTTGGAAAACAGCCTAAATACTGTCATACGCTAATATATGTATAACTGTGCTCGTATATCACCATAGTGACACAGGCGCCATATTGTAAGCTAATTTACAAATAACGTCATCTTGTCTCTATTATAATGTCGCACGGAGTGCATTATCTCTAAACTTGCATTGTTTAGTGGGGCTCATAAATATTACACGACATGACATACTGTTAAGAGTTATGTCAAAGTTACTGTAATGGGTCATAATAACAGATATTCTATAATACTAGTACTTACCTAATACTTAATAATATCAGGTATTTTTTTCAAGCAGGCAATTGCACTATTAAATTGTACATCCATAGTTAGCCAAAGACGGTATGGTCTTAGGCCGTGTCCTGTCTCGCGAGTAGGTATGCTATGGTCGCGTTCGTTTATACATATATAATTATGAATATGACATACTCGCGCGATTAACTAAGTCGCATTCAATCAATCAATCTGCCTAGCCTTTTCCCAGCTATATTGGTGTCGGATTCCAGTCTAACCGGATGCAGCTGAATACCAGTATTTTACATGGAGCGACTGCCTATCTGACCTCCACAACCCAGTAATTGGGAAATACGATACCCCTTGGTAAGACTAGTTGTCAGACTTTCGGGCTTCTGACGACCCGTAACGACTGTCATAGATCTACGAATGACAGCCGAGACCAACGGCTTAGCGTGCTTTCCGAGGCACGGAGGAGTCTTGGTATGTAAAGATGGTTACCCATCCACGGACAACCCCGGCTAGCGTAGCTTAACCTGATGGATCGACCCGTGCGGCTGTCATTACTTAGCCACGAGCTCCTCTAAGTCGCATTCGTACGACATAATTCATATAAATAAATTCAGTTGCTTTCGGTTAGGATACGGAGTTAAGTTGTAGGTACAGGAGCTAGACCACCACCTCTTAAAGCAGTATAATTGTAATCTTATTTCAGTGTGGGAAAGAGATGGAGCTAGACGTCCTGTATAGCTCCATCTCTTTCTCTCACTGAAGTAACATTAAAATAATACTGCTTTAAGAGGTGGTGGTTGGCTCCCAGGCCGGCTTCTGCATAGAATTTTTAATAAATTCTCAGTCATAACATAACTCGTCTAAGCTAGAACACAAATCTAAAACTGCACATTTGGATCACCAGTAGCTCAAAATCTACAACAAAACAGATAATCATCATAATTCTAAAATACTTAATTATTACCTTACGCCAGATAAGGGTGGAATAAAAGTCATTAACCCCACTTGTACTAAAAAGTCTCGAAACTTAAATGCAAACAAAAAAAAAACATGCCACGTGCACGCGTCAAGGACGTCTCGTACCGCGATACGTTTGTTTTGATCGTGTTAACGGTTTCATATCGTTTTGAAATATTGGAAGACATTGGTAGAAGGCGTCAACGACTTTTATTCCATGGTTATCTGGCGGAAGCATAGATGGGCGGAAGGTATAACACACTTTCTTAATAAAATTATTAATCAATCAATACATCACACGACGTTCTCAATTCATCAATACATTACATTATTAATTGGCCGTATGAACTTGTAAATACGACCGCATAATCTGTGCGATTAAATCAATCTAAAAACCCGCAGGGGTCAGTGCGATCTCACTTTCTTCAATGAATAATGTGCTATATTCAAGTGTGACGTTGTTCACTGCTGGACAAGTAATTACCACTAGTTTCCCTGCAATTAGTGGCTGGTAGGGTTGGCTAAGTGGCTGTTGTAGGACAATTACGTGTGGTGCTTTATGGGTTTGCTCGGCTAGATTATGTTTGTATGGGCGTTTTGGTTGATGATTCAAGAGTTAATTTGTGGTGTAATAAGGGTAGATTGATTGGTCAAAATTGGCAAACAGAACTTGGGTCACTGCACGAAATGTCAAACATTAACAACGTTGCAATTAGGAAAACATAATAGTTTATGAAACTGTTGCATAATGAGGAGTATTAAAACACAAGTGTGTTTATTAAAAACTTAGCCGTAGGCGAGGTTTTAATAGTATCAACGAGTGTTTTAATACCTAGTTATGTGCAGTTTCATTCACTATTTTATCTATTCTCATACATTGGGATTGAACCTATTAAATAAAAGATCCTCCCCTTGAAAGAAAGAAAGCCTTGAAAGAGCCTTTTTTTTGCATTTGCCATGCCATAAAGTTGTGATAGCATTTATCATGTATACTTTACTCGACTTTGCTGGTAAGTAATAGATTATGAGTCATTTCCGTAGCCGCATTTAAAATATCGGGTGTAGTCCAATTTTCATCACATTCACTAATATCAGATATTTTTAAGTAAGAATAAAGAAATTCCTACGAAATTCAGTACAACAAAACGTATGAATGGCGTTAAAACCCAGCACATCACAAGACAAGTAAAAATTGGAATCAAAACTTTTTGTAATACTATAAAAATGGTGCGCCCCGCATATGCGTTCCATTAAATTAGAAAAAAAAATTATTGATGGAAACTCCTCGTTTTGAAGTTTATAATTCGAATATTACGATATGAAACTAGATAAATATGTTTTCTTTATAAATATCAGTGGATTCTATTTTATGAGTGGGGAACTAAATTACATGAACAGTATAATAATATTTACAAGTGGAACTAACGAATTGGATCGGACCCACTTGACGGTTCTTAAGATGATTAAGGTTCGAGTTTTGAACTTTTGTATCTATCTGGCAACCCTATTCTGAAGTCGCACGCGCACCTATTTCCCTCGCTCTAGGTTCAAATAGCTTGTGTAATATAATAAATGTGTAATTCGTGCGATACATTACAGGATATGGTTTCTAGTTGGCCTACGTTTAGTTTATTACAAATTAGAACGACTATTTAATGACATAATCATAAAGCAACGGGTGATTTATTCTGAATAAACAGTATTGTGGGCTGCAGTCGGGTCGAGATAATTGATAGATAGGTAATAGCAGTGCCTGTGGCTTTCCTCGTAGTTTTTTATTTTTCCGGGATTATAATTGGAGTTTTAAAACTTAATCACAAGCTTTATTGATCGTAACTGCAGCATCAGCCAGGACGTTGGAAGAAAACGTAAGAGTCCGCTTCTAGAATCATATACATATATTTTTTTACACGTAACATAACATCACACCTGTATTTCCCAGAGGGTTAGGCAGAGGTGCACCTATAGTAGGTACACTCACATTTCGCCAGTTATGTTTTAAGTATCATGTAATGGGGGACGAGCCTATTGCCATCAACCGGGCACAAATCCAGACTGCAGGCTGCTATTGAGAAATTCCAAATGGAAAAACCCCATAACACTTTGCCCGACCTGAGAATCAAATCCAGTACCTCATGCATCATAATCATAAAGCTCATATTTTTTTTTAATTAACGACTTACATATTATTAGGCATACCTAGTCCAGTTTAAGTGTTAATTAAAACATCATAATATCAAGTACTAAATTACCTTTATGCTAGATAACAATAAAATTAACCGACGTTCGCATGGACGCGAAAATAACGCGGCTTGAAGTCGTTCAGCACATGAGACGAGAAATCGTAGCAAACACTCACTTTCGCCATTATGATAATTAAATTGAACTCTATTTCAATAAACAAACACATTATTTTCCGTTTATTTCGCATTAAACTCTGCCTATATTTACATAGTTTTGACAGCTTAATTTCGAAGCCAGTATTGAGATTAAAACGGATGTAGACACTTAACAGGCACGGTAGAATTGAATTTTAAACAAGATTTGTATGTCATGCTATTGAAATTGATCGACAAACACTTAAAAACTAGCTATGCCCAATTAAATACTGTTTTGTGGTTTCCGACAGAGCAGGACAGTTATCAGTGGTATAGGCCGAGAAAAAGCTGTGTTGGTTTGAAATTGGATTGAGATGCATGACAATACCTTCCACCTATATTCTTGAACTTATATCAACCGATGCTTCAATACGTATGGCGCGCTTGGCGACTGCACAGGGTGACTTAGGATTTTATTAAGTTCAGATCAGCTACCAGATCAGATAGGCAGTCGCTCCATGTAAAATACTGGTATTCAGCTGCATTCGGTTAGACTGGAAGCTGACGCCAATCCTCAGCATAGTTGGGAAAAGGCTGGACAGATGATGATGAGATCAGCATCTTATTGCTCGCTGAAAATACCACTTTATCAATGGTCAGTTTGCGTGGGTAGGTTTTTGGTTACCTTTAGCATTGTTTTGTCACAATCGTACCTACTTTATGGAGTGGACTCTCTGGACGTTTTAGACGTTTATCAAGGTTAAGGACAGTCTTATCACCTTGTCAGGCAAAGTGATTAGGTTTTATCAACAAAAATATTTAAAAATCCCGTCTTTTACTTGACGCTACTTTTTCCAATGTCAAACGAAGAAGGGTTATCTTTTTCGGATTTTATTTTTTTAATCAGTTAGATAAAATTGTTGTCTAGATTAGTTAGCACTGGTTGGCACTGTGACATAACCCTTGGTATCCGGAACGTAGATCTACGCGAGACACAATGGCTTTATAATTCTTTCTGTAATTACGACTGGTTAATTTCCAATGTCTTTTTTCATTGACTATGTATTGTTTATTACAAATTGATATTGCTTTTGTCCGATAGGGATGATGAATGATAACTAAAAAATTTTTATTGTCGTCAGGTAGATTATTAAAAAACATTGGACCCGTATTTTTTCTTTTCTTACGTAATCAAAAGATTACAGCGATACATTGAGTTAAAATGTGGCATGACATCACGCTAGCTTGCTAGATTTTATACTGAATAATTATGACGTAGCGAGCCCCCACTCCCCAAGTTTAATGCGTTTTAGCTAGTCATTTTTTATTAATATTATAAAGCAACAATACGTGTCTAATATTTTTTTTAATCTGACTGACAGACTAAATAGAATTTCTTGTTTTTTACCTTTGCCAGTAGAATTCACTGTAAGTATTAAATAATCATTAAACTATTTCAAAATGAAAGGTGGTTTTGTTAAATGATCATTCTTCAGGTCGAGACGACTAATGTGGACTTCTGTGTGTGCGAGGTTTTACATCAATCACGTTTTAAATAAATCTTTACTCCGAAATTCATAGTGTCAGTGACCATAAGGTCTTAGGAGGCCCTATTTGTGGATGTTCATGAACTTATTTAATTCGACTTCTTTGGTGTAATAAACTGACAAACATGCACGGAAAACTGGTTTCAATATAAATAGCTTGTATAATAAATGTTATGTTTACCTGTTTCGTCACCTACTAAATTAATGTCACAGTTAAATTAATGAGGTACATAATAATTACTGTTTATTTATAATACTCTGGGTGACTGTTTCCCGCTCACAATGAACTGTACTAAAATAATCTCACCACGTTACCATAACAATTCAAAACAAAATTGACATAACTAGAAAATAATTATAATGGGTCTGCTTGATAGCAGAGCCATTATAATTCTCTATTATTCCATTAAAATGCTCGGGTTGGTCGATACCAACGCGAGCATGTCACATGTCTTCGAATTTGTGGTTCAAGGACATGCCGCTTTCCTCACGGTGTTTTCCTTAACCGTTTTGATAACTACAATACATACATGCATTCCATCGAATGCATAATAACCTAAAATACAATTTTATCATCTAATGTAGATAATACGTTATTTTTGACACAGTTTCATATGATTTACCACTTATCAAAATCGCCCTTGGCCTTGCTATAATTAAAAAAACATGTATTCTTAGTTAGTGGGCTCACTCGTGAAGATTTATATTTCCGTCTTCTAATTAATTGCTAATTGATCGTGTGTTATGAGGTATAATTAGCTACAGTACAAGCTTTGAATTTGTTAGATATTTGTGTAATTAAATGGCTGGTAATAAAATAACTCTACTTCGTTGGTCTAGTGGTGGCAAGCGCGTGGTGCTGAGCATGAGGTCCTAGGTTCTATTTCCGAGTCGAACACAGTGTTATTGGGTTTTTTGGATCTGGTATTTCTCAGTAGCAACCCGGTGTCTTCAGCCCGGAGAATTTGTTTCAACGTGTGTTACATAAAGGTACACACCTAAGGTATTTGGAGGTTCCTCAAATGTTATCATCACAAGTTGTCATATCAGCACCCTATTTGCTGCAGCTTACTTTACTGCCTAGCTTTTATTTTAAATCTACATTATCCATATTGCTTTAGGAACGTAAAAGCAATTATTGTGCAGATCAGGATCAATTTAAGTCATTACTTATGCTGCACTTTATCCAATCCTTATTTTATTACATCACGCCTGTATTTAAAAAAAAGAAAAGGAAGGGTTAGGCTGAGGTGCATCTATAGTACACTCACATTTCGCCAGTTAAGTCCCATGTAGGGGGCGAGTCTATTGCCATCAACAAAATAATAAAAATACAAATAACACAGATATCCAGGATGAATAGTAGCCTATGTCCTTATCCAGAACCCAGGCAGTAGCCTGGGACCCTAATTGCGTAACGAACTATCAATCACAATCTAAATGATTTCGAAACAAATTGCTAATCCATTGCTTCATATGTTCAAATAATTTGTCTGCTCAACAACGTAAATAACGCAATGAACTGTCAAAATTGAACCGATTCTTACTGTGTGTCACGCAATTGCCCCGTTCGCGCTGGAGGACATAGGCTCGTTATGTTTGTATCAGACGTATGTACGTAGGGATCGTTACATTTAATAGAATACGAACGGTTCAGTGTTTTAAGCGTGAAAATGTAGACTGACAGAGAGTTACTTTCGCATTATTTTACCTTTAATATTAGTATGAATAAAGCAAATGTAGGTAATGCGAAAATTAATAACCCCAGCTTACATGATAATCAAGGAAGAGAAGAGCAAAGAAGAGGAATCAGTGTGTGACAGACAATATCCGTTGTCAAGTGCCGACCATAATGAGTTCCATTCTATGATCGATGAGGAAGCAGTTTTATGTCATCAACACCTGGTTAAGAAATCGTGTCAACGTCTTCTCTTAGTGTCATAATAGTAGTGTCATTGCAGTTTATAATGTGCCTGATGTGTCAAGTAATCTTTTTTGGAATGTTAAGGCGACGATAACCGATTTTTAATGGTTTTAAACTGAAGATCACGTCTAAACGAGTAGTGCTAATGATTAGGAAAAAATATATTGTTCAATTAGAGCATTTTCTTAATAACTTAATATGACAATAGGTTATGTTTACAAATAACGCGAATAAAAAAAACTGAGAATCACGCAAAAACTATCAAGCGTATTTTTATGAAACCTTCACCATTTTAAAGATTGTTTTTAGAAATACGTGTTTTAATAATGCGTCTAATTTGGGACCCTTGATGAGCGAGTCCTATTACTGGGTGGACGTATGACGCGTTGCGTGAGCTCAGCACAGAACACGCAAGCTATGCACTCAAGGCCGTTGGCAGATATCTGCGTCTTAAATTAGGATTAGAATAGCAGTGCACTGAAAGACTGAGATATGCTCGCCACATTGTTTCCAACTGCTGCAACTTCTGTAAGCTACAAAATACAAGGGCGAGCAACCAAATATGCGTCAAGTTAATGAAGCCACAAGGAATTTAGGAGGGAGATCCATGCGTCATGTTCGTGAACGGGCGCCATCAGTTGAGACTGGTCATCTCTTTACTACCAGGGCTTATTTTAATCTTATATTTTGAATTGCTTTTTTTTACATTGTTCTCACCTAAAGAAGCAACAAGAAAATAATGTACCCAGGATTTTGTAATATCTTGATTTAAAAGAGTGTCCTTGGAGTTTCTTGCTCGTTCTTCTCTCAACTTTCTGACCGACTCCTTGACAATTCAAAAGAGCCTGTAAATGGTTTAATTGAAATCAATGTTTTGAGTTTGGAGGAAGGCCCTGGAAGTTTGACGACAAAAGAGAGTCGTAGGAGAACAGTGAAGTTAGGAACTGAGATGACTCGAATAAAAAAAGGACGTTATTACCTAGCAGTGGGTTAAAGCAAGCTGTGAAAGATGGCGATAAGAAAGACAGAAAGAAAAACATTTATTTGGCTACAGTTCATGAAATACGCACGGTACAGCAACTAAAAAAAAATAGATTGCTTTCATATAGTGTGCGGCCTCACAGCTGGACCAAAAAAGTTAATTTCAGCAGTTTCACCAGACAGACGATGACTGACGCTGGTTTTTCTAATAAACCTTGATATGACAAAGTGCATATAAAGTAAATCCGCTCACAAATCTTTATAGTTTATTGAATTGATGATGAATGATGATCGTTTGACACAAGGTTACAAATCATCCCGATGTCTTGTAACGAACACCAAACGTTGATGATGACCTAGTGACCGCATTCTCTTTGTTTCTACGATATTTAATCTTATCTTATTTACTTAACTGTTATCTCTTAAACTATACTCTCATAGATTAATTTACGGGCTTTTACACCTGCTCGGTTTGGAAACAGTTTCAAAATATGTATGCAATGTGGAGACAACAATACGACAATAAATGAAAATACTAGCAATACTAGTGTTTACAAGTACATATTTTGAAACTGTCAAATAAAACTTCAGAACGAATTAAAAAAAAAACTTACCAACTAAATAGCCGCTAATAATGCTAATACTAGATGGGCCGACTATGGATTTTGCCGATCTTTGACTACCTGTAGTGAATAAATTAATGGATATATTTGATTGAATTTTTGTATGCACTGAAAACGTCATTACCATTAGGTATACAGGTTGTAAGGGACAGCCCTCCGCAGACTGATGGGGTGAATTCAGTATATCATACTAACATGACCGGTAGGACATCAAATTATTTCAGGATTGATATGGGAATCCAATTAACCTGATTTTTTTTATTACCTCACACGCAATGTATCGTTACCGTGGTATAACGCGCGTAGCGAATCGAACGGCAGCGCAGCGAGCCTTCGGCCGCCAAGTATTTCGACATCCATTGCTGATTATTTGATTTTAGCTGTATTATTTACATAAATGGAGTGCGCGTACAGAGATGAGATTGTCATTTTACATTTAAATAAAGCAGGGGTTCCCAAACTTATTTTGTCTACTGCCCACTTTGAGAATAAATTATTTTTTAGCGCCCCCATTTTTTCACTTACTTAAAAACCATTACCTAGATGAAATTATAAATCGCCCCCTAAGCCTCTACACAACGCCCCCATTTTTTTTCTGGGTCTCTTAGTGCCCCCCTTTAGGCCTGCAGCGCCCACAAGGGGGCGTTATCGCCCACTTTGGGAAAGGCTGAAATAAAGGAGCAGTAACTGAAAAAACGATTTAAAAAAAATTCCTGACAAATTTTCCGGTGGAATATGATTCAAAATAAGGAGCTGAATGCACTCTGTTTGTTTATCAAGTTTAAATTAATTTCGTATCATCGTCCCCTCACGTTGTATAACGAAATGTCTAACAAACGAATATGTCGGAAGACTTCTCGACATTTCCCAAAAAAACTCACCTAATTTCCCGTTATTACTATTTGTGTTTAAAAACCGCTACTTTTACTGTGCTTTAACACCTTGATTCATTCTCACACATAATTCTTAAGTGCATTACCCATAACGTTATAATTAGTACATTTCTCATGGCTCATAAGTTTTGCCTATTCCGTGTCACTGCGCCGGCGCAGGCCGTACCATCGATGTTCTGTCAAATGCGTTTAATTAACGATATTTTACACTAAACGGTAAATAACTGGCCAGTTGCATCAGTAAATGTGTCAATAGTGATGTTACGATAACTTGTTTGGTACTCGTAACATGGTATTTGCACCGGTTCATCGTAGGGATGGGATCGATTGATTGTGCGTATAGAACGAATTGGAAATTGAATTCGCGAGCCTGAATTTTAATATATAAATAAATTTTAAGTTTTTAATTAATCTTGATCATTCATTTTCTGCGAACCAATAAAGTGCTGCTACACGACAGCAGAAATAGTTGTTAGGTTTGGAATAGTCTGAAGCAGGAACATCTATCGTATGTAGGCAAATGACTTCTAAAATAGCCCGGAAAGGTACTATGTTTAACAAGCTCTAAAAACAGCACCTAAATAGCTGAAAGCAATTATTTCGAAACAGTCTTTATACAGACACGACCAAACATTTTAATGATCCCGAATCAACAAATCGGGGAACAAACAACAATCCAGGAAGTCGCACGTCGAATTCGCAACCGAATCTAATCGCATCCCTATTCTGTATTGGATCGCGTGAAATCTCTAATTAAGTTCGATTGTGAGTGTGTTGACCATTTAAGGCCTGTAACAGATGCACCGGCGGCCCGTTAATGCTGGCGTTTCTTTCATTAGAACCTAAGCTAGCGGTTCTTGTGATATAATTGGACGCCGCGTTCCTAAGGCTGGCGGTTGCTAAATCACACTTATCTGGTAATGGTGTGTTGTTTGACGTAGTGTTCGGATTGATTGTATGATTGCTAGTCATATTGGTTTATTGCCTTGAATAGCAGCCCGGGGATTGATGTTGAACTTGAATCTTCTTAACAGATTGGTACAATAAATTCTAACGAGAGTTACGGCCGTCCTCAAAGATGTAAATGTTATGACTTAAAATGGGGAGACTGGCTACTGTGGTGACCGCTAATAGAGATTAGAGATGTATTGATGAAGAAGACTTGTAGGGCCTACCCCAAATAAAAGAAGGGTGGAAACTGGAAGGAGGATGATGATGATACATGAAAGGGTAACTGAGCTGATATAAGCATTCGTTCTTAATCTTTCAAAAATCTGAGAATTTACGAGTGCAAACCGTTAGCGAAATTCGAAAGTAAATGAGCAGGTAACCAGACAATTAACACACCAACAGTGAGGCCTCTGCCTCGAATTTTGCGGGCAGCGGCGCGGCGGCGGCGGAAGCAACTCACGTTTGAAGGATAGTAAAATAAAAATAATAGACGGATAATGGAACTTTTATTTAAAATCTTATGTCAGCAATCCCCTCGATTGCGGCGGCGGCGCGGGAGCGGCAGGATTTTATGCGTAAAATTAAATGGACCGGACCTCGAAAACAGCGGGGCAGGAGCGGGCGACGAGCGGTGCACTCCAGTCAAGCGGTGACCGCCGCGCGTCTGCATTGATAGTGCTGCGCAATTTATTTTTGTGACGTATCGAAATGTCCTCGGACGTGCAGGAACAAATTATTTCAGCTATTTTTGATAGGACACCGATATGCAACAGCAAAGATGTGAACCACAAAAATAGGAGGCTAATTAATCAGTTATGGGAAGAAATTAAAAACGAACTAAATATTGAAGGCAAATATAAAAATGTTTTATTATGTTAATAAAATAACTAGTCATTAATGGGATTATCTACAAAATATTCTTGTTGTTCAGACATTTCGTTCGCGAACAAAAACAAATATCTCGACGACACAACACTATGCCGCTATAGTGCCGCGCGATCTGCCCGCTGGTTTCGAGAACGGGTCTGCGTTGCCCGCGCCGCTCCCGCGCCCGCAAAATTCGAGGCAGAGGCCTTACTCATAGATTACCCAACTAAAAACACAAGCTATGATTGATATTTCTCGGTAGAAAATCTCTATTAAATTACAGAATACGTACATGGGTACTGCTCTACATTTTACAGTCCGTAAATAGAGAACTCGATTTTTTTCTCGATATCTGTATCGACAGAGATCGATACAATAAATCATCGAGAACCGGTCGGGAAAGCCTGGGAAATATCACGGGAAATTGGGGAAACTATCGCCTAATGATTTTGTCACGATGATGATTGATGATCGGTCGTTATGAAGTGAAATCATCACGGATTGTCGTGTTGCGAATCTTGATTAGATAGATTAATTACTTTTTGTTTCTATTTGCTGACGTTTTTAGAACAGCTTTATGAAATAGACTTGGAAATGGATTGGCTTCATAATACTTTGACTGCCTCGTTGGTCTAGTGGTCGCAAGCGCTACTGCTGAGCATGAGGTCCTGGGTTCGATTCCCAGGTCGGGCAAAGTGTTATTGGGTTTTTCTATCTGGAATTTCTCAGTAGCAGCCCGGAGTCTGGAAGATGGCAATAGGCTCGCCCCCTGTTACATGGGACTTAAACATAACTGGCGAAATGTGGGTGTACTATAGAGGTACACCTCTGCCTAACCCTTCGGGGAAACAAGGCGTGATGTTATGTGTTACTTTGACTACATCTGTAGTCCTTTATGTAGAAATTGCTGGCACGTTTTTTTATTTTTGGTGACACAAGCTTTTAAATACATGGTTGAATCAACTTTTCGTCCTGCCATAAATGCAACGCTTGGCAGTTTGTTAAAATTAATCTTAATTTAATATGCGGGCGTTTTGTTTATACAATCCGGAAGTGTACTAAAGAACAAGCGGTCAGTTTAATTTTTACATGGTCTGTTATCCACAGACCACAAAGTTGAACTCGTAAAACATATACTTCCTTGTGGTTTATTTGATGAACAGTTTAAACGATAAATTGCTTTTAATGATTCATCTAGAATCTGTTTTCTTTGTACATGCTTAAAATATTAGTCCTTTGGCACAGAAAATCAAACATAAACATAACATCACGCCTGTAGTCTCCCAAAGGTTAGGCAGCGATGTACAAGTACCCACATTTCGCCAGTAATGTTTATTAAGTCCTATGTAATAGGGGGCGAGCCTATTGCCATCAACCGGGCATAATCTAGACTCCGTGCTGCTACTGGAAAATTCCAGATGGAAAAATGACACTACCCGACCCAAGATTTCATGTCATGAAAATTGTTTGTAAAACCGTCTGTTACCAAAAATGCCGTTCTATTCCTATGAAATTCAAACGTCAGTCTATCACCAAATAGATTTCTTCACGCCTCAATGACTACCGCTTTTTTCTCCGAGGCCGTTGGTGTCGTGGCTTGCTTGCTCTCCATTCAAAATTCGAACAGCTGTCGCCGCTGTCTTGTCTCCGATGATGATTCTAGAAGTGACCAATGAGATTCTTTTGTTTTGTCGTTCTGTAATTAAACTTTGTCGGAAGTGGTTGCAAAATCTTGGGGTAAAACAATCGCCTTTGTTTTTATTATTGATTCGATCGAGACCAAGAAGAGGTCATATTTTGTTTGTTACAGTTTAAAGCGCAGGCCACACTGGGAACGAAGCTAAGTTCGTTTAGCTTCGCCTTTGTAGCTACCACGTATTTTCATAATTATACTATATACTTCGGTTCATAGTTCGCGATGTGAACCGAAGTATGGAAACACGAGGTAGTTAAATGAACTTAGCTTCGTTCCCAGTGTGGCGTGCGCTTTATGCGTAGGTACTATGCGATGCTATGTTTTTATAGAAGAATTGACTTGATAGTGTTTTTTTATAATCATAATAATAATTATGTAGATCGCTCGCGCTTTTTTCCGCATCTTGCGTCGAAGTTATTAATTTGAATGCGTACTAACCAAAATACGCATTTACCGATTCTAAATATTCAAAGCCTCTTCCAGCAGCTATTTTAAGTTGTAAAACCGAACAGATGATTGACAAGTGCAGTGCGCAGACGCATCGATCAGACTCCCACGCACGTGTGAGCTGTGATGTCATTGCGCCGAACGGTACTTAATGGTGGGATACTACCCGCATAATTTTAGAGATTCCGTTAAACTAAACACTATGATTGTAGTTACGTAAGCCTGAGTTACTGACCTACAAGTACTTTGTGCGTACCTATTATAATTTATTATGGACGTATTTCGTAGTAAGTTACGGTACTTAATAGTTCAGACTTTGACATTATGTGTATTTTGTCTGCTTACAACAGATAAGCAAGGCTTAAGATAGGCTTTTTTTTTCGAAAAACTAAATCTATACAAATAAATAAAATCTAGGTGTCTGTTTGTAATGTCAAAATAACAACTTTTACTAAATGCTTATGAAAGTTTATACGGTACGTCTCAAGTGTTTTGACACTTCAGCGGTTAAAATAAAAAAAAAACTATTTTTAAAATTTTGCCTGTCTGTCTGTCTGTCTGTCTGTTCCGGCTAATCTTCGAAACGGCTGGACCGATCTTGACGGGACCCACTGGCAGATAGCTGATGTGTGTGAAGTAGGCTACTTTTATTTTAATTTTATGAATGGGTTTTAAACTAAAATATTTATTTATTATTTTTATAACATCAGTAGGTAACGCACTTTGGTAACATTACCTACTAGGAAGAGTTTATCCAGTTTTATAAATAAAGCTCCTACATACAGGCGCGACGCGCGACGCGAATCGCGCGACACAAAGGCACCGCACGTCGCGAGGCACGCGGTGCCTTTGAGTCGCGTCGCGTGTCACGGCTGTTTGCAGGAGCCCTAACCACGTAATAAATTCAATGTACAATTTACTTATTAAATAACTTGATTGATAACACGATGTATTTTCCATTTCAGGTAAGGAGCACTTCGATTAATCAATCGCACTCAGCGCTAGCTCCATTTAATTATGTAAGTTCCTGCGACCTACTTTGACGCTAGTTATTAAATGTAAGTAATATTTAGCTAAATAACTTGAAGGCTGAACCTTGATCAGCTAAAATATGGACCGACCGGCCAACCGCGAAAATAAGTATTTTTTCTGACGTTACTTTATAATTGGTTGGAAAAGCAGCGGTCTTTCACACTTGCAGGCACGTTAATTTAAGGTATTAAAATACCTTTAAGTTAACAAAAACCTCTATTTTGGCACTAATCAGCTTAGTTACTCTCCATTAACCTCTGCTGATTTGTATTTTTCTTCATCATACTGAAATATTGCACGAAAAGCAGAAAAAATCTATGCCGTAACCCAAAGCCTGCAACAAAATGCAAGTCATTTGTTTACGTATTATGTCATTACCTCACAATTCTAATAAAAAAGAAAGATTTTCTAAGAAAGTTGAGCGCGATCCGCTGCCGGTGTATCGCGTGCGTGTGCAGGCCGCAGAACGCGGCGCCCGCGCCGCTCAAAACGTGTTCATTAGTGCACATTAATCATTCATAGTACACCCGACCAGAATAACGTGATATTTACACTAACTCGCTCGTATGGAAAGATGATTTCCGACAGTTTATGTACACAATATAGCGCAGAAAATAACTCTACAACAAATGAAATAAAAGTATTATTTATTGATGTTTATTGTAAAGGAAGTTCTCAGATTATGATTAATTACATGTCGGAATAAAAAACAGATTTAATCAACGTCTCATCATGGTCAATTTCTCGGCTCCACAGTTTAATCTACGACCGCCATCTTCGGTCGACATTACGATAGCGAAAGTGAATCCGGCTTTGAATAATATTCGCGAGGATATTGTTCACAGCGTGAGCCGGCCGCCATGTTGGCCTCTCTTTTGTACTACAAACGAAATAATTTACTCTTTGTAAAAAACTTACTCTCGATTCTCGACCTTAAGAGGACAGCGGGCCATGAATTGTTCATACAAACGTTAATTATCAAAATTAATTGTAATTCGAGCATATTTCTACCGAATGTTATTCGGATTATGACAGCAATTTAGGGATGCGAGTGAAGGCGGAAAAACAATAAAAGGCGTTATTTCACCGACAGTAGGTCAAATATGCACAAGTGAGTAATTTAATAAGCACGAAAAATGGTTTAATATAATTATGTAAAATGAGCTTTAAATTACCTTTCTTTGCTGACATTAAGAGGGCTGTCGCATTTTGTCACCACTCTCGCTCACATTGGATCAAATTTTTAAGAATGTTAAATGAAAAGATGCTTTTTTGAAAAATGTAACCAATTGGCGATCTACTAAATAATATTAATTTAATAGGAAATTAAAAACACATTTCTATTGTGTTATCTAATAAACTTAGCTCAATAAGTATCTGTTCTGTGTCCTGTGGATCTGTTTTTGAGATGAGTTAAATAAATGCCACCACAAAAATGTGTTTTTAATAATTACCTATTAAATTAATATCATTTATTAGTTCGCCAATTTAAAAAAACCATCTTTTTTCAATAACATTTTTGAAAAAATCATCTTTTCATTTAACATTCTTAAAAATTTGGTCCCGTGTGAGCGAGAGAAGTGACAAAATGTGACAGCCCTCTTAATAATTCTACCGTTAACTGAGATAGGATTTGCACAAGATGAAAAATGATTACTTTTTTCATTAACCATGCACTCCTCCAAAATTTTTGTTCAAATTAGAGTCACAACAGCATTTCGTAACTTCCAGAAATTACGAGCCTTCCATGCTTTTGTCTCACTTATCGAAATTAAACGGAAGGGACTTACAGTACCTCCCTATTATTTTATGACATAGCTTAAGTTCATTACCATCTTTTTACAGAAAAAGGTTTCCGTCATGCACGGTGCGACCAACTTAAATGACTATAGTTGCTACGTTTTACCATAGCAATAGTGGTCATTACCCTTTCCTTGATATCTCTTTATAGGAACCCGAACAATGCATCCTACTAATATTTTAAACGCGAACGTTTGTGAGGATCGATGGATGGATGTTTGTTTGTTACTCTTTCACGCAAAAATTACTGAACGGATTTGGATAAAAATTGGCATACAGATAGTTTATAACCTGGATTAAGATATACGATACTTTCTATCTCGATATCCCTACGGAATCGAGACTTATGCAGGTGAAACTGCGGGGCGCTGCTAGTAAGTTATATATGTTGAGGATGACGATCGATGTACAAAACATTCAGGACGTTAATGGACTTTGTTTCCGTTTTTGTTATGAAGAGTGGTAGAAAATGTAGGTGGGTCAATGACCGCTATCGCTATGCTAAAAGGCAACAACTATAGCAAATATATTTATGTTCAACAGTATTAGTAAATCGAAACAACAAACAGCTTACTATCACGTTGAATACATTACCAACGCAAACACTGTACAAACATTAAACACGATACTGTATTAATTCTGTGATTATCTTGGAAGCCAAACGCGGCTTGATTAGAACTATTGTTTACCAAGTTTTGGTAGTACGCCAACTATGTCTGCATAATCTCTACGAGGAATCATGTAGTTGGGTATTTATATTTATAACCTTACCTTCGTTGGTAGGTTCCGGAAAATCAATTGGAAAAGTCTTCATAAATAACCTGCCGACCTGTTACTCTTATCCTGTATCATCCCACTGCTGGGCAAAGGTCTCTCCCCGTGATTTCCAGTGCTAATGTGGACCACTGGTTGTTTGTTTTGTCCAGCTGGTGCCGCCATCTTTTATGGGGTCTGACGCGATGCCGTTCAGCTGAGTCAGGGCTCCACATAGTGGTTATTTAGGTCCACAGCTCATTGGGCATACGGCAGATATGGTCAGCCCGGTCCCACTTCAACTTTGCGGCTTTTTGAGCAACGTTAGTAATCTGTGTTTTGGAGCGCAGTGTGATCTCCTTCCAGTCCAGATAAGACAAGGAAGTCTGAAGATGAACTGAAAATGAGTGGAGGAGCTACGGATCCATTCTGGACATGTGCATTCTCCCCATTTCGATCTATAGATCCCAGACTTGGTCTTGAACAAAATTTGTCAAAGACCAAGTCTGGGATCCATAGATCAAAATGGGAATGTGCAAACTCAAGGTTTGCCAACGTGCCATGGAGTGCAGTATTCTAGGCGTCAAATTAACAGACCATTTTCGACCTATTCAGTAAAAATCTAATCTTAAAAAATGTGAAGTGAGCGATTAATAGTGTCAATACCTAGCAATAGCTAGAATGGTAGCTCACTTCAAGGCCACTGCACTTCTAGCCCGCGAAATTCAAATTTTCTTACGATTTTTGCAATTTGCAGCTCAGTGTATGTTGAATAAAGTATGATTCGCGACCGTAACAAATATGTATTTACAGAATTATAATCATTAGAATCAGTAATACAACTCCCTAAATTCGTATAATCTTCAAATGTTAAGATTTCATGAAATAGTCATTCAACAGGATTACTAACTTGGTCTTAGAGAGTTGTCTTGATGATTTTAATGATTATAATTCTGTAATGATTATGATATTTGTTACGGTCGCGATTCATATTCTAATCGACATACAACCTAATACTGACCTGCAAATTGCAAAAAACGTAAGAAATTTTGAATTTCGGGCTACCCTGGCGCTTTCGCCTTAAGTTTTCACGGTTGAGTTTTATATAATAGATCGATTGATCTCCAGGGGAAGTAAGGTATTTTACTGTTTTCTTTCTATGCTTTTCGGGTATTCGGTGATAAGTTGTGAGTGTGTGTGACCGACGAGAATGGTTTAGGAAATTCCATGCGTCAGGAGAATAGCCAGCAGCATCCTCTCTGCCCTGATAGTATTTTGTGATGATTTGAAAAGCTGGCACGTCGGCAAGCCTTTCAACATAGTTGACTGTCGGACCTTCTTCAGTATCTTCACTAGTAGCGCCTCTTTTAGTCAGTAGCTACCATACAGGGCAATTTTTTTTATCACTACCCAAATTTTCAAAGGGTGTTCTACCCATGAGTATGAACAACTTTCACAATGGGACCAATTCTGAAATCACGAGAAAAAAATTCTGCTGTTTCATACAAAAGTTCAATACCTAATTGAACTTTTGTATGAAACAGCAGATTTTTTTTTCGTGATTTCACAGTTGGTCCCATATAGAAAGTGGTTCATATTCATGGGTAGAACACCCTGTGAAAATTTGGATAGTGTTAAAAAAATTATCCTGTAAGACTACAACTTTTCGAATGCTGGGACACAGGCCTCCTCTCGGTAAGAGAGAGTGGGCCATAATCCACCACGTAGGCCCAGTGCGGGTTGGTGGATAATGCGGGATAATAGCTGCACGATCTTGACATAATAAATAACTTAGGATTTAGTAGTCTGCCAACTAATTCTGAATAATCTCTACGTGAAATCAAGCATGTCAGTGTTTCCACGAAGATAATCCTGTTACTTTCAGTGACTGCCGTAAGATTTAGGACTGTTTCTAGTTAATGGATGACAACATCCAACTGTGTTCTAATAATGTTATAGCGAGACTACCAATCCGCCTGACAGAGGTGCTTGCTTAGGTATTGTTTTCAAATGCTGCTTGGGTCAAATTCTTGCATAAATCGTTTTAGTAGTAGTAGTATATCTTTATTTGCATAAAATATGGTATGGACGGCAGCACATCAAGCTACTACAATCTGTCAAATTTCTTTAATAGATTTTCAACTTTATCGCTAAAGAGGTTCAAGGTTGATTGGGAAATTTTGACAGTTTCGGGTAGCTTGACCTGCTGGCGTCTGTACATAAAAGGTCTAAAATATAAATATAAGTGGTTCCACATATTTTGCTTACTTAGTTCAGCATGCAAAAAATAATTTAAAAATAAAATTAAGTTTATACAAATACACTTTACATCACGTGGTAAAAAATCAAAAATATTTTTTTCTTAAATTATATAATTATATTACTAGTGAGATCATATTATTATTTGGAACTTTGCTTATGATTTAAAAATCACTTATTGTATAGAAAACATTATTATAGACCCTTAAGTTTCTTTTTAAAGTAATTTAATGGCAGCTCTCTGATCTCTTTATGTTTGTCATTGTTGGCTGTTAAAACAAGTCAAAACTTCTGTATTTTTAGACTAAAAGCCACGTCCAAACAAATGGTGTTTGCGTCCAGTGCGGAAGTTTCTTAAAACTTAACAGATAAACAGAGCGATTAAACAGAGATCTTGCAAATAATCATAATATTATAATTAATTTATTATAATCGGTCAATTACAACGCCAAAATCGAAAGTGTTTACCAAATTGTCTAGTTAATGAGACCGGTTCATTCAATTGAATGAAACAATTAATCGTTCTTTCCATTTCGGCCTCTAGTATGAAAGTGAATTAGCAACAGTATTTCGGTCAGCCGCGCCTTTACGAGTGAACTTGTTAATGAGTGCTCAAAAGCCTCTTAGAGTAACATAGAACTTGGTTCTTTGAAACTTTGTACTCTTTCGCAGAATGAGCTGTTTTGTTGTGAAATGGTACAAATGAAAAGTTTTTATGACTAGAGTTTTCTTTGAAGAACGCTAAGTAAAATGATGATAAGCCTTTTACCATAAAGTGTAGGCACTCGTTTTTTGTTATATCAGTTTGTGAAATCATGATTAAATTGACTGTACCAGCAGCTGTTTCCTTGTAGCAAAATGGTTTAAGGGTCGGTTCCAGGAAATCGTTTTATGGGTTTTGTATGAGTTTGTATGCATAGAAAAAAATAGTCTAGCTAGCTTAAGAGTTTCACCAGCCAGTCAAACAATCGGATTGAGGATAAATCTTGTAGATGATGGTTAAAGAAAAATAATATCTCTAAAAACGTGCAAAAAGCACTGCCGTATTTTGATAACTTTGGCGTAAATAAGAAGTCACCTTTGGGGGTTCGTGGTTAAGTAATAACAGCCGCACGGGTCGATCAATCAGGTTAAGCTACGCTTGCCGCGGTCCGTCCGTTGATGGGTCACCATCTTTACTTAACGAGACCCCCGCGAGCCTCGGAAAGCACGTTAAGCCGTTGGTCCCAGCTGTCATTCTTGGATCTTTGATAGTCGTTACGTGTCGTCAGAAGACTGAGAGTCTGACAACCAGTCTTACCAAGGGGTACCGTATTACCCAGTTACTGGATTGTGGAGGTCAGATAGGCAGTCACTCCATGTAGAATACTGGTATTCAGCTGCATCCGGTTAGACTGGAAGCCGACCTTAACGTAGTTGGGAAAAGGCTAGGCAGATGACGATGTCACTAAGGCTTAGATAGATAAGTCTTTTTATGTATATCATGATGCAAAGTCTCGTGCGCACAGATTGCAATGATTTTCTTTTGTTTTACTTTCCCACATATACGAATAGCAATAGTTTCAAATCAATCGCTATAAACAAAACTAACCCTTACCTGCTGCGCTGTACTGCATTCTGCATTACACAGAGATTTATTAGTTGCCGCTGCAACAACTGTTAATGTAATGAGAAATTGTAGGGTTAATGTTAGCACTTAACCCGTATCGGCTGCTATCGTTAACGTAATGTTCTTATACTGGTTGTTTTAAAAGGATTGGACTATACAGGCTGATGGTTTAGATGTAGGAATGTTTAGAGCTGATTTCTAGACGAGACTATAAAGTTTACGGTTACAGGGTTGTTATGGACGTGTTTGAAGTGTAAGGAAAGTTAGAGAAGGTGGAAAATTGAGTGTTTTGTATCTAAGAAGTTTTGGATTAAGACCTCTTACCATATTTGAGTTTTTAAGGTTCAAACGGAGCCCTATTGCTGTCATTCCGGTGCCCGTCTGTCCGTCGTCTGTTACACAGGTTTTACAGCCAATTGGTTGGAGCTACAGTTTTCAAATTTTCAGAGTATAAGCATCTTGTTGACCCAAAGCCATAGAAGTCATAAAAATATTTTTAAATGTTTTTAAGGGGGCCTCCCATACAGCTAAAGAGAGGCGCGGAAATTTTTTTTTAACCTACCCTATCGAGTGGGGTATCGTTGTTTAGAACTCGTTGAGTAGATAAATACTGTATTTTGTTGTTTTAAAAAATATTGGTTAACAAAGGAATGAGAAGCCACCAAAGTCAGCTTTTTTTTTTTACAAAATTTTGTTCCGAAGAATTTTTTAACTTCCAATTGACCAATGAACTTGAAATTTGGTGAATATGTTTATTATTACGTATATTTTACTAAAAAATACCAATATATTGATAAATCAGATTGATTCTGAATAATTCTGCCACTCGGACGGCTTATATTCTACATTTTGTACGGAACCCTAAATGTGCGAAGTTGAAAAACGTTAATTGAATCGTATGAAAACAGATTTTATTAGGAGAATAACATGGTCTTCACATACACCTTACAGAAAAGGACTAACTTGAACATTCCTTTACTTGTTGTGGTCGCATTATCAGCTTCAATATTCTCCGTGGCCCCTAAAAGTAATAATCCAGGTCATTACAAGAGTCAATTTAAAAGAAAAATCTCTCTAAATCTAAAAGAAATAAAATCCTTACAAAACATGTGTTTACAAAAACGAAAAAAGAGATTGAAAAAATGATACCATCATTTTACTCAGATCATTCATCACAATTTAAACTAAGTACATTTATTATTTGAACAAAGTTTTTTGCCCGTGTACTTATGTTACATTACTGAATCATATTCTTTAATTTCAATAAAAACCGTTAGTAATTTAGAGAAGAATCATCCGATAATGATTGTGTATTTTAATGATACCTACTTTAATATGCTTAAGTTTAAGATATCGACCTCATTTTAACTTTCCTAGCAATACAGATAAGAATTAAAGCAATCTAAAGAGAATGAGTAATACAATCGAGAATTATGAAGATTGGCGTAAGTGGAACACTAAGGTAAGCCATTGTTCGATGGTGTACTTACACTTGCTGATTCGATTCTCGATTCTTTTGAATCGATTCAACGCGAATTTCGTTTGCAGACGAAAATTTTTGGCGCGGTTTTGTTGAAAATATTTTCTCGAATTGTGCCTCACTTAAAAGTTTATTTTATTCCGACTTTGTCATATAATATTAGTTATTTTTAATGTATATTATATGTATCCTAATTAAAAAACGCTATAAAAACATGGGAAACTAACGTAATGAATTTTTTTGTTCGTTACCAAGACATTGATATCGAGTTTTTTAATGTGCTATTTCATTACTATAGTTTTTTGACCTCAATTTTAAACTACATTATCTACGTTCAGTACAATAATTTGTTGACATTAATTTCAAACTATGTATACGTCAAATAGGTACCAGCCAGCCACTGCCTTTGTTAAAATCTTTCGAGTACCTATGGTGGTAGATGCCAGTTGAATTTGAACTATCAAGAAGTCAGTTAGAAAATTTGTTATGTTTATCCTTGGCATCATCAACATCATAATCATTATCTCAGCCGAAAGACGGCCACTGCTGGACATAAGATTCCCCCAAGAGTCGCCACATCCACCGGTGCTGTGCTTCTCGCATTCAGTGGATTTCTACGACCTTCACCAGGTTATCGGTCCACTTTGTGGGGGCCCACCCGCTGCGCCATCTAGTACGTGGTCGCCACTCCAGATCCTTCCGGCCCCATCAGCCATCCGTTCAGCGAATAATGTGGCCCACCCACTGCCACTTAAGTTTGGCAATTCCTCGGGTTATGTCGGTTACTTTAATTCTTCTCGTAACCTGCCAAGTCGTTTTCCAACCATGTTGGGCTCCAGTCTAACCGGATGCAGCTGAATACCAGTATCTCACATGGAGCGACTGCCTATCTGACCTCTACAACCCCTGGGTAACACGATACACCTTGGTAAGGCTAGTTGTCAGACTTTTGGGCTTCTGACGACTCGTCACGACTACCTGTGTCGGTTACTTTAATTCTTCGATTTTTTTTTTGACCTATCACGGGACCCTGACCTTTGGAAGGCGTACGAGGGGTAGAAGCCAACTCACAGAGGCCCGTCAGACAATTTTAAATGATGAGGAGGCACCAATTATTAATTTATTAACTTTTAATATATATATTTTTTAATTTTAATTAACATAACATCACGCGTTGTTCCCCGAAGGGTTGGACAGAGGTGTGCTTAAAGTACACCCGCAATTCGCCAGTTATGTTTAAGTCCCATTAATAGGGGGCGAGCCTATTGCCATCAACCGGGCACAAATTTAACTTAAATAGCATAATTATACCTAATTCCTGCCTCAAGCTTACGAGTCCATAAAACCTTGACTACTACTGCAGTACTAACTTAACTAAGTACCATAGTGTTAACCTATATTTGTTATCGAGTAGCCGTGTCGTAATATTTACTGTCGAATGTTCTCACGGTGAGTGGAATCGATTCCGTTAATAGTTACAAGTTGGTACGGTTAGACACGGGTTGTTTTTGTTTGTGATTTTAGTTTGGCAGTGGCGTGTTTGTCCACTTGAGTTGTGTAATGGATATTTTGAAGGAGTTTAATTTTGTGTTGATTTGTTTGTGTTAGAAAGGTGAATAAATTTACTTAGAACGCAAGTACCTATGTGCAGTTTATGTATGAGTTCTTGAGATGGTCATTGGTAAAACAATAAAAAGGTTGAACTTTTTATAAACCCTTTCAATTAGGTTTCGGATTTACGGTAATGAAGCTACACGCTACCAACTAATTAAACATATTTCGTAATAGTGAATACCAGTAATTAAAGTTTTATTTAGAAACAAGGCAATTAAAAAAACAGCTATCAATGTAATGTATTTTCTCAAAGAATTTTCTCATTAGTACACCTAAACATCTAAATGTAATGAACCATTTAACTTCGATCGATCTTTAATTTAAATTCCTATTTTATTGACATGTTTTATAGCTGTCGTAAAGTTTTAAAGTTGGGAACTATCTTTGTCAGTGGCGGATTGGTCGGATAAACGATTTACTACGGTAATCTGTCTGTTCTGTAATGATGTACTTAACTTGAAACTATAAGAGCATTCTATGATTAATTTCTTATTTTTAATTAGCTCTTATTTTTAATTCCTTATTTGAATCGGATTTGGTTCACAATTTCATGGGTTTTATTTTTTTGCGCGGAACCCTAATTCTTTTTCTAAAATTCCGAAAATCCCGTCAAAATCGGTCTAGCCGTTTTGGAGATTAGGTACCCGGAACAAACAGACAGACAGACAAAAATGTTAAAAATTGTTTTTTTTTTGTTTTAGGTACCGTATATACTTTCTTAAGCATTTAGTAAAAAGCTGTTATTTTGACATTACAAACAGACACTTCAATTTTATTTATTTGTATAGATTGGTGTTTAGACCAACTGTGGCAAAATTTTATATTTGTTAAACTTTAACTCATTTTAACGTGTTTTCAAGGCCTTCGATTAAATTAGATGATAATTGATAACAGATTTATTACGAGATAACAATTTTATCGAAAGGAAGAAAAGATACGACATTTTGCAATGACAGCAATGATCATTTTTGACAAATTATAATTAAGTATGCAAACCTAAAGAATTTAATGTAGATGATGTGATTCGCAAAATAATTTAAAATTGTATTTTAAATTATTTAAATGATGACAAATCAAAATCAAATCAAGTTATTTATTCAAACTAGGCTGAGAATCAGCAATGTTCGTACGTCAAAATTCCCCACAAACGCCCGCCCTTCACCACTTCCTACTGCTTTAGCTGGGAAGAAGTGGCGCAACAAACTCCCCAGCAGAAACTAAAAATAAACAGAAGTTATCTCACCACAAAATGCTAGACTAAAGTAAAGACTCCTACAAACAGGCGCGACACGCGACGCCTTTGTGTCGCCTCGCGTGTCGCGCCTGTTTGCAAGAGCCTTAAGGCTTATTACGGCATAATACGTGAGTCAGTGTTTAAATTTTAAGTGTCCAATCGTGTTTATGAGCGTATTACGATACTTTGGTTTTATTGTTTCTACGCTTTTAGTTCAAATCTAGATAGATAAGATGTAGCACTCGTGGCTTGGTGTTGAGATTTGTGGCTTCTGAAACTATGCTTATTACATAACATAACAACAAAAAGGCGTGGGATTGAGCTGGTCCAATTAATTTCTTTTTTTTATATACATACTGATTTTTTTTTGTTCTTTTCTTTTTGCTAATTTTTTTTTCTTATATACACATTGTCATTGATGAATTTTATATATAAGTACAATGACATGAATATTTACTTTGTAAAATGTTATATTATTTTAATTACTGTGAATGTGAAGACTTTTATGTTGAGCTGTACGATTACTGACAGATGCTTGCACTGACTGGACAGGTCCACTCAATCTGTGTGGTTCTTTCCTCAAAAGACCATTTCAGACACCAACCTACATGGTCTTCACATGATCTGACCAAAATTATGTCTGGACTTTAAAAGAGACTGTGACCTCTGAGTTTGTTTCGGCCTTTCTTCTCTGAGTAGTCAGATAGGAAACGCCGGCCTCATCTAGTTTAAAAAAAAAATGTTTGACGTGTAAAAGTGTTTGTATAAACCTAGTTACAGAAATAAAATCATTTATCATTTAACATCACGCCTGTAATCCCCGAAGGCTTAGTATACCCTCATTTAGCCGGTTATGTTTAAGTCCGATATAATAGAGGGCGAGGCTACTGCCAACAACCGGGCAAAAATCCAGACTCCGGGCTGCTACCTGATGGAAAACCCAATACTATTTTTCCCGACCTGGGAATCGAACCTAGGACCTCCTGCTCAGCAGTAACGCTTGCGACCACTAGACTGCTTAATGTGTAAGATTATTCTAACGTACACGTGAATCAAGTGTCTTATCCCTAAAGATAAAGATACTAAGAAAGGCGTTAGTGGACAATTTCTTAATTTTATAAGTAGGTAGTTACTAGGCAGTTTAATTTATATTTAAATTACTTAATAGTTAATAGGCTAGATTATAATGTGAATAAAGTATTACCAACAATGTGATAAAGGCCTGATTTTAGAAATATCAGCTATCTATTGTTTCGTTCTATGACTTTCCCCAATCAGCAATAGATGCCTGTTTGCACCCCAAATCACATATTATATACATTTAGTACTACGCTAAATATATTTAAAACATCTTTCTGTTTCTGTCAATCGTTTGAAGATGACAGAGACAGGGTGATAAACGGATTTAGTGTGTGTTGCAAACCGGCCTAAAACTTCATCTAAATATTATTTGAACTTTCCATTTGCACTCTTTTTATGTAGAAACACTATGTATGTAGTACTTATAAGGTAAAACAAAAGTAGAAGCCGGAAAACCGAAGTCCAAACTAATAAGCGTCTATCCGGTCGGTGACTGACTAAACAAGGCATAATGACGCCTGGTAAAGATACTCTTTGGTGCCATTCGGGATGAACGGACATCCTTCGAACTCCTGATTACTTCCTTCCATTTTCTTTTGAGGATAATTTGAACAAAGGACTGTTAAAAAATAACGTAGGATAGTTAACTTTTAAGTTCGTGAAATGTCACTTATGCTGATGAAAACAAACAAATTAATTTTAACACCATATAATTGTACAACAGATGATTCAAAATTAATTTTACAAACTTATAGAGGTGCTTTACATGGGTCGCCAAACTTTTTAGACCAAGGGCCAGACTAACTCCTATACTAACGCCCCCAAGCGCCAGGACCTACCTAGCTCATCATAGCAACATACTGTAGTTTTGAATTACGCGCAAATTTTCGTTTTGGGACTAGTCGGCGAGTAAGATATCGATGGCGCGGGCCGGAGTGTTGGTGCTCGCGGACCGGACCTGGGGGGGTCTACTCCCTAAGCACGAAGTCCGTAGTTTCGGCCAATGTTACGGGCGTTTCCCACTCCGTATCACTTACGGACATAAGATTAATTCTGTTTCCGAACTAAGAATGAATGACAACACGATTTTACAGTCGTTCCTTCGCCCGATGAGTTTTTCCCCGTCTGAAAATTTTAATTTTACACTTGTTTTGACGGATTAACTACTTTCGGACGGGCCCGTATCTTCGTTGACGGACTTAAGGAGTAGACCCCCCTGGCCCGCGGGCCGTAGTTTGGAGACCCCTACTTTAGACCATCGAACTGAATAACTTTTACGATGAGACCAACTTTGAAATCGCGAAAATAAAAACAGCTGTTCCTTACAATCTAGAACAGTAGGTATTAAACTTTAGTATAGAACAGCTGATTTTTGCCTCAAAGAAGATTAAAATAATACTGCTTTACGAGGTGGTGGTCTGGCTCCAGGTGTCAACTGTCAGTCGATGTTTCGATGTGGTTTAGGTTTTAAAAATCGACCCGTATCTTGCAGGGCGTGCGTTTTGGGGGACTGTCTTATGTAATTTTTGACGTTCGAAAAGTGCTGATTCTCAGCCTAGTTTGAATAAATGACTTTTGATTTTGATGCGTAAATACAAGCAACAAAAATGTCTTTAGCAACGTGCAACGTAATAAAAAAAAAGCATTAAGAAGATTGTTTACAAAAAAAAAGCGAGATTATCAATTGTAGGTCACGTGACATCATATTGTTACACTTTAAAATCCGTGAAAGTAATTCATATGTAAAAGGTTACGTAAGAGAATATTAAAATTGGTTTTATTAACTGTACTTACATTATTGAAATGAAAACGAATCTAAATTGTTATGGTTGTGATAATGCATTTATATTGATTTTTTTAATATAAACAGTCGATTTTTCATGATATGAAAATAGTGTGTTACAGAATTTTTTTTTAACATTTCTTCATGTTTTGAAATTTCGTCATGTTTCTTAAAAAGATCTTTTTTTATTAGCCTTTATTGTCCCACTGTTGGGCCTTCCTACTCTCTTTCCACCTCTCTCTGTCCAGAGCTGCCAAGGACCAGACTTTATTAAAGGAGTCCAGCTCATCCCACTATCTCCGTCTGAGCCTGCCGCGATATTGTTTGCCATTAAGCGGGACCCACTGGATCGTAAGTTTGTCCCATTGATCGTCTGACATGCGGTAGATGTGTCCAACAGCCCAATTCCATTCAAGCGTGATGGAACGAATTGTTGTATTCGTAACCCCTTTTAAAAGGTCTACTCTAGATTAAAACAATACTATCTACAAGGTGTAATTTAAATAACACACAACCTTTTAAGGGGTCATTGTACTCATCATTATGAACAACTTTTACTATGGGACCAAACCTGAAATAGCAAAAAAAAATCAGCTGTTCTCTACACTTTGACGATTTATGCGAACATAAATGTTGGGAACAGCAGATTTTTTTTCGCGGTTTCAAGTTTGGTCCCATAGTAAAAGTTGTTCATAATGATGAGTACAATGACCCATTAAAAGGTTGTGCGGTGTTTAAATTACACCTTGTATAAGATCCTAGTAAGTACTTTTTTCTATTGTGTAAAACGAACTAGTAAAATGCCATTGAGTCAGGCCGTTAGCTGGAGCTGTTTAATAAGTATTTTCGAAACCCAGGTCAGAGTAACATTCGATTGCCTAAGTTTCATGGCTCCTAGACCACGACCAACAGTTTCCTTATGACTTTTACTACTTATCACAAGCTTGTAACTAACTTGCTAACTTGCCCATTAAAATGTTCCACGAACCACGTCTGTTATTTAGGTACTTAGATTTTCCTTCTAGGGAAATCATCATTCTCCTGTCCTTATCCTAATTAATAGTTGGTCGGCGCAACATGTATTTTTCTTCCATACTTCTCTATTAGTCGTCGTTAGAGGGGTTTGTGGCTAAGTAATAACAGCCGCATGGGTCGATCGATCAGGTTAAGCTACGCTTGCTGCGGTTGGTCTGTGGATGGGTGACCATCTTTATATACCAAGGCCCCTCCGTGCTTCGGAAAGCACGTTAAGTCGTTGGTGCCTCCTGTCATTCGTGGATATAAAAACTGCGTTACGGGTCGTCAGAAGCCCGAAAGTCTGACAACTAGTCTTACCAAGAGATATCGTATTACCCAATAGCTGGGTTGTGGAGGTCAGGCAGTCGCTCCATGTAAAATACTGGTATTCAGCTGTATCCGGTTAGACTGGAAGCCGACGTCAACATAGTTGGGAAAAGGCGAGGCAGATGATGACTTCTCTATTAGTCGTCATCTCGGTAGTCACCCCTTTCTAGCCATGTCATCTCTTACACGGTCCATCCACCTTTTCTTTGGTCTTCCGCTTATAGCCATCCACTATCATACTCAAAACTTTCCTTACGACTTTTTCTTCATTCCTCCGCATCTATACCATGTCAACTGATTTCCGCACAACTTTTCCTTCGAGGGAAATACTAGTCACAAAAGTTGATAAGATAAAACTTAGCTTGGCCGGTTTATCAGCGAAAGTGTTATTAATATTTATTTTTAGAGTGTTGCAAGACATGTTTATTTAGTCTTATTGAATTGATTTCAACATATAAATGTTATCAAAAATTAGTGTATCATTCTTTCTAGTAACATCGAGAGTGTTTAAGTTACTCATTTTTGATTATTGGTGGTGAGGAAAACTGGACTTATAGTTAGTTACCTTAGACTAAAATCGCCAACCCGTCTTGGGCAAGCGTGGTTATCAATGCTCGTGTCTTCTCTGTACTATCGGCAAAACTTAAGCATGCTCAGCTTAGAAAATATTTCTGCGGAAGCGCTAGCGCAGCTAATGACAGACCACACCCCTTCCTTATTTCGTCCAATTAGAGACAACATGCATTTGTGTACTCACACAAATGCATGTACGCGCACATGCGCGCACGCCCTGTACGTGCATGTTATTGGTAAAAACGCATGCATCGGGCGATCGAGTCATGTGCCGTGCTATGCGATTATCGCCTTAAACGTGAGCATGCGGAAGTTGGGCCGATAGTACCTAGGAGAATAGGCCTTTGCCCTTTGCCCTGCAGTGGGACGATAATAGGCTGGTATTATTCTTTTATGGTGGATAACCTCTTTGAAATTAACTTTCTTCGAAAAATACATTACCTACAATTTCAAGTCACACCATACCAATGCATGAAAACTTGATTGGTATGTCAGATATGAATCAGAAAAGTAAAATCGTAATTCGATGTCCAAAAATTCACCATTCCTTGTGATCGATAAACTCGTCGCAGTACCAATTTACCTTCCCGTGTCCAATTAATATCGATTTCTCTGTCAAAATTGTTTGTTTCGAACGCTTTCTTTCTACTTGAGTTCTTTATGATCAATATTTTATTTTTAACTGCACTGTGTAGGTTCTAACAGGGCCGGGCGTGTGAGGGTTATGTAAATGTGTATTATAAAGTCGTAATAAATCGAAAACGAAAAGAAGACGAAGTCGTGGGCAGAAGTTAGTAATGTAATAAAGCCGAAGAGTTTGTTTATTTGAGCGCGCTAATCTCTGGAACTACCAGTCGTATTTGAAAAAAATATTTTTGCATTTGATAGCCCAATTCTCGAGGAAGGTTATAGACTATTTAACACGCTACGACCCTTAGGAGCCGTGCAAAAAGAAAATAAGTCAGAAAGAATGATACGCGAAAACGAATTAATAGCGCGGGCGGGCGATGCGTTGTGAGTGTGACGCGGTTGGTCGGGGACCGAAATTTCACGCGGACGATGTCGCAGGCAAAAGCTAGTGATCAGTATTTTATTTTTAATTGCACCGTGCCGGTTCTTACAGGGCCGGCGTGTGAGGGTTATGTAAATGTGTGTAATAAAGTCGTATGTTAGACAGTCGTCGTAAGTCTTAATGTGACGTCAAACGTGACCGGTTTGATGATACCTTTGTCACGTAATGTTTTTGTAATAGACCTTTGTTTTGATTATGTGTTAATAGGTAAGGAAAGAGGGTAACAAAACGTAATCGCATTTATTGATGATTAACAGTTATCGCGTTTAATTTGAGCTTTTGTGTGCTATGGCTGTCTTTGTGTGCACTTACGGCCGAACCCACTAACCAGTTTTGGCATACTGGAGATAGAAAAATCTATCTATCTATGGTTTTAACGTCCCAATAATCTTTAGGAGATTATGGAATCTTACCGGCCTGGGGGCCAACCACCACCTCTTAAAGCAGTATTATTTTAATGTTACTTCAGTGTAGAAGTAAGATTACAATAATATTGCTTTAAGAGGTAGTGGTCTAGCTCCTGACATAAGGACATATAATTATACTGTCTACCATCAATAGTGATCTGTCTTTTACTGAAAATAGGTTATTGGGGTCGCCGTTAATAAATGTTACATCTATCTATCAATATCCACTCACAAAATCCATTGTAGTTGTGTCGTTTTAATTGTATGTTTTTGTGTGTATTTTTCCTACTGTAATCCATTGTTGGTCGAAATAAACGTTTTTTTTTTTAATTAATTTTACTGTAATAATTTGTCTGTTTAATTTCTGATCTTGCTCCATTTCTTAAAAATAAATGGAACATAGTTTTTTTATGGGTTTTCGAACTACATTCTTCACAATCTGTGGCGTCCATATCTTTACAACACACTCATTGGCAAGACGCATCGTAGGCGTAACGAGGAGGGACCTTATCTTAAGACAAACCAATTTATTTTCTTACTTTACCGGAAGATAAAACATAATGCCACAACTTTATTAACTGTGTGACCGCGTTGTTCTTCTAAACTACGCAACGGATTTTCATGCGGTTTTCACCATCATTTAGGTAATTTATTCCGGAGGGTTTTTGTACATAATACATAAATATTAAATTTAAGAGAATCTCCATGTTTTAGAAAGTCGTGCAAATCGTGCGAAGGTGTGGGTTGCTCTAGTAACTAGTCTGTATACAAATAAATAAAATTGAAGTATTTGTTTGTAATGTCAAAATAACAGCTTTTTACTATATGCATATGAAATTATATAAAATAACACATAACATCACGCCTTGTTTCCCCGAAGGGTTAGGCAGAGGTGTACCTATAGTACACCCACATTTCGCCAGTTATGTTTAAGTCCCATGTAACAGGGGGCGAGCCTATTGCCATCTACCGGGCACAAATCCAGACTCCGGGCTGCTCCTGAGAAAAAAAAAAGAAAATATGAATATGGTACTTATAACAAAAAAAAGTTTTTAAAATTTTTGTCTGTCTGTCTGTTTGTTCCGGCTAATCTCCGAAACGGCTGGACCGATTTTGACGGAACTTTCACTGGCAGATAGCTGACGTTATAAGGAGTAGCTAAGGCTACTTTTATTTTAGAAAAAAAAGTAGGGTTTCGCGCAAAAAAATTAAAACGCATGAAATTGTGAACAAGGAACAAGTATCGCGGGACGGTGATGCAACGCGGTGGGTCCGCGGATGAGGGAGTTTTATTAAAATCTGGCTGTTATTTTAGTATACAGTGTGTCTTACGACTTCCACGCGAACGAAGTCGC
The DNA here is from genome assembly GCA_947568875.1 of Fissipunctia ypsillon. Lineage (NCBI taxonomy): Eukaryota > Metazoa > Arthropoda > Insecta > Lepidoptera > Noctuidae > Fissipunctia > Fissipunctia ypsillon. Next base: position 12,143,063 of record OX387666.1, on the reverse strand, counting down.
GGGGCACAGCTATTGTGTTATAAATTTGTGGTCTTATGCAGTCCCGGCCTAAAGGCGTGTTCTTAGATATCGAGGGATATTTTGCAAGCGGTCGCCAGCTCAGGGAACCGAGTGAACTTTAGCTAGCAAAGTAATAAAGATCGCAGCGACAGGTTGACGGGGTCAACCCCGCTGGTACTCGAGATTCGTCGGCTGATAGGTGATGCAAACTGTTTTAGAGATTTGTAAGTGAAAATCGATGGGGAATTTGATATAGCATTGTTTGTAGGAGAGTTGGGGTTTGAACGTACCTACTGTGTTGTTTATGAATAAAGTTCTTTTGTTTCTTTAGCAAAAGAAGAAGCACGGGTTTCTAAGTGCGAATTTCACCAAAGAAAGTGAACGCGATCAGCGTATAAATCACGTTTAAGGACTGATTCCACCAATGGAACTGAACGCGATCAGCACATAAACCACGTTTAAGAGCTGTTAGTGTTATTATTTTCTGTGGAATATTGACACTGACAGCCCTTAAACGTGGCTTATGTGCTGATCGCGTTCAGTTTAATTGGTGAAAAATGCCCTAAGAGCTGTTAGTGTCATTATTTTTTGTGGCATATTAACACTGACGACTCTTGAAAGCGGTTGAGATGTTCTGATCGCGTTCAGTTTCATTGGTGAAATTAGCACTTAGTATTTTGGGCTTGGCTTTCCTGTTTGGTGAATACCTAGAGGATGCAATTAGTTGCAAACATACAACCGCGAAATTTTGCGAAAATGATAATAAATATGCAAACTGCTTTATTTGTCAGGCTATATCACCGATGTTAATCGTTTAGCAATTTTATAGACAACTCTTCCTTATTGAATAATCAGTGTTAAGGAACATCACATATTCCATAGCAAATAACTTTAGATCGAAAACAGCATAAAGCATTTTCATTTTATATCCGTAAGGATTTGTATCGATTCTGGTTAATCGTGTTTTGTACGATTTATTTACCCTATCAAAGGAGTTAGAAAACATGTCGGGTCATCTCCGAGTCACATCGCCATTCGGAGCCATGGCTCCAACGGGCTATAGGCAGGCTATAGGCTATAAAATTAACTTTCATCACAGACAGGACTTAGCTGGAACTATATCCGATCTATTGAATTGAGGCAATACAGAGACATTATACTGGGACTTCAAGGAAGGTTTTTTAATAGTAAGGGACAAAATGGTGAACCTACACATGACATCCCGAAAACATAGTCTCAGGGTCGACCCTAAGACAATGTTTGCGGAAACTCGAGTTCTCAACAATGCGTAGATATACAAACCACAAACAAAAAGTTTTTTTCTGTTCAGACCTCTGTTTAGACGTCTAGCGACTCCTAGACGAAATCCTCCATCCAAACGAAGTTATCGCTCATTCAGACACATTAATACATTTTTTGGACCTCGGTCACGCCTGATGGAAAGCAATGGATGAGGTCTATGATGGAACGAGCGTGCCCAGAAGATGCCTGTTCACTCTTGCTTTGAAGGCAGACGGGTTAAATGTGGAAGGGGACACAGACGCTCGCAGAGAGTTCCACACTTTAGCTGTGCGCATAATAAATGTGGAGGAGAAGCGCTGAGTACTATTTGTCGGGATATCAACCAAATGCGGATGGTACCCTGCAGTACGAATGGTATCCGGTAGTAAAAGTGCGATGGTGTGATCAGGGTCCGAGACCGACAGGCAAGCAACATTACGCCGATGAGCCAGGCGGTGAAGCCTAGCGACCAATGTCTCGTCGCTTATAAGCCTTTTTGCTGAGCTGGTATTTTGCTGAGCCATTCCATAAATGGTTGCAATACTCCATACAGGACCGGACCTGTGATACTGATTTATTAGTGACTAATCTAAATAAATAAAAAACGTCGGAACTAACAAACTAAGATTTGCGACACAAAATAATTTACACAGAACAGAACATTAATTTAAATGTAACTCCTCAAGGCGTATTCATAAATGATAGTGTCTGACCATAAATTATAAAGCAACACAAGAACCATAGACCATACACTACTTGATCACAGGAAAAGGTGTCAAACTAAAATTAATTTGATTGCTTCAAGATTACCGAGCAATAAGGCCGGAGGACATGAGCGGCAATTCCTGCAAGTTCCACAACAGGTGATAATTGTGGGTACTTGGACTTTCACCCGTGTGTATAGCCCCGGGCTTATTGCGATTGCCGTCTACTTCAATTGAAATTGTTCTGCAGTTAGATTTAGTTTGTTTAACAAACTGATCGCGATAAACTGTACTTTGTTAGTTAAGCCTTTGCTTATTCTGTGATTGGTATTGGGATTAAGTGTTAATAAACCAACATTAACTGAAATATGATTTGTTGTAACATGGGAGTTTTTTTTAAATGCATGTTGGGCAATGGGCATGCTCTTGATCTCGATACATGAGGTCTAGCAGCTATAAGATACAACGGTTAGCAAGTTGTCATTTGAAGCTATTAACCTCTCAATTCTAAACAGACCCTCGCTATATCTGCAGATTGCGTGTTAGAACTTAGTACCAAAATATTTCCAAAATACGTTGTCTGATGTTAACTCCTGAACAGTTACATTCCGGGCAAAGACAACGTGTAATTAACACACTGAAAAGAAATCTCTTAAAGTGGGCGGATACAAGCTGTCAATGTTGATGAACACGAAGCTAACATTACAGATAAGGATCAACAGATGTCTGTCATTAAGCAAGCACTATATCACAGTTTCTAAAGGTTAGCTCCGTATATAACATAATCACTTATATATAAATTAGTATCTATTGTTCTTGTTGCACGATTAGAACAGTCGCATAATGACCCATTCGCATTTGTAGTACCTACTTAAATGTCGCTATGATTATCGACACCAGGAAATCTATCTATCTGATCAGTTTAACCACTACATTCTGTAGTGGCAATTTGTAACTGTCATAGAACAATATGAGCATGCAAAAATCCTGCAGCATGAGTTTGTATGTGCCCAGCAGCCCACCTTAGTACATCAGTGTCAGTATCAGTTGTCTACTCTCTCTGTCTGTTGTTGTCTCTCTCTGTTGTTGTCTCTGTTACTATAACTATAGCCTTACCTTGCTAAAATGATCACGCTTATGCTTATCAAAGAAGTAATGATGGTAGTTTGTTGATTTTTGTTCATAAAAGTTTGCCCGCTGATCATCTTTCTGTCTTGACTCTCTGCATGTTTTTTTCTAATCGGTACTTTCCCACTACCATTTTTCCCTATAAGACGTATACTACCTATAGCCTAAACATTTCATATATCTCCGCTTTTCTCTGTTTTACCTTTTCGTACCAGTTTTACCAAATCCAAGCTAGCGTTTCTTCTTCTAATTTCTTAAGATTCATGATCAATAGTTCAATATCTGTGCCAATAGTAGTTTCAATTACTCGTAAACCGTTACCGATCATAGCCGTGACCTCCTGTATGTTTGAACTTTGCAATTCAGTTCAACATAAATTCACTTGTTTAAGAATTATAAGATCGTCTATCTGTAGATCTTCAAGATATGATTAGCCGTATTTATTCGACTTTCATTTTTTTCAGTAATTTGCCAATATAACATTCTTATTCGTCTTTCTGTGTATCTAACTATACGTAAGTACATTGAAGTCGCTTTTCGTATCTGCCTGTGTGACCGCGTTGTTTTTTTAAACGTCGCAACGGAGTTTGATGCGGTTTCCATCATCATTTAGAGAATTTATTCCGGAAGGTTTTATGTGCATTTATATTATTATACTTACTTGTTTGTAATGAAGATATCTCGATGTTTTTTCAGTCATAATAACCATGTGAATCAGGGGCAGCATATACCACAGTAGGTATTTACTTTATTATACTGAGCTATTCATTCTTATTACTTTTGCTCTGTTGCTCTGGTTACGCAATGCAAAAGGGGTTGATTCTAAATATAGGAAGTAGGTGTATGTACGATATTGTGGTTTTCCATGGCTTCTCTACGCTTGAGTGGAAATTACTGAACATGTATGTCGTATTAAAATAATAGAATCGGAATCATATGTCTGAGTCGGCACACTAGACCTTTCAGATTAATATTAGATAGTGAGATTTTGGAAACCTGTTATGTGATGAATATTTTATTCAGAAATCGCTTTTTACGTATCATGATCTTCGATTCTATAAACATTTAATACTCGTAGGTAGGGTTGCCAGTTCGTCTAACCTAATAGCCGGACAGACCAGCCAGTTTGGCCGGACATTTGGGTAAAAAAGCCGGACACCCTAAATTATTAAGAATTTTGTGTCTTAGTAATAACTCGACAAAATTGTTTTTACGTAAAACTAGGATTTTTTATCATTGACCATAAAACTTCTTAAATTCTAATGAAATAAAATAAAATTTAATAAGGTATCAGTCTTTATTACTACTAATCATTCATTAATATTATTATTTCCCAAGGGAAAACACAAAAATAAAATTAAGAAAACAAAACAAAACTTCTTCACTAATGAATAAAAAACGTTCATCTGTCCATTTTATTTAATTTTTCGATCATTAACTAGGCGAGTGACAGATGCCGAATGCTGAAATTCAATATTTGATTGATTCACTAATGAATAAATTTTTAACTTTTCATTTATTTTGTGTTCAGACATTTCACTCAGTGAAAGATGCCGAATGAAAAAAAAACGGCCAAGTGCGTGTCGGAAGAACAATGAAAGGTTCCATTGTTGACATAAATTTATCCCAAGAACAAACTTAACATTGTAGTTGAAAAAAATGTTCTCTCGTACATGCCGACTGCAAATGTAAGTTGGTCGACTATTACTCGTGAACTTGTAAAGCCTACTTAGTTGTGATAGCTTTTTTTTTAACTTCGTTGTATATACTACTACCGTGAAGTTTTTCACATATCCAAAACTAACCGTTTAGCTGGCATGGGAGGACACTTGACTCTAACAAAAATTAGCACTTTAAAGCTTAATATTTTAGAAACGGATCCCTTAATCGAAAAATTGTTTTCACAAACCAGCAATATTTTTGAAATACCTATCCAACAACACCCCACACCATAGGGTAGACGAGAAAAAAAAGCTAAGAAGCTAGCTTAACAAAAGCCGGACAGGCCGGACACCGTTTAATTTGGCCGGACACACAATCAAAAAGCCTACCTATGTCCGGCTTTAGCCGGACGCCTGGCAACCCTACTCGTAGGTATACCGATCACTCACTCACTTCTCACGCCTAACTAGTCCATCGTTCAAGATATGCATTAATTTTTTATATGATATGGTCATCAATCAAGTAATTTAACTAAGAACTTGTCGACAGAGTTTATTAATTCGTTAGATGTATCAGACAGGCATTGGCTAAAATAATCATAAAACGATAATTATACAGAAGGAGAGACAAAAATAATAGGTAATGAAACAACATATGCCAGAAGATGGTGTTTTAGAAACAGTTTAAGGAAAGTACGTAATTATATTAGCAAAAATAATTAGGTAAGTAAAGATTTAGCGAGGATGCAAAAATAATAACAAACCAATTATTATAAAAATGTAAGAGGAAATAAGTAGTTACTTTTAGAGTCGAAAACAGATCGCGTTTTACTTTCGAAAAATTTTGCATTCGTTACACATTATAGTGTTTACTTCCGTTTCACGCGGAATATTTAAATGCTGAGAGACTAACGCGCTTCGAGATGAAATGAGAGCAATTTAATTATTAGTATAATTATGTGGATTAGTATATCATCTAATGATGTATGGTGAAAGTCGCCCTTGACTGCTGTAATTAAAAAGACTGTCCTTATGTTCTTGAATGTGAAGAACAAGAACAGTTCGCACATAATTATGTAAATATGGCGAGAGAAAGGACATAAAACGTAAAATATGTTATGAATGAATTTCATGCATTCAAGGTTAATGAGAAACACAATTGCAATTTTTGACAACTTAATTCGTGTTATCGTGTATGTAGTAGCTCGTGGCTAAGTAATGACAGCCGCACGGGTCGATCCATCAGGTTAAGCTACGCTTGCCGGGGTTGTCCGTGGATGGGTAACCATCATTACATACCGAGACCCCTCTGTACCTTGGAAAGCACGTTAAGCCGTTGGTCCCGGCTGTCATTTGTAGATCTTTGATAGTCGTTACGGGTAGTCAGAAGCCCGAAAGTCTGACAACCAGTCTTACCAAGGGGTATCGTGTTACCCAGTAACTGGGTTTTGGAGGTCAGATAGGCAGTCGCTCCATGTAAAATACTGATATTCAGCTGCATCCGGTAAGACTGGAAGCTGACCCCAACATATTCGTAGTTGGGAAAAGGCTCGGCAGATGATCGTATATTTAAGAAGTAGGTTACGAAATATATTACTTATTGCATGGAAGTACCGGAAACAAACCTAAAACTAAAATATTTGCTTTAATTGATTTACAGCTTCTAATTTGTACTATGAGGATGTGCAAATCACCCACTGACCTCTGGTGATACGGATAAACATAAACAATAATAATATATTTTCCAATGAATTTTAAACTCATCTAAAATCGATTAAGCAAATAACATAGGTTATAATTAATCTTTAATTATTAATTTCTATTTAAATGAGGAAGATGATTAGATGACACACTTTTATTATGATGAAGAGGATGTGATAACTTGAAGAGGCAGGATGCTGGGATAAGGAAAGATGAATGTCTTACAAACATTCAGAAAGACGCGATCCATAAGCCTTGCTAGCCAGTGACGTGACTGATAAGAAGATGCACCCGAACTGCAATTATAGAGGAATGAGGAACAGGGTATAAAGTTCACTCATCCTCCATAGACAAGGGAGGATCCTCCGACCAGACGGGTTTTGTGTCTGGTGGGCAACTGCCCGACGGTTGATGTCGGGATATTGTATGTTTGCTAGTCGCGCGGTAAACTATGCTTGCGCGATGCAGGATCTTGCGTGACGTCAGGCCTTTGATGCCTAGTTCGCATGTGGCGTTGTAGATGCCGCTACACATTCAACCGCAAATGGCACAAGAAGCATTTCAGAACCCAGTTTTAGCTTAACATTGCTGATGCAGGTTAACAATGAGAAAAGAGTAATAGAGAACGTTCATGCATCTTTAATCGGTGTTTTCTTGACATATTAACAGGTTAAAAGCAATATAAGGTATTTCAAAATTAACTTTACAAAGTTAAGAGGTGCTTACAATTTAGAACAGTAGTATTAAAGTTTAGTATGGAACAGCTGATTTTCTTCCGCGATATCAAAGTTGTTCCCATAGTAAGAGTGGTTCAGTTCGATGGGCTAAAGCACTCCTTAAAGTTTGTAAAGTTAATTTTTATACACTTTATATGAAAGCTTGTAAAGATGCTTTAGACTAGCTTTCCACCAAAGTTGTGCTTGGAGGCGGAGCGGTGCATCGTTTTGAATATGAAACAATTTTAATACCTAGTGGAATGTTCTCTTCTTCCTTTCTTCTTGTTGCAAGTCATCCTAACTCAGTTAAGAGTGCTCTCTTAATATCTAAGCTATATTCCTGCTGAACCACTTCGATGCAGATATCACGCGATATTAATTTCTCACGATACGTTCACCTGTTACACTTGCTTGCATATCAATCATCGCGTGCTGTGATTTGATCCGATCGATTGATTGACCGATATCTTCATTACGTATTGCAATCGATGTATTTATCTAGAACAGTTTTGTTGTCGATGGCTTTGGAAAACTATCTGGCTTTTAATCTTCATTCTTCATAGTGACATTCTTCCTGGTTCTGGGCTTTCCGGATCAAATTCTTCTCTGATGCGTCCACAAGGTCATTGGTCCTTCAAGCACGAGACTTACTCATGCTGATTGCAGGTAGGTGCTATTCCATTGAAAACATCGTGAGAAAACCGGCATGTCCTAGAACCAACAAAATCGAAGACATGTGACATCCACCAACCTGCACTGGGCCCGCGTGGTGGATTATTTTTTTTTTTTTTTTTTTATTTATTTAAACCACAATTATAACACCTTCACAGATTGACCCAAGGCGATGTTATAACAATCTAAAAATATAAAAATAAATGACCTGTAAGCAAACTTACAAAGAATAATCTACTTACTACTATAACAATTACAAACATAGCAACGTTTATAATATCAAACCTGTTTCAATTATTATTTGTGCCATTTGAATGAATTTCGGCAGGTTTTGCCCAATTATGGTTCAGTCCCTCTCATCGAGAGGAGGCCTGTGTCACAGCAGTGGAAACATTATAGGCTGATTATGCTTAAGTTTATGCTATTCCAACAGGTACTGTCCCTTCCCAATCAAGAGATTCTACGGCAGTAACATGTAACGGTAAAATTGTGCCATCAACTGCTGTTTGTTCTCCTGCTATGGCATTAACGCTATCTTCACTGTAGTTATTTTTGCTGAAAACTTATTTTGTTGCATCTGGTAACCATTAGTAACTTCCACTATAATAGAAACTCATGGTTTTATCAAAGCATATTTTCAAAATTCTTCTAACACCAATACGTACTTATCTATAACATTAACTACTTTTGTAATTCTTCATGCTCATAAATACACAGAAAATAATCGCAGAAATGTACAGAACGTTGATATGAAACTAATTAATACTGTTTCTAATTAGTGAGATTGCGGATGCATGACCTTGCGCTGAAATCGGACTCTCAATCTTGCAGACGGAACGATGCAATTTGATGTAGATGAAATATTAGCTGCCGGAACTGCTAATAGGTAATTAAAAAGAGGTAGTAAATAAAAAACAGAAGATTATGATAGGTAATTAGAACTAGGTAATACATAAAAATGTATTAGATTTGAATAAGCCAACTATTCCATATGAGAAGAAACAGTAAGAATAATAGAGTCAACTAAGAAATACAGTCGAAAATGTGAACCATTTCCTTTTAGGGGTCACTTAAAAATGTTGTGTAGGTCATGATTTTTTCCCGAAACCAAGCAGGTTGTAGGATACCGGTCTCCCACTTGTTGGATTTCTGACGTTATGAAGCAATGTTGTATCGAGAATACTGGCCAGTGAATCAGAAAAGGGCTAAGACACTCATGATCAAGCCATATGAAAATATGTAATATAAAATAAAAGTAAAAATATAAAAAAATAAAAAATAAAATAAAAAATATGTAATATGTAATGTGAATATGTGTCTTTAGTTTACGTTAGAAAACCTCATTGTTAAATGAAACATTGTCAGTTATGTAAAGGCTTGCAACACGTTACTAACTACGGCATTTCCATATGTATACACGTGCCTTCCAACCGGTGACTAACACTTAAAACATGAGGCGATATCCAATATTACATTTCACAGTAAACGCTTGTCCAGTATAATCAGATATTTCATAAAATAAAATGTTTGTTCACATGAGCTTTGACCCTGAAAAAGCACATACTTGCATCGGACACATTTTGCAAGAAAGTAACAGTTATATTGCAACATCTGGTCTGTGACGTCACCCGTGCCTATGTGTCTCACAAAAGTATTTTGCAGAAGTGTCATTCAAATACTTTTCTCAAACAAAACTCATGTCTTGTAGGCCAGTCTTCTCGAAAAACGTAGCCCGTTGCGTTGTTATTATTATAGTTTTGTTTTAGTAAGTAGTTATTATAATCCGAGTTAATATCTGTTTTTGTACACACAGCTACACATCAAGCTATACATTTCCGGTATAAGCTGATCTCGCATTGTATAGGATTTCCGTTCAATGAGAGGTCAGTTTATGTTTTCCCTATTGTAACAATTAAGGAAAAACTGTAGTCTTAACCATTTATTTTCATGAGAATGGCTACTTAATCAGCCTTGTAAATAGATACAACTATGTCAAATTCATTCTCGATGCATTTCCTTATTATCAACCACATGAAGTATGGAAGAATATACATGTTGCTTCGAACCCAAATTAATTGGGATAAGCACAGGAGAATGATACGGGTAACGTGTATTTTCTTTAAAATTATTTTAATTGGGGGAACTCATTTTGTCCGTTTTGTAGGCTAAGTAATATCAGCCGCGCGGGTCGATCGATCAGGTTAAGCTATGCTTGCCGCGGTTGGTCCGTGGATGGGTGACCATCTTTACATACCAAGACGCCTCCGTGCCTCGGAACACACGATAAGCCGTTGTTAGTCCCGGCTGTCATTTGTAGATCTTTGACAGTCGTTACGGGTCGTCAGAAGCCTGAAAGTCTGACAACCAGTCTAGGGGACAGACAAGGGGTTATCGTATGACCCAGTTACTGGGTTGTGGAAGTCAGATAGGGAGTCGCTCCATATAAAATACTGGTATTCAGCTGCATCTGGTTAGACTGGAAGCCGACCCCAGTATAGTTGGAAAAAGGCTAGGCAGATGATGATGAGAGGTCAGCTTATTCTGGAAATTATAGCTTGTCAGTGTAGCCGTGTGTACATGCACGTTTCTCTGTGACAATAAAACTGTTTTATTTTTTTCCTTCTTTGTGCGTTGGCTTGGCAAGATGATGATCAGGGATGATCTGAAACAGGGCTCATTCATTCCTGGGCTGCTCCCCATCATCGACCTATCCAGGATCCATCGTGTCAGTGTCAGGACACCAGTAAGGAACTTGAACTAATGTACTGTTTTGCTGAATCGACTGGCCGAAAGTCCATGAATTTCTTGCGTGGGCATTCTGTATCACTTTATATTGTGACACGATAAAGTGACAGACGAACTGCGCGGGCGCCCTTCGGTCGTCCTTTGTAATGAGAATTGCAATTAAAAATGAATTAAATTAACCAACGGTTTTTAAAGATATTGCTGCCCAATAATGAAGTTCAGAAGATAATGGAGGTGATGGTGGTGACCGTTTTTTCTTTCTTTTCTTTCTTTCTTTCTTGATGAAGTAGAGATAATTTCAACATAATCATTCCTACTTACATATTATGATGAAATTATTTCTACTACAATTAATTGTAATGGTAGATGGTAGAACTTGGCTATGGGGCCGAGAATTATAATGCTTACTAAAAAAATAAGAATAGCCCGGAATTAACTAAAGTAGATGATTGTATCTTACAAAAAAATTACATACGTTAAACAAAGTCTTGTTAAACCCGCAGCAATTATGCTAATTCCATGGAAATAAAAATGATTCGCGTGCACTTCAAGACGTTCAATGAACAAGAAAACCTTGCTTGGACGTGTACCATGTACCTACACTCGGTAAGGTACAGTAATCGCTATAATGCTGTTTAATCTATTCGTTCCACGGAAGTGTGAGTCAGCAAGCCTTGTCGTTTGCACGTGGTGTTCGGAAATAACTTGAAATATAAACGATAAAATACTCACTGGATATACAAAGACTGACGCTGGCCGAAAATGGCGCGGAAATCTTCACAGTACAGTCTTCACAGACAGTATTCAAGAGAAGAATTTTAAACACGGTCTTCTTTGTTTTCGAACACGAGTGAGTACCTACATCGATCGATGTGGTCAATTCTCTATTGACACTAGCCTTTTTAAAACTGGCTGGTTGGGATCCATTTCAAGTGGCCCAAACGCGTTTCGTGTGCAAACATTTTAGCGGAACGAAGACAAAGGAGAATTTTTGTTTGGGTTGGTCGCATCCGGAAACAACAGTTGTACGATTGATTGCTTGATGAAGTTAATAATACAGAGAGTTGAAAACAGGAACAGGTTATTCAAGTGATTGTTCAAATGATTGAATAATTTTATTTTTAACTGGTGAAGCACATTTTTTGTTGGTGATTCAAGTTTACCCAATAATGTAACTAGGCTATACATATAACCGCAAAAGCATTAAAAACAAATTATGAAGATTTCTGAGTAAAATACATGAGAATAGATGCACTATATAATATTTTCTTTGCAAACTGTGTCACATTTAATATGTATTTTCCCCAGCTCATGGAAACGTAAGAAAAAGAAAGCATTCACGTTCAAACGATGATGAACAAACGAGCATCATAAACTTGACTTACTGCATACTTTTTTTTTTTTTTTTTTGTGGATGGGAAATCATCAAATGACTTCTCCCGCTCTGGGCGGAGCGGGAGGGCGTGTCAGACTTTTACTGACTAAAACCCACCCGTGTTCCTTCTGTTGCCTGTGCCGGGGCCACGGTAACTCTTTCGAACATCCCGCAACCCTAGCTGGCATCGGCCCTAGCGGACCCCGTCAATAGTGCTGACATCTCTTTGAGGCGCGCGTGGAACACGACGCGCCGTCGACTCGGGCCTGGTCCTTACCGGACGGCGAGCTACCCATTGCTCGCCGTCCGCAAGCCCGCGCCTACGGTGGCCGGGAATCGGCTGCCGATTCCCGACGCCCAGGGCGTCTCCTGCGGCGACTAGGGGCGTGAGGGTGCAAAGCTTGCCTCTCCCTCACGCGTCCCGCCTCCTCCTTCACGAGCATTACTGCTTCGCAGAAGGAGGTAATGGCTTCCCATGCACTCTCGCTCCGTACCATGGCCTGGACCAGGGCCGGACGCGAGAGATCGCCGCCGCCGATCGCTTCCGCGAGGACACGGCGGTGCTCCGCCCAAGCCGGGCAGACCTCCACCGTATGCTCCACCGTGTCCTCCGGGCGATCCACACAGTGGTGACACCCGGGCGTTTCCTCCCGCCTTATCCGGAACAGGTACCTCCCGAAGCACCCGTGTCCGGTGAGGACCTGCGTCAGGCGGAAGGTGAGGACGCCGTGGCGCCTCTCCAGCCACTCCTCAAAGAGGGCACTTATCGCCGCAATTGTGGCGTGCCCGACTTACTGCATACTTGTGGTCAAACGGATGTCGATACTAAAACTCGAGAAAATCTAAACATTATCTAAGTACAGTTATTTGTATCTGTAGGCAATCGCCCACACGGTCTTATATTATCATCCGATTTAGAGCAAACATTCGTTGGACAAACATTAGTCAAACAGTTGTAGATAGCATCGGCTTCCAGGTGCAGTAATTACATATGATATTGTTGTTACTAATGATAAATGGTCGGTATTATGTATGTCCGTTTGGTAGAAAGTACCGGAAGTTACGTATGTGTGGCCTGGAGTCTGGAGGAAGACAAAGACAATCATCGTATTTTTTATGTTGTAGTGTTTGCCCGTCATTACAAACATAATTTAATTGCTTTTCTTAGAGCTGTGTACGTTTTGTTCAATTTCATTAAGCTTTTTATAAACACCGTTATTATTTTGTTAAAGTTCAGATTTATCTTGTTTTATTGTTATAAGTTATTAACGTTTAATTAATGTTTTATTATCTTTAATTTCAGGTAATTAGTTGGCCGGCTTCCTTTTCTTTACCCCTAGCAGTAAGTGGTTCTTGTAAGTTAATCCATATCTCGATCAAAACAGGATACGATAATATGGGACCAATTAATGTTAAAATTTCTGGAACTTAACATACAGGGCGTAAGGGACAGCCCTCCGCAAACTAACAGGGTGCATCAACTCCTTATTTTGAATCATATTCCACCAAAAATATTCTCAGGAAAATTTTCATTTTTTTATAGTATTTTCAGTTAGTATTCCTTGATTTCAATGTAAAATTACGTTATCTGTACGCAGCACTCCATTTATGTAAATAAAACAGCTAAAATCAAAAAATCAGCAATGGATGTTGAAATACTCGGCGGCCGAAGGCTCGCTGCGCTGCCGTTCGCTACGCGCGTTTCGCCACGGTAACGATACATTGCGTGTGAGGTAATTAAACAAATCAGTTTTATTGGATTCCCATAACGTTCCTGAAATCATTTCATGTACCGGTCATCTGAGTATGATATACTGAATTCACCCCATCAGTCTGCGGAGCGCTGTCCCTTACACGCTGTATACTCGTTTAAGTTTCATTATTTGGTTGATCTTCTGGAATTTTCAGAACACGTGAGAAATAATATCAATTCCATGCCAACAATAATACCAAAACAAAAGCACGAACTAAGACATTATTCTCGCGACAAACAGCGAGTGACCTTCGGAATCGAGCGCGGATGAGGTAACCGAGATGCAACCGACTTGTTAGGTAATCGATAATCGAGATATAGCGAGCTAGACTCATTCGAGTAGCTAATCGAGTTCTATTAGCAACACGTTTCTTCATTTAAAAATTGAACGTGCTCTAAATATTAAGGCATTGATTGGATGCGATACGCTGTTAGGCCAAATTGAGACGAAGCAATTATGAATTTGGAACTATTTTTTTAATCTGTCATTTCATAACTTAATACAATTTGTTTCTTATGAATGTTCTCTTGATTCCTAAATGATGATTGACCAAATCAAGCAGCTTTAGAGTCTACATGATATAATGAGGCCATCCATTAGCTTCGTTATTAACGTGTTTAGTAACTAGATATAACTTTATTTATACAAATAAATAAAATTGAAGTGTCTGTTTGTAATGTCAAAATAACTACTTTTTACTAAATGTATATGAAAGTATAAACGTCTCGTCTATAACAAAAAAGCAATTTTTAACATTTTTGTCTCACTGTCTGTTTGTTCCGGCTAATCTCCGAAACGGCTGGACCGATTTTGACGGGACTATCACTGGAAGATAGCTGATGTTACGGCGGGTAACTTAGGCTTCTTTTATTTTAGAAAAATAATTAGGGGTCCTAAAAAAAATGAAAACCCTTGAAATTATGAACAAAATGTCAAAAATTATTTTTGCATTTGGTAGCCCAATTCTCGAAGATAGTTATAGGCTATTTAGAATCACGCTACGACCCTTAGGAGCCAAGTAGAAAGAAAAGAGTAAAGTAAAGTACACTAAGCGAAAACGAAGTAATAGCGCGGGCGGGCGATTCAACGCGACGGTCGGCGACGGGTCGGGGGTCGAGGGAGTTTTATTAAAATGTGCCTGTTATTTTTTTATTTGCGATAGGTTTGCTCTTGAGTCTAGTCTAGGTCAGAGATGACAGAGACAAAGTCGATGATGGATCGAGCTTACACAGAAGAAGCCTGTTCACTCTCACTTTGAAGAAATCGGGGTTGTATGCGTTCGGAAACACAGACGTAGGCAGAGAGTTCCACAGAGTTCCACTCCTTTGCTGTGCGCATCACAAAAAACATTTGGAAACGCTTAGTGCGAATTGGTGGAATAGCAACTAGGTAGGGATGGTAGCCTGCAGTGCGTCTAGATGTCCGATTGTAGAAGGGGGCAGGCGGAATGAGCTCGTGAACTTCTCGAGCACACTCACCGAAGTACAATCTGTAGAAGACCGACAAGCAGGCAACCCAGCTTGGCTTCCACCAGTCTTACGTCGCCAATGAGCCTCTTAGCTCTACGTTCAACCGAGTGAAGCGCGGCAAGTTGGTATTTAGCTGAGCCATCCCAAAGGTGGCTGCAATACTCCATGCAGGATCGGACTTGCGCTTTGTGAAGAGTTACAAGCTGTCCAGGTGTAAAGTATCGCTTCACCCTATTTAGGATGGATGGATATTTTAGTATATTGTGTATCTGACGACATCCACGCGAACGAAGTCGCGGGGCACAGCTAGTTCTAACTAAAGACCTTGCAAGTATCGTTCACAGGATATAAAAAAAAACGCATTACAGTATTATTTATAATTTATCATCTACTTCGTACTTCGGGTCGACTAGTCTAAATCAGTCTGTGCTTCCTTTCCATGTTCTGTACCTTAAAACACTATTTCTGTTGACCTGCCTAAATTTTGTTATCTAAATAACTTTAAACGATGTCTGTATAACTTGTTTTTATGAAGTTGCTCTGTATGGTTGTCTCATATTCATGCAGTAAAGATTATTATTATTATTTCCTATTTTAAAAACTGACACCGATTTTAATTATAATACAATTTTATTTTTGTAATACTCTTTTATTCATTAATACTAAGCTGTACAGTTAAAACCTTTACGTGATATCTTCCAAATAGTGTAGTGACACATTGACGCCACAAAGCCTGGTAACCCAATTTTCGTGATTCAAACTTTTTGCGCATCACCGACTTTTTGCACAACTGACAACACAAGATAAATACCTTATTATTCTTCTATCCGGTTTCTTATAACGGTACGGATATAAAGACATTATATTAGTGCATTGTGCTTGACATGTGCATATTGTGCATTACTTTCTCAGCATTCAAGCTATACTGTGACACATATCTAATTTTTCGCACCACGGCGTTTCACGGAACCGTGTGAAAACTGAACTGCATCACAATGTGAAATTAGATCAAGAGCGATGTGGGGCGATACTTAATCACAGCTTTGTCATTGGACACAATCGCTTCCTGAATTTAACACCTTTATTTTATGCTAGGTTTCTCTTGGGTGTGAATTAACATGCTTTTGTTAGAAGGGAAAAATGCGTAATTGTCGTAAAAACAATAGGATCATTTCATTTACGTTGACAATTTAGTAATACATATCTGCAATAGACAATTGCAAACGATTTTTTGGAGAACCCGTTGCATTTATGTTGTCACACGAGTCACGCATTCCCCTCCCTACATCAGAATTTGAAATTCGAACACGCGTCCATTGCAATATTCGTGGGAAAATAAAAATGGTACGCGTTCGGATTCACACATGACACAACAGAAGGTATAAGTTTAAATTATATTATTTTGAATACTCATTAGCATTCTGCTTAGTTCGGTAACAGCACTTCAATAAGTAGGCAGAGAACGTATGTAGTATGGACATTGTTACGGTGGTTTCAAAACGGTCATCGATTGTCCGATCGTAAACGTTATTTGAGAAAACGGTGTATCATATTCATGGTCCGCTTCACTTACAAAACCCGTACGTTTTGTCGACATTTATACACAATGCTTTGTTTACAAATATGTCTGGATTCAGAGCGATAATATATTTCCATTGTTTGTAATCCCAAAGTCCTCATGAAGAATTTCAAGTCCTGACTAGCGCTTCCCTGTCATTATGATTTCCTCTCCTACGGTTCTCAGTTATCCGATTCAAAATTGCGATCTTTAAATTCAATATTTTGAAGTCTTCCGCACTACATGTGACCTAATACTGTCAAATGTGGGTGCATTTGTAAAGAATTAATTTGTCTACTTCTTGAAAAGCACACCAATGAAGGCTTTACAAATTCATAGTATATGGTCGATACTGAACATCGCATGTAGGTTTTCAATGTACGACTAGGAGAGGTTGACGTCATTCCGGAAACCCAGATTCTTCGACCAATTTATGTAGTAGGAGCGCCCGTTACAATAGATTGAACTTATAAGCGTTGTAATGCGAATATGAAGAGAACAATGACTGTGAGTACTTAAATATGAATCGAAATAACGTTATGCTTATGTATGAAATATTAAACAGAGTTGCTATTGATGCCATACTTTTTGTATTTATGCCTGATTTGGATTTTTATTGGAATCATTTTCATTGCCATTCGTTACAGCACGAGCTGTTTTTTTTTTTAATTTACGGTGTGGCACGTAGGAGTATAATGTCATAGCTACCTGTTTAATGAAAAAGTGTTATATTCTTTGAGTGTTTCGTATCGCTATCCGCTCTAAAAATCTTTTGACGGCCCGTCTCTGTTTACTGAGTTTGTCAGTATCAAGTGTCTTTTGTTTCTCGCGTTTGTAATCACATCACGCCTTGTTGCTATTTGATGTCGGCCATCTTTTATCTCTTTTTTCTTTTGTTTAATTACTTAAAGATAAAGGTTTAGAAGAAGCAGGTTGCGGAGGTCAGATGAGTTTATCTCCATGTAACAGTTCGGCGTGACAAGTCAGAAAACCAACACCTATTTATTATTTTGCTGGTATGGAAACGATTTGGAAATGTTACAATCAACAAATAATGGTATTCATGCCAGAGCAGTGAAGAGTTGTTAAATAAATTTTTCTTAATAAGGGTTGCATGAGTTGCAAGAGATACTTTTTCAAATTCGTCATTTAAAATAACGTTATCTACCATCGCTTCAATATAATTTACTCACAGCTTTTATATATATTCATTATATTCTTTTATAAAGGTTTCAATTCATCGCAACCACTGTGTTGGAATTTGCAGACTGTCAAGATCAAGACCTTGAATTCTGCAACAATACTGTTGATGAAATATGAGGAGCTCGTGGCTAAGTAATAACAGCCGCATGGGTCGATCCATCAGGTTAAGCTACGCTTGCCGGGGTTGGTCCGTGGATGGGTGACCATCTTTACATACCGAGACTCCTCCGTGCCTCGGAAAGCACGTTAAGCCGTTGGTCCCGGCTGTCATTCGTGGATCTTTGACAGTCGTTACGGGTCGTCAGAAGCCCGAAAGTCTGACAACCAGTCTTACCAAGGGGTATCGTATTACCCAGTAACTGGGTTGTGGAGGTCAGATAGGCAGTCGCTCCATGTAAAATACTGGTATTCAGCTGCATCCGGTTAGACTGGAAGCCGACCCCAATATAGTTGGGAAAAGGCTAGGCAGATGATGATGACTGTTGATGAAATATTTCGACATCGTGCTCAAATTCTTTAAGGAGATTGTTTTATTATATTCTTGTTTGTTTTATGATGTTGTTACTGTGAAAATATTTTATTATAAAGTATTATTTGGCTCACCCAATTCTTGACGAACATACATAGTTGAAAATTTGTAGTTTGGAGAAGGCTAGGCAGATAATGATGAGTCATAAAATTTTTGAGCAACTTTTGGGATGTGAAACTAGCCTACATACAACTATACTTCTCATCATCATGCTAGCTGTTCCCAAAAACTGCCATGAAAAAAGTACTAGTGTACCGTATTTAACTGAAAGGTGTGAGAAATAGATTCTGATGATCCAACTGCTCCACTTTCTACAATAATAGATAAAATAGGAAGAGAAACAAAAGAAAATGAAACTAAAACAGCGCTTTTTACCGCAATATATACCGCATAAGGCGCCAAGCTAGGCAGTATCCGTAAAATGTTAGCCTCATAATGTTGTCATCAGCTGGCCGTTGCGAAACCGCGGTCAGCGGTGATTCATTCTATTGTGAATGGGAAGCCTCAGAAACTCCACTCCTAACACGGCTAGTTTAGTATCTAACATGTAATAGTCGTTACTGCTCGGCCATTGCAGTTTACGATACATTTGTGGAGACACTCAAATCACTCTCTTAAGTTAGAAACCACACCATCACTTTACCCCAATTACTATAATTATGACAGTTTTGCTTTTCCGGATACTGCACTAAAATACACATATAATTAACTTTTCATTTTCTACATCAAGATGGTGGTTGATTGCAGTTAGTTCGTGTCATCCTAAGGTTTTGACCACTCTAATCCAATCCAGTAAGACATTGCCTTAGATACTTTTATTAGACCACATTTGCGTTTGTGCCTTTGGGTTCAATTGCATTTAGTGAATCTTCTGTTACTATCATTTCTGTCAAGTCCAGTCTCGTACCTACCTACATCGCGTTTTCTCTGTTAGTCAAATATTTGTTTTACTGACCGGGTGGGAATGTAAATTAAAGTGCACTTTATGACTCGTTCTCGTACTGTTTGCGACGAATCTTCGTGTAATTGTAACAGTTCTTATGAAACTGTTATTTGTAGTACTCGGGGACTTGTTTCACAACTCTATAATTTGATGAAACTTTAACGTTCTTACGTGCGTAATGCTTTTCCATGAATTTCGGAACTTGCTGTGATAAAGTTACGTCTTCAGAGTATGTTGAGCTAAGAACTGGTTACAATTAAGTAGTGGTACAATAGTTAAGCGAATGTCATGCTTGAAACAGTTAACAGTGCGTCTTAAAAGTGAATAAGATTTTACTCCCTAGAATCTTTACTTGCGAACATCTTATCTCGTTCACTTGTTTTTTCTTTTATATTTAATTTAAGCCTTTCATTAATAAGACCTTAGATCTCTTTGTCTATCTGAGGTATCCAAAGTGAGGTATTAGGTAAGATGATTCGTGATTTACTGTCTTCTTCACATATATAATTGATCATATATCCATACCAGTCACTCTTCACAATGGTGAATATTTCGGAGTAGGTACTTCCAAGTGGAAAATTCTCCGGTTATTATAACAAGACACTAACTGAATATAAATGCGAATGAATTTCATACGCATGACGAAGTCATTGTTACGTGGTACTATTTGGTTAATAAAATGCAAAATTTTTGGTGCTGCTGAGAACATTCCACTTTAGTAGCCAAGATATTTGGTAGGAACAACTGAAACCAGTCTATTTATCGAAAGAATAGTGAAGCTCGCTTGAACGTGTAGTGTTCAATATAAGATTCTTTTGCTTTCTGTCTCGCTCGACAATACCTTGGTTTATTTCTGGTATTTGTGCTGAATTTGACTGCAAACCACGTCAAACTAAGCAGTCTACAATGGAAATTATAAAGACAGACATTATGAATTTAATTGTCCCTATGTATTGTGTCGTGTGAAGTAGCAAATACCACAATTACAAATAACATGACGTCACAGCAATAAAACACTGACTGTCAATAATCACTACTTTTTTGTTTTGTTTTTTGAGATAGGATTTTAATTATTTTGATTAAATTAGAATCATTATTATTGTCACAAAATTTGCATGCCGAATTTAGTAGGTGGAATATGAAGAACTATTGTGTATGTGTTATAAAATTCTGTAAAATACACCATATTTGAGGCAAATAAATGAATCTATCTATCTATCTATTTACCCATCGATTCTTATGGGAATATCGATATACGAATCACACCTTCACGGTAAGTTCGTTAACAAACACACTTGCATATAATCTGGTATACAGGGTGGCCAATATATCTTGACCGTTCATGGTGGCGCCACTTTCCTTAGAAACAAGCAACGATATGTCAAATTCAGTACTTACATTCTTTTAGTTCCCTTTTGCACCGTGTGCCAAGAGTCCAACAATATTATACTGGTCACGGTGTTCTTACGTAATGTATCGTTTTCGGTGTAATAACAGTATTGTTTGAATATGACACGAATTTTATGAAGGTAAAAGGCTATTGTGTAATTCTTTTCAACTTATTCAAATGTCTCTTTAATTACGACGTCGTTGTTCAAAGAAAGGAGTTAATGGTGGACCTTAATGTTACCTTTTTAGTTGGACATCTTTATCGGAAATAAAATCTTTAATTGTGAATGGCGTGGCGAATACTTTGTTAAAGACTTATTTTACAGTGTTAGGTATGTTGTAGGGATATTAATGTACTGAGAAAATTGAAAACTTGCGGGTCCTGTTTTTTAAAATATCTACTTGTGTTTGAGTGGGAGACAAATGTCTACGACGTACAATATGTCCCGGAATTAACGAATTAATGCATAACCTCTTAAGGGGTCATTGTACTTATCATTATGAACAACTTTTACTATGGGACCAAACCTGAAATCGCGAAAAAAAACAGTCAAATGTTCCCTACATTTTGACGAGTTATGCGAACAAAATGTAGGGAACAGCAGTTTTTTTTTTGTGATTTCAGGTTTGGTCTCATTGTAAAAGTTGTTCATAATTATGAGTACAACGACCCCTTAAGAGATTGTGTGTTAAGTTCGGGACATGTTGTATATTACGGAAATACGTAATGTAGAGCTTTATTACATACGTATACATAATGTCAAGCCGTCTTCCCATGGGGGTAGGCAGAAACTATAGAACGCCATCTGCTGCGATCCTTACATATCTACTCCCTTTGCCTCGTTTACGTTCATACATCTGGTCATACACGCACGCCGGTTGCGAGTACTACGCACCTGATCTTTCTGAAGAACATCACCAATAAGATCACTATATGTCTTCCTAGGGCGTCCCCTACCGGCGTTTCCACTCACGTGCCTCAGAGCTTTACTAATTTGTTTCGTTCTTATCCCACAACATCATTGCTGTTTTATATCTTCTTAAATAATAAACTCAAA
Source organism: Fissipunctia ypsillon (assembly GCA_947568875.1). Lineage (NCBI taxonomy): Eukaryota > Metazoa > Arthropoda > Insecta > Lepidoptera > Noctuidae > Fissipunctia > Fissipunctia ypsillon. The sequence goes on along the minus strand of OX387666.1, from coordinate 12,121,177 downwards.
CTCAAAGCATTTACTTCAATTAAACCAATTACAGGCACTTTTGAATTGTCAAAGAGTCGGTCAGTTAGTCAGAAAATTGAGCTAGTCGCCCATTCCAAAACGTAGATCTCTATGGAGAAGAATGGGCAAGAAACTCCATGGACACTCGTTTAAATCAAAATTGTTACAAAATCCTGGGTACATTGTTATTGTTCTTGTTGCTTCTATATGTGAGAACAATGTAAAAAATAGATAACTAAAACTATTTAAAATATAAGATTAAAAATAAGCCCTGGCAGCTAAGAGATGACCAGTCTCCACTGACGGCGCCCGTTCACGAACATGACGCGTGGATCAGCACCATCCAGCTCAACCATTTTGTAGGGAACCGAATGATCCAATACACGCGCCACCATCAGCGAGACATTTAAGTGAGCATGACATACTCTCAACAGCCATACTTTTTCAAGTCAACATACCTACATCATAACATAAAACCGCTCCATGGTACTCACATTTACAAAATTGAAAAGATGCTTCTAATTTATACAAAACTATAGTTTGCAATGATTGTAATTAAAAGATTAGTAAACACTAAATCTATAGTCTATATATAGTCAATAAGTCTATAGTAATAACATAATGTCAGAAAAAAAGGGGACGCATTTCTTCCAAACAAAAAAAAAAAAAAAATTAACAAAGCCCAAGTGGCTGTGGAGCAGGACCAGCATGTAGCCAAGCATTTTTATCTACGATATAATCATTCAACCTATAATATGCTTGTCTACATAGTGTGCGTTTAATGCATGTTTTAAATTGCTTCTCATTTAGTTGAAGAATATCGAGAGGCAATTTATTATAACATTTTACACTACTGTGTAAAAATGGGGTACTCCCCATAAAAGAAGTGTGTACCTTAGATAATCTGAAACGTGGTTGATCTAATTTGTTCCTATTTCTAGTGTTAAAATTATGCCGATCACTTATCTTACTAAAAAGATGTAGATTTTTTCTAACATACATAATATTTTCATATATATATTGACAAGGTACCGTCATAATATTGGAAATAAAAGTTCTGACTCGACCCCTAGACCTAGAAAGCCGAAATTTTTCACAGAAGTTCGATTTATCATGTAGACAAGTAATAAGACCGGATTTTTCGATACACCCGATACGAAAGGGAACATAGGACAGATGAAGTCGCTGGCAAAGTGCTAGTTGCTAAATAAATAATCAACCAAACAAGGTCTGGAGTTCGCTGGATTCTTTATTAGTTTTAGTGGTGTCACTGTCAGTGTTATCACCACGTTCCGGGTATTTCATCAGATTACCATAAAAAAGCGATTGTAACGCCAGCACCATAGCAACTTCATTTACAATTCGACAGCTGTCGTCGCGTGTCTGTCGATCGTCACGCGAATCCTTGCCGAATTGTACGTGACTCAGGATTTCTAGGAAACAGCTTTTAGACTATGCAAATAGGAATTCGTAGACGGATTTCATTACGGAGGTTTTGAAACCTTAAAGACTACCTAAGAAATGGCTAAAGCGCAGGTCACACTGGGAACGAAGCGAAAAGAAGCTAAGTTCGTCTAGCTGTCCTTCGCGGCTTTTCATAGTTTTCGTTTCGCTTAGTACGCGGTGTGATGATGAAGACCCTGATTAACACGTGCTTCTTAATTGCAATTAATCTCTGCACCACACTGTATTTTAGGAGAATGATATCACAGCATCCTATAAAGATAAGCCAGTGTTTATCTTATAAACATTCCTTCCAACATATTCCTTGAGCTTAACATAGCTTTATCTCATGAAAATATTTGATTCCACGTATTTGTCAGTATTTTTTTTTTGCATTATCAACTTACATTGGAACAGCTTGTCATCTGTCTTGATCCTATAATATCGCGCTATTCTTTAATATAATTCAATTGTTTTTATTCAAATGATGTGCATACTATGTTAAGCATATGTTAAATTAAGCATTTTATCAACTCTCTCAGCGCCTAGCACCATTAGAATGCATAACACGCTGTACCCTAGAAATAAACTAAATTCCATTATTGCACATAAAGCTCTATGTATACTTAATTCAGTCATAGTGCGCATCTACGCATGTATAATTCTGTAATTTCTATGATATCTTGCTGTCCACGTACTGTTTAATTATTTCAGCCAAGTAGCACACGTCTTCACCTATGTTTCTATTTCTGTATACTTAACCTTTCTATTCTCTTCACGTTTATCTAAGAGTGCTCTTTCAAATGCCTAAGTTTACCCTCTTAATTTATTCGACATTAGTAATCAGGCCACAACTACTGCTTAACTTTAATGGGGGAAAATGTGTACTGTCAACATAAAAAATAGGTTTTAAACCAAGAAATAAACTCCTTTGCCAACGTCTTCTATGTCCGTCCCTGTATCCGTTTTATGGAGTCCGAGTCTCCTTACTTGTCCGCAACAAGTTAATCTTATTTGATTGTCATTTTGTTTTTTGCAATTGGTCTGGCTAAGTCTTTAAAATTTCCTATATTTGACCACACAAGCAATATCTACTAATTGTAAACACGAACACGATCGATGTAAATAAAACACAGGACTTTTCGGTAAGTGAACAACCTTTTCTGTTGACTATACCTATAAACTATATTGAATTTTTGAAAGCTCGCGTGTGTTTCTGTCGTTGTTGGGCTAATCGTAGTAAAACTGTATCCATATTTCATCATTTCCTGGTAGGACGTCGAGGGTGGTGCACCCTTCGTGTTTGGACAGGGTGTGTTGTAAAGGGCTTTCAGTTTCTTTTGGGGAGAAATGAAAATTAGTTACGTTGGTAAGAGATCTTTTATTGCTCCTTCATTATTATGTCTAGTATACAAGGAATCGTTTCATTCAATAGATATTGATGTTGAATTCGTTAAAAGTCCTTATGATTCAAATGTTGTTTCCCTTTTTTTATTTGTCATGTATTATGTATACATCTTTTGCTGGAGATCCATAATGAATAAACAAATTATCTGCTTCGTGAGCTTTACCAATGAAAGGATTTAGTTATAAATACTCACAACGCTGATGGCACTTGAGCTGAACACCATTAAAACTGCTATTAAAAACAAAAAAATATTAAAGTTTCTGTCTATTCAGTTTGTTCAAACATAATATGAGATAGCGGCTTTTGTAAAGCATCAAGATGGAATTCAAACCCAATTTGATTTACCTTAAAAGAATCACACCTCATTCTTATGCCTTTCGTTCAAGGCTCAAAGTCGTGTGAACGGACTGTATCTAATAAAAAAATATAAGTTTGTGTGTTAGATGTTGTCTGCAGGTATGCGTGACCCTTTAATTGAATGCTGATAGATAAATATTGTACCTACACTTTCGCTCTCAGTGTTGACCTGTACCTTCAGACGAAAAGAAAAGTGCCTGTATCTCATGCCGTTTCGGGACTGTACAATACTTTCGGGTTTTTTTTTCTGCTTGACAATGTAGCTGAATCGATAGTGTCATTGTGGCACTAAGAGTTAAATATATCGATAGACTAGCTGTGTCCCGCGACTTCGTTCGCGTGGAAGTTGTAAGATACACAATATACTAAAATAACGGCCACATTTTAATATAACTCCCTCGTCCCTCGACCTGCCGCGTTGCTTCGCCCGCCCGCGCTATTAATTCATTTTCGCTTAGCGTTCTATCTGACTTTTTCTTTTCGCTCAGCTCCTAAGGGTCGTAACGTGATGATAGCCTATAACACCCTCGAGAATTGGGCTACCAAATGCAAAAATAATTTTTCAAATCCGACTTTTCGTTCACAATTTCATGGGTTTTAGTTTTTTGTGCGGAACCCTAATTCCTATTTTTGTAAAATAAAAGGAGCCTTAGTTACTCCTTATAACATCAGCTATCTGCCAGTGAAAGTCCTGTCAAAATCGGTCCTGTCGTTTCGGAGATTAGCCGGAGCAAACAGACAGACAGACAGAAAAAAATGTTTTTCTGTTATAAGTACTAATACTATCATATGCATTTAGTAAAAAGCTGTTAATTTGACATTACAAACAGGCACTTCAATTTTATTTATTTGTATAGATAGGTCATTTAGAAGACAGCCATTTGAATTCAACCTTCTCGGTTTTGAGTGAGGTTTATCGATTTTCCTTTTGCCCTTTAAACTTCTTTCGTTCTTGTTAGTTTTGGGTCCAACTTGGAGGGCTTCAAATCAAGAGAAATTATGCTTTAGAAAGTCAGCTGTTCCCCGTACATCAGATCATCCTTTTACTATCAGGTGGATTTGTGGTTTTGACATGACCTGACTAGTAAAAAAACTGGTCGGTTACTTTCAGGTATTATCGCTACTGTCATTTTTAATTTGCGATTCACTCATTCATATTACGCCAGCTCTTTCAGACTAGAAAGTTCTATTAAAAAATTATCAAAACCAAATAACCATTTATTTGGTTTTGATATTTTTTTATTTATGATAGGATGGACTGCCATAGTTGGTTTGAAGAGAATTTCTTTTCATTTCTGTATTAATGTTCGTTACTTTAAATTGGACAGTGTTATGTAACGGTCCCGGACGTTTAAAACATTGTTTACAATGATCTTTGCTATGTTTTGAATGGAATGAATGAATGTTTACATAACTTTTGATTGGTTACCTCTGACTGTGGAGCTCCCGGTGTTTAGAGCGCAGTTTAATTACCTTTCAAATGCTTCCAATGTTGGAAGATTTTTATGACCGTAACGTTACTATTAAATTTGAACAACCTTTAGACCTTTACAATCCGTTCATTATTCATATTCATTTATTAATCCATTGGGTCCATTGTATTGAAAGGATACGCATACAGGCTACATTATTAGTCAAACTTTATATCCTTAGTTCCCAAAGTGGTCCAGGTGGACCCCCAGAGGTCCACGGGAGACTCGACGGGGGTCTACGTTGGGGTCTATCTTCACATTTTTTGTCACAGTTTTGGGAATATGGTAGAAATGTAGCTGCAGGGGGTCCACCGGAACCAGCTAAATTTTGAAAGTGGTCCATGAGATAAAAAGTGTGAGAACCTTTGCTTTATATGTACCTACATATAAGAGAAGATTATACGAGATTAATTTCGAAAATTGATATAAGTATCTGAACTTCTGGAGGCTCAAAATATCAACCTATTTAGGTAAAAAAAAAAAAAAAAAAATTTTTTTTAATATTATTTTGATACATAGGTAACTAGGTACATTATTTGTTGTTTTTACAATTTTAGTCGCCAAAATTTCTGGATTGATGGTGAGAAGCGCTTGTTACTATATAAATAATCTAGTAAAAACTAACCTTAAAACTACCAACTATGCACTATTTCACTCAAGGATCAATCACACTTCATGGCAACGTACGCGTTGCCATGAACTTTTACCTAGTCGCAGATATATAGCGAAAAACAAAAGTAAATTAAACCTCATTGTACAGACGCCAGCAGGTCAAGCTACCCGAAACTGTAAAATTTTCCCAATCAACCTTGAACAAAATTGCTTTAGCGATAAAGTTGAAAATCTATTAAAAAAATTTGACAGATTGTAGTAGCTTGATGTGCTGCCGTCCATACTTTAACCCGAGAAATAATTGTTATTACCATGTACTCTGCAAATCTAGGTTAAAATCAGCAGGCAGTTAGCAATTAATCAAACACACCACCCACTAAGCGGCTTCTTAATGTCGTGTCCTGTTAAGGGGGAAGCGCCAGGTCGCCCGCGAAATTCAAACTTTCTTATGTTTTTTGCAATTTACAAGTCAGTATTAAGTTGTATGTTGATTAAAGTATCATTCGCGACCATAACAAATATGCATTTACAGAATTATAATCATTAAAATCAGTAATACGACTCGATAAGTTCGTATAATCCTAATTATCAAGATTTCATGAAATAGTCATTCAATAGAATCACCTGGTCTTAAAGAGTTGTATTGATGACTTTAATTATAATAATTCTGTAAATAAATACTTTTTACGGTAGCGAATCATATTTTGATCAACATACAATCTAATACTGACTTGCAATTTGCAAAAAACATCATAAAATTTGAATTTCCCAGGCAACCTGGCGCTTTCGCCTTAAGTTAGAGACTTAAATCGCCTACGACACGCCAAACGAGCAACGTTAGTGGCCGATATATTTGTGATAGCCGGATTTTCGGCCAGTGCAGTACAGCATAATCAGCCTATAATGTTGAGTGGGACGTAATCCACCACGCATGCCCAGTGCGGGTTGGTGGATGTCACACGTCGTCGAATTTTTGGTTCTAGGACATGCCGGTTTCCCCACGATGTTTTCCTTCACCGTTTTGAGAGCAGTGGTGTTTAAATAATTTACACAGTGCAGTATAATGTTTATAATTTGGGTGAGAATTAGCAGCTACATCGAGAAATGGAAGGAAGATTTTGGCCCCGAAAGGTAGATAGATACAGTATGCAGGCGCGTAGCTTTTATACAACCCGATTCCGATCGGCTTCCCTTCGGAACAACCCCTCTTAGTGTCTACTATTGCCAAATAATATGGTACACCTGTGTGTGTAACTGTGTATCACATCACATTACATAATTATATTTAATACCAGTTTAATACATCATAAGATTCATTTTTGTCTCAGTTTATGTGCACTGAACAATTTTTTCTTCGGCTTCCCTCTAATGATAATTGTAGCTCCGCCACTGACAGGATGACAATAAAATCATGATCTTTTGCTAAAGTTCACCTTACTTTTATAAAGGCCAATGATCTAATACATAAGACCTTGACAATGCTAGACCTTGCCGTAGACCACAAAGAGGGCGTTACGGTCGACTGATAAACAAAATGGATAAAAATAGATAACATTGAAACAAACTCAAGACAGAAGAGTCTTAGAACTTTGGCAGAAGACCTTTGCGCAGAAGTGAAATGTTTCAGACCAATATATCCTCAATTCATCATTATTTGACACGAAAGACGTATGTCAATTATTTTGTGATTATTTAGTAGATAGAATAATACAAATATTTTACGTTTTAAACCATTTCTTCATGATTATATCAAGATAAGTCGCAGGAAACTGCTGGATGCAAAAAGCACAGAACCTGTTCATGTGGCGACGCTTGGGGGAGTCCTATGTCCCGCAGTGGACGTCTTTCGGATGAAATGATTATGACGGTGATGAATGATCACCATCAACTTTCCGTCTGTCATCAGTAATCTGTCTGTTAAAACGTTCTATTATGGCAAAACTACATATAAAGCGACCTTTAAGAGGATGACATTCGACGACTTTCCACAAATTGTTCAAATATTACTCTTGTAAGAGCATTATGTTAAAGATAATTTACCATTGGTACAATAGAAATTTTGCTTAATGCCCAAAGTACTGGCCAATAAAAACCTTTATTTGTGATGATCTTTCTGCCAGGGTCAAAGGGGCATGTACCTAACTATGACGTAACTATTTTATGGCATTTAATATGACAACGTGTGGGAGGTGCAGGGAAATCGGTGAAGAAAAGTTACGTAGAAAGCTTTTTATGAATGGATGTTGTGAAATGGATGTTTTAAGATGTTTATTTATTTTTGTGGATTTATCTAAATGTGGTTAGCTATTGTGTGATGCAATTTCATCAAATGCAATGCAGAAACGCATTTACTTCTTTATCGTGAGGAAGACGCACGGCTATGTTGGACTTCTAACGCCTAAAATCACACGGTTAGTTAGCGAAATGGTAAGTTTTGCTAGCAGATTGGTGCAACAGATGGCGCAGATATTCCTGTTGCACTGATAAGAATGGCCACATGAAAATCCCAGAAAGAAAGGAAGAGTGTACTTGAAGTTTCTTACCAGTTCTTCTCCATAAACGTTTGCTTTGAGTTTAAGTTTAAAATATAAGGGCCGTTAAAACATACCAACCTGATCGTAATGTTCTTTTCGATGGTACTGGTACAATTCAATCTCCATACAAGGGAACAATTAAGTTTTATGATCCGATTTACTCGCTTCCGTAATTTTCATTATTAAAATTGAATAAAATACAATTTTGAACGATTAGATGACTAATATAACGTGTCTTTTATAACTCACTTGAATAGATCACTCGGGCACCGTAAAGGCCATAACTATACAGTTACCATGGCAACTACATATCGTAATATATAGTAATTAAAGTTCCGTACTGTTTTATTATGAACAAAATATGACCATAACATAATCGAAAGTGTACCTTAGCAAATACTAATAATTAACTTCTAATGATCTAATAACTGTAGTCGTTTAGTAACCCATTGAAATCGGATTAACCGTTAAATTGGTTCATTACAACGTTAATTGATGTTTGTATGTAATTAGGTGTTCGTACGGTGGTACAATTAGTGGGTGACCGGCAATGGTTCGATGTTTGAAGACAAATGAGGGCTTTCTATTTGTGGGTAGAACAAAGTAAGTACCTAGTGAGCGTTGCCGCCCGATTACTTGCCTTTGTTTAGTACATACATGTGGATAGACAATTGGTTTGGTGGCTGTTTAATTAGTTAATAGTTTAATTAGAAGTGACATACTACGTCGCTGTCGGTGCGATGTTAGTCAGAATACAACCTATGTTTACTGAGATACTCGTAGAAATGTTTGTTTCGCTTTTTTGTACGCAATGAGAATTTATTTGTCTGCTGAAGAAGTAGTTGTATGCATTCATTGTTAGATAAAAGCTTTTTTTGTCTATGCAAATTCTAACGTACAACTCTGCCTGTAAATATGGGAAAAAATTTGTACAGATAAGAGACGTCCTATGTTATAAGAATGTGCATTGTTAAATATTGTCGTTGCTCGTTCTAACCTCTGCTGAATGAAATAAGGACGAGTTTGAAAAGTTCCAGCCTACGTGAAATTGACAAAAACAATGTATGAATATATTACATATTTTACAGCCCAAGTTATTTCCATAACTTAGCATAACTTTTCCGCTTACATAACATCCGTTGTTTTCACTTACATTTTTAACAATAAAACGTAAACTATGTGCAAATAAGTTGTAAAACTAGTCATCGATTGTACTGTCATAATAGGTGACTATGGTTATTATGGTTTGTGAAAGTTACTTTGACTTAATGATTTTGGACTGATTGTTTTTGTAACTAAGTACTAACTAAATCAGCCTTTCCCAAAGTGGGCGATAACGTTCTATTGGGCCTAAAGCGGGGCAGTAAGAGATCCAGAAAAAAATGGGGGCGTTGTGTAGAGGTTTAGGGGGTGATTTTAATTTCATCTAGGTAGGTAGTGGTTTTTAAGTAGGTGGAAAAATGGGGGCGCTAAAAAATAATTTATTCTCAAAGTGGGCAGTAGACAAAATAAGTTTGGGAACCCCTGCTAGATTGATTATCCACGTTCTTAATAGACTGGCTGTTGTTGTTATATTTTATATATTATATTATATATTCATTAACATTCTCCGTGGAACCAACATCGTAATCGCGAAAAAATAATCAACCGTCCCATACCATTTGGGTTCAGGTATTGAAGTTCTGTATGGGGCAATTGATAATTTTTTCTATAGATAATTATTTTATGCTGTATAACAGTGGGTATTTTTTATTATGTGTGTCTGTTAGATCCATATTATTTGTTCATCCACTAAACCCTTCTTTCTTAATAATAACATTGGTAGGATAATGATTCCGAACTCAAACAGAGCATTTCAAATTGTACATGGAATTGAAGTCAGAAATAACACAAACAAAAACAAAAACGAATCGTAACAATTAAGACGGACCTGTTTTTTGGCGCGAACTTTAAAATGCACACTGACAGGTGACTGTCATAATGATCATGATTTCTTATGAACGGCTGCGCTACAAACGATACAGATTCTTTTAATTTAATAGCAACCTAACTTACCTTCACTTGGTACGCGGCAAAAAAGGGAACTAAATAAAAAATTAACTGAACTTGACATGTCATCATTGTTTTTTGTCTTGACAAGCAGAGCGCCCGCGCCACCCCGAAATGTCAAGATATATTTATTGGTCTCTTTAAGCCAAGCATGGGCGATTTTTTTTCGCGCACTCTATTTTAGTTTAGCGCCGAGAGTTGAAAATCCAACATAGTGTTTTCTTGACGCGCTGGGATGCGCTCTGTTGGATTTTCAATGCTCGGCTCAATACCGAGAGTTGAAAATACAGTGCGCGAAAAAGAGTTATCGCCCGTGCGAACTTGGGGCTTAAGGTTCAAACACGTTCCGTCATTAGTTCCGGAATGACGAAGTTTTTTGTTCCGATTTTAATTACGCAATTTTTTTTTAATGAATTTATTTTTACTGCTGTAAACTCAATACCAACTAATAGCCTTATTGGCATATTGACTTTATGTGTAATACCTTGTAGGTACTATTTAATTATGTATTCTGTGGTAATACCGGAGTTCTTGCGTAATTTGAGATTTTGGAAAGGCTGTGTGATCAAAGTCTGTTTAGTTTAAAATTTTATTAAAAATGCGGTTTTATTAAATTAATTCTACCATACGTGTACCGTGCTAGCGACTAGGAAGTCTGAGCTTAATGTGCTAATCGGATTACCGTAGCCTAATTAGTATGCGAGAGCACGATGGCAATTTGATGTTATAAGTTGCTAATTTGCATCAGTAACAAAGTGTCTTGATTAGCATGCGGAGTTTAAAGTAATCATTATAATTACTATAGCCACATCTAAAAAAAAATGGAAGAACTTATGATAATAATTAACGTTTATCGTAGTAAACCTCATCTGTTTGTGGCAGTCATTGGTAGGTAATTCCATTATCGGCATTGACCTTTTACCAACTGCGAAAGATAATTGTCTAAAAAAACAGCTTTTCCATACAATCGGACGGTATTGCACTTTTGTATGAAATATGAAATAGCAGTTTTTTTTTTTAATAACCCGTCGAAAAATTTCCTTAAAATTATGTGCTGAATTCATGGTAACAGTTTGTGCGTCGATGTCCCTTACACCGTGAATACTCGATAACATTGGTAGATTACAATAATATATAAATAACAGAACATCACTAATCTTTACTCAACTGTGACCACGAAGTTGGAAGCAAAGAAAAAGAGTTTCAAATCCATTTCTTTTTTCAAAAATCCAAGTTTAATAACGTGTAGCAACTCCAATTTCAAAATTTTAGTCTCGGTGCGTTCGGATTAGAAGCAGAGCGAGTCATTGCATTCCTTTCTTATAGGAATATTGTTTTCTTTTTTGCTTTATTTTGGGGCATCGTCGGCCAGGATTCGTCTTGGTGTACAAGTGTTTCTGAAGTGTGTTAATTGCGTTATCGATACAGGATGTTTCTAACTGGCCAGTGTTAAGTTTCTGTTCACCTATAACCTTTGTAGAGAGGAATTTATCGATTAAGATTGAAGGATAGCGTTTAATTTTTCATGGTATTATGGGAATACGCTTGAATTTGTGTAGTGATCGCAAGCACTGTTGCTTAGCAATAAATTCCGGATTCTTCATTGAGGGGAAAAACTCAGTTTTATCCGAAAGGAGGAGCGGGTAGTTTTTACTATTTTACGTATATTTTCCATTTAGCTATAGTCTGTCACTTTGACATTATACAGGTCTGTTCTTTTACATCCGTTCTCAAAGTAAATCACTTTAATTCATATAACCCACAAACCTAATCTTAACTAGTATTTGGTAAATTGTTATAATAAAGTTTCCCGTTAAAGCTATAAATTATCAATTAGACATTCTGGCCGTAATATTGGTCCTGTACTTATCTAGATGAGCATCTTAATCGATTTGCCGTATTCGTCGGTACACTCGGCTTGGAAGAAAGTTTAGTTACTGGTGTTTTGTTCTCCACGAGGGGTTTTGTGTACCTAGATTATTTTCTAATATTATGTACTATGTTTTGGCTGTTTGGAAAACATATTTTTCGCGAAAGGACAATCGAAATTAAGCATAGAGATAATTGTTTCAAGCCAAATACTGGTTTTGAAGTGGCATTTGCATTACAGCATATTTATTTATTTAATAAAACTTTACACAAAAGGGAAAAAAGACTGTACAAAGGCGGACTTAATTCTTGAGGCATTTTCTACCAGTCAACCTTAGGGGCGTTGGGGGGTGGGGGTTAGGGTCTTATCTGCCTGGTCTGTTTTCGGCAACTTCCAACTACTTGATTCCTACTGAAGAGTAAGCCTAGCAAACCCGCTAGACAAGCAGTATGCCATAACTGTGCTATAATTGCAATAAGATTACTAACGCTTAAGTATAATAAATCTGTTGGCGAATGTCAACATCAAACTCAGACTAAAAGCATTTATTTCAATTAAACCATTTACAGACACTTTTGAATTGTCGAAGGAGTCGGCCCATTAGAAAGATGAAGTTATAAGTTGCCCATTCAAAAGCGTGGTAGGTTCCTATGGAGAAGAACGGACAAGATACTTCCATGGACCCTCTTTTAAATTATATTGTTAAGTACAAAATATTAGTAACATCGTTAATGTTGAATTCATAAAGTATATGTGAGAACGATGTAAAAAGACGTGCACGTTAAAAGCGTAAAAATACTGTACACAAGTTTATCCTAACTTCTAGAAGATTTCGCACCACCAGCTAGATAATAATCATCCGCTTTTTCACATTCCAATACCTCGCAACAAACCCAGCGCCCTTATCTACCCAAGCGTTATCAAAATGCCCAAACTAGGACCTCTTGTATAAGGCCTTACATCCTGGCAGCGAGGTATCCTTTGGTCTGTTAGATAATTACACCATTGTGATACGATCCGCTGCGCCAGAGTTTGGTTCGAGTAGTCCCCATTATCGGCCGGGGAGTGGAGAGCATTCTTGATTATATCTGGTGTTTTATGATGGTTCAACACGAAGGAGGTGGTTGTCGGAAGTTTTAAGGAGTTGGACGTTCTTTTGTTGTGACGCTTTGTCTGCGTTGTTGAGAATCGATAGATTTTTTTGTTTGATACTCAATTAAGGTTACTAATTAGGTCTTAAATGTCGGGGATCTGTTCGACATTTTTATTTAAATAACGGTGATTGATAATCTCTTAATGCTGAATGAAATATTGGGATCTACATCTTAATATTGGGTTCATCGTCATCAGCTCACACACACACACACACACACACACACACACACACACACACACACAGATGCTTCTACCATAGTAAATTATATGCATCAATTTATCCTTCTAACTTTGGAAATTCGTGCTATTTAAAAATCAGAGTATATGGCCAGTATTTTTGCCGAGGCTCGCGCCATTGCAGCAAAGGGTTAACGTTAACCCTTTCGCGGTGCAAATATTGAAGTTTACCAAAACCTTTGTAAATATACATCTTCTACGCATATTCCACAATGCAAGTAACGTATTATTATTCCTACGTAAAACAACTCTCCAGACATAACTCGGCCGTGTGGTCGCCGTCCTATCGCGGCTGCGCGCGCGTCGCTTTATTTGCTCTGTCCTTTTAGGGAGCCCATTCAACGAGAACTGGATTTAAGAATGAATTGCTTTTTGTTGTTACCGTAACAGATATTTTTTTTGTTTTGGGATTATTTTTAGATTTGGGAGAAAAATGTGTGATTAGCGTCTGATGTGGTTGATTTGATGGGTGAAAGATTTAAAAAATATAAATGGTTGCTCATAACTTAGATATTTATTTATTTATTATATGTGTTGGTTACAATATGTTTTTTTTTATTATATTCAGTATCTTTCAGAGGTTTTCAATATGAAGCAAACTTCTACATTTTTTTATTATTTTTGGATAAATAGTTTGTCTTGTGAAATCTCGGCTGCCATTTGTCATTCATAATTTTTTTGACAGATAACCATCAGTTTCTACATCCTTATTTGCTAATGTCAACAGCTGACCCAGATTATTCAATATTTTTAGATCCATATCCGTACACTTATTTTGACGTTTATTTATGAGCAGGCGATGAGAAAGATTGCAGTACGTTTTTTATCATCAAAAAGGTCTGCGTCCACATTTTGTTAGAAAAATTGCAGACGAAACTATCTATCCTTTCCTTTCCTTTACAGAAATGTCAACATAATTACGAAAATTTTTATTTTCTGCTACAACTCATAAAAACTCTAGCTAACTTTATGACACATCGTAAAACCAAGTAGATGGATAAATAAATATCACAATTTTCTCGTTGTAGGAATACAATTTCTTTTTACCATATTTTCTACTAGATTTCTATTAATTCTATTCTCTCACTCACCATACCGCTACCTAAAATGATTGATATCTCATACTTATCAATTTAATTCAAAATAATTACCGTTAATATTTTCACTTTATATCGATAAGCGTTATGCCACATCCCTTTCTCCTGTCAGTACAACACTATTGTTGGAGCGAGTTTTTGCCAAAACACTTTTATCGAATAACAAGTTCCTCATTAGCTTATCTATGGTATTGGATGAAAGTAACACCGTAACATTATGGTGATCTGATAACCTTTTGGCTGAGTGGTTTTAAAACAGAAGCTGAAGCGATATCGATGTGGTTGTTTATCTACCTGTACAAAAAATTACATCAAAATTAAAAAGCGATTCAGTTCAATCGATGAACAATCTTTTGCTTGGTGCTTAGCATAACCATAGAATAAACCAAGGTAAACTATTCATTTTCCTATTAGCAGAAGCATAACCGGCCTATAACGTTCCCCACTGCTGGGACACAGGCCTCCTGTCTGTGAGATAGAGTGGAAATTAATCCACAACGCGGGCCCAGTGCGGGATGGTGGACGTCACATTTCTTCGAATTTTTGGTTTTAGGACATGCAGTTTTCTTCACGATGTTAATTTTTCTATTAATTTTGAAAGATCAGGAAAAGTAAGAATGTATCGAAACGATGATGGGCACATTTGTATCTTTACCCTGCGGAAAATTCAAGTTTTTATGTACCTAAATCTCTCGTGATCACAACATTAGCCTAGGTATTTCCCAACTAAATATATTGGGGGTGCTTCTAATCTAACCGGATGCAGCTGAAAACCAGTATTTTACATGAAGCGATTGCCTATCTAAATTTTCATTAACTGAAAAATCGATACGAATTCCACAAAAAAAAATCTAACGTACTAGACCGATTGTAGCTTACGAATCAATCGTTATTTTAGAGCACAAGCAGATCTTGGATACGATTCCTACCCTTTGATCTGTAACCAACAAAGAGTAAAATATAAGACTCCTCACTTTCCTCCCTAATTTATAACTTAAACCAAAAAGTAACACCAGAGGCCACGCTTAACAAAACACTCTTTATAAAATCACCAACCATTGTTTGCGCCTATGAGAACCTCTGACCATCAACACAACATGACGTATCAAAACTCTTAACACCGACATTTTACGTCTAAGTCAACATATTATAATTAAGTGTACTTGATAGCTTACTTAAACAGAAGAAACAAAAGTAAACAAAGCATTGTAACAATGATAGATGTAGTTTGAATGTTTATCTAATAATGATCATCCGTGTGAAGAAAGTAGCTAGATTGTGTGTTGGTTTTTTTCTCAGGAGTTAATAGACATTTAAATGAGATATAGAGGAAGCCTTTTCTAATTCCTTGGGTTAATGACTATATTATGTCCACCATCTTTGTCCTGTTTCATCATCATCATCCTGCCCTTTATTATTATTAGCCTGGATTTTCCAATTGCAGGGCAAAGACCACCCTCCCCACTCTCCTTCCACTTTTCTACTTCTGCCCTTATTTATTCTAATTTATTTGGAATCGGAGCAGCGTCATCTCTCAGAGTCTACTTCCTTCCAACCTAAATCATCTACCATCTTTATCAACATCTTAGAAGCATAACTGCTTATAAATTCATGTAGAATTTCAGGCTTTTAAATTTACGTGTTGGTTATAAATGTGAATTTCATATTTTCAAAAATACTCGGGTAATTAATGAAACTTCTAACCTTTTAGAAAGAGAATCCACTTGTCCGAGGCATCCATTACATCAATAGAATTTATTCAATCTCATTCACTGTGTTCCGTCAAGTAAAGATGATTGATACATCTATCATTAGTATGAACCACCTTAATTTCATTTCGAAGTACGCATCTCGTTACGTACGCTTCCTCAATGAATGAAAAAAAAGCCCGCCTACTTTGGACTTTCGTTGTGAAAATAATTTCCTATAGAGTTACTATATTTAATTTACATTTAAATCTATGTTTAAATAACTTATTTAAGGAAAAGTAATGCCCACAAGAGTTCGTTTTTTGTCCACATTGTTTAAAAGAATTAGAATATGCTTCGCACGGTGCGATCGTGATAACGTATTTACTTTCGTTTCGTTTAAATTAAATAACTCATTCATCTTTAATCTGTCAGAACCCATCTTTACTTTTATCCGCTTGTTAATCATATAACCATTAGAAATTTTCGTAACGTTGATTACTTGAAAGTGTGTGCAAAGTACATGTGGTCCCAGGCTGGGAATGGACCACCCAATGTGTATTTAACTACAATGGAACTTCTGTATCTACGGAAGTTATACTAATAGCATAGGCGACTGGTGAACACCGCTGTTCTTTCAGCAATTGCTATAATTATGATGATGTTATCGTCTGCAAAATTCAGATGCGAAATATCCTTATAAATTTTCTGTTAAATGTAGTCCACCGTGTCGAACGCTTTAGAGAAAACAATCTTGGATTATTGCATTCGTTCCTTTTGATCTCGTAGGCAGCAGCACCGCATTTATTTATGTTATAAAAGGTAGCTTCACAACAGACAGTAAGTGTAACATTAAACAGGTATGCTTATTAATCCTCAAAGCGGCTTTCGAATAATGTTTTTATTACACCTATTTACAATTTTTACTAATTTTGATAGTTTTAAACTTGTTTTATTTTGCATCTCCTGGATCAATTTAGACCTCATACTCATTGTTCAGAATTTGGTATTCTTTAGACTCATTAGATCACCAAAAAACTGGTTTATAGTTTGTCTTAGGTCATAACAGGTCAGACGTCATACGTCACTTACTATTTATATTATTAGTCCATAGCTAGCTGCTGCTCATCCTTCCGATACGATCTTTCTTCAGATGTCAAAGTGCACCTAATTAGTTGACCTATCACGTGCTAGTGTTATGTTAGCTTTAACCATTTCCCTTTCCTTACCTTTGGGGGTAATGAGCAGACTCTTTTCTTTAGAACTGACATCTGTCGGGGAAGAATGTTGAATCTTTGAAACTAAGAACAATGCTATCTCAAGATTGTCTAAGACTCAGGTTAGGTTGTAAGGGTCAAGCTAGTTATTAAATCTTATCGTGTCTTCGAAAGGATAAGATAACCTGTCGTATTAGCTTTGTTTTATTTGACTTTTTAGTATCTTCCCACATTTGAAAGCTTTTTTTGTACTGTTTTGTAGTCTCCAAGATTGATTTTCATTTCTGGATATCATAGGATTCTAACATTTAGAATATGTGTATGAGTGTAGATTATAACGAAACCTTATGCATAGCTGTTCGACGAATATGCAATATATCAAATGAGATCAAGATGTGCGTCTAATAAATTGGACTAAAGACTGCCCTTGATTCTATTTACTTGGAATATCAACCAACTCCCAATCATTTTGCATCCCATCATTAGTTTAACTAGATCTTTCTCTATAATCTAGCTAAACAATATACTGGCTGTCGATAGAAACACTGCAAATTCAACAAAATTAATTTTCGTAGTCCATGAGACAGCTCAGCGTATAATCTTAGACCCATAAATTTAAGCTATAATGCGTATACCGTTAGAACAGTAGACGGATCAAATTGGTGTACATTGTGGAGGTCAGTTTGACCCATAGCACGCGGTTTATAGGTTAGCATTAGAAAGTAAACGCCATGTTTACTTACAGAATTGGAAAAAGTTTTCGAACAAACCTTCTTTTCCAACAACAGTTTGTTTTGGTGTGCTGTCAATAAACATGTTCAGTGGTTGTATATAAATAGGAGTTGCGAGTTCTGTTTTGCTGTTATTTGCGTTGTTTTAGCGGACATCCGGTAATTAATTGGTATTCAAACATTTAATATAGCCGAGGCTATTAGGTAAGGCGCCTGCTTGAGGTTCAAGTTCATTGTCACCGTTTATATGGTTAAACAACTTAGCTGTTGTGCAACAGTTTATTTGCATGGTTAAAGTCTGTGGTGATATATGGGAGTGTTAAAAACGATTCCCATGGAGAAGGAAATCAATCTGAAGGCCTAGACAAGGTGACATTATACCAGCGATATCGTTGATGGAAATGTCAAAAATGGGACTGACCAAATCTACCGAGCTTTTGTCAGTCCCATTCGGCTTTCAACAGGATTGACATAATTATGCTTTTCGGTAAAAGCTTATGTCATTATTGTTGAAAATCGTTTTAGAAGTACAGAACGGTTTGAAAGCGATTTTCACCTGTCTAGCCGCTCTAGATCAGGTAAGGCACCCACAGACAGGTGCGACGCGACGGTGCGACGCGATTCTGATAGAAGAATTTCCAAAAGTTTTCATAGAAACTGTTCTACTAGAGTCGCGTCGTGCCTGCGCGTCTGAGGGAGCCTTAAACGTCTTATCGTAGTTATCCTATCCTTTATCTGAGTAAAATCTTGTAAACGGTACGAGAAATCCCCACGATTCCTTTGACCTTACCTTGTAGTTTATTAGAGCCGAAACCTACCAGCTGTTTTCCAACCGTTCCTAAATTAGGGAACAGGCCAGCAATCCCAAAATTGCTCATAACACGACTTTAGAACAACAGCTAACTAGCCGGCGGGCGCGTGTCGCAGCGATTTGTCGTGTAAATCCGCAAATTGTTGTGAAACTGTTAGGGAAAATTGCGACTTTCCAATCGTGCTGTTGTCGGGCGCCCTTGGTGACGTACAGTGAAAACAATCGATCGTTTGGAGAAAGTATTTAGGCTATGTTATGTGATAAGGGCTCGGCTTAAGACGTGTCTTTTTTTCTCCGTGTACTCAGTTGTATATATTGAGCGCTACTGGTATACAGATTTGTGTTTTCACTTTCGTTTTTGAGTTTCAACTGTTTGTTTAGAATGTTACGTCGGTTCTGTATGAGTTGGTTAATATTATGGAGTGTGTTTTGAAAGTCTTGTGGACAAGTAAACTTGAAAATGTTTTCTTGAAATATGAGAAAGTTATTTACTTGGAGGTGTTCCCCGAAAACAAGATTCTGCGTGAACTACTTATTCATAAGGTCTCTAAAAAGTATTAAATAAGCATAATTTTTGGTACAATCTCACTGAATGGCTGACGATTCGTAACACTTAGGAATGCATAAAAATTGGAAGTCTATGCATTATGATGATCAACTTGTCACAAATAGGTATATTGGCTAAACTAATAGTTAAATCGATAATCACTCAATATACAGAAGTGCTAACATAAATAATAAATACAGTTATTAAGTCGATTTTACGACTAAAACCAATAACATAAACATACATGGTAGCACCGATTGTCTGCAGTGCGTAAGATAATTAAAATCTTTCATAACATACAGGTTTTAAGTAAATTACCTTCCGTATTGCTTATTATGTAAGATGCTCATCGGAGATTGCAAATTGGATGCGTATGCGTAACTTTACCGCCCTAGATGGAGTTGGGGAAATTAACTTAGTTTTTGCAGGCGATGTAATTGATTTGATTGTTGGTCAGAATGGTCTGTGATTTATGTGAATATAGAGCGAGTAAAAACGTTTTAACTGAGAAATGGTGGTTCACCTGCCTTCTTTAACTTGAAAAAGCAGCAGTAGTTGGGTTTGCAGAACGTTTGTTCTACTTATAGGTGAGTTGAAGGCGCGTAAAAAATACTGTTTTCATGGGTCTTCCGGGGTCCTGCGGGGCAATTGCGTAACATACTCACAGTAGGAATCGGTTCCATTTTAACAGTTGTTGAACTGTTGTTGAATGAATGAATGAAATGCACCGACCCCAGCGTGGTTTCACCAGACTCGATTACTCGTATGAACCCAAAGATTCACACTAGCCCCTGTTGTAGCCTCATGTTTCATGGGGCTACATAGGCCATTGCATATCAAGGAGTAGACCGGGGGGCGCAGTAATGGTAGGGAAGACGTGCCCTTAGGATATGGAAGTATTTTTAGAATCTACAGAGTATGCACCCTAGAGTAAACATTGGAATATTGGAAGCAGACAAATTTTTCGAACATAAAAAGCAATGGATTAGCAATATGCTTTAAAATTATTCAGATTCTGATTGATAGTGTGTTACACAATTAGGGTGCAGATCTATAAAAAGAGAATAAGGGATTCGAATATAGAAGCTTCGGTTGAAACTTTTATATTCGAATCCCTTATTCTTTTTTCTTCTTTTCTTTATTTAGTTACGTGAGACTGACGAGAGGCTCCCAAAGAAATGGCCTTTTAAAGTGATGTCGTCCAAACCTATCCCTATAATCCAAAGGCCAGGGGTCAGAATATTAAGTGAGGCGATTATTTCATCCGCAGGAACTCTAGTGTAATAGTTAGCTGTTGATAATTACCAAGCAACGAGGAAATGCTTCTAAGGAAAGCTCGTTTAATTCCTACTTCAGCGGATGCATTCAGTCATCATTGACGGGTTTCCTCAATTTGCTGGTGTAATCTTAATCCTTCATTGAACAATCTTCAAGTCACATAATTATATACTGCTTTGCAATACGGAACCTGTTTTTTAGTGTTTATTGTATTTATAACAAATTTGGTTTGGAAGTGACGATAGCGTCGCAAGTAACGCAATTTTTAATTAAAGTTTTAAAGAAAGAAATAGTTACTGTGAGTCAACCGTAACAGATAGGAGATATGCCATCGCGGTGTTTTCTTTAGGATTTTAGAAGAACTACAATTCTCTAGTACATCATTTTTATGTATCTCTTAAGGTTTTGCCTACGTAAGCCATGTAAATTTATTTTTCGACGACTTGGTTGCAAAATAATGTTTTTTTCTACTTACTTGAAACTTAATTAGGTATTATTATGAATATTAAACCTTCTGTGAAAAAATATCTAACTGGTGGTGACAACCGCATCAAAATCCATTGCGTGGTTTAAGAGGAGTTAGCGGATATAGACAGACAGACGCGGAAAGCGACTTTATTTTATACTATGTTGTTGTATGAAGAGCTGTTTTACGTGACTCTTGTTGCCTAAGCTTTTGTTAAATGTGCCTTACGATAAAACCATTATATTGTATTCTTCCTTAAGCTGACCCTGAGTTCCTATAGGTCTGTTTAGTCTACTTGACTGTAGGTTAATTAAAGGGTCTTTAGGAAATTGACTATTCAAATACGTAGTACCTAGTTATAATATAAGTGAACAAAGTTCTCATGAGAAATTCTGTCATTTTCGTAATTGCAATTTGTAGTTCCTAATTGAAACATGTTACGTAGCGATTGGTACTCAAACTGATCATATCTGTTTCCTTTGTAAAACATCTTGACGCGTCCGGTGAAAGCCTAAATAATTAATTGAACTTTTAAATTCCCTTGTATCCTGTTTTGTTCTTTGCGATAAATGTCCAACCTTTAGGAGCAAAAAATTTAAATACTCTGGTCTATTGCGATTTTCAGCCTGAAATTATTATGAAATTAAAGAGCAGAACAATGTTAACCGAGTTCCCAGTCCCAAGTCAATTCAGTTTTGAAACTTTAAAGGCTCACTCAGACAGGCGAGACGCGACAGCGCAACGACGCGACTCTAGTAGAACAATTTCTATGGATGTGTATCTAGAACTCTTGGAAATTGTTCTACCAGAATCGCGACGCACCGTCGCGTCGCGCCTGTCTGCGGGTGCCTTACCTGATCCAGAGCGGCTAGACAGTAGTTTTACTGTTGTTGGCGGGTAACGTGGGCACTTACCTTGTAACTTCCCTATTAGAAAACGTGCTCTACTTTTTAGTTCCAATAAAATCTAGCTAAACTTGTACAAGTTGCTGAATTAAAAATCGAGTTTATATTTCGTTTCTTTGTTTTTTTCTAATTAGAATTTTTTTCTTTAATTCCAGGACCGACCGGCAAAGATCAACGCGGCAAAAGAAAACAGAACCGCCAACCAAAATGTGACCACCGAAAGAGTAACCAAAACAACAAGCAACCTTCTAACTCATGAGTCCCTCACGATGACATGAGCCAACAATATTTATTGTACTTATTAACTTTAGAAAACGAATCTAGTCGCCATAGCACTATTTAAACGAAGCAATTTTAGACTTTATCACTTAGACAATACGGTTGAAGATCGTATTGAAGTACAAAGATTAAGGAATTGATGAGACAGTACAAACGACTCGGGGGCCCTAATGTTGATTTATCAGTAAATTGATTTGATTAGAAGTTCCCTGAGATAAATCGATCAAGATGTCCACAAGTGAGTTGCTAATAATCATACCTATATTTTATTTTATTACTAATCCTGGTATTTATGTGGCTGCGATGCACCGTGTGTGGCTTATGATAATTCCACAGTAAACAAAATAAAATATAGCCGCACATAACTCGATGTTCTAGTGGTCGTAAGCGCAACTGCTGATCATGAGATCCTGGGTTCGATTCCCAAGTCGGGTAAAGTGTTATTGGGTTTTTCTATTTGGATTTTCTCAGTAGCAACCCGGAGTCTGTTATTTAATTGAACTGTAGAGTATGTTGGGGTAAGTTCGGCGCTGGGATAAGACAAATACAACATACGAATCACATTCCCAACTAATTTGGCAATATTTTTTAATGTTGACAATTAAACCATTGTGTTCCGCGCCATTTTATTCGTATGATCTTGTCCCAGCGCCGAACTTACATCAACATGCCAAATAGGATATCACAATACAAATATGATATCATGATTATAGTGCATATGTCAGTGCCATGTCATCTCAACCATGTAAATTAAAGATAGTCCAACTCTTGGTTATCCCTTACGAAGATTACAAAAAGATAGCAATCTGGGCAGCAAAGAGCTTAAGGCTCAAAACACACCGAAAGAGCAGCGGCCGGCAGGGCAGCGTCGAGCAGTTTCAGTTTCAAAGCATTTTAAACTTTATCTCCATTAATAAAATACATAGTAACGCTTGAATGGCTGGAAAGGGTCGCGTCCGGTCAAAGCGGCGATACCGACGAGAAAACGAGAGCTGCCGACCGCTGCCGGCCGCTGTTATTTCTGTGTGTTTTGAGCCTAATCAATTAGCGCTATGATCTTCCCAAACTGAGATAGGTTCCATAATCATGATCATCTTCACGCCATCAAAAAAAGTTCAAGATAATAATCCAAATCATGTTTCTATTTCCAGGTTTCGAACACTCTTCAATGAAGAGTAGCTTCTCGTTGTCATCGTTGAGGAGCGCGCCCGCGCCGCCTGGCGGCCGCTGCGACCAACTTGAGCGGCCATACCATAGTCTAACTAAAAAGAGGTGCGCTACTTCTATTATAAAACAGACTTTATGACTGACTAGCAGCGCCCCGCGGTTTCAGCCGCATAAGTCTCGATCCGTAGGGATATTGGGATAAAAAGTATCCTATATGTTAATCCAGGTTATAAACTATATGTGTGCCAAATTTCATCCAAATCCGTTCAGTAGTTTTTGCGTGAAAGAGTAACAAACATCCATCCATCCATCCTCACAAACTTTCGCATTTTTATTAGTAGGATTTACATTTGGATTAGTTAAGCAGGAAGTAGGTATGGTAAGTATATATAGTAGGTAGGCATAGGTGACGAGCCGCTAGGGGCTAGGCTTCACAGCCTGGCTCATCGGCGTAATGTTGCTTGCCTGTCGGTCTTCTACAGACTGTTTCAGAGAGTGTACGCAGGAGCTCCACGACCTGATCCCACCATCTCCCTTTCACTACCGAACTATCTGACGTACTGCAGGGTACCATCCGCGCTTTGTCGATATACCGACTAGTGGCACTAAGCGCTTCTCTTCAACATTTATTATGCACACGGCCAAAGTGTGGAACTCTGGCAGCGTCTGTGTCCCACGTATAACCCGTCAGCCTTCAAAGCAAGAGGGAACAGGAATCTTCTGGGCTTGAACGTTCCATCATAGACCTATGACCATCGCTTTCCACCAGGCGAGATCGAGGGCAAGAGCTGGCAGATTTGGCAATAATTTTTTTTTAAGAAAAGTAAATGATAAATTCTAAGATCTACTTCTTCGACGAGCCAAGTGCAGTGCACAGTTCATCCGAGCTGCGCGTCTCGCTCGCCCCGGCAGAAACTTGACGTTTATACTTTTTATACGTGACACTATTCAAACTAAAATCCATCTACTTAAACTCTAGTTTCGTATGCCGGCGAAATAGTATGCAACAAGTTGTGTTGATACAGCCACGCAGAGTTCATCAAGTAAATCGACATGCGCATGGACGGAAAACCGAGCATTGAGAATCCAAACAGAGTGTATTCCATCGCATCGAAAAAACACTGTTGGATTTACAGCTCTCGGCGCTAAGCAGAGCGTTGAAAGTCCAGTGCGCGAAAAAAATCGCCACGATACTTCCGTTCGAACGTCGGCTAAGGGTCTGTTTTTGTGTGAAATAGTCTCAAAATTCCCTACGTCATAGATAAGTGACAAGTTTGTCAAGGGTTTCGCAGCCCTAATGTATCAGAGTATAATGTAGGTGGATAGTAGAAGATCGAATGACGTTCATGTAAACTCGGCTAATTCAATTGGAATATTGGAGTCCTCTTTTCCGATACATTCTAATACAAGAATGCCAATGAATGCTTTTTTGATGAATCTTCGGTACCTACATTTCCGATACAAAACACAGCAAATGCACAACATGTACCAGGGATCGAGTGACTACCTACCACAACAAAAAGCTATTTTATAGTCTAGTGCGTTCGCGTTGCAGTAAACAGAGCTTGTTGCGCATGACCTAACAAGAATTAATTACTACAGCTAACTACACTCAATTTATTTTCTTAGTGCCATGAACGTAAACAAGCGGGGTTATTGTAATTGAACTTTAGTTGAAACCAGTTCACAGTTTTCAATTAAGTAAACAGCTACTTTCACTAATTAAACAGCTGTTGGTAATTACTGGGAATAACCCATTTATGCCTCGTCGTGTATGTTCAATGCTTGGTCCTTCTTAGTAAAGAAGAGAGCCCTTCATTTCCAGTGGGAGAGTTCTAACACCCGTATGGTATCGTGCGAAGAATGCACAGCCAACTTTCCGTGGGAAACAGCACGTCCTTGCTCCTTCTTAATTAGGTTTAGGAGATTCAGCTTATATTTTAAATAAACAGACACAGAATTACCTACTAACTAAATTGTTTTCAGAAAAGATGACACAAATGTTTTAGACGATAATATGTAATCATGGAATGAACATTATTAGTATGTAATTATGTAATGAACACCTGCATGTAACCCATGTATCACAAATAAACGATTTGATTGATTGACTATAACCTAAAACCTAACTGGCGAAATGTTTGTGTACTATATGTACATCTCGATTCAACCCTTCGGGGAAACCGTGATGTTATGTTTATATTGTAACCTTGTTTCTAAATTCTACTTTTCCAGGAAGGAGCCATGTCGCGAGGCTTGGCGTCGCAGCTGGGGCTCTGCAGCGAGCGGCGGCAGCGCCGTCGACGACCTGTGGCCCTTGCTGCAACACCACTACGACTATATCATGGACAACCAGATCATCGATAGTTGCAAGGTAACTAAACACAGCTATTTCTATGATATCATTCTCCTCAACTGCATTCAAGAGCTGTCAATATTCCACAATACTGATGACATTCACAGCTCCTGAACGCGGCTTAGATGTGCTGATCGCGTTCAGTTTCTGCTGGTGCATTTTGGGAGTGTGATACTTTGAAAGAAATAGGAATAACCAGTTAAATCACTCAACAAGGGATTTGACGGCTTGAAATAAGTTCTGACAATCGGGAAGAAACAAGAGAATTATTGCCTAATCATTCTCAAACTCCTAAACTGCGGAGATGAGATCTGTTTTGATAAATAAACACCAGTTTATCCGAGAGGGGAATATCAAGTTATGGGTGGCTATCATCACCGATAATACCTCATACCGTCAATATCGTGGTGTTTGTAACAAGATCCGACTATGTACAAATAACAGAACTACTTTCTAACAAATAAATAAATTCTGATGCTGGTAGGACAGCTCAGCGATTTGAGCAGTCTTCAGAATTTTCCCAATCTTTCATCAACTTTCAACTCGAGCTATAAAGACCAGCTAACGCTCCATCCTATTTCTTATTTCCAGGAAGCGAATGGCGAGCTCCTCCTCCACAGTTCCTCTCTCCACGGCTGCCCCCGCCTGCTGAACCCGACCTCCGGCTTCAACCGCCAGTGGTCGCTCAATCAGCTGGTCGCGGAGTTCAACGAGCTGTGCCAGTGGCTCACTCACGTGCAGGAGGAAATTTATTCTAGTCCCGAGAATTTGTCCAGCAGGAAATTGAGGATGGTGAGTCAATGAATTATAATTTTCTACTGAAGATAGAAAGTTACCAAAATCCTCTATGGCCTTGCTCTATAGCATTATTAGCGTAAAGATACTTCTGTAATATTTGAATGAACCACGAAGCTGAAGCGCTTAAAGTCCAGTTTCTCCGAGCGAAAACTCATTTCTTGATCATTTATCTTCAACCACGGCGCAAACCAACGATCTTTTCTCGGCCGCCAGATGTCAGTTAAAGCCCTCCCCAAGTTTTATAAATCATTCTTACGCCTATCTTGCTCCTATTGGCAAATCCCTGGATCGAGATGGATAGTCATGGTTTTTGGCTCATTTTAAGCTTGCCACATCCTAAATGCAAAGCAACCTTTAGATCATGCAGACAGGACGTTAATTAGAAGTGTAATGCTGTGTGTGTTGTTAACAGAGTCGTATGTCGGAGCTGGTGTCAGTAGAACCGCGCCGCGCCAAGTTCATCGAGCAGGCCACCGCTATACTCGAACGTATACCTGAAGCCAGTGCTGAAGTAAGTAGCATACACGATGCGATTTAGCTAGAAAGATAACGCTAAACGCAGCATAGAAACTCACAGTGCTATAACAACCACTGTGTTATGCACATGGTACCATCGCGGACATTTGCGGTGTTACATACTGAAGGTGCGAATTTGAAACAGGGCAGCAGAGCAGGCAGAGCTGCATAATCGTGTGCAGTATCTCTGTATTTATCAAAAATCGTGCCTCTGTTGCGGGGCAACCCTGGGCTGTAAATATTGCAAGAGAGTAGATAGGCTCGACGTGAACTAAGAATTTTTGCCCCATATTTTGCAGTCGTTGGCACGACTTTTAACGTCTTTGATTTTTAAATTGTAATGTTTACAAGCTTTTATAATTGTTTTCTCAGGTGACGTGGCGAATAGAACATTTGAATGTGAAGTGGGAAGGTCTCCGGCTGCTACTTAGTCCTGAGCAGCAGCATCGCGAGGGAGACAGTTCTGACACAGTTGGTAAGTAATCTCCAGGGAAAATATTTTCATTAGCCTAAAGCTTTGTGGGATACAAAAAATATTTATGAACTGGAGTTT
Organism: Fissipunctia ypsillon; assembly: GCA_947568875.1. NCBI lineage: Eukaryota > Metazoa > Arthropoda > Insecta > Lepidoptera > Noctuidae > Fissipunctia > Fissipunctia ypsillon. The sequence goes on along the minus strand of OX387666.1, from coordinate 12,093,631 downwards.
CGTGCTTCAATTTCTCCTAGTTCCAGCATAATCAGAGAATAGATATTATAGTATCGATGATGGCACAATGTAGTTTGTCAACTCGCGAACAGCGCCATCTATGAATACAGTATTATACTAACATCAATATTAATAGCTTTAGTGACCGCTAGATGGCGTTGTTACTGCGAAAGTTTAGTCGTAAACGAAATAGAGATGGCGTTTTATTATTTTGCGGTTTTCGTAATAATATTATATGTAATAATGATAATGACAACAACAACTATGATAATAACAATCCAACCATCATTCATTTCCCTCTTTTCGAAAAGCCATACTGATGTATATTCTTGTTCTACCAGACACCGCTCACGAATTAAGATGCCTCCGTCGTTGGCTGCACTGCATGGAGGGCCGACTGCCACCGCCGTCGTTAGCAGCTGCAAGAGGAGCTCCGTACCATGAGCTACTAAGAAAACTCAGTGAACATAAGGTAGGAATACTTTTAAGCGATGTTACGGTGTTTTACCGGAACCGGAGCCGGAAATTTTAAATTTAATTGATCGGAGTCGGAACCGGAACTGGAGTCGGAGTCGGAACCGGAGCCGGAGTCGGAACCGGAGCCGGAGTCGGCGGCGGATGTGGAAATAAGGTGTGTTCGTTAGTATGAAACTAACAGGTGTCGAGAACGCATTATCTCAACGACCCGACTTCGATTCGATCTTCGGTATAAGTCCCATTCAAAATTATCGGAGTCGAAGCCGGAGTCAGAGGTGTAAAATTAGTCGGAAGTTCCGACCTTTCGGAGTCGGTATCGAAGCTCCGTAACAATTCTGAAGCTATATTGTTTGATACCAATATTACCAATGTGATAAGTTGCCTGAAAAGTGGTGTAAAGCTTCTTGTAAAAGAGGTTCATTAATTGTGCGTATTGCTGAAGAGTGGAACTTCTTGCCTGATTTTCTTTCCTGATAGCTATAGTTACCATGTAGGCCATTATTTAAGATTTAAAACCTTACCTTACAAACTTGAATGCGCACTGTAGACTCATGTTTTTACCAATAAATTATCTTTTACCTACTCCCCTCCCAGGTTACCTAAACCTGAAGGTTTTTAAGTTTCGAGTGACTTGGTAATTACTAAAAACGTCTTAACTACCTACTGTAAACGTGAATAATTTTGATCATCAGGTGAGCTAATGGTTCAAAGCGAGCTTTTATCGATAACAAAGAAAAAGTCCGGAAAGTTTCCGATCTCGCAAAACCTCTAGAAACGTTTGCTGAACTGAGCAATGGACTGCTTTGAGGAATGTTTGTTGTGTCTGAAAATTTATGATTAATAATAATAAAGAACTGGATATGCAAATATCTGAATAGTTACTTACCACTGGACATAAACACGTTACTACAAGGATATTCATGCAGTACAAATATGATTTGTGTGGTGACAAACGCAATTGTCATTAAGTATGTTTCGTTTTGTATGCAACTATTTTAATAAATAGGTACTATACTAGTTACTCCATTCATTAGACAAATAACGGCAAAGTACCGACAGTTATTGTGTTCTTTTGTTGAAATGACTGCATTTTAGTGTTCTACAATACATTATTATTTAGCATAAGCATAGCATAATCAGCCTATAATCTTCCCACTCCTGGGACACAGGCCTCCTATCTGTAAGAGAGAGTGGAGTGAGTGGTTAGATAAGTATTCGTGCCAAGTTTCAAGTTTATTAACTCAAAAAATAAGATTTTTCATACAAAGAAAATCCCTTCTTTTAAAGTTCGAATTTCCAATAATCCTTCCTTAGTTACAACATAAAAGGCATCAACTAAGTACCAAAACTTCAAGTTTGTAGTCCTAGCGATTTAGGCTCTGCGTTGATGAATCTGTCATGACATGTAATTATTCTTTGTATAGATAGATGGGGTATAGGTACTGCGAATAGTTACCAACATTTGCACGCACAGGTAAACGCTAGAGCTATTTCTGAAGACTAACGCCCGAGAGTAATAATCAATCCTGATCCAATTTTTGCCATCTAAGATCGATATTTCAATCCATTTTTCGGGAAATGCTTGCCAATAACCTATCTGCAGATTGATTTTACTATCCTCGGAGTCAATCTGTCTATGGGAGGGCGGATCACAGATAAAAGATTGGCCTCTGTTCGGAAATGACAGTTTTTGCTTGCCAATAACCAATCTGTCCATTTTGACATTTGGTTTGATCGGTATAAACAATCGCAGGTTGCAATCCAAGAAATTTCGAGGATTGTAAGAATACTATCGTTGATACTAATTACGATTTAGAACAAGTTATGGCATTATCAGTATTTTCAAGTGATAGTGACGATAGTGATATGGAGGTCCTTGCTCTGTTATCCGACTGGGACACTGACAGCGACGCTGATGATAGACAACGTGCTCGTCCACGAAGCCACAACAATGAACAAACATGAAACAGTAACAAAAGTGCGTCACTGTCAAGACGTCAAATTTACGTTCCGTTCCTGATAAAATAGTTGCAAGTATTGTAAATATAATTTAACGATTGTAAATTTTACGGGGTTTTGGACACGTAATTATTTTGTTTTGACAGAAAAGGTATATTTTGGTGTAGTTTAGTGACTAGTTTATTTTCATAAAACATAGAACATAATGCATTGCATTATCAAAATTATATGTGAAACGGAACGGTCGGGAGGGAAAGGATCGCCTGCAATCTGCATCGAAAAAAAAAACGATTGCATAGTTTTGATATTGGCATCAGGATTGGAGACCGAACGCGCAGTATACAGCAATCTTAGATTGACTCTATCCTTGGATCAGAGATACATTATTAATCTCGGGCGTTAGCAAATAAGCAGTCAGTAAAAAAGGCGAAAAGAGGTATCTCGCGCCATTTCACTTTTTTTTTACCGACTTCAAACAAAGGAGATTCTGGATTCGACCAATACGTACATAATGTGTGTTGTATGTAACAATGTGTGTTTGTACATATAAATGGCGATTACATGCAGAAAATACGTTCGACGTTCCGATGATTTATAAAATGCTGAGTTTTTTTTTTAGCGTCGGTCATAAAACCTCTTAGCTTAAGGGAGAAGCGCTAAGGTAGCCCGCGAAATTCAAATTTTCTTACGATTTTTGCAATTTGCAGCTCAGTGTTTGGGTGTATGTTGATTAAAGTATGATTCCCGACCGTAACAAATATGTATTTACAGAATTATAATCATTAGAATCAGTAATACAATTCCTTAAGTTAGTTTAATCCTGTACCTAATATTAATATTTCATGAAATAGTCATTCAATAAAGTTACTTGGTCTCAGAGAGTTGTATTGATGACTTTAATTATTATAATTCTGTAAATACATATTTGTTACGGTCGCGAATCATATTTTAATCAACATACAACCTAATACTGAGCAGCAAATTGCAAAAAACGTAAGAAAATTTTAATTTCGCGGGCTAACCTGGCGCTTTCGCCTTAAACGAACCTGCATAAACATTTCTTAGTAAAACAATAAAATATTTCTTATTTACTTAATAAAATCAATATGAACAAATGGAGGATAATTTATTGTTTCAACAAACACGTGTAATATGATTAAAACACAGGTTATGCTGCATTTCAAATTGATTTACAAATATATCGTCGATACTCCGATACTTTATAATAATTTGTCACGGTTTTCCATACCTACCTACTTTGTAGATTTGCTCAATATTTTTATCAATGTTGTTTGATATATTTTCTTATTTTCGCTTTACTAGGTGTATTGCTATCCAGTACCTACCACTGAATACTTGAAATGATTATTACAATTTATCACTCGACATTTTGCAAAATTTGCAATCTATTTATGTATCATGTAGGTACTGTTTCCAAAATCACTAGTAACAGCTTACTAAACATTATTATTTTTTGTGCTCTAAAATTTACACGCATTTTGTCGAACTTTTGTGATGACTTCTACAAACAGACGACCCAGCTTTAAAACCCTTCCTCTCAAAAACTTTACAACTCAAATCCAAATTCAAAATATTTTATTTCACATAAACCTACATGGGCACTTATGAAACCTCAGAAGCTAGGTGCACGGTTCCAATTGATCGTTTCCTATGGAGAAGAACCGGTAAGAAACTCCACGGTTACTCTTTTAAAAATAATTGGCTTTTACAATGTTTTCAAATTACAGTGTTCTTAAGTATGGGAGGACAGTGTAGGCCTGTCAACAAGTAATTAACAAAATGGTCTATAAATCTACAGTCTATTAAGCTTACAATGTTCTCACATTCACAAAATATAAAAGGATCTATTTAAAAGACAAGACTATAGGTAGGTACTACATAAAACGTAAAACATTCTCACTTTTAGCAAACCAAAAACACATAAACACGCCATCTCCAATCACAATTGCGTAATAAAACATTTGAATACCCCTCACGAGCGATTTATTCTAGTTGTTACCTATCCATTGCTCAGTATCGCGGCGTCTTCGTGACATCTCGAACACGCTCTAATGACGATAATAAATCAGCCAGCGATGGAAAGATGCCCTTAATTAGGTTCGACGGTTCGTGAGCGAGAGTTCTCGAGTTCTTTGTGATTGTGTGTTCGTGTGCCCTATGGATTTATGGTGGTTGAGGGTGATAGATAAGTGTGACCAAGTGTGTGTGTGTGTGTTGTGGTATGTAGGAGTTTCTTTGATTGTGTGTAGTTCTATACTTCTATTTCTGGGTCTTTGTTTTGATGGAAGAAGAGGTTTAAAGAGTAGTTTAGGCCTTGGGAAGAATAAATTATCATTACCTTCATACTCCTGCTCTTATTCCAATTAATTTGGGGTCGGCGCACTAAGATTTTCGTCTTTCTTACATTTTTATCAGCCGTCATCTCAGTTTTCACCTCGTTCCTGGCCTATGTAGGATGAAATACATAATGGAAAAATTTTCAAAGCATAATTTTCTACCAACTGTTATGATCTATACAGGGTGAAATTAAATTGGCTAGCGAAACTCCGCAGACGTGATGGGTATCGAACTATCGATGTATAAACACGACAAAAAAAAAGATTTGATGTTTTTTTACGGTTAACGACCGCTGGTAGTGATGTTACTTGAAGTGTGAGTTAAGAAAATCTGTTTTCTTTTGTTTAGATATCGATACCTATCATGTTTGTGAAGTATACATAAAAAAAAAAAAAAATTTTTTACTGATATTTCAAGTGAATTCACTAACACTAACTTCAGGTATGCTGGAAGAGATTTCTTTAGAAATAAGCATCACCTTTGTACGTATTTTTCTGTTCCTTTCTTCTTGTCTGTATAAATGTGTGTACATAAACTGTTAAATAAATATCTGCGATTAATGACCCAAAAAAAAACTCATCAAATTAATTAATTTTTTTATCATGTTTAGATATCGATACCCATCACGCCTGCGGAGTTTCGCGAGTAAATTTAATTCTACCCTGTATACAACGTGTAATTTTAATCAGTGTTAACCTCTTGAGGGGTCATTGTACTCATCATTCATCAGGGGTCATTGCCTAACCCTTCGGGGAATACAGGCGTGATGTGATGTTGTTGTTGTTGTTGTACATACTCATCATTATGAACAACTTTTACTATGTGACCAAACCCGAAATCGCGAAAAAAATTCAGGTGTTCCCTACATTTTGACAAGTTATGCGAACATAAATGTAGGGAAATGCTGATTTTTTTCGCGATTTCAGGTTTGGTCCCATAGTAAAAGTTGTTCATAATGATGAGTACAATGAGCCCTTAAGACATAAACACTGATTAAAATTACACCTAGTATAGCATTAGGAAAGATTTTAGTAAAATTGTAACTGTTATGCTTAAAAATCTTGGTCACCACCGAAAACGTTACTACAGAAAAGAGAGCTCTGCATAACATCACGCCTTGTTTCCCCGAAGGGTTAGGCAGAGGTGTACCTATTATAGTACAGCCACATTTCGCCAGTTATGTTTAAGTCCCATGTAATAGGGGGCGAGCCTATTGCCATCTACCGGGCACAAATCCAGACTCCGGGCTGCTACTGAGAAATTCCAGATAGAAGAAAACCCAATAACACTTTGCCCGACCCGGGAATCGAACCCAGGACCTCAAGCTCAGCAGTAGCGCTTGCGACCACTAGACCAACGAGGCAGTCTTTTTTTTTTTTTTTTTTTTTTTTGTGGATGGGAAATCATCAAATGACTTCTCCCGCTCTGGGCGGAGCGGGAGGGCGTGTCAGACTTTTACTGACTAAAACCCACCCGTGTTCCTTCTGTTGCCTGTGCCGGGGCCACGGTAACTCTTTCGAACATCCCGCAAAACGAGGCAGTCTGAGAGAGCTCTGCATTTACGTATTTACGTATACCTACAAGTTTGGCTTTGTTCGAAATCAAAAGTTCGTGACACCTTTAAACATAAGATATCTCCTATTTTTCATACTTTCCGTTTTTCTAACTGCGCTCTCAAATACTCTGGTTCTTTTCAAGAAAACCAAGTGCATTAGCCAATTATGATGTTGCGGCATGAGATCATATAAAAGTCAGAATATTAACGTCAGGGCTTAGGTCACTATGGCGCATAAATTATGAATGGTTAACCCCTGCCCTGCAACCTTGAGCGATTGCAGTTCTAGGAGATAAGTTGAAGATAAACCCTTTGAATTTCTATCGGTATCTTGATAATACTCAATGGCTACATGAGCTTTTGATGATGGGAAGACTCATATTATTTATCATGTGACAAGAATTACTATTTAATTTCCGTTTGAGTTTATATGGAGGAGTGCTTTGATGCCTAACGACCGAACCCAATAACCTATTTTCAGTAAACGACAGATCGCTATTGATGGTTGACAGTATAATTCTATCTGTGCTTATGTCAGGCCGGTAAGATTCCATAATCTCTTATAGATTATTGGGACGTTAAAACCGTAGATGGATAGGTTTTTCTATATACAGTATGCCAAAATTGGTGATAGATAGGTTATTGGGTTCGGCCGTAAGTTTCCTTTTTTTTTTGAACATATACTATTCTATCGTGTCCAATGTAATAGGAGTTAAGCCTATGCCCATTAACCGGACTAAAATCCAAACTCCAGGCTTTTCCAGACAAATTCCTGATGGGTAAACTAAATTTCACTTTTTCTGACCTGGGAATCGTACTCAGGACTCCACGATCAACAGTGGCCTTTGGTTCCATTAGTTAGATCAATGAGGCAGATAAAATAAAAGTAGATGGGCAGCAGAGGCGAAGCGCGCTAACAACTCCATTCCTACCGGCTTCCCTTTGGAGGATCGAAAGAGTAACTTCACCGACCACCATTGAAAAATAGCACATTGCGTAATGTCTACGACTGCCAAATAATATATATTCCAACAACAACACAAATTGTTCTAAATAAGCCGGCGCCCGAACGTGATAATCGTATTTGTATGACTATACTGAACAATTTCTTCTTCGGCTTCCCTCCTACGAAAGGTCAAGCCTCGCCACTGATGGGTAGTTCCAACGTGCTTTCTTCGGAATTTCAACAGATAAACCAGTCGATTGTCACTCACAATGTCATCATAGACAGTTTAACACGACATCCACAACACGATTCCTTCACTCTTCGGAACCAACGATAGCAATTGACAAATTGTAAGATTGCCATGTGATAGCGATGGAAACCGCATGTAACGTTTAACTAAAGCGACGTAGGCGCAGGTCATCAGATCATCGCAGATCATGTCTCTACAGCTGTACAAATTACCTTTATCTGATTGGAAATAAGGTATGCTCACGATATAGGGATAGATCGTATCAGATTTAAATGAGATAGGAACAAATTTTCTTATTTTTAACAAAAAAGAAAAAGAAAGAAAGGGGTGGTTAAATTTAAGGGTGTGATACAGAACATCAAACTGAATAACTTTTTCCATGGGAAAATCGTAATTATATAGGGGAAATTATAAAACGAGCGACTAAAAAAAAAACTTAGCGACTGATGATGAGATACTGTTTTAATAACTTGAGCGGTATGAATTTGAGTAAGCGACACATTAACTAAACTAACAACAAATATTGATTAACAATAAAATCCAGAACGAGCTTACTAAAAGTGGGTTATTGAAATCCTAGTTAAACGATTAAATTAGTATGTGAGCGACTAAAATAATAAGTGAGCGACTAGAAATAAAAATGAGGTTTTAAATAAGGAATTTACGCTAGCAAATATTTTCATCATTGTCTAATTATCTAGTCGCAGGTAGATTCATCATTTGAACTGGGTGAAATAGGTTAGGTTAGGTTAGAACTGTGTCCTACCGCGCGTGAGCCGAGTGAGCGAAGCGAGCGGTGCCGCGGCAGCGGCCGGCGAACGCTACGACCAAGTTGCTCGCAGATTTTATTTCACCATTTTTTAATTATTCGGGTTTTCGCAATATCCGGATTATCAAATTACCTTGTGACATACATAATACATAAATATCGGTATTTAGGACATTCGATACTGTGTACATTTATATTTAGGACATTCGAAACACTTCATTTAAGATAAAATGCCGCTCAGTATAAATAAATCATTGGCCAAATCTGGAAAAAAATGCAGGACAAAACATTGACACTCAAACAAATATTAGGTCACTCAAATATTATGAAGCTTCTCATTTTGTATTTTAAGTAACTCAAATTAAAGTTTGTAAGTCGCTGTTCTATTGATTTCTCGTCACTCGCAGTCAGTCGCTCACTTATTATTTCTATAACCCAAAATAATTATTTTTGTCACTTAAAATTTTAATTTACAGTCACTCGTTTAAATACTACCCATTATATAGTAGGTATTGAAGCTTTGTACGCGACAGCTGATAATTTTTTCTCAATAATTACGATGCTGTTTCCATTGAGAAAGTTGCTCAGTTTGATGCTCTGTACACACACCTTTAAATTTAACCACTCCTTCCTGATACACCCTGTATTAAAACAAGTTTTGAATACTTTTTTTTTGTTTAAAATAAGAAAATTTGTTGCTGTATATAATCAGAGGTCTTTAGTGTTGAGCTAAGGATGTATGAATTATAAAATTATGATCATCCCAATACTAGACGTCTCAAGCCTTTCTTTTGAAATATGTAGTATTGAAAGCAAAACAATTCACCTTATCCACCCAGTAATTCGTGGTCAGGTGTCTAGAAAATTGATAAATCTTTGTAATGATAGTAAAATCACGCATTACGCTAAACGAGAGCGGCGCAAGCAGAGGTCATCGGATCATCAGCGATCACGTATCTATAGCAGTACAAATTGGTCTTATCTGATTAACGTAGAGGTGTGTTCAGAATAGTGAGGATGTAGCGGTTTCATATATTATGCCTTGTTCTAATAATGATGGGAAAAGGTCTTGTTTGTTGATTCTTTGACAGGTAATACAGGGCGTCCCACGGATATGCCACATGGAGGGAAAGTTCCTTGATATTGTAGATGGAACATTTTACTGAAAGAAGACATTATTTGAATTTAAAAAACAATTTAAACTGCATTCATAGATATTTATTATATATTTAAATAATTACATGGTTGAACCGGGAATCGAACCCGTTACATGAGAAAAATAATCACCCTGTAGCTTTATCATACCGATCGAAAGGCTTCATCGTAAGGATTACTTTTTTGCTGAATAACATAGTATCACAAATAAAAGGAAGGCCATGAATTTTAACATTTGATGTGAAATTTTGTTCAGAAAAATGAAAAGCTGACATTGCCGTAAGGACATACAACTGATTTGTTGCATACAACCAGGTACCTCCTAATTACGTATCTCTTTATCATTTTATCATGCACTTAAATTATAATAGGGAAATGATGCGTACTTCTCAAGCGGGTACATTTATTAGTAATAGGTACTTATGATAATGTCACTTGTATGTCCTTACGGCAATGTCAGCTCTGGATGTCAGCAGAATCTGAATGGATTTGCTTCCTGAGATTTGGTTAGTTTAGAATTGAACTAAACTTTATGCCTGATTCCCATAATGCGCAAGCGGTGCGCGTCCTTGGTGCGCAGGGTGCGGGCCTGGGTTTGGACTGCCCTTATATTAGGAAGTGCTGCAGTAGGCATATAGCCAGAGCATGTTAGCAACTAATTTAGATTATTGCTGAGTTTTTATTAATTGATGTTATTCTATTTTATCCAAAATGTGCCCTTATTTGTATTTGTATTATACAGGGTGTTTGGAAGGTGGGTGCAAAGCCTTAAAGGGGAGTTAATACAGACCATCTAGAACATTTTGAGCCATATTTGTCCTAACCAAAGTCTGATATTTATTTTTTTAGAGAACTTTTACGATTTTGGTACCAAAATCCCAAAATTTTCCAATTAAGGCCTAATAACGCAAAGATTGAGTGAAAATTTCTATTTTTTTTAATTTACTTTATTGGCCTAATGTGTGTTTAATGGTATGAAATCATTTCGAAGCACCGTATTTACTAAAAAAATAACTTTCAGACTATTTAAAATAAAAAGAAAAAAAAATTAAAGAAAAAAAATGGATTTTAATTGACATTTAAAAAATAAATAAAATAGCTACTGGTGTTCAAATAATTTTAAAAACATGCTGAGTTATTGCTCTTTTTTTTAAGGTATCATTTACTTAGATAGCTTTACAATTTTTGAAGTTAGGGTGCCTGAACCAGTTAAAGTCGATTTTAAGGAGTAAAAAAAAAAGACAGTTTTTGATTTGATTTTTTAATTTTGATGTTCAAAATGGCTTCCGCCACAGCGTATACATTTACGACAGCGATTTCTAACTTCTGTCGTGGTGAATTTAAGCTGCATTTCTTCTTTCATTGTTCTGAAAGCTGCTTCTATTCTTTGAATTAGTTCTTCTCTTGTTGAAATCTCAGTTGTGTATACGAGCTCCTTTGCCCGTCCCCAGACAAAAAAATCTAACGGCGTCAGGTCGGGCGATCGCGCGGGCCAAGGAATGGGCCCATCTCTACCTATCCAGCTGCCTGGAAAACAGTTATCAAGATGTTCTCTGACAATCAATGTCCAATGAGATGGACATCCATCTTGTTGGAAAATTATTGGCCTGTCCGTATTTAAAATGGGTACTTCCGCATCATCCAGGAGTGTTGGGAGATCGTTTTGTAGAAAATTCAGATAATTTTCACCGTTTAAATTATCTGGTAAAATGTGGGGCCCAATCAACGTCCGTCCAATTACTCCAGCCCATACATTAACGGAGAATTTTGCTTGGAAAGACACCTGAAACAAAAATTAATTCTAATTAAAGTGTTCTTTGAAGATGTGTTGAACATCTGGACTTAAATTAATAAACATTAATTTGTATACCTGTTTTTTCCAATGCGGATTGTTGTCCTTGTCAGCCCATTCATGTAAATTATGGAAATTCGTGATTCCTTCTCTAGAAAATTTGGACTCATCAGTCCAGAGGATAGATTTTAGAAACCATCTGTCGTCAATGTCGCTATTGAGCATAAATCGGCAGAACTGCATCCTTCTCCCAGGATCGGTTTCTACCAAGCCTTGCACGCCTCTACCGTGAAACGGATATTTATGTTCCCGATGCATGGTACTCCACACTTTCCATATTGAAAGGTTTAAGTTTCTCGCCACAGTTCTGACGCTGGTTGTAGGATCCGCTTCAAAGGCTGCAAGTATTTGTTCTTCAACGTCGGGGTCATGTCTTCCTGGATTCACTCCGGGTGCTGCATGATGGATGCCAGATTCCGAAAGTCTGCGATACGTGTTGTAAAAAACTCGAACATTAGGTAGCCTGAAATGAAATTGTTTATTAGTAACGTCAGTTACAAATCAACATGGCAATTGAAGTAATAATGTTAGTATTAGAAGTTACTTTACCTGCGGTTCGGGTAACGTTCTTGGTACAAACGTCGTGCCAAAGCTCCGTTACCATCAGCTCTGCCATACATAAAAACGATATCCGCTTGTTCCTGAGATGTAAATGCAGCCATGGCAATCGTACATACACTCAATTAAAATGTCAATTAGTTCAATAGTCCGAAATAACACGTGCAGGAGCGTAAAGCTACAACTGAACACGGTAAATCACAAACGCAATACAAGTAATTCCAAAATTAATAATCAACACGCGCAGGAGCATTAAGCTACGACTGAGTACGGTGAATCAAACGTCTACTCGCAACGCGCAAGGGCAGAGCAGTGAAAGAAGAGAGAGAAAAGATGACATCACCGAAGCGACGGGTCGGGTCCATCTCAGGTACTAACGAATTTATAAACTCAAAAAGCATCTTTACATCCTCGGCAATAAGACCTAAAGTTGTCTTTATCATAACAAAAGAATCAAGAGCCCTTTGTTATCGTACGCCGCCCGGTCCGCCGGCCACCACGGCAGCCTTTGTTTCGTTTTGTAAGGCCGACTTTTTTTAAGTGCGTCTAAAAAATAACCACTTTAGACTAGTTTAAAGTTATTTGAGGAAAAATCAGGTTGATTTTAATTTTATTGAAATTTGAAATTTCTTACCCTTAATTGGTCCAGGCACCCTAACTTCAAAAATTGTAAAGCTATCTAAGTAAATGATACCTTAAAAAAAAGAGCAATAACTCAGCATGTTTTTAAAATTATTTGAACACCAGTAGCTATTTTATTTATTTTTTAAATGTCAATTAAAATCCATTTTTTTTCTTTAATTTTTTTTTCTTTTTATTTTAAATAGTCTGAAAGTTATTTTTTTAGTAAATACGGTGCTTCGAAATGATTTCATACCATTAAACACACATTAGGCCAATAAAGTAAATTAAAAAAAATAGAAATTTTCACTCAATCTTTGCGTTATTAGGCCTTAATTGGAAAATTTTGGGATTTTGGTACCAAAATCGTAAAAGTTCTCTAAAAAAATAAATATCAGACTTTGGTTAGGACAAATATGGCTCAAAATGTTCTAGATGGTCTGTATTAACTCCCCTTTAAGGCTTTGCACCCACCTTCCAAACACCCTGTATATTATTAATTTAATTTCAGGTTAATTTTTTATGTGACATTGACTTTCATTTGATTTCCTTGACATTGTAGTTCTGATTTGTTGACATTGTTTTTATTATTATTTTATTTTTATTATTATTTTTACATTTTCATGTTAAATTGAGATTTGTATGTATCTTGTTGTTGTCGTAAAGGTGTAATTTTTAATATGGGAGAACCTGAAATAAATGGATTTTATTGTTATTTATTTATTTATAAACAAGTAAATTTTATCCACTGGCCTTGACACAAAATTACTAACAAGTTAAAAGGTGTAATCATAGATACATAATTAGTATATGAGTTGGTTACCAGTTACCGACGACAGTTGGTTAGTACCATAATTGGAATCGGACATCAGAATTGTAACGTGGTAAGAGTCCTTTAATACCTATAAATATTTATTGAGGTATAGAAAATTAGAAACAATGTTTCGCTTTAATTAAAACCGCTGTTTACGACTATTACATCGCTTACATTGTGAAACTATGTAACAACATTAGCTATTAATATTTAGCTTTTTGCTGCCTCATTTATAGTAGTTGCAAATAGCCCAGTAACTACAATAAAGTAGCAAAGGTCTTAAACTAGTATGAGGTACACGATAGGCAACGGTTAATGTTGATTATATTAACTTTATGGGAACTTCATCGTCTGCATCTATTAAACGTATCTCGCAGGCGCGGATACAGCGGGGGGCAACGGGTGCTGTTGCCCCGCCCCCTGCGCCTAGACTAATCTTTATTTTCTCCACCACATAACTGTAAATTAGACATAAACATAGTTTTACAACCTATGTTTGCTTTGTACAGTCACGAGCATTAATATGTATACCTACACTTAACAAAATTCAAAAGCAATTTTCTCGTAGAATGACAAATACCGTGTTCGTAACAAAATAAAAATAAAATTAACAGAATAGGAGAAAATCACTTTTAAAAGTTGCTAAGTGTATACATATTAGTGCTTGTGACTGTACATAGTATATTACTAAGATATATGCAGATAAATCGTAGTCATCCTCGAAAAGGGGACACATTTTAGAGTTTACGGAAAATCTGCTTGGCCCTCCGTCCAGAGAGAAACATTTGCCCCCCCTTGAGCGAAAACCTAGACCGCGCCTGTATATCGGCGGCAAATTCTGTTCGGTGTCTTCTAGCTCTAGAGACATCAACAAACAGCAAATAATTCTATTTCAAAAATTGTGCATTGTAACTGGCTTTTAATATCGAAGTTAACATGTAGCCATTTTTATTTTTACGAAGATCGAAGAAAAGCACACACAGTATATTCCTAAGTTATAGATACATATGTGAGCGTCCAAGCAAAAAGGGTCCAGTTCTCAGCATTTAGTTTCCGAGATATACGCAGTTTTGTAAAGTTGGGTGAAAAAATTGCATTTCTCCTTTCCCTAATTATTATTATGTATTTAGAAACATCAGAAAATGTACTAAGTACCAAAAATCAAACTTTGATAATGTTTTTTCTCAAATCAAGTTTTTTTTAGAGTTTCAACTTTAAATGTCTGATTAAAAAAATGTGCCAGTTTTTGAATATTTTTTTTAATCAATTGACTGTTCTTGATACCAAATCTGGTCTTAACTCAATACCCCATTACTGGACCCTTTTTGCTTGGACGCCCGCAAATGTAGAAGTTGGCACATTGTTTTGTTTACGGAAAATAGGTGCCGAAGGTTTTTTTTAAAGGGCTTTCACGGCTTGGGAAATCATCCCCCTTCCCCCAAGAGAAACATTGGCCCCCTTAAGCGTGAAAACCTAGATACGCACCTGTATCTCGGCGGCAAATGGTTTTGGGTGACTCTATTGTAAAAAATTGTGTATTGAAATTCACCATACAATTGAGCCTAGCGTAAGTATATTAAATCTATTTAATATCAAAATTGATTGTTAAAGCACATGAAATATTAGCTAGTTTTTATTAAGTCTTTAACAAGTAAAACCTACAAACAATTTGTCAGAAACACACAACAGTTAATAATTAAATATGTAAATAATATACACCATAACGTAATAGAACATTATTACTCGTATAATCTTCCCATAACAAAGCCCTCTAACCATACGGTCTCGTACAAACCGTTTGTCTTGATTGACTAATGTGCAGTCAGTTTCGCGCAACTTTCCACCAGAGGTCGCTGTCACAATTAACCTCTGCTAGTCAATTTGTGACATGACCATCTATTATTTGGAGCCATCGATCTGAGTTAATAGTCCGTTTGCGGCTCTGTGAGCTATCGGTTTTGTAAGGAAAACAAGTTGAGAGTAATGTGGCTAGACAAACGGGTTTAGACCTTCTCCTGGATAGAAAATAATTTGTTTATTTCATCATTTCTTGAGTGTTTTTTAAGAATCGAAACTGATTTTTAGACATAAAAATAATATTATTGAAACTAGGCTAAGCACTTTAAAAGGCTCCTGCAAACAGGCGCGACACGCGACGCGAATCGCGCGCGACACTCGGTGCTTTTGTGTCGCGTCATGTGTCGCGCTTGTTTACAGGAGCCTTAAGGGACGGGCAGACTTAAAACATAAAATGCTATATTCTTATTTACTTCTTTTGTCTAAAGTCTAAACGAGCCCTCTCTTTACAAAGTTACACGTGTGTTTATCTCCTAAAATGTTTGTACTTTTATGTAATCTGTGGTTAAACTAAAAGTCACAGTGTGGTAATATTGTCTACATTTATGTCTTCACCTAATTTTTTGTGAATGAAAACTTCATCAAAGAAACAAAAATAAATCGGTGTAGCAACGTTTAAGTTTGATGACTTCCATAAAAGACGAATGTTTTGGTAAAAGTTTATTTACATAATTTTAACTGCCACCATATTTGGTTTGTGATGAGTCTATAAGACATGGGTTTATTACGCTCTAAATAAAGGCCTTACTCCACTGCCTGCTCTGCAACAACTGGAATCGACAAACAAACTAAATGCCTACGTTAGTGACAGTCCCGTTCATAGAACGAGGGAGCGAGACAACACGAGACTCATTAGAAATGCCGCATTATTCAGTCCTTTTCGCACGTTTCATGACCGCGAATCTTGACGTTTAAAAGAACCGATTAGGCGTGAAATAAAACTTGGCGTTTTCAATAACACGTGAAGTTTGTCCTTCTAGTCTTTTTGCGACATTGAATGACGCAATATCAGTCGATTCCAATATTATCTAGATTCGAAGTATTTTACTTGTCATTTACCTACTGCTGCTTGATTTCCGCCATCTTTTGTTTGATTCAATGTGCAAGATTTTGTTTTTTGTCAGCGATGTGTCTTTTAGATTGCGATGGAGTATTGACCTATCTTCCTAAAAAATCTAAAAAAATAGTGAATTGAGCCGGGCTTGCAGTGAGCGACCAGTGGCGGCCCAGTGGTAACGGCCCCGACTTACGAGTTTGTTGGTCGTGGGTTCGAACCCAGGCAACCGCTTTACTTAGTTTATATAATTTCATCACCACCGCTCTTAAAACGGCGAAGGAAAACATCGTGAGGAAACCGGCATATCAAGAACCAAAAATTCGAAGACGTGACATCTACCAACCCGCACTGGACTCGCGTGGTGGATTACAGCCCATTCCCTATCCCAGAGAGAAGGCCTGTGTCCCAGCAGTGGGTCATTATAAGCTGATTATGCAAGTCGGGCTTTTAAAAATTAATTTAAAATGTAGACATGAAATGTAGACATCTATTTTTACGAAGATCGACCAAATGCCTCCTATCCGACGCAATTCAATAAACAATAGATACTATACTTTACTGTGCACTATACTGTACTGTGCACTATACTGCTACTTTTTACCTGACTGCAGCGAAGCCAATATAGGAGAAGTGGGGGTATCAACGTGAAGGTTTTAAAAGGTACAAAAATATATACTTACAAATTATATTCTATACAACGTGTATCTTGATGTACGACATTAAATGAAAACGAGCACAGTACTAATCCATCGAAACATTTTAAATCACGAAGATTAGTAGTTAATGGAAAATGAAAAATTGCAGTTTTCAAACAAAATAAATAGCAAAATCAACTGCATAAAAGTAAACACGCTTTTATCTACGAAAAGTCACTGACCAACGGTGTGGTGCGGGGTGCGGGGCGCGGCGGCGGCCATGTTTACCTATTATTACGTACTCAGATCTACATCGTGTTGAAAAATAAGAAAATGAAAAATAATTTCCTGTGGCTAAAGTATTCATTGGATTTGATTGATTTTTTGTATACGGGTAAAGAACATGATTTTCTTTACGTGGTTTAAAGGAATGTCAAACGTCCTGCTCCACCTTGTATATTTAAACATATATTATTACTCCTTTAAAAGATATTTCAGCGACCCTTACCTATAACGTTACTTAATGAAGTGAGTGAAAAACAATCCTAACTAAAAAGTGTAAAATAAAAAAAGGAAAATTAAAAAAAAAGCAAAAAACCCGACTGCGTAAAAATTAACTTTAAAAAAAATGGGTTGGGTGTTTTGATTTTTTAAATTTTCTACTGCAATTTCCGCCTTCTTTTGTTTGATTTCAGTACGCACGATTTTATTGTCGGCAGTAGGTTCATTTTGTCAGCGATATGTTGCTAAGCGATGTGTCCTTTAGGTTGCGATGGAGTGTTAGCCTGTCGAAACGGTATTTTATAAGCATCCGTTTTTAGTCCACCAATTAAAAATATTGACCGAAAACGTTATTTATTATACAGAGAGTCTTGACAAGATCATTGAAGATCATTGCAGCTTACTGCTAAGTTTAATCGATGGTTCCAACGGGAAATTTCAGTTTCATTCGCCCCACTTCAATCTTGGTGGTCTGAACTAAAAAGTGAATGAACCAGTGAATGAAGATTGAACTAGATGTAATGATTAAATTGACCCGTGCTTTATGATGATGTTCATCCGCAATTGAAGAGTTTGCAAATGTGGGCTAAGCAACCGTAATATAAGCAAAGGAAGAAATGACTTAAGGCCAGAGAAATAACTACTGATTTACTGTAATTAAATAAAATTATTGTGTGTAATCTACGCAGCTGTTCTAAACTATATTATGTAGTGGATAGGTCAGTGGAAAACTAATCTTAGTTAATTTGCGTCTAAAATTATAACAGTATAAATATGTAGTAGACAGTGGCGTAGCTACAATTATCATTAGAGGGAAGCCGAAGAAAAATGTTTAAAAACCTACAGTTTTTAATCTTATGAGTATTAAACTGGTATCAAATATAATTATGTAATGTGATATGATGTGATACACAGTTACACACACAGGTGTACCATATACTTGGCAATAGTAAATATTAAGAAAAGTGATTGTTCCGAAGGAAAGCCGATTGGAATCGGGTTGTATGAAGGCTTCGCCACTGATAGTAGATATACAATGATTAGGGTCTAAGGTAAACTAATGGGCAAGTACTACGCGACGATTATAACAAATGATGAGTATTCAGTTTGTGTGTACTATATTTACCTAAGAACTAAAACTTTGCAGATTACACTGCAGTGCAGAGGAAATGACCAACGGTAAAATGCGTGAATTATTTCCTTTTGTTAACGAGCGTACACATAATACCAAGTTAAGTGTACAGTAGATTGTTTTTACAGAAATAGCTTTGAGACGTGCTTTGTGGGCAAACGATTAATCATTAAATGGCCTGTTTTACACAAAGAGGTAAAGGGAGAAGGCGTTGCGTGCCCTCATTAACTTGACGTTCATAGGAAAGTTAACAATAATCTTAGTTTTATCAGGAACAGAATGTTTATGTTCCGGTTACTCAGTAAGTAATCTATAAAACTAGAAGGAGTTGTACCGGTAATCTCTTATTTTATTATAAGCCATTTCATAAAAGCAAGTTCAAATAAATGAGTGCCATTTAAATATTCTGACAAGAAACGGACGCCATTTGAAATATGGCCGTCGATATAGCAAGACTGTTTTAGTTAAAGGCTCTCACAGACAGGCGTGACACGACAGCGCGACGCGACTCTAGGAGAACAAATTCTATTAAAACTTCATGGAAATTGATCTACCAGAATCACGTCGCGCCTGTCGGCGGGAGCCTTAACGAGCAGACCGTAAAGTATCGTATCCTTAACTACTGTTCATATTATTGCGCATAAAATGAAGGAAAATGGCAATTTCCAGCGTCGTAGAAAGGAAAGCTAATCTGCATTGTTAAGGAGATAATGGTTAAATAGATATCTGGCTGTACCTAGTCTGTAAGCTTAAGTGAAGTGGGTGTATAGAAACTAATCCTGCAGATATTCCGTGGTTTAGCAAACCCATTTTTGTCAGTGGCCGGTGCGTATTTGCAGCTCAATAATTGTAATGATCCTCCTTTGTCCTGCTGCCCCACTAACCTTTGTTTTGTTCATTCGTTTTCCCTGGCGTTAATTATTTTCTTTAATCATGAATGTTGCATCAATCGTACAAAATCCAGATTACTCAACTTACGATTACGTCACAATATTAAGATAAATAGTCTCAGTAAATCAAGACTTGGACTAATTTCGCATTATTAGCACGATATAGGAAAGCAATAACACTTAATCTGGCAGGCGGTGTAAGTGTAGGAAAACGGTACCATTTTGTTTGGCCGGCAGTGCAAGTGATTAATGAATTTATCGCGGCGCAAGATCGGCCGACGTCGGGCGGCTTCGGACGGCATCGGTAGCGACTTTCGCTCCCGCGGGCGTATCGGACTCGCGGTTTGTTTAATACATATTACGATGTGCGTGCGCATATGATTAATGTGAGAGAGTTTCAGATTAAATTGGTGTAATTTTTTCTATTGAAATTGTAATAATATAACATGTCCGGATATTAGGTGGATCAGGTTGTAAAAATTAAAAGTGGAGTCATTAATCAGTGTAGTTACTGACATAACATGCAGGTTATAGATATACATATTCTACATATGCCTATACCATTATATGTAGGTACTCTTACATATCAGGAAACTCTTTCCTAATAATATACATATAACTCCTTTCATGAAGTAAAGAGGTATACAAGGTGTAAGGGACAGCCCTCCGCAAACTAACAGGGTGCATTCATTCCTTATTTTGAACCATATTCCACCGGAAATATTCTTAGAAAAATTTTCATTTTTTATCGTATTTTCAGTTACTATTCCTTTATTTCAATATAAATTTACATTATCTGTACACAGCACTCCATTTATGTAAATAAAACAGCTAAAATCAAAAAATCAGCAATGGATGTTGAAATACTCGGCGGCTGAAGGCTTGCTGCGCTGTCGTTCGTTACGCGCGTTTTGCCACGGTAACGATACATTGCATGTGAGGTAATAAAACAAATCAGGTTTATTGGATTCCCATAACGTTCCTGAAATAATTTCTTGTACCGGTCATCTTAATATGATATACTGAATTCACCCCATTAGTTTGCGGAGGGCTGTCTCTTACACCCTGTATAAATTCCAAAATTGTCGACCCAGTAAATCCATCAAAAGTAAAAATGCGTGTTGTGTGAATTAGCAAAATTTTAAAACGCCTGCGTTTTTAAAATTCGGTAAATCCGCAATTATTTACATTTATCTTAATGGGTGAATCTCAGCTCGATTTGATCCTATCACGCATCGTATACTCGTATATCAATTTACAAATGAGTATTAATTGAACCGTCACGCATCGTTCCATCTATTTTGAGATCTGTCGCCTGTCGGCATGATCTTGTTTCATGTCATCACGCGTAAGAGATCGTCATCTCCTTTGATTGGCCAGAGAAAGTGTCTTCTAAAATCTGAAATGGATGGATGGACAAAATATCTTATGTGTGTTAGAAGTTTTCTAACATAACAAACAGTATCTAAAATACTAAATGAACGATTAATATGCATTTAACATAGCTAATCAAAACACTAATTATTCTTAACATTTTCATCTAATTCGCGTTAAAACGTTTCGTTACAGCATCAACAAAGCCCCTTACATCTGAAACAAAAATAAAAATAGTTTGAGTTTGAACAAATCAATGTCATGGGAAGCTAAAATATTGTTTCTGAGCAAATTTGTTATGTCTACACGTAACAAAGGAATAATTTCACAACTTGTGACTTGCAATAAGGCACGTTCTTACAAGTCCGGGAATCTACTGAAACAATTACGCAATAAAATCTAAAATATTCCTTCCCTATCCATTGCTCGCTTCTTCAACTCCCCATTCAAAGATATACTTACCAACAAGCAATGGATACCAAAATTTTATCGAAAGCTTTACTCACAGTAGTTTCATAGTACGTAGGACCTCCAGATGTGAGCTTGCGCGGGCGCAATATTTCTCCCGCGGCGTCAACGCGATAGTATCGCGCCATCGCGCCCTGTGGTGGCCGGAGATACTACGTGCAAAGTAGCATTCAGTAATAATGCCCGCGGATAAGATTTACTATAGAGTATAGTCTAAAGGACGAATAAAGTGGGACAGATCGCCGGCATTTGATTTAGTGGGGATCACGAATTTGAACTGTTAGAGAATATATTATGTTTTATAGAGATTTATTGGTTTTTGGCGTAAGATGGTGGAGATGTTTAGTTAGTATACTGCGGTAACTTGGCTTTTTAACTTTAACACGTAAGCGCGAACAACTAGCAATGAATCAAACGCTTGATCGGGGACAAACAAGCGAACAAAAGGCAGTTAGGTCACAAACAAATCACGCAATATTGTACATAAAATCTTTGACCAAATCATCGATCATAAGACGATCGACAGTTGTTACGATGCTGTGCCAGGTCACCACACCACAGACGGAAATAAGAAAAGTATCCATTCTATGACTTAAGATCCCACGAATCACACATATCGTTGGATTTTATGAGCATTTTTGTCTCGACAATTCAATTCCATATTAAAATCTTTGACTTCACAAATCCATGATTGATAACTAACCTTTGGTGGTGTGGGCAATGAATTGATATAGCATCTATTAACAGTAAAACTCTAAATAAGGCTTATACTTTGTTGTGCGAGACATTAAAACTGATCAAATGCACAAAGGTTACAAAAGAGTATAGCGTTTTCCTGCCAACTTCATAGTAAATCAAGAAAACATAGACAATACGGATAGATGGCCATTTGCAGTCTTATGAACATCGAAGCAGCGACATATTGCTACGAAAGTCTACGAAATATTCTATTTAAGATGAAATAGACTTAAAAACAGTATATCACTCATAGAAAAGGAAGTCTACATCCTAGATGATATAGCAAAAACATCGGAGATAATACCATCAGTATGTTACATATTTCTCGCACGTTTTTATCGATACTATCACAAGAACACAAGGGTAATAAAACTTCCGTGTCGGCACCGGTAGTATTTTACTTGCGTGCTAATCTTCTCGGGGATTTAGAAAGCACTGCGAAAGTGGTTGTGGTACGCAGTACTGATAACATATTGTGGCAAAAATCCCCACAATAACCCGCTTACAGCCCCCGGCTATAGCCTTAATATTGTGCAGAAATATGACGAAACATTAGCTGGCTGTAATGAGGCTCAGTCGATCGCAACATGGAGTTTCAAACCATGATTATAGATTTAGGAGCATGATAGGGACTTATGGTTTACAAATAGTATCGTGCAAAACCATTCGGCTTGAATTTTGTTAAAGTCGAGAAAGACTGGCAATGAAATAGCAACTACAAAATGAATTCGTTTTGAAAAAGAGTGAATGAAATAATAACATGATTTTAGCTTGATTGTAAAGTATACATAAACATCAATATAAAAATGCCGGCAATAAACTATTCATACCGCTATAATATTCTTAGATAGATGTAAGCTGGGTGTGGTGCTTCTTCATCCATTGCATGTAAGGTGGAAGGGTCAGGCATTTCATATGAACCGGCCACACGTTAAGACCACGTTCACTTCAAATACTAGAAAATTATCGCTTCCAATTTCTACTTTCACGGTAATTCAATGTTTTTGATGCATAAACTTCGTCTCACGTTGCAATTACTCCTAAGACGTTAATTTTACTTCCATTTTCCGAAGACTTGTCCTAAACAAGGGTTTTTATGTAAACACGTTCAGACATATTGAATTTCTGTTTTAAATTAAATATTTAATAGTTTGTGCTCAAATATATCTTCGTAAAATACGTCTAGTATTCAGCTGGAGTTAAACGGCTGGGTTTTCCTAACAGCTATTGATTTTCTTGAAGTATTTCTCCCTTTCTTAACTTTATTATCTTGTTGTGTGACCAACCTTTAACTATAAATAACACTTAGGTCATAGGCGCTGTTAGTTTCAGTTAGCTTTATCGGCTTTCCGGAGAATGGTGAAAATGCTCATT
This sequence comes from Fissipunctia ypsillon, assembly GCA_947568875.1. Lineage (NCBI taxonomy): Eukaryota > Metazoa > Arthropoda > Insecta > Lepidoptera > Noctuidae > Fissipunctia > Fissipunctia ypsillon. Next base: position 12,070,291 of record OX387666.1, on the reverse strand, counting down.
AACCAAACGAACGTCGTAGTAAATATATTCATACGTTGATTAACTCTTAATCCGGCGTTTTGCTTTGTTCATCCGCCATGTTATTCAAACACAGCTGTTAACTGAGATGTCTGTGCTTGTCATTTTGACTTTAACTAGGTCTTATCTCAAATCTGTGAAAGTTCCTACTTCTTGCGCCACTACGTATTTTCTCAACATTAAAATCTTAGGCGTTAGTTAATTTCTTACCTTCCATTAAAACTTTGCTTTTCGAACATCGTTTGGCACTTGAAATTCAATCTTATTCCTTAATGGTATATTGAGCTGCTTTGTTGTAATCACCTGCGTTACCAGCAAACGCAGTTTTGTAAATATACCGAGCAATTTCTATATTATGAACATGAACGTATTCTGTGTTATCTTTGTAAACTGTCGGCAACTCGTTTCAAGGTTTAGTTTCATTAATTAATTAAACTTTCACGCCGTTTACGCCTTGCTCTACGTTTATAATAATTTATTGTGTTTGTTCTATTTGATTATGTTCGTTCCCTTCTCTTTCAACGCACTTGATGATTTCATTGGCTCGAAAGTTAAATACTATTGTAGCTCCACTATCGATTATATTATCTTTATTTTCTACTTTTCACTTGGTTTGTATATCAGAATAGCATTTTCCACTGAATACAACTCGTATTTTACTGAAAGGGAAATCGATACACTTCGTATCGTATTGCATATCAATTATGCGTGCCTTGAATTATTCAGCAGACTACGAAGCACATGTACTAGTGCATAGAAGGCAAACAATTATTTAATTTGTCAAAATGGTGCCTAGTATTTTCATCCTAGTGAGAAAGGTACATGTTGTAATCGAATAAATTACCAAGAGCTTCGGTCTTATCTTGTATATCGCATATTAAACGGGTATTAGTGCACTTTGCGCTCCTAAATAGCTTTTAAAGCATATGAATTAAATTCTCTAATGAGCCTTTAAATAAATTGTTTCGAGACGATTCTCGATTAGATCTATCTGATCGCGTTCGTTTAGCGGGAATGTTTGTATGGATACTATCGAATGTCATAGCCAGTACTTATGAAATTATTAATGGTATTAAACTTAGCAGCCAACATAGTGATTTAGCGATCTTGATTTAGTTTATTTGCAGTGATCTAACGATTATCCTGGAAAGTGCAATGAAACTAACTAGAAGGCGTTTCAGTAGAATATTTAAATTGAATTTACGTTTGAGTAAACGATAGTCAAGTCTCATATACTAGACTAATCAAATTGTCGGTGCGAATCGCCTGCCGGATAAATTATAACAAGTCTATTTCCTCTTGCGTCACTGTGAGCTTTAACACTAATTTTCAATTGAATGAAAGGACGGAACACTTAAATGAATTATCAGTACTCTATATAGCCTTTCTTCGTTACATTGTTTTCAATACAGATTCCTCCTTTCCCCGCATAATTTATATCAGTTTCCATTAATGTTTGTTCTGCCATATTATCACTTGGGGCTATAAATTTTCCAGCACTATTCAGCACTCCATGGTTTGCTTTCGAGTTATCTTGATCAGTATTAGTGACTCCATAATTCAAAGCCGCGTTGCACAACACGGCACGTGGACTAGGAAAGTTCTTGTAATAACTGGCTGAAGTTTAATTGATATATAATTGTGTTGTACACAGTTCAGGAAATTGTATGGGTCTTATGCTCCTTATTACAGTAGTTACACGAAGTAGTAATGTGATTTACGCGTTCACTTGCTGGTCTTAGATCACGCCTCTTTCGTGCTATTTCGCTGATTTTAATAAATTTTAAATTAGTACTTGATGCTTTAGTGAAGGAACGTTAGATAACGTCAGGACTTCCGTAAGCTAGAGTTTATACGTCTACGGGTCATAAAATGGTTAATTCCAGCTTACGAAGAAGTTCGTTCAGTGTCTACAAGAAGCATGTCGTTAACTGCAGTTGGTAAGATTAATAAGTTAAACCAAGACTCGTTTTTATAATGGATATTTCATAATTTGCACTATACTCCGGGAAGATTCCTCCTTGGAACCACATTATTCGCCACTTTATAATCCTGGAGCGAAAACCGGCAATTACCTGGGCTCACAATTATTCGCTTTAGTTCCTTCCCGCATAAGATCTCCGTTTATTTTCATTTTCATACAGAATTATGGCCGTTTGTAGATTGCTATAATTTCGCGAGCTTTGCTTTCAAGACACGCAACTTTATGTGCTTTGTTATTATCATCGACGTTGATTTGCGAATGGGTTTTTCTGTTGTTGAAGTTGTTTTTTTTTCTTGATAATGTAACCCTTTTGCTTTATCAATGTTTCAAAAGATCAGCCCTATAATATATTTATATTTAATTTTGCTCAAACAGTTTCAAAAACATCGCCACCCGCCCTAGGAAGACATAGTGACCTTATTGGCGATATTCTTCAGAAAGGTCAGGTGCATAGTACTCGCAACCGGCATGCGTGTATGACCAGGTATGAACGTGAAAGAGACAAAGGGAGTATGTAAGGATCATAGCAGGTGGCGTTCTGTGGTTTCTGCCTACCTCCACAGGAAAAAGGCTTGAGTTTCCAAAAAAATAGTTTCGCATATTATTTGCAAGTCTTATCCCGATATTCCCGATGTATGTGATTTCATAGGAATTCCGTAAGATTGTCAAAGTCTACATGACTACTTCTTTGTTTCAATTTTACACACTCCAACCAAAGAACAATGCTAAACACATTCAGTGCAATTATAAATATTGTTATGTTTGGTATTCGTTGTTTGTTTGTTTTTAGCATAGCGTCATCTATCGTCTCATATGTATCTTCAATTATTGACATACTATCGTTATTGTTACTGTACTTGTATTCGTCAAATGTATCGTCCATCAAATCCTACCTATTGACCTTACTTTTATCGATTGTTGTGCAAGGTCGGGACCCTTTTCGAACAAATATCCGGAGCTACCAATTGTATGCGTTTCCTGTCGCGCCTGCATTTATTCTCTATAACGACTTATCAGCTGTCGAAGTTTGACAAGAGGTTCCGGTAAAATTAACAAAATTATGTTGCGTGTGCGCTCTATTAGTTTGAACATAGTTGTGTTTTTATTATGAACATAGTTTGCAAATATAGTGCTTTGACATTATGTCTACTTACTTCATAGATTCAAGTAGTATTTATAACATTACAGAGTAAAATGGTATAGTGCGTTGGTTTTGCATTATCACAGCCATCATTATTATTCTAATTTAAAGCGCAATGATTTGTATTTTCTGATTCAAGTTGTATCATTTGAATCATAATCACATTAGGGATTTCCTACATTCATGATTTATCCTTTACGTGAGCCACATAACCAATACGGTCGAATTTCAAATGAAACCACCATTAATAATATCGTAGTTTTCGTCTTATTTTCACTGACTGACATCAATAACCACTCAACTATGAATTTAGTGGAATTTCACTATTCATAGGACAAATTGCCGTTATTTAAAATAGGATAGCAGTGTGCGCACACGCAGGCGTATGTCACATGTCTATGGTTCGGTGCCGACCAATCGTATACACCGTTATAATTGCATATACGGAGATGTGACACAAAATTACTATGATTACGGTAGATTGGGGAGTAACAACTCTATAGATGACGGCTTTTGTGAATTAAAGTTTTTGTGTCCAATCGATTTTAATTGCAGTACATTCGAACGTATTCTTGTGGTTTTAGATGTGTTTCGTCGAGTTCGTATTTCTAAATTGGTATTAATAATAATGTCTAATATAAATTGTTCATCTTCCTACGCAGCTTGTGAAAGTGTGAGGGAAATGGATTAATATCTGTCATTGTCCCATGGCAATCTTGATACAATTCTGACGTAGGTGGATTTAAACTGTAGAAATCTAAAAGGGTCGTATACTAACAGCATTGTTTATGTCATTAACAGCCCACGTTTGACATTAATTGATGGCAAAAACAATAACCAATATCAAATATTTTGAAATATTTAAATTTAAACAAGCGGTTGGCAAGTCGTTAGCAATTCCTATATATCATCGATTGGTATTCAATTCAAAGATTAGTCGGATGACTTAGCTAGCTTCACTTTTACCGATAAACTTTAGATACGCGATACATGTATTATTACAGCGCTTAAATGTCAACGAGGAACAACAGTGTTTATATTTGCATGAAGTCTCGCAATCTGATTGCCGAGTGCGATTTGTAAAGCTGTCGTCAGGCTTCCTTGTAACGGCCCTATTACTTTCAGCACATTACCCTGTGACTTCACTATCAGTGCTTTCTCCCTTATCTTGTGCTCAGTCTTGTTGATTATGGATCCAGTCATCATCGTAATTTATAGGGTTGACAACAGTATAACTTGTTTAATTTCTCAATTAAGTTATAACATATTTCGATCTTTGATTAAATCGGGAGCTTATTCACTATTCACATTTCTCTTATATCTTCATTAGGTTCTTGTGAATTCCTTGAATTAATACATAGAGTTATTACTTGTCTAGGTTTCCATCTCATTATCTCCATAGATGAATAAAATCAATTGTAATGTGCTATTAACTTTCGCTTTTATAGTACGTTATGGCCTTCCCGGACCATAGTTGACAATCCTTGCGTTTACCCGGAATTTAGCCGTAGTATTTATGTAAATTTTACGGAGAAACCTCTAACCCGTCGTGACTTCAAGATCGTTATTTTTAATTTACAAGTTCTTGCACTGTGCATTAGCCTTATCTTAATTGTACAAGAAAGACTGTTTCATAAGATGATAACAGAACCAGTCGTGGTAGTGTTTGGCTAACTTTTTGTATCTGTTTCTATTATGAAACTTGCTAGAGTTTTGAAACCTAGTTATAAAATTCATACAAAGTGCCTAATAAAATCTAATGTGTTTAATTTAGATGTAATTGATCTCATGATAGTGTAAATTAAATTATTTTCTCAGTAATTCGTTCAGTTATATTCTATCTATGTAATCAGATGGTGTCCACCCACTGTTGGAGGTAACGTTTCTAGCATGATTGCTTTTTACTGTGATACGATGTAATAATTCTTCTTGTTTTTCACTAAATATCATCGAAATAATGTCCTTGTCTGCTTTCTTGTGTTTTGTTATCAAGAAGTGGAACTGAAGGAAAAGTTTCGCTATTGCTAGTAAATTATTGACTAACGTTTTGTTAATTGAAAACATTTTGCCAGTGTAATCGAATTTAAAATAATTATCATCGATATTTCAATTAACACTTTTAATCAGATTGTTATTTCAGTGATCTTAAAACGTTTTCTATTACCGCCGGTGCGCGATTGATTTAGTTATGTTTCTTTTAAGAGCGATATAATTTACATCTTTAAATATTTGAGCGTGGAAAGCGCAATTCAGGGGTTTTAAGGAAGCCATTTTGAAATCTTTACAGTTTTCCATCAGTTCCAATTGTATATCTGCATCACCTAGAGTTCTCCAATCCTTATTAAGATAATAAGCTTAAAGGCAAAGCACATAAGTGTAGTTTGGAGTAGTTTCATGTGTTCGTGTAGGTCGTGACGGCATCCTTAGCGCAGGCTATCGGTGGCGCGATCGTTGCTGCCTCGCGACTCGCGCTTGCGACACTTACCACGGATTCTAGATCACCCACACTATTGTCGAAACTGTGTGTGGTAAATTGTTGTGTTTTAAGAATATGTGGACATAAATGTGAATGATTGGATGGAGATTTGAAACAGCTTTCGTTAAATCATCAAATATTGTCATAAAACTAATAAAGACAAAAGAGTATGGTTTGATTTTCGTAACTTTAGTAAAGACAGAATTAGATATAGGCTAAAAATAAAGATGGAACGGCACGGAAATGGTAAACATTAAACTGTACTTTTAATAGAATTTTATCTTTTTGTAACAGACGAACAAAGTAAAGACAGACAAAATTCCTTTTCCTCATGCAAAATCTATAACCAAACAAATCAGTTTCGCAATCTACGCAATCTAGGTAATTGGCTTGAATATTCGAGAACAGTTAGTTACAGTAACAGTGGTTAGTAAAATGTTTTAATCCAAGCTTTCGTCGTCGATTTGTCCTAACGACTCGTTTATTCCTACAATGTGGTGGATTTTCTCTTCAACTCTTAAAACACGATATGCAAATGAAGTTAAAGTATTTGATGTAGCTGTGGCTTCCTTGTCTTTGTTTATTTTATTTACAAGTACCGTGACATCTTTATAGTCAATGATTATCGTCCTAATGTGGATTTTTGTTCCGCTATCTTCTTTCACTAAAAGGTTTATTTGTCTCTATGTTCTGTAGCGTTTTGGTTTCAAGTTACTGTGGCATAGGAACATGTTCTTGGCATTCCGTGTTTGACTATTTATCGTCTATTGTCTGCAGTAGCCACATACTATGCTTTTATAGGTTTAGTTTAGCCGTTTTTCTTACATTTAGTAATTCGTTTTTTATTGCTCTTCTGCATCCGTGTTTTTCTATGTGCATTTTTCTTTTTAAATAATGTGAACACAATCCTTTTTTTTGCTGGTACTTACGAAATTGTTGTATGAACTTTTGTTTTGTTTATGTAGAATTTCCCTTTCTGTAGGAACTAAATAATACGTTATGTCGCTGTCATTATATGCAACTAGAAACAATCCGCGTTTTATCAGTTTTTATAACTTATCACAGTAAAAATAAAATGTGCTAAAGTGCAATTTTTCATAATATATCACCGGATAATCTTTTTGAGACATATCAAAACCGTTATTTTGCTATAAAAAACATTGTAAAACACGACATATCAAGTAAACTTCATAATAATTGTGTAATTGTTATTTGTTTCACGTTTCTGTAAAATATAAGCGTCTTGATAGCATCGCTCGTATATTTCGGAGTTCTTTACTTTCTCAACTTTAAGAGACGATTACGTTATTATACGTGATATCTTTATTAACATCACATAATCTTGTTTTTTTTTTCTTTATTTGTGCAAGTACTTGCCGCCTTTGGCGAAATTGTTGTGAGACAATGTAAAGGTCAGGTAGTCCGGAATTAAAAGGATAAGCTTACGTAAGTGTTAATGATAATTCGCCTTTCGAGCAAGATGGTTATCTTTCTTGCATATATAATTGTGGAGATTTATATGGTACATTAAGTGACTACCTTGCTTTCTTTTTATTGTAGTAGCTGACATCTGCAGAAATTGCTAAGGTTAAATCCAAATTTAGAATCTTTATCGTGCATATGCGATCTCTAAAAGTATTAGCATTCATTTTCGATTTCTGCGAATATATTTTGCAAGTCAGTACAAGAGATATAGAATGACAGATGTATCTTTCTTATGATTAGAAGTTCATATATGGAGGTGTGTACTTGTGTAGTGTATATATGTGTGTAACAATGCATGTTGGCGCGAAAGTGGCTGCCCTCAACCCCATGATTTACCTTCCACCTCGAGGTGTCGCTGATGGCAACTTTATGGTGTTTTATGCAGGGCTGTCTAAGATCACAAAGTATAGACTGAATAATACTGATGAATAGTCCAGGAATTTGAGACCACAGGATAGAAACAGGAGCGCAATTCACGTATTTTTAAGAACTTTCGCATTCTAAGCTCAGTCTCAATATGTCAAAAAAACCTCTAATTTCCCTACATTTTTGTCAAGTTTTTGACATTGATTGTCGCTAAGATGAGATTGTGTCTTGAATTTAAACGTTTTTTAGTACGAGAATTGGCCTTCTGGTCTTTGATACGTTTCGTGACACATCGTAAAACGGCAATACAATTTTCATCATGAAGTTTAACTTTACCTACACCTAATCTAAGGTCACCCTTACAATTTGTTGCCCTAAACATAGTTTACTTTATCTAGAATTTCTTGAGTTGTAAAGCCTAGTTTCCTTAACCGTAGCAACCCTGTCAAGAATTTCACTCTTGCGCCACAACTATGTTTGCGTACGATTTGTAATGTTGCAATATCTGCTGTGAAATCAAAACAATGCTCGATTGTAATATTTCGATATGCAGGAACCTCTGCTATGACAAATGGTTCATATTTCTATAAAGAGTAACGGTGTCCTTTTGAGAGTACCGATGCATTTCATCTTTGTGCACTTTCGAAATAGATAGAGACGTACTTGTATGGAGAGATGATGATGTTTTTCTTCACGACTTATCTCGTTAACGGCGACAATCGAAGCGCCTGTTAGTCGGAGAAATTCATTGCTAAGCAAATTGACTACCAACTTATGTTGTATAAATACATACACTGCTTAAAATCATAACTGTCATTCTTTGACAGTTGTATGAAATGGCTATATCAGACCAAATTGTCGTAGGGTTCAATTGATTCATTTGCTTAACTCTCTGATCGTATATGCAAGGAAATAACTGGACGATGGAGTTTGTCGCTCAAGTAATCAATTCATCAGGAATCATTACTTCATTCATTGTTGAGATTAATGAGTTTTAAGCGCCGTACAAGTTACCTTTTTTAATAGCTTGCGACTATCGATTTCACATGATGTAATGGTACGTACAATGGTGAAGTACGCTTTTCTTTAAAATTGCTTAATCTGTCATTCCGAGAGCAAAATGATTCATATCCCATATTCCTGTTGTAAACGATATTTTCAATACGGTGTAACTCATTGGCATTTCTAGTATCACTGCTTATGCATCCAGCTGCATAACTGTAAACACAACCACACCCTCAATCACGTATTGCTTGAATGTTAGATCATCTTACACAACACTTATCACCTCAGTACTTATGCGATATACATGATAATATTATCCCGAGATAGCACGATCACGGACTGTGCTGAGAATTATAGTGTGACCTAAGACCTTCACGTGAGCTGCAAATTCTCGAGACATAGTATTGAGGTGCGTGACGATTGATGTAGCTGTTTGAGATGTGTGCGTGCTTATTACGTGTGAACACGGTCAGGATATGTAAATTCCTAGTGTATATATGTTGTTAATGTAGCCTATAATCTAAGACGCCTTCTCCTGGTTCATCCAAATCTGAGTTGCTGTCTTCGGAAATTATGACTTTTTTGTTTACTTTATTACGGGACGGATCTGCTCTTGACACTTAAATTCTGCTATCGGCTTAATTTGCTCACTTTGAATGTCAAGATCTATAATGCTGATGAAAAGGTGACGACACTTGGTGTCAAAGAAGTTATCATTAAACCGCTAAAAATGTGCTGCTAATACAAGCTTATGTGGTTATTGCATAATATGTATTGTCAAAATTGCCGAGACGTATCGTTAGAACGTATTTAACTGTTAGTGCAAACAGTAGCCGGTGGTCTATTTGTTCAAGTGAATCTGCTAAATGTGTCGCTTCTGTCCAATTTGCAAATACGTCTGCACTTTGCAGGTTTCCATGACGTGCCGAAATTATCAGTTGATTGTCTTTCCTTAGCAATTTTTAACAATTTGATGAATTTGATGTTATGTATCATCATCTGCCTGGCCTTTTCCCAACTACGTGTTGAGGTCGGCTTCCAGTCTAACCGGTTACAGCTGGAATACCAGTATTTTACATGGAGCGACTGCCTATCTGACCTCCACAACCCAGTTACTGGATAATATGGTACCCCTTGGTAAGACCGGTTGTCAGACTTTCCGGCTTCTGATGACCCGTAACGACTGTTAAAGATCCAAAAATGACAGCCGGGTCCAACGGCTTAACGTGCTTTCTGAGGCACCGCTCTCGGTATGTAAAGATGGTCACCCATTCACGGACCGACCGTGGCAAGCGTAGCTTAACTTGACCGATCGACCCGTGCGGCTGTTATTACTTAGCCAAGAGCCCCTGTAATTTGATATTATGCATGTTTTATTTAAAATTATAAGAGTGAAGTTGCCATATCGTCAACTTTTCTTTTGATAAACGCCTACGTGACCTAAGTGGGTGCCGAAGTTAATAACAAAACATTTTCTTTTACGAAAGTTAATAAAAACATTGTAAGCATATAAAATATAGTCATCAAAGGTGACAATGGTAACGTTATACAAATTAATACACATATTCATGGTGTCTGACACCTGGTCACACCCACGGGCGGGGCTCTCCATCCATCGGACAATATGACAAGAGAAACTAACACGGAATCGAACGTGGTTCCTCGATAAATTAAGTGCAGTATCATAATTCATATTGACCGTGAGTAGGGTTTGCATGTGAGGTCTTCTTGAGTAAGGTTTGTGGAAGGAAAGTTAGGGAAATAGAGAAAACAAGTAGTTATATTGTTTCTTGCTTAATGGTTAAGAGAAAGACTCGTCGTTGTGAAGAATTGCAGTTTTTTTGTAGTTTTGGAATGGCCATGTCTTATTTAGTGGTAGACTTTCAGAGTTGATTATAAGAACAAACGCGGTTTCTTATAGGCCAAATGAAACGTCGTCTTAGGATACAGCAAGGTCATTAAAATGATCGGTCTCTTTTTACGAAACAATAACAATATAATTTCCGAGTATCCCGTCTTCTTATCTATATCTATACAAATAAATAAAATTGAAGTGTCTGTTTGTAACGTCACAATAACAGCTTTTTACTAAATGCATATGAAAGTATATACGATACTTATAGCGAAAAAGCAATTTTAAAAATGTTTGTCTGTCTGTCTGTTTGTTCCGGCTAATCTCCGAAACGGCTGGACCGATTTTGAGGGGACTTTCACTGGCAGATAACTGATGATATAAGGAGTAACTTAGGGCACTTTTATTTTAGAAAAAGAATTAGGGTTCCGCACAAAAAAATTAAAACCCATGAAATTGTGAAAAAATCCGATTCAAATAAGGAAGTATAGGCTTCCACGCGGGCGAAGCCGCGGGCAACATCTAGTCTATCTCAAAAATCCTAGTCCTACAGTGACGTCAGGCTCTTCATAGACCAATTTATCTTTCATGTAAAACAACAGAAAGATTAGAGTAGTTGAAGATATGCAGGGATTGGTATTCCAATCTCTGTGTAGTTTCGACTACTCCTTATATGGTAACTATAGGTGCTATTGGTAACCCTACCAGAGCACCAGTGATGGATAGTGGTACACGCCTCGAGTTCGCGTTAGTTCTGTGTCGATTATATATCACTATCTTACTATCTTTTGTAGGAATTACGTAACACTTGTTATGATTCTGTTGATATTGTAATGATAGGCTAGAGAATTAAAGCCGTCTCTTATGCATCAATTATGATTTAATGGGAGGGGCACGAGTCCTTTACATTTATGTAATTTCGAGCACACATCGGATTCCCCGAAGGGTTGAGCAGAGGTGTACTGAAGTGGCAGTGGGCTGGCCATGTTTGTCGAAGGACCGATGGCCGGTGGAGCAGACGAGTCCTGGAGTGGAGACCGCATATCGGCAAGCGTAGTGTGGGACGTCCCCCAGCTAGATGGACCGACGACCTTAAAAGGTGGTTGAGACAGACTGGATGTGTAAGGCGGAGGACAGGATGTTGTGGCGCAGCCTGGGAGAGGCCTATGTCCAGCAGTGGACTGCGATAGGCTGAGTTGATTGTACTTAGAGATAGTACACCCACATTTCGCCAGTCATGTTAAAGTCCCATGTTATAAGAGGCGAGCCTATTGCCTTCGACCGGGCAGAAATCCAGACTCCGAGCTGCTACTGAGAAATCCCAGATAGAAAAACTCAATGAAACTGCCCGACCTGGGAATCGAACCCAAGACCTCATGCTCAGCAGTAGCGCTTTCGACCACTAGACCAACGAGGCAGTCTGTAATTTCGAGCACTGGATAGCTAAAGACTTTCATACTGTACTAGCGACCCGCCCCTGCTTCACACGGGTGCAATGTACTGATGTGGCGACATGTCAAAACATCGAGATCTCTGTGATATAACTATATCTGCAAAATTTTAATGTACTAACTTCTGCCTGCGATTTCGTCACCTAATTTTTTTTATTATACTCGGCTCCTAAGGTTGCGTAGGGTGATGTTAACTTCCTCAAGAATTGGGCTATCAAATGCAAAAAAAAAATATTCCAACCCAAATGTTAGTTCCAGAGATTAGCGTGTGCAAACAAAAAAACACACACTCTTCAGCTTTATTATATTATTAAGTGTAGATTATACACATAAACATTTCGGAATAAATTATTTTAAAAATGGTGAAATGCCAGTGTGTACTTTAGGAGAACTAAGCTGTCATACAGACAGACACACGAAAAGCGACTTGGTTTAATATAATATTATGTTTAGTTAAAGATGTGTTATTTTGGAAAGAACTGAGTTAAGCCTTATTACCGAGTAATGTATAAACAATGCAGTGATTAATTTATCGCGATCATCGCAATTGTTTCATCATACACAATGTTATCTTGTAATCAATATGACGGGCCTGTACCGACTTCAACTACTTACGAATAATCTGTAACAATCGTTGATATTGTTACCACAAGAATCTTTTCGAGATCGATAAAGATTTAGACTTACATACATTCATACACACAACATTCTTCATTTCCCCATTTCCATTCTTCATTTTTTGTTATGCTCATTATTATTTTATTTTGTTAATTAGATACCTAAGAACGTATCAATGAATAATAATATACTTACATAATTTGTATATTTCTTTGAACTTTATGTTGACTTGCTTTTCTTTGATTTTGTTTTTAATTATTATTTTTTTTTACGTTCTGCACTCAATTGCATTATCAGACTTTATAATACCTATTAAGTATATCTTAACTTTAACTGTTTTGTAAATTAATATGTCCTTTAAAAGAGAGCCGGGTGATCTGTAACTCAGGACCCTCCTACCTCAGACACCTTTCTCTATTTAAGATTGTGCATTCTATTAACCAGTGCCTGTAATATGATGTTGAGATAAATAAAGATTTATGATTATTATTTTCCCATACTATTTGGTTTCGGGATTTTAGTAAGAATGTGAAGTTTTTATTTATTGTAATATACACAAATCTAAAATACAATATACAATATATCGCCAAGCGGTTGGTCGACTCTTCACGTGACCAGAGGGCTGGCTGGTCAATTTTTAGGTCAAAGAATCAACATTGCCATCCAACGTGGCAATGCTGCTAGCCTTTTGGGCACTTTTCCCACTGACAGCGATGCGGACTAATTTTTTGATGCCCAATGAGCTCTTCCTTCTTTTTCTTTTCTTTATATATGTATACTTGCACATAAGTGTTAGATTGTATTTAAGATTTGTGTATATTACAGTAAGAATGTTGATTTTATGTCAAGGTTTTATAATAGCGTTTCTTATTTACCTACTTCCAACAAAAAGTCACACATATATAAAACCCATTTCTATGTAAACGACCTATTTGATACCGTTATTATTGCTCCGTTAATTCCTTCAAATTATCCTCATATATGGCAAGAATTTCCTCTCCATAGAAAATTTCAAGACCACTTAAAGTGATTACACCTAAACTGTATTTATCTAATTGAATATTCATTATCAATGTCCATTGGTTTGTTCCTTTGTACGCCCACGTGCTCTTGCGCATGGGACCCATAACAAGCGATGGTATCTCTACACCATACTGATAATTACTTTTATTGTTCCAGGTAAGTTGAGCAACTGACCTAGTCGTTTTAAGTTTAAGGGTAAGTATATTACATGAAATTATTTTGTTATAAAGGTTCGTCTACGATGAGGCGTAACATCGATTGGACTACTTCGTCTGCAGGCTTACTTTTTAAGCTTGATGAAAAATACGAAAACATAATTTTGATGGCGACAGGAATTGTAATTATAACAATGCCATTAACACGTTTGCTTATGCTAAGAGCAAAAAAAAACATTTTAATTTGAGTATTTTGGTTTATTTTAACAGCATTTTCAAAGCAAACTTTTCACAGATTGGCTTAGAATTGCTGTTTTCTTGTGACTTGTTTTCCACACGTTGCAGTTTTCTTAATGGCCATTTCCGTGTTTTCTGTGCTGTAGGATAGTTTTTAGTGCACTATAAAAATAATTTATTAGATGCATAATTTTGTTGACCAATTACTTTCCACCGGACGTATAGCTTGTTTAGTAAACCTTTCTCTAATTAATGTCTGCGTCCGCGTCGTCTGTTAATTTGCATCCTCTCAGGACATCGGGTCTGGTCCTAAGTTCCGGAGTTATGGTTTAAAACACAGCAGTCACATCGTCCTTTCAAAACTAGATCGATAAGTGTTCACACGGCTTGTTTAATTATAGCCTACACTTTTTATATCTACCGACGATATAAATTCGCGATTCTACTTCATTTAACGGTTTTTGAGTATGAATGATATAATTGATCATGAAAGCGTCACATTAATGCGTAGTATACATAAGAATCTATACAAAAAAAAATCTCTAATCGAATCGATCTCGAATCTATTTATGATGTACATAATAAAAAGTATTCTATCTATCTATCTATGGTTTTATGTATGATAGTTACTATACTACGCTAAGTTTATGCTTCCGCAAATCATATTCATAGCATCTCGATATGTTGGGCTTAGTAATTCCTGTTGTCAAAGTTAAACCGACGAACTTAAGGGGGAAGAACTAAGGTAGCCCGCCAAATTCAAATTTTCTTACGATTATTGCAATTTGCAGCTCAGTGTCTGGGTGCATGTTGATTAAAGTATGATACGCGACCGTAATAAATATATATTTACAGAATTATAATATTAGAATCAGTAATACAATCCCTTAAGTTAGTATAATCCTAAATGTTAAGATTTCATGAAATAGTCATTCAATAGAATTGGTCTTAGAGAGTTGTATTGATGACTTTAATGACTATAATTCTGTAAAAACATATTTGTTACGGTCGCGAATAATATTTTAAGTAATATACAACCTAATACTGAGCAGCAAATTGCAAAAAACGTAAGAAAATTTGAATTTCGCGGGTAACCTGGCGCTTTCACCTTAAACAAAGCCATGCATGCCTTCAAAACCATATCTAAGCTTTAACTTACGCTCTAGTACTACCAGACCATAATTGACATAAAACTAAAACCGAACAAACGTTGATTGTTACAATGACAACCACGTTATTGTGTAGCCAGTGTTTATCGATAGTAACCACAGATACACGATCGTAACACTAAGATAATACCCTCTCGTTTGTAGGGCACGTTTTATCTACTCTATGTTTGTTTTGTTTGATTAAAATCTAATTATAAAGTTGGTATATTAAAGTGGTGAATACTTGAAAATATATGCTTGAAAAAAAAACTGTCTGATTGCTTTAAAATGCAGTTTTTTATGGAATAGTAGCGGAGTGGATGATGGGAAGTCGAATGTTCTGTGGTTTATAGGTAGTAAAATCAAGTCAACGCTGTGTTGTTTCCGGTTATACGACATCGCCTTTCATCGTGGGATTTATGTGGGCTACCCCAAAATATTATGTCAAGTGTATGGGGCATTATTGTCATGCAACTTTCTACGGTTGTCAATTCGTAGGATAGATTTTTGTGGGGCGTTCACATGTAACAGTGGACGTCTTTACTCTGATAAAAAAACAAAACAACCGACTTCCAAAAAAACCTACAAAGTGAAAAATAACTTTAATTTCGGAAGTCGGTGTCTTTAGATCTGTATTTTAGGTTTTTGCCACCGACTTCCGAAATTATAAGTTACAATAGTCTAATGATAAATGCTCATCATCATTTACAAAATATTGCTTTTCCCGATGCAGGGACGTTAATTGTTGAGGAGTTCTCCTGGTACTTCATCATCAGTTCCACTTCACCAAATGGTGCTTTCCGAGAGCAAATGCACAAGTTACTATAAAAAATACCCAAATCGCTATAGATGTGCCTATATATAATATTTGAAGAGTTTCCTCGATTTCTCCAGGATTCCATCATCAGATCCCGATCTGAGGATAATGGGACCACCTGGAAAGTATACCCTTTCAAACAATAAAAGAATTTTCCAAATCGGTTCAGCCGTCTTCAAGTAATCGGAGAACACACATTAAAAAGAAAGATTCCGACGAATTGAAAACCTTCTCCTTTTTTTGAAGTCGGTTAAAAATAGGTTTTCAAACCATATCCTGCAATCTATCGACTTAGTTTTACCCTTAATACCTCTCTGCTTTTCTTTTCTGATTTAATTAAAAGTCAAATCAAAATCTAAGACTTCAGGAACCGGAAACTTAAAGTTTAGCATAGTAAACAGTTCCTTAGCTACAGCTTGTAGTACTAACAGCTACAACCCGGCATCGAACACGTGTTTATACGCAGTTTTATCGCCGGACGCAGCTCCCTAATATATGTAATTACGCGGTGCAAGTGATAAGAAAGTTGATAATTAACTGGTGTTTGCATAATTTAAATTTCATCGAGTTATTAGTGTGTTGGGTGTAAGTGTTGCTTCTAACGCTTTAATTTTAAGGTGCTGAGATAGATTCTTAGATACCTACAATAGTCACAGTAAATCGTAATTTTACACGGAACATACAGTTTTGGTGAATAAAATGACCATTGGAAAAATTTGGAGTAGGTACTGTGTTAATGTTCACTCACTAATTCTTGTCCTGTTTATCTCAAAATGTTTTGTTTTCTGAAAAGCCTCAGTTATTGAAAATCTGAACCAGTCGGATATCAATAAATCTCACATTTTATTGGCTATTGTGGCTAGCAAATGTTATGGCAACTGATTAAATTCAATCAGCTTTCAAAAACGGACGTTTAGTCCAAAGCTTTAACAATCCACATTACCATTTCGAACCATACTATTATGTCCTCTTCCACCAAATCGCTAGCACTTGCCAGCCGTCACGAGTGATCGACGGTCATCCGTCCGTATCGCAGCACTACGACTAGTATCGATTCTATGCCCAACTATTACCGCCTGCCTTGTTTCCCTAATTTTATTGAAACCCGTTAAATTGCCGGGTGCCCATACAAATCTGGCAGTGGGTGTCGTAATTGTGGGGAATGGAACGTATGTTATTGTTGCGCTGTGTGCGGCTGAATTTATGTTAGGGATTTAACCTTAACCGTGATGGCGGAAAACATGGATCGAGATGAAGACTTTTTACTATAGGGTTCTCGCCAATGAAATGTCGATGGAAGAACTTGGGTTGTGCTTTTGTCGAGAATAGATTATATATATGTTTTCCTTGTGTTCTGCGATCGTCAGTTTGCTCATCCCATTCCACTTGGGCCCTATTTAATGCAACATATTTGTCAAAAAATTACAAAGTTGTCATATTTTCACGACAGGCGCTGTTTAATAAAGCAGAAAATGTGTGAAAAAAACTTGTAAAAATGCCAGACAATCGTCTGTCACCCGTCGTCTGTCGGTTTTATTAAATAGATCCCTGGTGATGATGGACCAGGTGGTAAATCATCGTTAGTAGAACAGTCCATGAGAAAGCCTTGGCAATCAAAGTTACCTACCATCATTGAAATCATTGTTAAGCTACTGAACAATAGTCAAAAAGTTACTCAACCAATATTGTCCCTTGCAGAATTTCTAAGCCCGTAGCACAATAAAAATAAAAGCTGTCAGTTAAACCCAATTACCGTATTCTAATCCGTAATCACTAATCAGGTGTTGACCGTAACGGAGTATTGGGTAACTAAGTACCTGCAGATATTACGTTAACCAAGATTCGAAGGACCATGAAAGGGAGACAGAAGACGCAGTCGATACAAAATTGCAAGAATATTTATCTACCAATATACAATATAATTATAACACAACTAACTACCTATCAATTAGAAGCAAATGCAAATGTTAGGATATAGGTACCTATATCCTATATATATTATTATTCTATATATATTATTTATTATTCCTGTATATTTTTGTACAAAAATAGTCTTAAAAATAATTCTTAAAAACGAATTCAAAACAACTGAAACAGTCTCTTTTGCAGCTATGTTAAAGATGGCTGAGATTAATAATGTCGATGACATACAACCTGAACACCAGATGGATGGATAACAAAATATAACGTAAATTTTCCTTTTAAACTGAGGAAGCGTGTTAATTCTGCGACTATATTGTAGTCAAACTCCTACTATCTGACAACAAAGCGTTAGCGATCAAACGAACCTTAAGTGAACCTTCTATCCCGGCCACCGTAGGCGCGGGCTTGCGGACGGCGAGCAATGGGTAGCTCGCCGTCCGGTAAGGACCAAGCCCGAGTCGACGGCGCGTCGTGTTTCACGCGCGCCTCAAAGAGATGTCAGCACTATTGACGGGGTCCGCTAGGGCCGATGCCAGCTAGGGTTGCGGGATGTTCGAAAGAGTTACCGTGGCCCTGTCACGGGCAACAGAAGGAACACGGGTGGGTTTTAGTCAGTAAAAGTCTGACACGCCCTCCCGCTCCGCCCAGAGCGGGAGAAGTCATTTGATGATTTCCCATCCACAAAAAAAAAAAGTGAACCTTCTATTCTCATCTGTTCTATGCTTACGGTAAGCCACGGTTCACTTCACACGAAGCGAGGAATTACGCGACATTGCCCGCGGCAGTGATCGTGGTACCCAGTCTAATGTGAAACGTCTACGGGCAACTTATTGTTAGCCAAACTATCTGTACAAATTGCCCACTTGAAATCCATTGGAAAATAGGAACCGCCAGGGGATAAGATTTTCTCAGAATATTCGCGATTAGATGAGAAATCGTTTGATTTGATGATTGATATATTTCCTGTTGTTGGGTAATTTGTTGTAAGTATAGAAAATAATAACGATACGGATGATCGACTGTTCGTTGGACATTGATGCAAGAAACATCCAGTTAAGATATCTTCGATATAATAATGTATATAATGCCATTAAAAACAGCAACAAAAATATGACTCTTGAAATAGGCATTTGCATCAATTCTTAAGATATAATTAACACAGATCTTGCCACCTTATTTGTGAACCTCTCCAAACAACACTAAACAAATTACGTACAATCTTACTATTAATGTGAGACCTTTAAAATCTGTGCATCAGCATAACCGTACGCGTGGGCATGATGTGGGCGGAGCTTGCAACAGTATAGCAGATGTGCAGCGATCTCACGGAAACGATGCTTGATGAGTTATGGATAGTAGAGCTTAGAAGTTTAGCTAGCATTGAGGAAAGGCTGGCTAGAATATAACATGTAATTTGAATACTGAGTCAAATGGCGAAATGACCTGAGACAATCGATATCTCACAGAACTTATTATTTGTTCTGTGCGATATCTAGATAGTGTTTGAGACTGGCCGGAGAATGTAACATACAAAAATGAGTGGCAGGCTATGGGGAGACCTTACCCCAGCAGTGGGACAAAACACGTGGAAAAAAAAAGAAAATAGTCAAGCTGATTATACATAATAATGTTGTAGCAGGATAAATCCTAGAAAGATCCAGGTGAAAATGATTCGCACAAAAATATGGTTAATGGCAGTTGTGATTCTGGCGATAACTGTGTGTTCGAAGCACATAGAATATTATCTTCCATTTTAAGGTTACTGTAAATTAAATGGAAATAAATTAAAACATCTAGATCTTAGATAATTTCCAGTTTTAGTAAATGTCGAATTAGGTAGAATTAATAATAGGAACATAAAAACAGGCAAAAAATAAAAATAGAAGAATCTGTCGACTTTTTAACGATGACCAGTTTCCTTGACGTAACATTTTGTCATCATTCTGTGAATATTGGCATTTGCCCAAAGCGAATATGATTTGGACAGGATTAAAAAGAAACCGTCCAATAAGAAACACGATTCCACATTTTTGTTATTTTGGCAAAGGTTTCCTAATCCCTTGTAGTCTGATTGGAAATAGTATTGAACCGATGAGAAACATTTTCGTTCACCGAATATTTTGTCTCTACATAGAAAAGTTTAAGAATTTCTTGGATAACTTCGGACTCTTGTGTAAATCTGACCATAAATCAGTTAGCAATACTCTAGCTCCTTAAGCCAAACTTAACACTTATTGGATGCAACTCAATGCAACCACAATCTTTGTTTCATCGGCATCCATAACACTAAACCTCGGGCCGTATATTTTCACTCAACAATCCACAATTTGCATGCATAAAATTGTTTGGAAAGTAACCATTTCCATACATCAGCCGTACGTTCCTGTTGGCACATCCAATATTTATCTGGCAGAATACGGAAGCTTGCCACGCAACGCTCAAGACCGGGAAGCGAACACTAATAATTGTAACTCGATATAAATGAAGAGATAACGTCTGTTACCACTGTTTAAGGAAGCGTAGTCAGTTTCCTTTGATATATTGCTTACATACACAGGTGTTTAATGTAAATGAGAAAGCTCTGTTAACTTCCAATGAGCTACAAGGACTTGGTGGTAACAAATTTTGCTGTTGGATCATTCGAAGATAATTCTAAATAGATGCAGCTTAATAAGTTACGCAAACATTATTAAAGGCATATTACAGACCTTGGTGAATCACATGGCTGTATATTGGCCTGCATACGTAACCCAGGCTAGATATAGATGAACAATAAAATAAACTCTTATCTCATCGACAAGAAAGCTCTGAAGTTAAAATGATATTAAAACTTAATTATACATGTTTTACGACCACATAATTTCTTCACAGACCTTTATTATTCGTGAAGTATCTTGCGCAAGCACAAGGGCTGGATCATTCCCGTTAAAAATCAATTACATCTGTAGTCAGAGTCGCTTTTAGAAAGACCACGCTTTTCAAATCTTGTCCATTGTTATATGTACTTCTTTTGTGAATATAAACGTGACTGCATACTACGACAATATTGTTGATAGTACCTTAGAACTTTCGATGAATGAGTGGTAAGTACAAATCACGCGACAACATTCACGCTTCCTCATTCAGAGATGTCATGCATGTTTTGATCTTTCTTTGTAAGTTCAGGGTTATTTTCAGCAGACATGCCTTTCAGAGTTTCAAATCTTATTTGGGAAGAATTAATAACATCGAAACAAGAATTTGTCAATGTTACCAGTGACATCTTTACTCTGGAATTTTTCTTCGTTACCATATTTCTTCAAGTACCTAAATAAGTACATATAAATTATTTCGTCACTTTCAAAGTGATTTATGTTGAAATCACATACCTTTTGGTTTATCGAACCGCACATCAGTGAATAATAGAATTATCTTGCATTACATAACTGATACTTTGCAATGAGCTGTATTGAATTGATCTTAAATTGTTGAATTACAAATTGCATTAATTTTCTTCGTCAGTCTTTCGAATTTAAGAATGATCGATTGGAATTAAAGTGGGGTTATATTTTGAAATACATCAATTTGTTCGTACAAAAACTGTTGTTACTTCCAAGTCCAGGTTATTTGAAAGGGCTTGGAGAAAGTTCGTTTCAGTTCTTTCGACAATCGGCCCTCATTGTGTTTCGATCCCGATTTGTGTTGAAGCATCAATCTTTTGCATTGAACAGTTTTGCTCTCATTGTTAGAAAGTACTATGTTAAATGTTTTTCTGTCAGTTTCAGATTTCTATTTCATTTACTTGACATTAATTTTATATTTGAAAGGCATGTTGTGTACAATTTATTAGTCTGATTTTTTGATTATTACCAGTACAATTTTTACAAGCTATATTGTTACATGTCCTTCCTGTAATTTTACTATATTGTTTTTATTGTTCTTTTTGTTTATTTATTGCTGTTTTAATGCTTTGGCCTCAAAGTCTAGATACAAAGTAGTAATTAAAAACCCATAAACTTTCTGTTTCGTATGTCAATAACCATGAGTGACTGGCGTTCAGAGTAACATTTGGGCGCTTTTTATTATCCCTTCGTAACGAACAAATCTCTTTTAGATTACGTACCAGAAGACCCTTCTCGTGGTAATCAACAGTTTCACAGAGAACATGGGGTATTATACTAGCATTGTACTTGAGACGTATTAGCTACTACATCTCAAGAATCAATTTGATCAAAATAATGGTAGAGCTTTTATTGCAACAGTGTTAGGTAACCCTTTGTGTTGTGATAGCACCATTATTGCTTTCGTCAAACAGGGAGAGGATCCAAATTATGAAACGATAAGATGAATAAAATATTCTCATGCATATAATTTCTCGAATTAGTTCTTATTCAAACGTTTATTGGCAACAATGGTAATAGAATTGACAAAGAGCTAATCAGAATGATTCAATTGGATAAGTCATTATAAATCGTATTGAAGATTTTGACGGTCATCGCTTGCCCCGAAGATGTTTCCGGCATCCTACACAATAAGTAACGTATTGTGAGAGAAAGCCGTCCATCTGATTGCCAATTACGCTTTTCTCTTTCACACAATTCCACGCGACATTCCCGAGTACTTTTATAATGATTGTTTTCGAGATTTCCTTTCCGGATATGTTGTTTAATGTCCATATTCGTCAGAATAGAAGCTGTTCGGTAAAAAAGCTATTAGAAATGTGTGTTTAAGCTTTAAACTAACGTATATATGGATGATATAATAGGTACATAGGTACGGTTATGAACCGTAGCAAAATCCTTATGATCAATATCGAATTACGGTCTGTGGGCAATTATAGAATCCATTGTATTTAATCTTCCTGCTTTCAATATTCATTGCGATATTTAAAATCAAATTAAATGTATTTTTAACCGATTTTAGTTAATTGATTTTAAATTTGTGGTGATGCAAATATACAAGCGTATTGCAATTCATTTGGCAAATTCATTTAATTTATTGCATCGATTACTACTTCCTAAAAGATTGTTTTGTTTTTGTTTGGACACTAAATGAAATGCAATTCTGCAGAAATAAGGTCAAAAACGTTGATATATATTTTAAACCTAAGAGTTTATTAGTTGGTGTGGCTGGTGATGTTTGTAACGAAACTAATATTAGATAAATATTTATCGTTTCTGGTGTTGTGTAACTCAATTTACAAGACAATCGTTCCGATATAACACTTTTCTATGCGTCGATTTATTGTGTTTATATTGCTATTAGTTATTACAAATGTTTCATAACGCTTCTTTCTGGTTCATTTTGATTTACATTTTCCTCAAAAACTCATTTGTTGTTTGCCTCTTTGTGTTGTTAATGCCGCTAAAAGCATTTATGTTGCAATGATCTAATTCTACCGAGTACCTAATTTGTGACGTGTTATTTGATCGATAACTATAGGAGATCTCTGTAGATAGCAGATGTGAATTGAGGTCAGCTTATACGTGCGTCCATGCAGCCACTTAAAGCAAAAATCGTGAGTTGTTCGTTTCGAGATTTTGCCGATATTTAATCGTGTATCTTAAACGTATGTGTTAAAGACGATATTTTGTATTGATATAATATAAGTTCTCATTTCCAAATACGGCCTCTCTATGGCCTTGAACTGGCTTGAACTATTACTGCATCTATCAACGAGGATATTTTAATTGTAAGCAGACTTCCGAGAATCCTTGGTCACTCATCGCCGTGCTTCCGTTCCGAACAAAGTCTGTCTCGTGCCTCTCGTTCCGCTCAAACGCGCTCCGATAACAAAAATAGAAGTCCAAAGTTCCAAACCGATCCAACATTCGACAAGAAAAAAGTCCTGCCAAATACACAAAAAAAGTAATCGCCCCATTCCTCTCTGGCTAATGCTCGGAAACTATTCACGTTGCTGTAAAGTTTATCCTGCGATAAGACTCGAACTCGAACGACGTTTGACTGGTGGCCGTCTCGTTCTCGCTTGACGGATTCCTCGATAGTGAGGGAGACAGAGAGGTAGGGCGCACTCCGCGTGGCCGTTGATGTTTAGTTTGAAACGGAACGGAACAGTTTGCGAGTCGCCGGCTCTGTGCTCGGCCGACTGACGCAGGCAGTTCGTTGCGCTCAACTCGACAATTTATTTTAACACACTTTTGAACTGTTTTTATAATCTAACGTTTAGACAAGTGCCTTATTGTTAATGGATGTGATAGTGAATGCATGTAATGAATTCGAACAACTAAAAGCAAATGAAAAGTAACACCGTGTGGATTTTCTGAGACGTCTTGAGTTTTGTGTCTTTTTGGTATAAAAATTTGCAGTAATTATGTTACGGATTTAAGTTTTTATATTTCTTTGTTAACTGTATTGTGTTGGAGCACGTTTCTACCCGTATATTGGCACGAGCCTTTAATAATAATAGTGCACCGAAACCAGTTTGCGAGTGCGGTTCGGCTGTGGTTATCCTGACTTATATGCGGGCGTCTTTCTCGTGAACGAATTTCGACGCATCTGTAGGTATTCTTTTGAAGGCTGCGACTTCAGTTAATTTTCTTACATCATCATTACTTTTACATTTGTTTTATGTGGTGTCAATAAATGGTGTTACTTATCTGTAAAAAATTGTAATCAGTCGTGTTACTTTTGTTTATCATAATCTACTTAGATATCATTAATGGCTTGCATCTTTGGCTAATCTGTCCAATCACTAGACTGATTCACCTTGACCGTATAATACGATTACGATGCATTCAGACTTTCTGTTTCGAGGTTATTAGAATCCTGAGCGTACCTTGTAAAGCTTTGATCGATACGATAATTAACATATCTAGTCGGTCACTAACTGGCATTTGAGCGTAGACTGTTTGGTGACTAACCTGCTCGAGAGTTATTAATACTTGATTAATAACAACCGAGCTGTAAACAGGCAAGCATTGTTACTCATAACTGGAGTGTTCACAAGACGCAACTTCTCAAACAATTTGCATGTGGAAATCCGTTACCTCACAAAATAATTGTTTATCTTGCATAAACCGTCCCATCATGTCCAAAGTTAACAGTAAATTATAATTTCCATTTATAAACACCAGTTAATCGTAGTTAACTGCACATAACTAATGTAAACATCTTGTCATGTGTGGGCAGTTTAACTGGCGCCGTTAATTTACTACAAAACTTACTAATTGCATCTATGCACCAATAATATCTTTGTTTTAGCACTGTCGTCATTGCCTGTAAATCTTCAAGTTTGTCAACTTGCACTGTATTAGTAGTGATTGCTTGGAGATTTGTTATTTTTGCACCAGTCGCTCCACGCTTCGCTTCTCCTCTATACGTGACTTCATTGGCTGCATTTTTTGCATCTTGTCAGCATAAATTCTCTTATCTAACAGAAACTTGCAATCTAGTTTCAAATTACCCAATTCACCTCTAGCAATTGAGTTTTTGTCTATTTTCGATTACAATTCGACCGGTTCTAATCTGGCACTTCCTGTGACTCATGGCGTATGTATCGAAACTGTGAGTACCATCAGTTGCGCAACCTGAAGGTGGCAAGTCTCCAACTTGTCAAGCGAAAATGTATTACTTCCATGAAAGAAAGCGAAAATTGGGGATCAGTGAACTTCCTGATTGATTGTCAACGGCACTCATTAGTTAAATATTTGTTGATGTCTGAAACTGAAAGACTGTTATAATTATAATTGTGCCTGAAACGCTTGATCGCTTGTTAACTATTAGTGAAATTGAATTATACGTCATTAAGCAGACAACTGGCGTTGATGACTCACTTCGAATTGAAAGCCACAGTTTCATGTGTTTCATTTTCTGCTTTGTTAACCAATCGTTGACTTTCGACTGTTATGTATGAGTGACACTGGCCAATTATTTCACTTAGAAGCATTTTACCAGCATTGTGTATTTTCTTATTTTACCAACATTTCTAGACTTAATTGCCATCTTTATGACTTTAAGCTTTAAATTATGTGGGTCGTCCAGTAGACGTCTACTTTTTACGAGCTGTTTGCGGTGTTTTTCATCCGTAGTCTTGATTTCATTGCACTGCATTTGCCTTGTTTCTTTTTATTCAGACGTTGCTTTTGCTTTAGCTTATTAATATATTTTCTCTTTTGTGAATATTTTGATCTTATAGAAGCTGCACCATCGTAATGCGGCAAGTTTATGTTCTATTGTTAGAAAATTAACTTTCAAAAACATTGCCCATAAAGAAACCGAGGTGACATCGCTCTGGGCTTGTTGTTTGTTCTTTTATGTTTTCTTAAGCTTTATGAATGAAACAATAAGGTTCAATTCAAATCGAATTTGTGAAGGCGCCCGCATCCCTGCTTTTTTCTCCTTTTTTGGACCGTTAAGGATGATGCCCGTTAATGTAGTTTCGATAAAAATGTTTTACGGCATTGGAATGTTTCGTGAATCTATTAAATTTTATCCAAACTAACAATTTAATGGTTTCCCTGCATGTTAGAAACTAGTTGGTTTAACATTTTTGTATCAAAAGGACACTCATAACGTTCCGTTTTTAGACGAACAATCGAAATAACAAAGTGACCTTGCAACAAGTGCTCTTCTTATAAACGAAGTACAAACATATTTTTGAAGTATTTTCTACACATAAAATTGGAAGCGTTACGTATGATTTTACATTGGATCTTTACCTTCACCATTGGGACCACGAGGAAACAGGCACGAGCATTTCGCGTTTAGTGAGATGATACAAACTATTAGGTAAGTTTTATAAAATAAGTAGGTACTAATATCTTAAGGCGAAAGCGCCAGGATAGCCCGCGAAATTCAAATTTTCTTACGTTTTTTTCAATTTGCAGATCAGTATTAGGTTGTATGTTGATTAAAATATGATTCGCGACCGTAACAAATATGAGTTTATACAATTATAATAATTGAATTCATCAATACAACTCTCTAAGACCAAGTAATTCTATTGAATGACTATTTCATGAAATCTTAACATTTCAAGATTATACTACTAACTTAACTTACTAACTTAAAGAATTGTATTACTGATTCTAATAATATAATTCTGTAAATACATATTTGTTACGGTCGCGAATCATACTTTGATCAACATACACCCAGACACCGAGCTGCAAATCGCAAAAATCGTAAGAAAATTTGAATTTCGCCAGCTACCTTGGCGCTTCTCCCTTAACAGAATCTCATCATATTAGCACCTAATTGAAATTAAAAACATGATTCCTATAAATTAGCAGCTACAGAGATCCATTCAGGGGACAATCCAAGCGAAAATTAAGCAGTCAGGAATTTTATATATTATACTGGCTGTTGCCCGCGACTTCGTCTGTGATCCAAGATGAAAAGTAGCCTATGTCCTTACCCAGGTCATGGTCTATCTGTGTACCAAATTTCATCCAAATTCGTTCAGCTGTTTTAGCGTTAAAGCGTAACAAACAAACAAACTCACTTTCGCGTTTATAATATTAGTTAAGATAATGTTTTTATACACCGGTGGCTGCTTCCATATCCTCTAATCGTCTTTGACAATGGCCGAAGGAACAAACTTGCCTGCTCTCAAACTACAATGACAAATTAGCAGCGATAAAAGAAACAAAATTACACTTTTGTCATCTCTAATTCAATAAACACAATATTGCGTGCATAGTAACTCACTATCTCAGTACATACAACATTAGCCAACACCCATCAAATGTAATTTATTCTGCGTGTGCATGTGTGGCTCTTTTATGGTACTTTCTTTGACACGCCTTGTGTAATGATTGCCCTAAAACGGAGTGCCCATCTGTTAGCGATAGCCGATGAGCCATGATTGACAGCTGACGTTTATCTTCTTCATAACTTTCCAATGAGGTTTTACAGAACTGTTTAAATATTTGTGAATTTATTTAAACTTAAACATGATAAAGAATTTGGAGGTATAGGTACTTACTTGAAGAGGGAGTTAAAAAACTTACGACGAAGATATTGAATGGTTGGTAAAGAAGAAAAGAGGCTCGTAATAAAGAACCAAATAAAGAGAAAAACGAAGCAATAAATTAACTCATATTTGAAGTTGATGATCAACAAATTGAGCACAGTACGCCTAATAACACAGTTTTCTTACTGCCTAGTAATAAATCTAAAGCCAACAGAGCTATAAAAGAAATACATATGTAGTATTTAATTTTGATGTAACTCAAAATAGTTATTAAGGGCAATGTTACTACTATTAAGACAATTTTAAACGGAATACCGATTAACAATCGCAATTACATAGTAAATTTTTACGATTATTCGAATCACCCTTTTACATCGTTAATCGATACTTTTCGTCTACACTAAATATAAACAACGATGTGATTCTTGCTGGTTTGCTATTCGATTCGTACTCGATTTAGTCAGTTGACTCACTGACCTATTAGCCTTGCTTATTCTGATTTATGTTCACTAATTGAACTATTGTGATTTATACTAAGCTAGTTGAGATATTGTTTGGAACACCTAAATCAAAATACAATAGCTTGTAAATATAATTTACACAAACCATACTTCAATCCCTCCGACTTGAAGATACATAGTGTTTAGATTATATTATTGAAATCAATTTGGTCTATGGTTCTCAAACTCGCCATTTATTCTTTATTTATTTTGAAATCTGTAAGGAACCCATTGGGATGATACCACAAGCAATTTACTCAAAACGCCGATTTTGAATAGCCATCAATTTGACAAACTTGACACTGCTATTGAACTATATTTTATGGAGATAACGCTATCTTTTTATGGGTGCAGTCTAGACAATTTAAATTGAATTCCTAGATAGGCGTTTAAGATATAATTAGTATATTTAATCTAGACTTTACCCATTAATTTAACTACCTAGCTTCTCACAGAGAAGCTGTAACTGATGGTGTCATAATAATATAAGTGTTAGTAAATGTATCTATAAAGATCCCCTTTAAAAGAATCCCAGAGTTTAAGATAATTTTTATACTAAACATAGTGTTTTGTTGTAATTTACGTTCAGACAGACACATTAATTAATGCAAATAAGACTGAACTTGGCTGCGTATCAAATCTCATTAATTTTATGCGAGCACACTCGAACTTGGCCTTCTTTACCAAAAAGTGTTTTAAATACCCATGTAGTTACCATACTAGCGTTTGTTCGTTGACGACATCGACATGTGTTCAAACATCTAGTTAACTTTTATCGCTACATTATTGACTACCAACAGCTGTTTTGCATTTATAAACTGTTTGTTAAATCATTCTTTATTCGTTTCATGAGCTGGCAAGATCGTACCAATGTGATCAGTTGTATTAACCGATCTCTCACTCAATTGTCAACTCCCGAATTGTGTATCTGCAATAACCATCTTTCAGACTGAACTACGCGTTATCGTCAGATTGGCCTCTTGGAAAGGTCCATAATCAGATTTGATATTTACATCCTAAAGCACGGAATCTGCAGAGTCGTCAATTAATATATTTTCCCACATTTTATTACCAAGATATTGGTGAATATGTGCGTGCTTTGGTGTGGATCCGGCTGTTGCAACGTTCTCTTCACGCTCCAATTCTCCGCTAGTTTCGTTGCTATTTGTTTTGCTTTATTATAAACGCCATTTTATTCCTTTTTTACTTTTAATTCACCTCTTGTTGGTTCAATTGGGCTTTTAAGTACTGAGTGATAGGTTATGAGTGTTATGGTTATTACAAGTTACTTTCAAATTAAATGGTTGAAACGAATGCGTGCGTTTGTGATATAACTGTTTGGGTAATGTGTATGTGGGTCTTGCGATATATTCGTATCAGTGAATAAAATTGATGCATTGATTATAATTGTTGTAAACTGTTACAACATTGATTTGAGTAACTTAATTTGAGACTTTCTGAATTTGGTGACCGAAAAATATCATGTTTACCGATAGGCTGATTCTTTCAAATGTATATTATGGATTACCATTGATTAATTATTTATTAGAAGGGGCTGAAAACAACAATGTAAACGCAACGGCAAATGCAAAATGACGGAAATCTCACAGCTACAAACCAAGGTTTTTCTCAGCACTCAGCATCATTTCTGTTCACCACACACAATTCGTGGAAGCGATTGAGTCACCCACACAGCGGTTACGATCTACCCGCGAACTAAAAAGCGTATAACAATGCGAGCCGAAAGCGGCATCACTCTAAATGTAATCTGAATGTACCGCTATGCTGTTGCAGTCAGTTGTTATCCAGACTAGGTCAGTTTTTGTCGAATGTGCCACTGATAGCTTTCAGACCATTTTGATGGTCACACTTTTCGTCAATGTTGAACTTCATTTGAAGCCTATTTAAATTTTTTGTTAGGTAGAATGGTAGGCTTGATTAAGAGGTGTTCGCAACACATGGGTTGGAAAATAAACTTATTACTTACATGAACTTGCCTAACCTAAGAAATTAATGAATTATTTCTTCGGAGTATACAAGGTGGACAAGGCGGTGGGGTGGGGAACAGGACGATTGACATTCCTTTAAACCAAGTAAAGAGAATCATGTTCTTTACCCGTATACAAAAAATCAATCAAGTCCAATGAATACTTTAGCCACAGGAGATTATTTTTTAATTTTCTTATTTTTCAACATGATGTAGATCTGAGTCCGTAATAATAGGTAAACATTGCCGCCGCCGCGCCCCGCACCCGTAGATCCCGTTGATCAGTGACTTTGCGTAGATAAAGCGTGTTTACTTTTTATGCAGTTGATTCTACTATTTATTTTGTTTAAAAAGTGCATTTTTAAAATTTTCCATTAACTACTAATCTTCGTGTTTTAAAATGTTTCAATGGATTAGTACTGTGCTCGTTTTCATTTAATGTCGTACGTCCAGATCCACATTGTATGAAACCCCAAGAAATATTGGAACACTGCTTTACGTTAAAACGCTTCCGGGTAGCTCTTGAGTAATGTATGCGTTTGTGCACTACAGACCTACAACTCCAGCTAGATGAATAGGTAATGCTTTTTGGAAATCCATGTTGAGAACAGACTAACTGTAGTTCAGATACAAAGTAGAATCCAGCGTTCCGCTACACTGTGAATTTAAACCTCAATGCAGCATGATGCATCTGCAACATGCTACATAGTCACAAAGTAAGCCAACGTTCTGACCCCAGTCCGTGCAGTTAACATTAACATTTTCTACATCATTTAAAATCCGGTACTTACAGATTTGTTTTTGTTTCCTTTCTCTCACCAATAGAACATCACGCTTTTATATTTTACTTTTCAACACGTACTCGATCGCAACTTTGTCGAAGAAAAAATATTGAGTCTACAACACGATGCAATAACATTTCAGGTTTTTCTTTACTGTTTGTGGAAGTAGAACACTGTCACTCAAGCAATTTTTCTTCTTATAGTAGTGACCCAAAGTATGGCTAATCTTTTCACTTTTGAGCAAGTTGGAATGAAAGTTTTCTTTCTTTATTTCAACCCAAAACACCATTATCCATTGCATCTAGTAGACCTTCGTATATTTGTTTCTTTTATTCTAACACTCAAAATCTATCTTAATTAAAAGAAATTTCTTTTTCCCAAGTTAATTCCAGTTCTGATATGTTAATTTCTCCGTTCTCTTTTGGCTTATTACGGTTGTACTGCACCTTGTTCACAATATACATGATTACCAGCTGAAGTCCCATACATCAATGGCGCAGGTTCAAAGATTACAACAATATACGATTGCCTGCCGATCAATATCTACTAGCATTGTCGTAACCTATTTACCTCATTTGACTTAGCATAGGTATTCTTAGTTGAAGTTGTAACTTAGACGTAGAATAACACTTACTTATCTGAGTCTTTGATTTTCATATATCAACTTGAATGGTTGTGATAATGGTGTCGTATTAAACTACGTTGTGTATATTATGGTTGTCAGTTGTTTTAATGTTTGTTAGAATATGTTGATAATTTAGCATTGTTTACTAACATGTCCGTCGTTGCTTATCTTTTAGTCTGATTAGCCAACTTTTAAATGTGCGTGGTATATTAGGTAAAGCATCATTCCCATTTTATTTTTTTAGAAGCGCTTTTAACAAATCCGCGATTTCCCTTGTTACTAGTTCATCAGTATCACATAAAACCATATGTATTAAACCTCAACTCCTTCATGAATTTTTATCAATATTTACATTCGTTGCCTACTGTACTAGTATCCCACTTTCTCTATTGACTCCGTCGATACTATTTTTCACATGGCACCTTCAATTTCGTCATGCAACGGTCAACTATTTTTTCCCATATTTGTTGTGATAATAATGAGTAAACACACAAGGCTTGTTTGAACAGTAGACCCAAGCACACCGTCCTTATCATAAACAAATATTCGCGTCGCGGTCTCAATCTGATAGACAAAACGGAAGACGCTAAACATTTTTATCATATCAAAAAAAAATTGGTTGTTTCTAAGCTTATTTGCTTAAAAAGTCAATGTGCTCTTGTTTAACAATAGGAAGAAAATGATTATGATTTTAGCACTTATAAAACGGTTGTATTCTTTGTGTATACCTCGATGTTTTACTTGAAATGTAAATATATTGAAAGCAACAAATAATGATTTTATTGCTTTCAACATGTGATACCGTATAAAAGTTATGATCTTTTGCACTAGCGCTACCTCTACATTATTAATATCAAGCATGATCTCACGCATCCTATCCGCTGCACTAATATTACGTGTCGTGTCGTCAACTATATCAGTATATTCCTCTCCGTCTATTTCTCGCTGTTGGTGAATAACAACTGACTAACGTCTACGTGATTCAGAACAGAGATTTTCATAAATAACAGGGTTAAGTTCACACAGCCTTCTATTTTTACCTTGGATAGATTGCGTGACTTTAAAGTCGGTTAAAATTAATTGAGGCTTGCTGTGCACTGTGCAGCTCTTACAGTCGTAATACTAACTGCAGATAGATTAATGACTATAAGTAAAAACTGGTGAATGGTTAAAGAGTAGTAGCTAGAATTAATGCGAATTGAGGAAGTGGACCAGAATTTTGTTGAGTGTTTCAATATAGGTTGTCTAGATTTAGAACTCTTACGAGGTTAGACTCACACGTTCGTGCTCGAATGAATACGAATTTTAGGTAGGAAAGTATAAATATTTTCCAGTAGCAATTGTTATTCAAATCTAAAATAAATGTTGACCCAATATCATCAGTATACATATTAAACAAAGATTAGCAACAATAAAAAAAAACTATTTTGCTTCTTAATGCTTCGTCATTCCCATAGAAATTTTCTTTAATGTCACATAAATTTTCCGTTACAAATGCTTAAGTAGCCTCAACGGTAAATTTTGATAGTAAACATGGTTGTTTAATGAGTAAACCGCACCGAAATCACGTAGAATTCTCATTACCAATGATGCTTGCAGCACTTAGAGGGCTTTCTAGCCCAAACATTTTTATTACGGTTTGCCTTTGTTCCAAATGCTTCAAACTTTATATTAATGTGGCAACACTGCGTAGGAGTGTATTGTTTTGGATTATAAAGCTATCATTTATGAAGCAACGTCTGCCTTTCCCTTTGTTTTGGCCATCACTCTCCGTGATGCCCGTTGATTTCGTTCATGATGATGAGCAGTTTTGGTTCTATTTATGTTCGCATAACTCGTCAAAATGTAGGGAACAGCAGATTTTTTTTTCGCGATTTCAGGTTTGGTCCCATAGCAAAAGTTGTTCATAATGATGAGTACAATGATCCCTTAAGAGGTTGTGCGTTATTTATGTTACATCTTGTATATTTCAATTGCTAATAAGATTAGACCGTCATCGTCAATTACCATTTCAACCATTTACGTCTTTAAAAGTCGTGGATGTCCGAAAGCAGAATCACGTCCATCTATTTTGGTCTCGATGGGCATACATAAATCTATCTATCGACGTAGTAGCTTATAGTTCAGTAGCGACAACTTGATAGCTTCCTTTGCTATTAAACTGGTCTATCCATGCTTCCTGCTAGGACATAGTAGCATTTTGTTGAGGTTTTCCTGTAAAATGTGGAAATGGTAATTAATTGGAAGTAATTTCTTTACCTTTGATACCATCTAATATGCCTGAGGACTTGCTAATTTATTTCTCGTTTCTGGAAGTTTTCTTATCCCTTTATTATCATGCATAATTGTTTATTCCATCATGTTATACGTTCCAAAGAAAATCTCGTTTCTCTCTCAATTGTATAACCATTTAAATATGCAATCTCACTGGGTGGTCAATTATTGTCCAATGTAAAAATGTATGCATTTAGTGATCTATTCAATCTGGCATGCGTTGCACATTGCGGTCACATCACATTCACAATACAACCTTTTATTATGAAACTTAACAAAAGTACTGCCCAAGGTAATGGAAATCAAAGAACTGTGTACATTGATGCAATAGTTGAAATACCCAAAGGGAACCAAAACATGGTCTAGAATATATTTTACAGTCTAACTAAAGTTATCTTTGAACTATCAGGAGAAATTGCATGTTCTAGTGTCAGGGGAATAGGCGAGATATTTGTCTTACGAAGGCATGGTGTATGTCGAAACTGTGCCGGTAAGGGTTACAATACAACGGGCTTTAATGTCCCTGTTAAATGAAATGAACAACATTTCAGTAAGGAAATTGTGGGCATAAGACCTGTTGACTGTCGTAACAAAAGGGAAAATGAAAATCTTATGTTAGTAGTTTTCTATTAGAGTTAAGGTATCGTACGTCAGTTATATTGCTATCATATGCGTTGTCGATTAATGTGAGTGCTATTGAAAGCTGAAGCATAAAATACCATTAAAGATTGATGTGATTATGTATAAGTAGTTAATAGTACCAATTAATTTATGATACCTCCCATTAGTAGCAACCATCTTTTACATGCCTATTACCCATACTCACTCTAATGTCTAATCATCACCTTGAAATATTGCACACGATGTATCAGAAAATTAAATCAGAATTACTACCGGATTCCTGGAATCAAGTAAGAAAATACAAGTTACTGAGCACAGAACATGTAAACGATGAAAATTGATAAGTGCAGTAAATGCGTACGTAACTATCTATCCGACTGCTCATAAATCCATAACTAGTAATTTGATCAGTTTCCAAGTGTTTTCACTGAAATCGCTAACAAAATAATGACTGTGCAAACGTTTGCCCCTAACACTTTACCTAGCTCTCTCCAAGCCTTGATTTTATTAAATCTGGAGTTACAGTGCTCTCGGCGACTTGAAATGATCTCAATCGATGGAGATAAGCTGATTGCAGGGACTCTGACAGGGAATGATGAAGGACTTTCATTACTTTATGTAATTTGCTGAGAAGCTGTTGGTTTAAGATAAACTGTAGGAAGTGGTAGATTTTCAACAATTTGCCTGACACGCGCAGTAAATTATAAAAGTATGTTTTGTAGTTATTGCGTTGGATTCATTTTTAATAACGCTATATCTAAACCTGTGAAACGATTACTCATGTTTCAAAAGTCTTATTACCTGTCCATTGATGATCAACCAATATGATTTCCTAGATTTATAGTCTTTTATACCTAATACGGATGTCGGTGGGTAGTACCAAGCCTCAAGACCTCAAGAGTTTGAAAGTACAGTGTAGGCTTATAACGTTCCCTATATTTCAATGCAATTATATCAATAAAGTTGCGCAAATAGAAGTATATTATTGAGTCATTGCAGACGTGCTATTGAAAAGGAAATGTCAGTATTTGATTACGTTTTGTTAATTGCCAATAATTGAGGTTAATGCTTTTAAAATAGTGTATGTGGGATCGATTACATAAATAATAATGTTGTGTCTGACAGTGCGTTCGATCGTTTTAAAAGGGAAGTTTTAATGTGGTGCTATATAGTGTACTGCAGAAATTGATTTGGCAATTTTTCTTTAATTGGATTATACTGCAATCTTCGAATTCAGGAAAAGCTTTAATACTTTTCTTAATATCATCGTTGAAAAAAACGTCTAATCCTGACAACGTTTACGGACTCGCTGAACAAGAAGCTCATATGTCTAGCCTTTTAACCCGCGATCAAATTACATAAGCACCAGAAACACCGTCATCCTCAGCGGATATATTGTTAATTTTAATTAATCTTTTGACAGCTAATTCTCATGCACGTCACAAGATTTCTACGTCAGTCTAATTAAAGTGTTATCGGATAACGTTTGAATGGGATGGAGTCTCATACATGGCCATTCAGGTTGTATGTAATACCTAATTAGAAGCTGGTTTCAATGGAACGTTATAATGGCCGTGTGGGACGTGCCTTTGTTTGATGGGCTTTGTGCAAAATTTCAATGTGCCTTGATTTAGGACCTCTGATTACGGTTTCATGTAAATTGTAGACGTCTTGATTGTAACGTTTCTCTTTTCTAATGTGTCGATTTTCAAGCTCTCCGAGGATTAATTTGCTTCCGAATTCAGTAGTTGGTCACTTTATAATTGGTTATGAATATTCAAATGTGAGAATCTCTCTTACAATATCGATATCTTAATCAACTAAGTTGTTCGAACTCGCGTTTACCTTAACACCATAGAAGTAATTAGGATACAACGTTTTCTATTTTTACATTTCTGCGAATTACTTCTGTTTACGAATTTCCATTTGACTGATTGGATTTTGGGTTTAGTATCCACTCCAACCAAATACTTCTTAGTATCTATCCGTATTTCCCAAGTAATTTTATATTTCTTTCCTCAATGTTGGAAAACAAAAGTGTATCAGCAGGTTGACGTGCCGTCGTCGCTGGGAAGTGGGTTACTTAATGATAGTCGTGCTATTCGCTAACAAGTCGGTTCTATTACACTTTATAGCTAATACTTTACAGCTATACGAAATGTGTTGATTATGTGTTGGGAAAACATTGATCGTGTTTTGTTTTTCCTTGGCATTAACTACACCGGTTTTAAAACTATTACTAGAGATCAATCATTTCCACTCATCAGATCCAAGTTTGTCACGGCTAATTATTAGGTAGAATCGATTGTGACATTTAAGTCAAACCTTCAGTAAAATCTTACTTTCACCTTCAAGTTCAATTACGAACTCAAACGAACTTTACATGTTTAAACGTAAGTTCACGAATTTCACTTTCAAAGCGTTAGTTTCTCACATTTGTCTAGTAATCATGTGTACAAAGACTAACGGGCTAATTAATCGTTGAAGACGTTGGAAAGCGACTCCGTGTAACTTTCAAATGATGGCTTGCTGTGCATGCGATTAGATTTCCAATCGGACCGTTTGATGCCCTAACCTAGCCTTTAATGTGTGTATTTGTTATTTATTACTCACTTACTGAACCATCTTGTTTACGCAGAAGGTATTTTAATTGTGGGTAGGTATCATCCGTTGTATTATATGGACACACATAGGCTACTTCAAGCGTTTACGTGTAGGTAGGTACTTGAACTTGTAGTTCACAGGTCACTAATGATTGTTCCGTCATTAGATCTTAGAAAGATATCTTCTATTTCATTAGTGTTTTTATGTAATTATTCATCATTATCAAATATTCCATCTTTGTCTGCTGCTAGACAAAGGTCTCATCTAAGATTATCTGCAACATCACTTTCAGCTTCTCTATCTTCCCTATCCAGTACATTCAGATCAGTTTCAAAATTGGATTCCGGACTACAGAAAATCTATTGAAGTTATTTCAAGTCTTTACCGATAAATATAGCATTTTTCTTTTGATGTTTGTAAATGGCTTCGTATCCGGTTTGGAAGCAAAGCGAATCGGTTTAAACAAAATGTTGCTTTAAATAAAACTGGCGACAAATTGTCTACTGTGACGATGTTAACAAAAACTGCAAGTTTTTATCGATATCAGCTATGTAATACAATATCGTGTAACTATTACAAGTTTTGATCTAGGTACGAAATGTTTTATCCTTGTTCTGTCTACCTACTATACGATATTGACCGTGTCCCACTTGGTTCTATTTAGTCATTTCAATATACACAAACAAATGATTTGTGCTAAGATGTTCAATATACTAAAGTGTTGATTTATCCACGGTTGACAATACTGTCAATAATACTATTGACGCTATCAAAAACAACAATTGACAGAAATAAATATCTCAGAGCTTCTCATTTCACGTCACTGATCTAAATTATAACAACGATTTTAATAACAATAGGCTCTATTGTAACAGGGTAATAGATATTCAATGAGATAATAATTAATGACAATAAAAATGAGATCATTTGGCAGTATGAGATAAAACTATGGGTATTATCATAATATTAAGATGTTGCCAGTTGGAAGGGCAGCGGTATACATCAATCAGATAAAACAATAAAGTCAATAATATAGTAGTGAAACAATGATCATAATTTTTTGAGTGTCCAATAAAAAAAGCTTCCATTTCTCTCTTGAATAAAATTGAAATGAAAACATTATAATTATCATTTACTGCTTGTGTTACAATAGGAACATTGGTGCTTAATTTGTATCTGTCAAAAGAGTTCACCTGTTTCTTGATATCGAATTAATTAAAAAGAGACATCAAGTTCGTGAAGTGTGACTGTCGCAATAGATAATTTACGTTGGGTTATTGACCTATTTGTCAACTGTGGCCCATCAGATTCTTTAGGCTATGGTAGAAGACATTCGCTATGCATCACCGCGGACGAGACGTAAAGTGTCACTTTGTCAACTGATGGGTCCAAGTTAGAAGAGAAAAGCAGAAAATTACTAAATCATTGTGGATTAAAAAGCAAAGCTTGACTAAACAAGTTCATGATGTTAGATCTAATTATTACATAACATAACATCACGCCTGTAATCCCCGAAGGGTTTGTAGACAGATGTGTACCTATAGTACACCCACATTTCACCAGTTATGTTAAGTCACATGTAATAGGGGGTGAGACTATTGCCATCGACTGGGCACAATCCAGACTCCGGGCTTTTAATGAGAAATTCCAGATAGAAAAATCTAATAACACTGTCCGAGCTGGGAATCGAACCCAGGACTTCATGCTCAGCAGTAGTAGCCCTTACTACCACTATACCAACGAGGCAATTCGTTCTAAATATTGTTTATTTATCATAATTTCAGTAACATGTATGTACTCTACTTCTGACAATGTCCATAACTGAAACGAAACAGTTAGTGATGAAAACATTTAATTGTAACAGTAGCTCACATACTAAGGTATTACGGTAAAGCTAACCACAAAGTTCATAATTAAATTTTCCTATTATAGGATATCGATTGACGCAAATATGACGCTAACAGCTGATATGTTACGTCACCAATTTCATACCTAACAACTCTGTAGTAATTAGTGAACATGAAAACCTACACGACTAAATTGAATGCTGAAATAACACTGATCCAATATTTTGCGTCACTTGTGGAAATGGCTTGTCTCTAAACAAAAGAACCCGATACCTACATAAACGCAAAAACAAAAATAACACATTCATTTCATTCTTGGATTCACTGACTGGTAACAAATAATTGATTAAAAATTTGCAAAAAGCCAAAAATAATATAAATTGCGCGGGCTACATTGAAGAAATGCTAAAGTAGAGTTTGATACTTGGTAAGTTCTCAACTTCAAATTCCGAATTTAGAAACCGGTGCGGCGGTACAATTGCTTAACGCACTTACAATAGGAATCGGTTTCATTTTGACAGTTCAACAACATTCATTGCGTTATTTACGTTGTTGAGCAGACACATTTTTCGAACATATGAAGCAATGGATTTGCTTTATGCTTCAAAATCATTCAGATTGTGATTGATAGTGTGTTACGCAATTGGGATGCTGGTGTGAGTGATCGTAATTTGAAATCCAGTTGGGAATAGTACAACTAGATTCGACTGCTTACAGCTCAACTTTTATGTGTAGAAAAATTACTTAAAGAAAAACTCTATTTCGCAATTGTCTTTAGACAATTTAGCTCGTCAGCTATGAACTTGGGATCCGCTCTCGCTTGTCACTTAACGAAAGTGCTACAAAAAGAGCGTTCTTTAAATTAGCCGTCAGTCAAAATGGTTCTTTTGTAATGCGACCTGAAAATGTTCAGTTAATTACGAGACCAAAGGTTACCGAGTAATAATAGTTTTGTTTAGTTTAGTGATTAAGAACTTAATGTGGAGGCGTGATGGTGTAAGTTAACGTCGGTCTGAATTTACTGATTAATTCTGATGCTTAAATTGTATTTAAAATGATAGCTGATGCTTTCATTTGTTGGTTTTGTTAATAAACGGGACATGGCTTTTAATTGTTTTGCGCGGAACCCTATTTTTTTTTCGAAAATAAAAGTAGCCTAAGTTACTCCTTATAACATCAGCTGTCTGCCAGTGAAAGTCTCGTCAAACTCGGTCCAGCCGTTTCGGAGCCGGAACAAACAAACAGACAAAAATTTTAAAAATAGTTTTTTTTTTTTTGTTATAAGTACCTACCGTATATACTTTCCTATGCATTTAGTAAAAAGCTGTTATTTTGACATTACAAACAGACACTTCAATTTTATTTATTTGTATAGATTTCATTTGTTATTCAACTGTTCTCTCATCTATTTATTTATAAATGTTACTTTTATAGAACCTTTTGAAACTATTAATTTCAATGTCTATAAAATAGCCAATAGACTTTTATGTAAAGGACGTTTATAAATTGTTTACAAAAAGAGAATTCCCTACTATTTAAATATTTCATATTTGTGTTTGAATAGGTTAAATTTAGTTTCAAATCATTAAGTAGGCATTGATCTAAAAATATTTGGAAAAATTTAATTGAAACATAGTTTTGGTACTATTTTGAAGTTTTCAAGTATCTATTTGTTTGTCTTGCATGCCCATATGAATGTATTTTCAATGTATCTTAATTTTGTTACAGGTAAGTTTTACGAGATGGTGTAAAAAGTCAACATATGAATTTATTTACGTGTGAGTACCTATTATTAATTCACAAAACATTCAGCAGTAAAAATTTAATATCTACATGCTATTGGCGTACTAGAGAATAATTTGACATGCGTTTACATTAGAAATCATTTCAGTTCCCATGTTACTATATCAACAACATGGTTTTATCATAAACAACGAATTTTACGGTCTATAAACTGCTTGCTATAGCATGCATGCCGCGTCTACACATTAGGGCTAATCGGTAACTGCCATCGCCGCTCCCATTGTCTGAGGCGAGCATTATCGTATTCAAAAAACGCAAAATTGTGCATTAGTTACGCAGTTCAATTTGAGGCCAATCGACAGGTGTGAAGATTGATACAATGGTGTAATAATATAGCTTTTGACTGGAACCAAAACATAATGAAGTTAAATACAGGACTCACTGTTAAGGCTATTTAGCCTACATTTTTGATTGCACGACTGACACAAGCGAACCTATTTTTAAAATTAAAGTTTAAACAATTTTGTTTTGTGTTCGAATTTCAAAAGCTATGGGCATCCTTACTAATCGCGTTCTACTAGATAGCCAGTATTACTTTTTAACTGAAGCAATTACCTACTTGATCAATTTTAGTAGACGATATCGATCCGGCTGTTTAAAGGCCCTACTAAATGAAAAGCATTTCTTTTTTTGTTACGTAAACGTTTAATAGCCCAACCGTGTAGGGAACAGGAGTAAACACAAGATCCTGACATGTGCACTACTATCAATATTTGTAACAGTTGTGTGTGTAATCTATACAGTCTGATACCACGGAGTAGATAAATGCAGGACTAAGGCTTGCTTGATACAGCAGATATTAAATCACCAATATTTTTTAGGGCTAACCACATAAATAACTAAACTTTTGATAACAATAGAAAATATATTCACTGTTAATTTAATTCAACCGATTTTCTATAACTTCAATAAAATTTACAGTCGACTATTTATTTATTATTTATCATTAAGCCAATCGTCCATCGTCAGCTAAACTAAGTTATTTTAGTTTAGCTCGAATAGTTGAGCCAGTTTTCATTTTAGTTAGCTTAGCTGGCATAGTTTTTCGGTAAACGCACATGTATGAAAAACTGGCTCAACTATGTGAGCTAAACTAACTTAGTTTAGCTGGCGGTAGACGATCGGCTAAATCTCTCTTCACGAAGCTGACTTAAAGTTCAAGCAAGCAACAAGCTCGGTAAAGAACAAGATAGATACAAATCAGTAATATGCTTTACATGCCAGCAAGCAAGGACCCTACCTAGTTGCTATTCCACCAATTCGCTCTAAGCGTTTCCGAAAGTCTTTTGTGATGCGCACAGCAAAGGAGTGGAACTCTTTACCTGCGTCTGTTTCCGAACGCATACAACCCCGATCTCTTCAAAGTGAGAGTGAACAGGCTTCTTCTGGGTAAGCTCCATCATCGACCTTTTCTCTGTCACCTCTGACCTAGACTAGAGTCAAGAGCAAACCTATCTCAAATAAAAAAAAAAGGCCATAGTTAAAATGCAGGGTTCAATGCCCGTTGAGACAACTATATGTATGAATCTCTTTTGGTTTAGGTATCAAATTTAGCCTTCTGTATCTTTTTACTCTGTGTCATCCCGTCCCATGTCTCCCACGGGGGCGTGGGAACTCGGGATGCGAGAAACGAGATCTCTTGCTAAGATTGTTTGTGTACGATATAACGCTCTGTCATGCGATTAAAAAGTCATATCGGACACTTGACTTCCAATTGTTTTGAAACTCGTTCCAGGAATGTTTGAATGGGTTGATGAAAGTAGATATTCGTAGATTAGGGTTTCATCTATAAATATTGTATTTTGAATTGAGTAGATAGTTACAGCGATTAATTTGATAACTTCGTAATGTGGGAACAAATATATGGTATCAATTACGTTTATTTTACTTTCTTCTATTTTAAGGATATCCTTATAAGAGAAGAAATGCAATTTATATTTTGACTCAATTTCATTCAATTGCCTTTCATCATATCCAATTTTAGTTCAAAATTACATACTAAGAGCGTTTTCTTAACTTTTTATATAGGTATATACCAAAAATGCTTTTATCCCTTGCAGTAACATACTCATTTCTATATGCGTCAATATCTTAACTTCAAGCCACTTCATGTCTCAACTTCAAGCCACTTCTAGTCTCAACTTAATTACATCTTTATCTAACTTCAACATAACAACTTACAAGTTTACAACATCATTGCCACATTACAACAACTTGTTTCGACCAACTGAAATAAATCACCCGTGTCACCAACATGTTTCTTTTCCAACATTTTAGTTACAACAATGTGGACATGTTCCACATTTAGTTGGTTAATGAGGACTTGGAGGAAGCGGGGGCGTGGCCGGAATTGAACACGCGTCTCTACGCTTCCGTCCCTGTGTTTATAACTAAGATAGTTTAGTTAGGGGACGGTGAAGTTTGTCTGTAGTTGTTTACTTCAGTTTAAAGAATGTTCGGACCATGTATTTAATGTTGGGATTCATAATTATCAAACAGAATCAGTATCATGTCTTCAGACAGGTTAATCATGACATGATGCGCAACACTGAACGTAAGTAGAATTAACCAAGAATGAGGTACAATAATGAAAATTGATGGAAACTTCATGATATTAATCGTTTGTCTGTGTAAAAACCAGTAGATCACAGAAAAGCTCGAGGCCTATAATCTCAACGATAATCATTGAGGACCATTTTTTAGATCGAAGTTGACTAAAAGGGACAGCTTTCTATGTCTTCATTTAATTGCCTATTATTACTATTATAAACATCCGTATGATTCCGTATGAGAACCAAAGAAAGTTACTCCTTCAATTAAATTATCAGTCAAAGAGCCAATCAATTTTTAATAACTATTGATTATCAATATGAGTTTAAAATAATATAGTTTGCAACAAACATTATGGTCTTTCTCCTAATTTAATATTAAATGCGGAAATGCCTAATGGCTGATTTCCTCTCTATAAACGAATAAACACGTAATATCCCATTACTAATGATGTAATGTAGACATGTGGCCTAGTTGTGGCTAAAATATATTTATAAGACGTTTTCTTGCAGATTCCATATAGCTTTTTGTTTTTAATTAACTTTTTCTTCTTGATTATAAAGTTAGCCTGCCATAAGGTGGGTACTGTAAACATGGGATTTGCGGTGCCTGTGAAAGAGGATATTATCATAAGTAGTAATCATAACCAATTGGCAGAAAAATTGGTAATCGTATACTTTGTTGTTGTTTTGGCTGACAAAATAACGCTGCTGTAAATTCTCTTGATGACATTAAAAGAAAGAGTGAATACATCTTAGAGACTTTTAATTACAAGCTTAATGTTATTACTGTCATTTGTAACGATACAGCTAAAATAACTATGACGGATATACATAATTACTGAGCGACATAAGACAACGGAAAGTGACAAGGCTATACAAATTATGGAAACAAAGTTAACAAGCATGCATAATTTCATAATAAGAAAAGACAACAAAGCAAACATACACAAATTCATTATAAAGGCTTTGTAAAACAGAAGCTATGACCAGAAAAGGCAATAAAATAGTATTCCATTGTCATTTGAAAACACCAATAAACGATTAGTCATATACTCTGAGTAATAGCTGTTGTAAGCTTTTATCACTGTCATATATGGGTATTTTTGTAAACACATAGACCATAAATGTATTGATGATATATAACATAGCACCCAAGTGTTGACGATATAATGTAATGGAAGTAGATTTAAAAGTGACATTAGGAAAAATGTGAATGTCAATAAAGAAGTTACTTGAACTGCGCGAAAACTTCTTTAGGCTGGTGTAACTACTGTTGACAATGATATTGATGATGATGACGAAAGG
This sequence comes from Fissipunctia ypsillon, assembly GCA_947568875.1. Taxonomy (NCBI): domain Eukaryota; kingdom Metazoa; phylum Arthropoda; class Insecta; order Lepidoptera; family Noctuidae; genus Fissipunctia; species Fissipunctia ypsillon. The sequence goes on along the minus strand of OX387666.1, from coordinate 12,025,779 downwards.
GAAACAGAAACAATCGACAGTAAAATTTCATCGTTTTATCATTCAAAATTATAAAGCTTTACTGACCGGTCTGGGGCTTCACAGACTTCATCAATCCATGTTTCTTTACCTTCTTTGCCCTATCGATGCCTTTGTCGTAGTAACAAATTCATCTGAAGTGAACTTTTTCGTAATTCTTGCAGAGAAATTTGTGTGTCGCAGAGAAGTGTCATGAAATTTTGTTCAAATACACGAATGCATGTCAAGGGTTGATTCGCGTGAGTACGAGACGTTTCTGGTATCATGAATTGTTTATATTTGACCTATTCTTCGATGCTTGTGGAAAGATAGCTGCCGTGGAAAAGTAAATAAAGAATGAGGTATTCCAATGTTTGGCGATCAATGTTTGTACGAAGAGTTGTGTTTAACGATGCTACTAATCGCATCCGATGTTTTTGTGTGATAAACTTTTCAAGAACATGAAATGAAAACTAGAGAAATGTTGTTTGTTTTACGTGAGAAAATTTTACGATTAAAACTATGGGAAATGGATTGTTGATTAGTCATTGATACCTTGCAATGAACCTAAAGTGATTATTGGTGTTTTAGCAAAGAAAGAGTGTTATTGCACATCCTCGTTTACTTAGTATAAATAGGTACGACCAAGATACAAAGTTAACGAATTATGGAACTCAAATGGAATTGGGCAGTACATCTGGCAAGGCGCAGTGATGACAGGTGGAGTAAGGCAGTGGCGTCCAAGGACTAGAAGACAAAGCGGCGGTCGTCCGGCGGCTAGATGAGCAGACGACATTGTTACCATCGTGGGAAGAACCTGGATGAGGTTGGCACAGGAGCGTGGGGATTGGCACAAGAAAAGTCTATGCTCAGCAGTGGGTGAAAACGGCCTGTGGATGATGATGTTGATGAAGATACAAAAAGACGTTTTTACTTAGCTTATACTGTCGCACTGTGGGCAAAGGCCTTCCCCAAGTCCCTCCAGGAACTCTTTCTCCGCGCCACCTCGAACCAGCCCTCACGTGACGAGGCCAGGTTATCCCACCACCTCTTTTTGGGCCGGGCTTGGCGGCGTCGTCCATCTTCAGGTGCCCATTGTATAGAGACTTTTGCCCAGCGGTCATCGTGCATGCGGCTGACATGACCCGCCCAATCCCATTTTAGCATGGCAGCCTTCTTGTCTACGTCCATTATACCCGTTTGGGAACGCAACGTGGTGTTTCGAATTCTGTTCTGTTTTTTGACGTCTAAGATGCTGCATTCCATCGCTCTTTGGCAGACTCCAAAGCAGAGCTTTTGTGACTCGGTGAGCGACCAGTTCTGAGCACCATGTAGATTATGACGGGCGGATACACTATGTCGATGAGTTTGCACTTCAGTTAGATCGGCAGATCACCCTCCATTAGCGTCTTCATGAACCAGTAGCTTTTCCAGGCGTTTTAGATTCGGCGGTCAATTTCCGTTTCCTGTCTGGTTTCGAAAGAAACTAACTGGCCCCAGTAGATATACTCATCGACATAATGTATTTCCTGCCCATCTACCTCGACCCTACGCTCAGTGTTATTGGTCATTAGTTGGGTTTTAGACCGATTCATCGCAAGTCCCACCCTGAAGCTAGCCGTGCTCAACACTTGGAGCATGGTCTGGAGTTCTAGAGCTGTGGGGGTAAAAAGGACTATATCGTCGGCAACTCGGAGGTTTGTCAGCTTCTTCTTGCTGACGTCAAAGCCCTTGGTTTTCCATGAGGCTGCTTACATGAGAGGCTATTTACTAGCACACTTAAAAGTAAATAATTTGGGAGAGAGTGGGTCCCCCCTGTTTAACACCTTTTTGGAAATATTAGGACAAAATATTAGGACCATTTATTCCGGATTCCAGACAGGTCGCTATTAAGTATTATTTAAATGTAAGCAAACATATCAATAACACCATGCAGCACAATTTTTCCTTGTATCAATTTCTAATTATAGTATTTCCACGCTTGGGCGTTGGTGACTAGTGAACTACTGACAACGGTCATGGGTTTAACAATTTAAACCCGTAGATTGGTCACAGCCCCATGGTAATCGAAGGTCACTATTCAATTTGTCGTGCGGTGTCATTTTACGATACGGATCGAACGATCTTGTTTTAAATTATCGACGCTAATTTGAATACAAAATACGTGAGAATGAACTCCTTGGCCGTAGAATGTAGAAAGTAAATTGGATTTCGATAACTGTCATCAAAGCTGTATTTTATTATGGGAATTTGTCTAAAAAGGTTTGATAAAGTGAATTTAAACTACAAGATCAATTTTGATTAAATATATATATTTATACTTTGCCATTAAAACTTCTTTAACCTAATACTGCATGCAATGTAAAATTAAAACTTTATTGCGATCATTTGCTTCTAATCCTATAAATAACTTAAAATATAACTGATGTAATAAAATCCTGACAGAGTAACAATCAAGTTTTCTTTATGCACAAGAATTACCAATAAAATTTTTCACCATTGCATTGAACCGACATCAATAACCACATCGCTATTGGCTATAAATTCCATTTTCAAAAACCGCGATTTACAGTCAGCCATTTTGTATTGCTCGGTCAACGACCTCTGTTAATCATGATCGCGGGAGACGAATAGTAAGATTTATGTAGCGATTTCAATTCTTCGGCCTTGCGGTAGTACGGTGGTTATATTACTGGCGACAAATTACTATGGTATCACGTAGAGGGACCCTATTTATATGTGTTAGGTGATAAACGGCCTTATTATTTAGTATGTAAGAACGGAAATCGCGTTTGGTTGTTTCATTGGTGTTAACATCGTGTAATCTTTCTTGAGTTACTGTTGCAACATTTCTGCATGAGGCTGATTTTATATTTAAGGAGATATTTAAGAATCTATGTATTCGTTGGTAGGTACATACTCTAATCCTTATAAGCTCGTGAGTATTAGATAGATCTCAAAGTACCGTCGTAGTGGACTGAACTCAAAGTCCAAAAACCAATTTCAAAACAAATTTGTACATACCTATCTTATCGCGCAAATTGAATTACCAACATTTGATATACAATGCAGATAAAACATCGTAAAGGTGCGGCAACTCTGCATATTTGGTTTCAACGCGATCATAAGTTCAAGTGTGAATTCGAGGTGCGGTGCACTTGAACTAATTAAGTGCAAGTTCGCATGTAAGGTCAATACCGGCCTATTATTGTCCCACTGCAGGACAAAGGCCTCTTCTCATACTGGGAAGGCACGAGCTTTGATCACCTTGCTTGCTCAAGACGGGTTGGCGATTTCAGACTTGTAGTGGCATATCTACATCGCCACATGCGAACGCGTCACACTGACGTCACACAAAATTCTGCATCACGCAATCAGTTTACCGCGCGACGAGCATATACAACATGTAACATAAATAACGCAAAACCTCTTAAGGAGTCATTATACTCATCATTATGAACAACTTTTACTATAGGACCAAACCTGAAAGCTGTTCCATACATTTTGTTCGCATAACTCGTCAATTTGTAAAGAACAGCTGATTTTTTTTCGCGATTTCAGGTTTGGTCCCGTAGTAAAAGTTGTTCATAGTTATGAGTACAAAGACCCCTTAAGAGGTTGTGTGCTTTTTAAGTTACACCTTGTATACAACGTCCCGACATCAACCGTCGGGCAGTAGCCCACCAGACGCAACACCCGTCTGGTCGGAGGATCCTCCCTTTTCTATGGAGGATGAGTGAACTTTATACCCTGTTCCCCATGCCTCTATAGACTTATATTAACTATAAGTCCAGATTTCCTCACGATGTTTTCCTTCACCAATGTCAATAATGTCCAAGATACACTTAGAAAGTACATAAATTGAAAAAGTCAAATTGTTACTTGCCCGTATTTGAACCCACAACCCCGTGCATGAGGGGCGAGGTCTTAAGCACTGGGCCATCACGACATGAGACATCATTAACTAACAGTCATAAACATAAATGTAGTGCTTAAGCAGAAATAAGTTGAACTCTTTAATTTTGCAGTTTTATTTCGCTTTTTTGGAAAAACTTGAAATAACAATCTTAGTATATCATTGCTGGAAATCTTTATAATTCGTCAATAACTCTTCACAATTACCTACTTATTTCAATAATTGGATCATAAAAACGGTAATTTATTGTGAATCATAATTTTTAATACCACAGCAACCGTTCTGGGTTAGTGCTCATAAATTCCCGTACAACAAGGAAAAGCTATTGTAAATGAAAACCCAGTAACCATAATATAATTTCTGCAAATAATTCATGGCTACGCTTTCAGGTTAATATGATTATCTAGAGTTCTAGACCGCTGTTGCCTGTGGCGGCGGCTCCGATAATATATGTGCCATTGATTCGGTTTTATGTCAATCGAATAGTATTAATGTCTCGGCAACCTGAGTAATGGTGACGACTCTAGTGTTACGAGCTACTGAGTGTCTTGTTGCTTTGTTAAAGTAAGTTACGGTGTTTTACTTTTGAACAAATAACTAATGGGGTTATGTTTCGAATGCAAACCTTCGTGGCAGCAGCAGAGAAAAGGTTTCAGTTTCGGTATACAAGGTGTAATTTTAATCACTGTTAACCTCTTAAGGGGTCATTGTACTCATCATTATGAACAACTTTTACTATGGGACCAAACCCTAAATCACGAAAAAAATCTGGTGTTTCCTTCCTACATTTTGACGAGTTATGCGAACATAAATGTAGGGAAAAGCTGATTTTTGAACACATAATGATGAATACAATGACCCTTTAAGAGATTAACAGTGATTAAAATTACACCTTATATATAACACTTATTTATTCCATTTATGAACACATATACACGGTGTAAGGGACAGCCCTCCGTAATCTAACAGTGAGCATTCAGCTCCTTATCCTGAATCATATTCCACCGAAAATATTCTCAGGAAAATCATCATTTTTTTTATCGCATTTTCAGTTACTATTCTTTTATTTCAATATAAAATTACATTCTCTGTATGCAGCACTCCATTTATGTAAATAAAACTGCTAAAATAAAAAAAATCAGCAATGGATGTTGAAATACTCGGCGGCTGAAGGCTCGCTGCGCTGCCGTTCGTTACGCGCGTTTTGCCACGGTAACGATACATTGCACGTGAGGTAATAAAACAAATCAAATTTATTGGATTCCCATAATGTTCCTGAAATATTTCATGTACCGGTCATCTTAGTATGATATACTGAATTCACCCCGTCAGTCTGCGGAGGGCAGTCTCTTACACCATGTACAGAGGTGTACCTGTAGTACATCCACATTTCGCTAGTTATGTTTAAGTCCCATGTAATATTGTTGGCGAGCCTACAGTACTGCCATCAACCGGGCACAAATCTAGACTCCTGGCTGCTACTGAGACTTTTCAGATAGAAAAACCCAATATCACTTTACCCGACCTGGGAATCGAACCCAGGACCTCATGCTCAGCAGTAGCGCTTGCGACCATTAGACCAACGAGGCAGTCTCTTTCTAACCCTTCGGGGATTACAGGCGTTATGGTATGTGTGTGTATATATCAACAGACAAGAAGAAAAGAACAGAGTACATGGTGCTTATTTCTAAAGAAATCTCTTCCAGCATACCTGTGATGGGAAAGTAGATAAAAAGAGATGTGGACATCGTGTGTAAGACTCAATTCTCTCAATGGAGCTTAGCTTGCCATAAGTTACGATCGGGCTCTATGGAACTATTGATGCTCAATAAAGCAATAATTGATGCTCGACCAATGTAAACACACCTATCTACAGAAAATACAAGATACAAAGGCCAGAGGTAAAGGTACTCCGGTACGTTTCATTCACCTCGGCAATAAAACTCGCGAAGTATTTACGACGGTAATGTCAGAAAATAGGTCATAATTAGAAGTTCCATTAGTCAACTGAGTTCAATGACTGCTGTGCCCTGTCCCACATAAGGGCCACCCCCCTAAACCAAGCCGCGATAATTGTTCTTTTAAATTGCTTTCGTATTTATTTTTATCGAAGAAAGAGGGAGCGAAACTGCTTTGGTTTTATTTATTTTTGACACCCCTATATAAATTTCCTTTGGTTGGAGCAATTCGTCTTTTAGGTTGGTAGTCAGGTACAATGGAATTCAGATAAATTTGATTACAGAACTTGATATAATGTACGATAAAACAGCATAGTGACTAGTATGATGTACTGTTCATTCTTGGAAGAAACACCGCTCTTGCGTGATATAAGTGCATGCAATTAATTGCGTAAAGTAATTTGAACACGAATAAAAGCTGTTTAAACGGTAAAAAATAATCGTAAAAGTCGTGTTTTAAGTAAGTACTTATATCTAAACTCCAAAACGCATGAATTTGAAAGCGCGGTATTTGTATACATTTTTGTCAACATTTAACCTCATGAGTATCTTTCACTCCTTGCCTTCTATACTTACCATCAGCTCAGCCTATCGCAGTCCACTGCTGGACAATTGGACATAGCCCTCTCCCAGGTTGCACCACAACACCCTGTTCTCCGCCTTCCGCAATCCTTCCAGCCTGGTCCAGTCACCTTTTTATGGTCGTCGTCGGTCCATCTAGCTGGTCCCACACTACGCTTGCCGATACGCAGTGTCCACTCCAGGAGGGAGTGGAAGATCTCGTCTGCTACACCGGCCATCGGTCCTCCGATAAACATGGCCAGCCCGCTGCCTCTTCAGCCTGCTAACTCTGAAAGCTATGCTCGGAGTTTCTTTGAAAGATAAAATCAGAAATGAAGTTATCCCGAAAAGAACCGGAATTACTTACCAGAAGGTGTGAATAAGTTGTGCGGGCGGATGCTTTTAGTATTCATAATGTCGCACATGTAAAAAAAAATATACACGAAGGTGACAAAAGGCCCGTTTCCTGAGGAGTTTTTACGCAAAAAAGACACTCGTGTGTTCATTCACTGGTTCCCGTGGGACAAAAACGATACACGCAATGGGCCTTTATTTAGTAAGAAGAAAGTTCAAGCATTATTATTTTAAATAAAATGTCGAAATTACAAGTTACTTTAAAAAATAATGACAATACCTAACTGTTAATTAAATCCCCAAGAAAAGGGCGTGTATACAACGGCTTAATAAACCTTCATCGATTTGCCAGTAAAGGAGCCGGTAGGGACACACCTTAAAGCTACATGACAACTACAAGGCATCTCATTGGTTGGCTTCGATGCTACAACGATATCAATGCAAGTCACGCAAGTCTTGCGTTTCGAAAAAGTCAAAGAGGGGGTTTCTCCAAAAAAGAGAAAATGAAGCTACTGCTTGAACGAATAATCTGACAAAGGTCTATTGTTTTGACGCGATATTAAAAAGCGGGTAATACCTGATTAAGTGAGTTTTCGAAATAAATGACGTATTCATATTTTGGAACACGGAAGTTCGTAATTCGTTTGTGAATTGTCTTTTCTGGCAAATATCGAAGACATGTATTTTTCTTGTTTCGATGTGCGTTGGACCTTTCTTAAGTATCATACATTTATGTGTGTTTCATATATCATTTATGGTATACAAAGTTGTGAATACTGAAAAGTTGTGTGGGAATCGGTTGTCATGGTATGGGCATGTGATGCGGAGGAAAAATATCGTGAGGAAAGTTTGAGTATGAATGTGGAAGGCTATAAGACCAAAGAAAAGATGGAAAGACTGTGTGAAAGATGAAATGGCTAGAAAGTGAGTGGCTACCGAGATGACGACTAATAGAGAAGTATGGAAGAAAAAGACATGTTGCGCCGACCCCAAATAAGATAGAATACGAGCAGGAAAGGAGAATGATGATGATGATAATACAAAGTCATTCCTGTTTTCTTATGCCTCTTTTCGGATAGGTAGTTCCCTTAGTGACAAGTATTACAATATTCATGATAATATGACTAGTGTCGCTACGTGGCTGGGCGCGGTCCCCTTGCTATGATAGTCACGCGACTCCACCTAACAGGTACTTATGGCGCAAGTCATGAACTAAGCGGAAGAACTTTAATTCTCATGCCCTGTTTCTGACGTCCTTAGATAAACTGTCACTATTAATTCAACCAAGTTATTTATCCAAGGATAATTGTTTCTTGAATATAAAGAAAGTTAGTTAACAAAGCTGTGAACGGTGACACGATAATGGCTGTTCAACTTTATTACACAGCGTTTTTGACACCTCATTGTCAACTACATGTGAAAATGACAGATTTTCATGACGTCCGGTATAATATGACGGACCCGTTTTCCTACGAAAATAAAGCTTTACTGAGTGTTCAGAACCGCTGTTTTAAGATATCGAACCAATAGAACAATCGAATAAATAAACTTAGATTCTGAATACTTACCTCAGAGTCAGAAACCGGGCAACAGCCAGTCTTAAAACCTTACAGCCCAAAAATAAGTTCTAAATCTAAACTTCCTTCGAATTTTAATTTATTACCGGCACAAAATATAACCGAACCTTTTATTGATTCAAAAAAAGGAACAGCACATTAGGGCATTAACCTGCCTGATTTGTGACCTCATTACGTTTGATATATTTTCATTGGTTCACGCAACACACATCACACCACGAAAAATGTGTTATGAGATATAAATTGTCATAATTACTTGGATAAGTATTATGACAGTGTTGGTGAGATAATTTAGTATTGTATTTTGTGACGTAACTTTAATCAGGAAATTGTTTTTAGTCGCAGAATTCCAGCACAGTGTAATGTGGTGGTAACCCTAAGCGCTCTGAATTATTTTAATTTAATTCTTAGGTACTTCCTAACTACAAAAAACGAATTTATTATGACTACCTAGAAGAAAATTGATTTACTATAAGTAAAATTTTTTTTATAGAGGTAAAAATAAAAATATAAAACATATTTTGACCCTAGTACCAAAAACATTCAAGTCATGAATATCACCCTAGCGCCTACTGCATCGAAATAAACAAGGCGAGTATCAAAAACCGTAATCTATAGATATTATCTGTTCACTAATTAGCCCATCGTACAACGGAACTACAACTTTGAACACGATAATGCACTAACGTTCTATTTCTATTTAACTACTACTAAAAAAACTAAGTTACATGTATTTTACACGTAAATTACAACATAAGCTGAAAACGCACGAACGTGCGGTAATAACGCTAAACAGAGCGCTTTAATCCGGTAAACGACCGCTTTTCTGCTTTGGATAAAAAAACGTCTACTTTAACATTTACTCCATGTAATTTTTCTATAACTTTATAATGACTGAGGTAATAACTATAGCAAAAAAAGTGCAATACCACCACTCCACTTTTCTCAACCACAAAGGTTACTTCGCCACTTAAGTTTTTACACTTCAAACCTTATTAACTTCACAAGCGCCTCTAATAATGACTGCCTAATAGCAATCATAACTGGCTCAAGTAATTAGTGCTAAGCACGAAGATCTAAGCACGTAATTACTTAACTTAGTCCACACAGTCTGTAAATAAACTCGCGTGTTTTACTTCGATAAATATAGAGAAAGCTAATTGAAAAAACTAGAGGTCATTCGCCCTGACCTTTTTAACCTTGTAACTTGAGCTGTACTTAGAAACTACTGTCGTTGAACGAGTTAATGATTTAATCGCTGCAGGCTAGTAGTAGTTCCTAACCCGAGCTTGCAGTGGCGAAAGCACCATATAACACGATTCCTACCGGCTTCCCTTCGGAGGTTTGCATCAGCAACTCTACCGCTATTGAAAAATGGCACAGTCAATAGTGTCTATTATTGCGAAAAAATAATAATTACACTACGGGTATTTAATTCACAATAATATTCAAACAACAGAAACGCCTCTTTTTAAATTAATTTTTACTTTATTGATATGTAAGTAAGTTAAAACCGGCTTATCTCTTACAACTTATTCACACTTCGTTGCTGCTAGCTTGTAAGCACAAAGGCTGTTGTATGTTAGGTGTAGTTACTAACTTGTGTACTTAGTACCTACCTATGTCTGACAGCTTTAGGTTTTGCGGTGCGTTTGTGAGGTGAAAAATCGCCCGTGCTTTTTTGCCCTTTAATAAATAAGTATATATCATCATATGTAGGATCATATGATCCTGGCCGATTTCAGCCACAGCGACTTGGATCTGCCTATTGAGGACATCGCTGGTGTGCCCTCAGGTGACTGATATAACCAATTTTTGCCGTGAAAATGCGTCCACAATAAATAAGTACTGTAGGTTAGTCAGGATAGTAAAATAAAATAATACCAGCCCATTATTGACCCACTGCAGAGCAAAGGCCTCTTCTCAACAGAGAGGGCCCGAGCATTGATCACCAAGGTTGCTTAGGACGGGGATAGTAAAATGATCTCATAATATTTGTACGTGAACTAGTTTGAACTACAACTGCATTTGTACAATTTACGCTACTAATAAAACATTTTCTTTGTGGGGCTTGTGGCTAAGTAATAACAGCCGCACGGGTCGATCGATCGAAGCTACACTTGCCGCGGTCAGTCCGCGGTTGGGTGACCATCTTTACATACCGAGACTCCTCAGTGCCTCGGAAAGCACGTTAAGCCGTTGGTCCCGGCTGTCATTCTTAGATCTTTGACAGTCGTTGCGGGTCGTCAGAAGCCCGAAAGTCTGACAACCAGTCTTATCAAGGGGTATCGTATTACCCAGTAACTGAGTTGTGGAGGTCAGGTAGGCAGTAGCTAGAGTGGAAAGTGACCCCAACATAGTTGGGAAAAGGCGCGGCAGATAGATGATGAACAAAACATTTTCTTTCTATCTTCAACTTCAAGTTAAGTAATTAGTAGTAACTACTGTTTACAATGAATTTTGATATCTATGCTAATTTCTAACGCCTGCATATATTATGTTTTCCCTCTTTTGTATTGAACACAAACGGCTCCTGCGCAACGTACTTCTTACACACTTATATGCACTATTTATCATAGCGTTGCCCTTTTACGCTGTAACTCATCATCGAAACCTTTTTTATGTAGTCCTTACTACTATACCCATAGAGATTACATTCGAGTGCAGTTTGACTGTTGAAATGAATTAAAAACTCCATAAATCTAAATTAGTGGCTGTTCCAAGCAATTAGAAAGCTCTCGGGTTTCTTTGTTTTAATAGATACGTACTCAGGTTGACCGTTTGTCATTCTGTGATCATTATCTTTGACAAATTCATTTGGTTTCTTTTGTTAGGCTAGGCTAGGATTGACCTAGATTTGCTTTGCTTACTTTGAACGTGTCTCTTTTCGTATCCTTTCCTTGTTTTAGGTCTCTAATGAGTTGGAAAGATGCTGAAACTTTCTCCTACGCTATTGTAATATTGAAATTAAAGTTAATTCTGATTATAGCAGTCTCCTGCAAGGCATCTCTCTAAAACCATTTCCCAGTGTGACTTTGGATGCCTCTAATACTGAAGGCAACTATAACGAAATATTCTGAATCGAACTCCTTATCGTCCAAAAATTTACCGTTCCATCGTTGTCGCCGATCTTCAGTGAAAATGACAATGAAGCATGAATTGCCAAATCAATTAGCCTTTGCACACTTTTTTTTAATTCCCCTAGTGGGATTTATATATTTTCGTAGGTGTGTGGCCGTGCATCACAGTGGGCCCTATCAGAATACCAGCGCTGCAGTATATTTTTTTAAAATATCGCAGCATTGTGCTGAGATTGGAGCCTTTTGGCCTCGCACGGGTCTATAATATTGTTTTTTGTTTTGTTTTGTTATTAGAATTTGTTAGTTTTTAATGCTCCATTTTATTTTACTTTTGTATTTCTTGTGTCCCGAATAAAATATTTTTCCTTCTTTCTTTTCTTTCAAAGTTTAGTTGATGATCAGACATTGTTATCAGCATCTCACGTATTCAAGCACCTATCTATGAAAGTTTTATTTATTTATTTATTTGCCAGAAACATGGTAAGTTACAAAGGTGTTACATAAAATGCATGGAGCTACATATCTCACCGTTTTAACGGTATGCAAAATTAATATAATAACACGAAATTACAATTAACACTTTTTATATTACATTATTTTCAACATTAGTTACATTACATTAATTTTTAAATTATAAATAATTTTAAGTATTATATCGCACACTCTTCTATTTTCACCATATTATAAAATTAAACAATAAATTCGACATAATACAATACCATTAACTTAAATAATTACTTATGCCTATATTTGGATGTCAGATCAAGAGAATAGAATTTACAGGGACAATTTACAAAAAACTCGTGAATTGAATAAAAACATTCCTGCAACAACCAATTCCGTAATGCCGAACAAAACTTTTTGAAGGGTAGTTGGGTAATTGGTCAAAACTGATACCTTAACAGTACCAATGCGCTATAGCATAGAAACAAAATATCGGCCCACGTGAGTGGCTGGTCGTAGGCGCTAGCAATATAAATAGAAATTGTAGATAACAATACTACGATAAAACCCCAACCATACGGCTATTCGATAAAATGTCGAGATTACAAAAATTGAGCGCCGAAGCATTTCGTTGTGTAAAGAAAACAAATGACGCTGTCAGAAAACTATTTGTAAGTGAAATATGGAAGAAAGTATGATTGAAATCTTAATTAGTGTGTTGATATTGTAATTTATGTAATAAACGTTAATATAGAAGCAATGTGCTGGCATTTCAATACAGATGTTCATAATACTTATATCGTCGAATAAATGTTAGATTGTGAATAAATGTTTGATGGATTTTGAACATTCATACTGGAACTTATTGATGGGTTAATTTCGATTATTGATTCTGAGGCTTTTTGGAGAAATGTGGATTATAATACGTGGGTAGGTAATAACTTTTCTACATGCAGACAATTAAAACAACAAGTGTGAAAATGCGTAAGTAGAGTAGCAAGAGCAAAAATGGCTTATAACTAAATTCATTCACTTGACAATCCATCGTGGCTAAACGACCAAAGATCTCCCGAGCTTACATTATACTCTCGAAATACCACGGTAACACAGTAGTTCTCAGAAAGGAAACTGTCCTTCCATTAGTGTTTCCTTTTGGGAATAGTCAACACACATCACTCAAATTTCATTATGCGGAAATATAAATTTAGCCCACTCTGATGCGACGAAGACACGTAGTTATTTGAAGTGGTTTTTATATTGATTATGAAGGAAAACTGTTTTAATTTCTGAAGAGATAATGAGGCGAATGAGTGATTTGTTGAAATGCTATCAATTATACTAGTATAAAAGTCTTTTCAGCCGTATCCGTTGAAAGATATTGAAAGCACAAATTGGTCTTGAGATATAAGAGTCAAACTATTAAACCCAGCAGCAAAATCAAATTCTCGAACTACTCGTAATATATAGTAAATTGTAGAACTACATAGAAAATGAATAAAACTTAGACGAACGTTCTCAAGTTAAAGAGGTTATCGCACTTTTATACTACAGCTGAATTGCCCCACATGTACCGCATACACTTCACGTATTCAGTACAATGTGCACCGCATTGCGTGCATGTGTTATTGTTAACGGACTTAAAGCTATCACAAATAACACAGAAGTATCACCGAGATATTCAAGAATTCTAATCATTTTGAACATATTCAGATAGCTGATTTGAAACCATCGTGCTACCGTACCATACCTTTGTTCCATGAATGATTAACACCGTCAAAAAGTTAGATGAATCTCCATATTATACAAGTCACATATCTCTCGAGAGTATGGTTCAAGCCTTATATCTAAAATTACTGACCTTAGTTGCATGAATTCAACTTTGGCTGACGACATATCTAATTGTTATACATATTCGTCTGGATGTCTATTGTAGTATTCATATTATTCAGTAGATCACACGTGTAGCTGTATTACTGCCCTACACCTGTCTGTGATACCATACCGTAGCCGTAGCAACTCTTAATTGTACGCGTTAATAATAACCTGACCCGCTTCCCGTTGCTGCGATGCTGCGCTCTGCAATGTCTATTTTGAGTATTTCTTACTCATTGTTTAGCATTTGCAGTTCGATATCCGTAACATCGTGTTTCGATTCTGGTTTAATACCTTGGTTAATTTTTTGCGTGGCTTAAAATATCTGCCTTTTTATTACTTTTTTGCATTCCTTTATCAAAGTACTTCAAAAATTATGTGAATTTCAGTGTAAAAGTGAGTGTGTGAGTGAGTGAGTGTAAGTGATTTTAAGGTTTTCTGACCCTCTTGGTCACGTTATTTCAATACTCGGAAATCACAAGATCATGCAAATGTAAAAAATATGTGCTGTGTAGTGTATATTTTTATGATATTTCCCACAATTGTTTGAGACTTGTATGGTCATGAATGACAGTCATGGAACTTGTTTATTCTTTGTTACAATTTTTCTAATATATAATTGGATCCCTAATCCAAAGGTTATGCAAAATATCTCAATTCTGTAGGTACCAACGTTTGTGCAAGGCAAGCGTTTGGCTCACTCAAGATGATGTAGGCTTCATCATCCAAAGTTATGACGTCATGATATGCCTGAAGGAGTACTTCGTATATTATACTTATTTGCAATTGTTTCACCTATTTTTAAGCATCATGGTTATCCCATGATAATTGTGGGCCAATTAAAGATGAGTAGTCTCAGCGTACTGTACTTCATTATTGGTAATGATACTCAAGATTCGATTTTGTAAAATCAATAAGATATAGAATTTATTGGAATTTTCACAATCTATTGATGATTTGCCGTGTACAAGTTATATCCGATGATTACGTGACTGTGCGCAGGTGATGCTCAGTTGCGAAGTGATGACGTTATAGCGAATCTAAACATTGTAATGTTCCTCATATTTGTATTTGCTCTTTGTTAGTTTTTTTGCACTTGAGTTTTTTGCTTGAAGTTGCATGTTCTTTGGAGTTAAATCAAGGTTTGTCGGTTTGGAGTTTATATTCTCTGAAGGTGATGAAATATGATTTCATATTTTTATTGATTTTACGCTAAATTGAATTACCAATGTTACCAGTTTCTATTAACATGATTTTAAATTTTGTTTTCTTTTTCGTTGGCTATTTGGTTTGATCTAAAGTAGGATCATTCTACAGCTCTGTTTTTTCTATAAAAATAAATTACGTTATCAACCTCAATGCCATTCTCATGAATACTAAACGCAGGTGCTTCTTTATGTGCAAAACCAGTATGCTCTATAAACAGCTTTAAAGGTCAATCCAATAAATCTCAACTCCTTATTACTGTATTTATTATTTTCTGAAGTTTTCGGGTCAATGAATTGCTTTGAAGCCCCGTTTCGTTTGTTATAATAACCCCGTTTTCTCCAATTGTTTAAGAACCACTTCCTGCTATTAATTCACTTAGATCCGTCAGTTTCGACTAATAGTGGCATACTGCCTTAAGGCGAAATTAATTCTGGTTTGCGAATTAATTCTAGCTTAGACTTAAGAGGTTAATTACCACGTCACATTCTAAAAGCGATTTAAAAATTTACTTTAATTTTGGCTTGCGGCTTCACTAGCGGAGCACTTTAATACGGATTTAGAAATTATATAAAAGAATATCCAACGTAAATGTAGCTGAAGCCTTTCAAATGCGTAAACATTGTAAACATCGTTTTAAGTCCATAGCTAAAGATATTATTGTGATCATTAACACTGCTACCTTTACCATTATTAAAAGACCGCAGATATCAATAAGCATTGATTGTCAACGTGTCCAACAGGCTCTTTATTCTACCGATACTTTTTTATTACAACGATATTTTTTTCCGATATTGGTTGCATACTGATAATGAACCCTCTACATAAGTTATAACAGACATTATCTGCTACAGCGTTATCACCTTTATCTCCCGTGTTATCAGTGCGATAGCCACACGTAAACACAATCGACCTGCTTTCTGCATAATTTCACCTAAAATAACGCATTATTTATTATAGCAACTTTCGATTCGAATCGTTCGCCTGCCCGTTTTATTGATGCATAATATTTATTTGCATGTTAATAGCCAATCACTTTATGGTTCAAATGCGACAGCTGAATAAACATAGTAATCATTTGGAAAATGTTATATGGGCTTAGAAATTATTGTGAATACATTGAGAAGTTATACCGTTAAATATAGATAGGCTATAAAAATGAAGATTATAAAATCAACTAAAGAGGTATTAACATTCCGAGGAAAATAAACCCACTTTAGCAAACGTACGCTAGACTGGGAAAAATTATAACACTGTTAATCAAAAACAGATATGAATCTGGTGAGACTGCAAATAGACCTACAAAAGACAATCGGAAACGTTTGGGCCATAATGATATTAAAGTCTGCATATCAGTTTGCCTAAATCCGTAGGTACTAAATTCCATCTGCATAAAGATGGACTAGACAAAGACAGTCGTGAATACAAAACTCCTATTCCGTTAGTCATTTTAAATTGAATTCGTTACCAGTATAGACCGATCTTGATGAGGTGGCAACACTGGCAACACTAAACCGTGGGAGGGCCCACATCTGGCACACTTTGCTATTATTACTATATGGTCGCAGTAAGGACGTAACGGCATATTTGGAGCTAGGAACTGTATCTATTATTGCCCTAGAGAGGAGTAAACTTATTTTGTCCTTAATATGGTCTTAGCAGAATGTCCTGTAGGAGTTCTTCCATGTATGATGTACGTATATGGAATCGACAGAACACCTTCTGACTGCAGAAAAAAAAATGATGGAAGGATACCATCAACTTCTCTGACCAACACTAAACATAGCTCTGGCTGACTGACTTAGGATGTTCAAAATGGTAATTGTCTTATACCCATGCTAGAAGTACAAGGACCACTGATCGGTTTCCGGGAACCACAAGTTCATAGTATTCTTTGTAATGTTTTTGTTTAGTCATCATTTCGTAATGATGACTTAACATTATTACAGAACCCGTTGCTTTAAGTTGCAGACACGATACAGATTTAAACAATATTAAGCTGTGTTGTGTCTATAATAGTGCCATCAACAGTTGCCTAATTTTATTAATTTCTTCACTGATCCATTACCTACATACACGTTGAATAAGCGATCTTAGTAAGTGATTCTTTTGCATATAATTGACTAATGTATGACTTTCTTTTGTTACAGGTAAGACTTATTCTACTTACTTCTTCTGACGAGAACAGGTTTATTAGATGCATATTTTCCAGACAGGTTTGTTTCAAAACGAATTATTTATAAATTTATAGCATATCACAGAGACAGGTTGAAAAATGACTTAAATCACCGAATTAGTCTCAACCTCTTTAAAAACAATAAGTTTGTAGTATACTGGATAGATTGATATTTTCACCATTTAACTCAGCTTTTCGAAAATGTTCTTTATGTAAAGGTTTTTTGGTTTACTTTGGATGGATCTAGTTCTAACTGAGATACTTACCAGAGGCAAGCTATTTATCGTAGTGTCTCGTGTCCAATTACAATAATAATGAATCGTTTGCTGACTGGTAGTCAACGGTGGTGAAACGGAGGCGTGTGTCACACCGAAGCGTAATTTAATTATTTGTAAGATGAGTGTGTAATACGGATATGGTGTTTGTCGGTGGATTGTTGTTTTGATTATGTGTATAATTGACAAATCTCGTGTAGGTAGGCATGCTGAATATGAAGTTTTTGAACGCGTAGGTGCGATTAAAATAATATAATCAAGTTTTCCGCTAAGGTCACATGCATTTGTTCAGGATTTTTTTTAAAAGAATTGCTTAGTTTATATTTTCGTTACGAAATTTTTGGTATGTATGTTACAGCAGTAGGGATACTATTTATTATTTTGTTAACTCAGTAACGTGTGATCAAAAATCTTAACCGATTTAAACTTGCATAACTAAACATTAAGTACACCAATACACCACAACCATTTCTCACCCAGACACTAGATCTTATCGCTAATCGTTTGAATTAAATCTAATCTATTCCTCCTCAGTCAATTAAGTCGTAGTAAATAAATCTTAGCGGGGGCGTTACTGTTCGGTGTGACACCCACTCTAGACATAAATCGTCTTCTCTAACGCCAGCCGACAGGAATGTTTTATTCCTAGGCTTATCGAGATCTGCCTTGAGCGATGCTCTCCTGGTACTTTTCATTCACAATTATAGTTTGTCTGTATGTGTTACGGTTAGATTAAATTGCTTGAACGGATGTGAATGACGTTTGTAATTGTGTATGACAGTTTTGTAGATGAACCGTTGCATTTAACTGGACAGTTAGTGGGAATAGATTTGCTAATTGACTTAAAATTTGTAGGAAAATGGTTAGCTATTAGTCTAAAATAAAATTAATGCAAGCTAATGAAGCCAATGTAAATATAAGACTTGTTTCAGGAATTCTAATCAAAACATTAAAGCGCTTGATGAAAGTGATAAAGACATCGGAGATTGCAAAAAAAAAATATGTGCAATATTTTAATCAACCACTGAGTTTATTAGATGGCTTAATTTAAATATTTCCTAGTACCGGAGTCTATTAACGTTATACTTTATTGAAACGAACTCTAATTTATGACCATCGTACAAATATAGCTTTTACAAATCCCTCATAGTAAAAGTCATCGCTTCTAACTTTGTTGTCGTACCGTTATTAACATATACATTGCTCTTAATCAAACGATTTACGATTATGTTATTAAAGTAATTGCCATAATTGAAAAATATCGGAGTGAAAGTACCGCTGATTATAAAGCTGATTTGTGACAAGCCGTTAGACCGGCCCAAAGTAATTATGAATTTGTTTAGGGCATCAGTTTAAACGGTCAAGATATGTGATATAGCATTATAATATTAGACGAGCATGCGTGATACATTTCTGACGAGACATGCGATAGAGGCGGTATTTTAAATTGTAGCAATACATCAACTTATAATGAATTAAATTACACGTCTGTACATCATGGTACTCCCAATCTATCCAATTTATCAGTTTTGGGAACTACTAATTTATCATCAATTACTTCTCACAGTTCAGACACAAGAAGTATGTGCTATGTTTCACTGTGTGTTACGAAACTCTAATCCCTTATGTATCCTAATTCTATGTAACCATACTTGAAAGTCACATTACCAGACAGTCCAACTTTATTAAGATACTAATTTCTGCCCACTAGGTCGCCGACCCACTGCGTCGCATAGCATCGCCCGCCCGCGCTATTACTTCATTTTCACTTACCGTCCTTTCTGATTTTTTTATTTTTGTTCAGCACCTCACAGCAGGTCGTAGCGTGATGTTAAATAACCAACCTTCCTCAAGAATGAGGTTATCAGCTGCAAGAAGACTTTATGAAATCTGACTGCTATTGCCAGAGATTATCGCGTTCTTCTTCTTTTCGGTACGGTACATCTATGTTTCTTACATTGTTTGGGCCCAGTAGGCGGCCACGTGGCCACGCCATTAGCGCGTTCAAACAAACAAACTCTTCAGCTTTATTATATTATTGTAAAGATAAAAACTATCACAGCAACTAAAAGAAATTACCTCTCACAGCTCACATATTATGCGATTTGAATCGACAGTTCTTTCCTGCGATCTATCTCACGACGACGGATTAAAAGCTGTATATGCCATATGCCGCAATTAAATCATATTAGCAACAGTATTAATTACAAAATAATTAAGCCTGATGTAGTTCCGTTCTATTATTCATTGTATTATGATTTGTAAAAGTAACACTGCTCACAGTCTATAATTTCTGTCGACAAATGGGAGCGGAAGAAATCGTCTTATCTTTAGGGTCATCTCACACTCACTAGGTTACGCGAACATATACCCATTGTCTTTAAGATGCTTTTATTGATAAAGATTTTATGAAGACAGATGTTTAAGTGCTTTTTAGACATCCGTCATGTCTGCTATAACCAAAGGGTTTGGCATAGATGAATTTTTATGTAAGTGAAACCCGAAAATCGTAGGTAAGCAGTTTATAGGAAACAGTCCTAAGCTCTGCTTTCAACAAAACTAATATCACAATCAAAATTCAGTGTGGTAAGTTTGAATCCAACAGATAATATAGGTATGTTGTCTGTTCTTTTAGATGACGCCAAAAAGCAACTCAAATCAAGAGCGTGATGTTATCTAGATCCGGTAGCAGCATGCTATTGTACCATTACAAAAATAATACTGAGATCACCAATATAATTTCTTCGTCATGTGATGATGGAATTATTGCCTCACCATCACACTTGATAGACTTTATCAAAACAAGTCGTATGCTTATTTTCAGCAATGAATGATGTTTTGACATTTATGATTATGATGTCATACAGAATAACAACTCATCACATAGCCGTTGTCTACGTATTCTGTACATAAAACTTAAGTAAAATTGAATAAAAGTTATTGCTACGAAATGACTTTTATTTGTGGTGTGAAAAATCACTGTTTAAGATGGCGTGCAATGTAAAGCACGCAAAGCATTGTGATTATGGCTGCATGCAACGGTAGTTGTGGGGGTATTTATAGTTAAGTTATAATATATAAAACCCGCCGCCCGGCGCCGTCAGTGGAGACTGGTCATCTCTTAACTGCCAGGGCTTATTTTTAATCTTATATTTTGAATTGTTTTTAATTTTTAATTTTTTACATTGTTCTCACATATAGAAGCAACAAGAACAATGTACCCAGGATTTTGTAATAATTTTGATTTAAAAGAGTGTCCATGTAGTTTCTTGCCCATTCTTCTCCATAGAGATCTACGTTTTGGAATGGGCGACTAGCTTCAATTTTCTAACTAACTGACTGACTCTTTAACAATTCAAAAGTGCCTGTAATTGGTTTAATTGAAATAAATGCTTTGAGTTTGAGTTTGAAAATTTGTTTCCGTGAAAAAAGTTGTAACTTTGGCCTTCAATACCTCCGTAACCAGATGGTTCCCAGGCATACCTGGGAAGGTTCTCAGGTATGGTTACGATGACGAAATATTGAAGGACCATACTGGACCATAGTCCAGACAAAACAGAAGAGTTAAGATTAAGAGTCTTTACATCCGTTACACAGGGTGTCCCAGAAATCGACCGACATACTGTAGGTGGTGATAGCTTTGTTCAAGCCCTCCCAAAATAAAATATGTTCCGCAAAATCTTATTAAAAAATTGCTTAAAATTTGTTAACAAAAAAATATTTTAGGAATAAAATCAAATAATAGTGAATTTATGTTGAATTTGTAAGTTTTTATGGAGAATCAAAGGTAATTGTGGATAGATATTTTGATGGAAAAAGTTATTAATAAAAAGATTTTATTTACACATGAGAGTCGAAAGAATGACGCATGGCGATTATTTTGATTTTTTCTTTTTTGAAAATCGAGTAGGTATAACTCGAAAACTATAAGATTTTGCGGAACATAAATGTATGTTTTGTTATTTTGGGAGGGCTTGACCAAAACTATCACCACCTACAGTATGTCTGTCGATTTCTGGGACACCATGTATGTACTAGCTACTCCTAGATTTGCTTCTTAGATCAATATTGATATCGATACCCTAAGATAATATCGCTGCATTAACATTTTCTATTAAATCATAATACGTAACTGAAGTAATACAATGCAGATGCAGATGTTAATCACCTTGATTGACTTGCAATCAGTGCGTAATCGGACCATGTTACGTTTTGTTTCAAACTCCGTGGATATACGCAATCATTTCTTTGAATTGAGCTTTCGTTTTTACAAAATATGCAACGCGGTTATTTTCTGTTGACGAATTTGATGATGAATACAAAATTTTGAAGAGTTGCAATAAAATTATTGCAACTTTAAAGGAATTCCTTTCTGTCACAAACTTACTTAATGACTACATTAATTTAATTTCATAATATGTGCCCAAAATTGAGATATCACTAGTCACTACAATACGGAACATTAATACGAGTATGTAGACAAATCTGATTGGATGATGAAACTGTGACTTCTTACCTAGATGTCTCATTAATCACTCATCTCATCGAACCATTGGGATTTCTGCAAGCCTCGTATATCTCGTCATCACCAAGATCTTAACAAGCATTTCGAAAACCATCTTGCCAGTTTCCCTCAAACAACACGTTGTAAATCATACTGAATTCTTACAACCATCATTTTGTCGGTTTCACAGTCTTTGTTGTGAGTTTGACGATCGCTTACAAAATTAGCCGTACTTGATCCACTTTAGGGCTTTGGCCTACACAATAGCTGTCTGTTTAAGATGTGTTGCTCTTGCGCATGGTCCGCTGCCTTATTGATGGCGAGAAGCGATGGGATAATACGTATTAGTCGTAGTTTATGAGTTTCGTCATCGTCTTTCATATTTCTTTGACGTTCTCTGTTTATATCTTATGGCTACTTTTGCATTTTTCGTGCTTTTAACAGACTTATTGTTAATATCTAGACTTGATGAAGCTCGCACTGCTTTATGGTTTTTGACTTGCCCTTTTTTTCTTGTTTCCGACCTCAGTAAGCGCAGTTCAAGGTTGTTTTAATCGCCGTATGTTCAGTACGTCTCCTGTCTTTGTTATGACATCTTATTGTGGTTATAATTTTAGTTGTATAACTGCTAAATCTAATAGAGATATCAAACAGAGCAACAAATGAAGCGAAATGTCAGGCCTCTCTGGTGAACAAATTGTTATTATCTGAATTTGTGTAGGCCTTTCTCTGTATTGAGAACATCAGTACAAAAATTTTGAAGTACTTGGAATATTCATGAATTCTAAATGATCACGGTCATTTGCCGAACTTTATAAATATTGGGCCATAAATAGTCATATAAATTCCACTATTTATTGGATCACAAAATGTGCTTGGGTTCAACCAATTTTAAGAGTTTATGAACTTAGGAATTTCCAAATCTGGACCGACATTAAACTTAAATTTTGCAATACAGACCGATATTTAAAGCCGAATAAATGTCCCTACTCAATCGTTGTCTTTATTCTGAATTAAACACTGCACCACAAGTCGCTACCAATAGAACATAGCTTCAACGAGTGGGTTACACAGTGATGAATAGCGCTATCCACCTCTATCAATCTCTTTGAGGCAGTGATTGAGGCGCGGCGCCTGCGCTGGTGGGAACTCTTCTGATTGCAGTGATTAATTGTGGACTTGTACTGTTACTACGTAAGCCAGGTGGTCGATATGTGGGTGGGAAGTTTCGGGGTTTCTTAATCGATGTTTTTATTTTTTTTGATTTTAGACTCGTTAGAGAAAGTAGTGCGAAGGCTTCTGTTATGTTCTGGTTTAAAATTCTATTATACATATTAAGTAGAATTTACTGCAGTTATGTTCACCAAATGTTTCGATACGGCCGATGTTCCGTCGTAAAGCGCACAGTTAAAGTACTTGAATTCATTTATTCATTCTATAGGGTCAAACATTCCAACATCTGCATATCCGTATGGATATGCAGATATCGGAATGTTTGACTTGCTTCAATGCTTTGATGCTGCACTAAATGCAGCTATTTCTTCCATTTCATGTCGCCGCATAATTTCTGCTAGCCACAATACACTATCAGCCGCGTTCTCACCACAACTATCATTATCACAAAGCCATTTTCAATCAATTTCCAAACTGATAACAAGCTATCCGATCATTACTTTCTCAGTGGCTTCCTGAATAGAATATTAATATTTTAATAGCTAATAATTATGGTGCTATATCTTAGTTTCCCTCGTTAACTGTTAACAAGCTCACACTATTACGGCTTCCAGTTTCCTTTGGCTTAGATACAGCCAATCATTGTTTGATTGGCAATTGGGCGTAAATCGAAATTAGTGGATATTTTAATTAGAAATTGTCGACTGTCTTAGATTGAGGTTCTGCGATACTGTTAGCTAATGTTGTAACTGGAATAAAATTGTTTATATGGAACACAGTAGTAACAACTTTAAGTGCTGTTTATTGATAAACTGTTAACTGTCTTAGAAGCAGTTTCTACTGTAGCAGGATTATTAAGGTTTGAGATTATATGTGACAGGTATAATTGTTGTTATTGAACTAGATGCTATATTTATTCAGATTATTTAGCAAATTTATACTTTCATATTTGTAACTGAAAACTTCTAAGTTGAAGTTTCTGTTTTAAGATCAGATTTACTTATTAGAATATGGGATAGTTTAAATCCTGGATCAAAGATATATAGAGATATGGCGCCGTAAAATGGCTAGGTCTCGACATTTAACTGTCAAAGAAAGTTTTACTACTTTAACCGCTGTTCAGCTTTAACTGCTGCCACAAAGATCACCGCTGAAAATGTATAACTGACATCTGATGTATCTTAGATTTCTTTTCGTCATTCTTAGTACTCAAGGGAGTTAAGTCAAGATTATATTATATATACTGCCCTATCAAAATTCAAATTCAAATAATTTATTTTCTCTTCACAAACAATCCCACCTTATCTTTCACAGTATTCACTGCAGAGACAATAATATTAGTTGTCAATCATTTTAACTGATTGATTATCGAGCATCCCATAATAGATTAAGTCATAGCTCTTGCTAATATGGATATTACACCTACCATTAATTTAGATTGCTTTATGTTATTGTTGAAACTCTTCTACATCATCAGTATTATTTTTCATATCTTACAATGGATCACATTTTACATTTTCAGGTTTCCTGACATCTGTATTTTCACCAGTTGCTCTTGTTGTCTGTTCGTTGTCTCTTATATTTCTTTTCGCAAACTTCAAAGCATCGATTTTTATCTTTAGTAGCCCAATAGTCATGATAGTAATCAACATTCTTGTTGCGCATGATCAAACCTCTATTAATAATATTTTATTGACGATAGACCAGTAGCTTGGGTGGTCTAATATTTTAAAACATCAATGTTTGTATGATATGACTAATTTTCTCTCACACGATCAGTAAGGCGACCTAGTTTGCAATTTTTAAACAACTGTTCTTATTATCATTATGTGAAACTTGTATATTATTATGTTTGATCTAATTGATTTTATTTATTATAGCATGTTTAGTTTACTGTTAATTTAAACCGATTACTTTATGTTTGCACTTTCCAATGGGTGGTGTTCGATTACTTTATTATTATAACGTTGATTGGAATATGTTTGCCTGGGGTATATTTCTTGGACTAGATAGCTCCAATTAGAGCGACAACTTCTAAGTGCCAGTTTCACAACAAATTCGCAATGTATGTAAAATATAGCAGTAGCACTCATTAGTACCTTAACAAAACTGTTGGTCCGTAGATTCTTTCTTAATCTATTTCACATACGATGTAAGAACGACCAAAGCATGGCGCCAGACCTAAATACATGAATCATAGTCTAAATAGGTCAATGCTGAATAATTAATAGACACAACAAGACGTTAAACAAACATACAGAACTGGCGCTGAAAGATTTCATCAACGTATTATGAAATTATCGTTGAAATGTAAGGTATTATAAATCTAAAGCTTTGTGATAGTAAAGACGTAATGGAAAAACCGTCACTTCCTCAAAGATATAAACATTTGAATGCAGATTTTAATCAAAGCATTATAGTAATTATCTTACTGAATCCACGAACAATATGATTATATGACATAATAAATAAATCAATCATGAATTGCAAAACACCAACTATCAAACAATCGGCAATTTTCTACGAGAAAAGTAGGACATTCTATAAATTAAAGCTGCGCGTGAGCCGACCATTCTTAAGAGGCCCAAGGTCGCTGGAAATGTTCCAGATTCTTTTTTTAATTTTTAGATGATTTTGGTACTGTGGTTGAAGGGCTTAATTTATTTATGATCGTTCTTGGCTAGCTTATAAAGTGGATTGGACTACATTCGTTTAATGTAGTTAGTAAGAACGAAATGTTACCGAATATTTTTGATGGGCTAGTTTTTTCATGTCTGATTTCGTTATTGTCTCTTTATTAATGTGATCTTAAGATCATTTGTAATTGCATGTGTTAGATTGTCAGATTGTCATAGAAAATTAAAAAGTGATGACTAAAATTGACGATAAGATTAAAAATGTGTTGGAAATGATTATGTTATCAACTACCTTTAACACCTCCTTTCAACTTTACTCTCAACGGATTCAAGATACTGATTCTCACTATTGCCCAGCACTGTCTGAAGACCTATCGTACCGATCTACTCTGTAAAACATCCTTTAGTCCGTCAGTTTGGAAAGCACCTACAGAGTATTTCCGCCAGTGCGTAGGTGAAAGTACCGGCAAATTGCCCCCGGTGCATTACCAAGAGGTGCGTACCATGTTATTCGAATTTGATAGCCCTATTATGCGCGAGATTTTGGTACTAATGCTTTAGAACGTAGTTTAGGTAAATATCTTCCGTGATTTTTTTGAATTTCAAGATATGGCTTCCGTGAAAATCGAAATTATGATATTTTGTTGTGGAGAAGTATACACTCGTCAATAGTGGGTGAATGATGAAAGGATGACAGAGATAAATGAAAGTGACACACGTTTTACGCCGACCTCAAGTAAAGTACGACCAGATAGAGGAGGAAGATAGTGTCAAATCATGATTTCAGAAATCGGAAAAAGTTCTTCGTAGCAAAAAATGCAAATGAAGTACCTACAATTTCGTATAACACACTATTAGACAGCAAGCGAAGTCAAAGCCAAATCTATTACCGAAACACCAACATGTTATGACGCAAAACATTTAACCAATTTGAATATTTCACTAACCCTTTCGCAAATAATTTCTCCATATTGACATGAGTTGACCCTAGCATTCGGAAACAGTGTTTAAAGATGATTGATGAGCATGCAGTAATGTTATCTAATTTATGCAATGACAGTTCGACAACTACATGACGAGGGAAGTCGTCGATGTGATAGATCATAGTCGGAAAGCAACGTATGATGTAAAAAAGGGAAATGTTGCGCGTGAATAATTTTATATAATAGTTTATCTTATCCATATAATTCTAACTGTATAATGGATTGAGATTATCATTTTCAGACGTTTGGATACACAGAGAATGATTATCTACTAAATCTTGTAATTCAAATTTAAAAGAAATCATAATCATTTCTTTAACCTTTTTCACGCAATCAGCTTGCAAGTATGCAAATCCTTTAAGCTTCACTCCGATGTGTTATATCAGCCATCAGAATAGCAAAGATTCTTACATAGCCCAATGACCCTTGAACTTCAAAGGCCAATCTATCATTAAAATCAATTTTATACAATTTGTTCTTTTCAACATTTCTCGTTTCAATTTTAACAGGCGTATTAAAATATCGTAATAACTTCTCATTAACGTCCAAAGTGAGGGTTCTGACGTTTCTGACATCATATTAATCTCCGTTTGAACGATCGTTCACTTTCTCTGGAAATTCACTCAGTACACCACTATTTGTTAAATCACGTCATTGATTGATTGCTAATCTTAGATTGATTATCTTGTGTCACTGTTTAAAATATCTCGTATACTTTTCTCTCATATCAGTTTGCTTCATTTCGTTTTCAATTAATTTCTCGTCGGGAACTCTATTCTTTTCGGAATCAGAGAAAAGACGTTTGATGGCTACTGTTTCTTCTATTGTTGTACCTACAGGATTCTGTAGTTGACATATGGATTAATGATTTCTGCAAATTAATTTTATGATTAAGTGAAAGTTCCTTAGCTCATTCACTAATTTCTGATTTCTCCAAAACATCAGAAGTCAGTCAAAATATCATACCAGAACAAATTATTTTTTATTTATATTGATATTAAAAATACGCTCCAATGACCCGATAATATCGTACTTTTTCTAGACATCATTAGCAATGTGTAACTTTTGTAACTTTCCATGATTCTCCGCCATGTTTTTATAAAATGTATGTGCTCTCACTACGGAGCAAACACACATGTTATCTTGTTTAATAACTTTCTTCTGTTTTGTTCGTAACCAGTAATTGTATCTCTTGTGTAAAGGTAGAAACAATAAATTCTTGATTTAATTGCTGTACTTTTACTGTTAAAGTATCTTTAGGTTCCATTTCAATAATATTCATATTTATATATAAATATTGCATTTCATTTGTATCAACCTTTAGAAAATTCTTTTCTCTAAATATTATACTAGTCTTTATTACAGAACTAACATGAAGATATGTAGTCTCAACTTAAGATTGCCCTTTCTGCATCCTACTGTAAGATCACCTGCAAGCTCTTTCTTTAGTGATTTACGAATATTGGTACCGATTCTCTTGTACACCGAACGAAACTATCACTAAAATTCCTTGCTTTTTGGTTATGAGAATCTTAAAGCTATTCTGTAAGAAAATATCAGTAAATTTAAAAATAATTTTGACAGAACTAAAATCGAATTTGACAATCGCGCGACTCCACGTGGTACCCTACCCCATGAATTTTTTTTAGAGCCGGATGCGCGCAGGGGGCAGCCTCGACGTGTTTCATATGGAATTTTTCATTTTTGTATGGAAAATATGAAAAATTATTACCTACATATTGAGTTTTAAGCGTTTATGGGTATTATAAAGAGGGGGTCGAAATTTTCATTATTTTTGCGATAGGACACACCGTTTTCAAGATATAAGCAAAAGAAAAGTAAAAAAAATGGTACAGTACTGTTTTTGCACCTGAAGTCGAGGTGTTGGTCTGAATTTTAGTTCATGACAACTAATTTTATTCCATACCTTTTTAATCGCGATTAAAAATAGTCAGATTTAGTTAATAAATCTAAATTTTAGGTGAAAAACGTCAAATTCAGAATAGAAAAATTACCATTTTCACTAAACTAACAACTCAGTGCCATCATAGTGCTGTCAAACTAAAATATAGTTAAGTTGTATCACTTTAATCAATTTCAGAATGGGAAATCGTCGTTTGACAGAAATAAACAAAATTTTGGTGATTTTTAGTCTAGTTTAGAGGCATTTGTGACAAGAGAATCGGCACCATTATCTTTGATTTCATTTGTCGTTGAGCCACTTAAGATAACCCCGTGTTAATTTGCTGGTCGCCTCTCATTAGTGCTTCATCCACGTCCATAAAATGTGAAGATTTCAAACAATTTTAGTGCTAATAAATCTCCTCTGTCTGCCTACTGATTACTGGGTCGTTTTCCAAGGTATCCTCTGTAAATCTTAACCTAACAGGGCACTTATGTTTTATGTAGGTGTAATGGTCGATCTCGGTAGTTATAATTATATCTGTGTCTGGTATTAACAGTAAATAAGATGCAACGTCTTTTCGCCAATTATTACATTACGGTTGTGGGACTCAACTTGGTAGCAATTTATACTGCAATAGTCTCCTTCTCTTACTCGTCAAGTGCTAGATACTAAAATTGATAGTGGCAATTTCATTAAGGCTTTAGGTACGTTCGTGTACGTTCAGTATTCGGTCCTGACACCTTGAAAGATCAATTTAGTACAAACTAGCGTCTCGCCCGCTGCTTCGCACGGGCGCAAGTAATGTACTGATGTGGCGACATGTCAAAACATCGTTATTTCTGAGCTATATCAAAGTTAAATATTAATGTTTTATACACATAAATCTTCCGGAATAAATTCTCTAAATGATGGTCAAAACCGCATCTAAATCCGTTGCGTGGTTTTTAAGAGGAGTTAGCGGATATACAGACCGACGCGGAAAGCGACTATATTTTATACTATGTACAAATTAACATTAATTTATATTTACATGATGCTTCAAGTCTAAATGACGCCACAAAAAAAAAACTTAAATCTTGTTATGTAATACCCGTAATATTATATATATCTATAATTAATTGTATCCTTATTGCAGAAAGCAATTTCTCCTTAAATATGGAATTTCATGAACCATTACATTATTTTCAAGTATCGATTTGTTATCGAAAGCCTTAACTTGGTGTGCGGTCAATTCTGTAATAAAACTGCGTTTATTGATAATTAATTTATCCATCGACTCAATTATTACATCATTTATAGTGTAAACATGTGTAATCATTATCATATAGGTATCTGCAGGAGCTTTTAATTTGAACATATGAATTAATTATTAGATAAATTATGTAATTATTACTACTACAGGCGATCAAATAATCAGATATAATCATCATTCATCGCTTTCCTTTTACGGACTAAATATGTGACGCGATAATTTAGGTAATTTCATACTGTTATTTATGATACTTATCCAATAAGAAACGAAACATAATACAGAGTGACAGCAACAATGATTAAAAAGATTTGTGCTCAGAAACCAAACAACCTCAGGCCTACAAATTAATGTAACATTTACAGATAATAAAAAAAATCTGCTCGTTAAAAAAAAATCAAGGCCATTTTTTGAGAGCGCTTACCGGACAAAGATCTCTTTGAATGCGCAAGGGCGCATTGTAATCAAGCCTATTTCAGCATTGGAGGTTTTTATACGCAGATTTAAAGATATGAATGTACTTACGGATGTAACATCGTTTCACTTGTAGCTACTTTGTATGCGAGTCACAAATTCACAATTAGGTTTTTTCTAGGACGAAAAAAA
This sequence comes from Fissipunctia ypsillon, assembly GCA_947568875.1. Lineage (NCBI taxonomy): Eukaryota > Metazoa > Arthropoda > Insecta > Lepidoptera > Noctuidae > Fissipunctia > Fissipunctia ypsillon. The sequence continues at coordinate 11,995,306 of OX387666.1, read as the reverse complement.
TGGAGTACGTTAAGTAGCTTTTTTTGCATATTCTTCGTGACTTCAAAAGTAAAGGGTCCAAATATGGAGCTTTATCATTATCGATCAAACTGTTCCGTAAATAGTTGAGTTATTTTCTTGTTTAATATTTAATAGAACCTGTCCGTTCTTTAAGGTCAGCTTCATAAAATCATGAATATATTGTTAACTAGCTGTGCCCCGTGACTCCGTTCGCGTGGATGTCGTAAGATACACAATATACTAAAATAACAGCCACATTTTAATAGAACTCCCTCGTCCCCCGACCCGTCGCCAACCGTCGCGTTAATCGCGGGCCTGCGCTAATACCTCGTTTTCGCTTAGTGTTCTTTCTAACTTTTTTCTTTTTGCTCGGCTCCTAAGGGTCATAGCGTGATGTTAAATAGCCTATAACTATCCTCGAGAATTGGGCTACCAAATGCAAAAAGAATTTTTCAAATCCGACTTTTTGTTCATAATTTAATGGGTTTTAATTTTTTTTGCGCGGAACCTTAATTATTTTTGTAAAATAAAAGTAGCCTAAATTACCTGCCGTAACATGAGCTATCTGCCATTGAAAGTGCCGTCAAAATCGGTCCAGCCGTTTCGGAGATTAGCCGGAACAAACAGACCGACAGACAAAAATGTTAAAAATTGCGTTTGTTATCACGTTACCATTTATACTTTCTTATGCATTTAGTAAAAAGTTGTTATTTTGACATTACAAACAGACACTTCAATTTTATTTATTTGTATGTAGTATGTATGTATGTATAGATCGAAGACTAATCGATTTTAAGAATTGCATTCTAAAAATAATGATAAAGTGAAGAACCTAGAAAAACCTTCACAGATTACAATGCATTAAATACACCAATTTATGTAATCGCATAATTGGAAATATGTAAGTTCGTAATAAAAGAAGTAGATGAACAAATCCATTGTTATGTAAATAATAATAAAATAAAACCTTCACCATAATGAACTAAACCCACAAATAAAACTTTCTAACAAAAATATAATATATCATAACGTAAACAAAAGATTAGAAAGTGACAAAAGTGACTCTATGGCAGATAAAAGTTTAAATCTTTAGAACAATGAGATAATCAAGATACATTTCGCGACTTTCTCAGAACAAAATTGTCACCAACCTTGATTTAATGTCCAAGCTCGAGATCTTTCACACGGACGATTTGAAGCGCAGTGATTGTTAAGAAAACCACGTTTAAGAATAAGAAAAAAATAAAATAAAAGCATTAGAAATGATGAAACGAGATGACTATCAAGAGTTTGAATTTCAAGTAGAATGAAAATGAAATTTTGCAAATGAAAACCAGCCCAGTACCTATATCGTGTCTCGTTATGTAAAATGAAACGGTCTTTATTTTTTTTTGTTTTGACTTCATTTCCTCTTGCTTTAGTTTCATTTTTGATTACGTTAATTACTATGTTGACTTTTTCACCGTTCATATTATTGCTTGACAGAACCGATCTCTTATGAATCGATTTAATGCCGAAACCTTTCAACTCCCACGCAGTCATCGCTTGCAGTCATAAATATGATTTCTATATGTCATAAGAGCATTAACGTCAATAAGATGTGAAAATCATATTTGCATAAGTTTTATGAATGCAAGGTTATTGTGAAATGTTATGTGCGGTTTTGAATTTTATATGTATGTGGTGAAAACTGTGCATCAATGGCGATATTCCAATTGATGTTTTTAAATATGTTTCCTTGTTTCACGATAATTTCTTTAACACCTTCGGCGCCAAGCATTATATCCAGAATCACACTTTTTTTGTTATATATTTTTTATTTACTTATGGGGTTTTATTTATCATATTTTAAAGAAATGTATGAAAATCGTGTGCATTAGTGATACACAGCGCCTTGAACGCAATGGGCATGATGTATCATTTTAGATACACATTATATGTATTAACAAGTGTGTGCAAAAATGATACACGGGCGCCGAAGGTGTTAAGAACAGACTGCCTGTTTCTTTATAACATTAGCTTCAGCTTGAATTTTGTCATTACTGCTGTTTCGATGACATGAACCCTTCTGCGTGATTTTTGTTTTTTTTTTTCTTATGTCTTTAGCTGCAATCAAATCTCACACTAGAACCTTATTAGAACCAATACTTAATGTTTACATCCTTTGTAAATCCTTCGGCTTATTTAACACTAGTTTGTTTATAAATATGTCTGTAAGTGTTACTATCGTGTTGCTTTTCGTACTTCTGACGTCATCAGCTAGTGCTGTAATTGCAATTAGCTGTACTATTCGTTCATTATCGAGATTTATTATTTCCGATGTTTCAAATTGAAGATAATTACGCAGCATTTACTAACACCTTATTGAACTTCGGAAGCGAATTCACGCTACTTATATTTATGGAATGAGGAATGCGTTTTTTAAGCGAAATTCTTTTTAAATCTAGGTACAAAAGTAACATCTGTCGATTGACCGCTTTTTTTTCGTTTCTTCCCGACTCAGGCGCAAGGTGTGATGGCACCTGCGCAAGCGGATGCACAGGTTCTGTTACAAACTTCGAATCACTACCATAACCAACCTTACGTCGTTAATAACACGATATATTTTCGTCTGAAAATCAGTCGGTCACAATCAGTAGAATTTATTCTGCAGTTCCATCTTTAAGGGCGCCTTATTCTCAATAAACATTTCGCTGAAGTTTTTATTCTTTCTATTCGAGTACTGAGGGATGAATAATAACTTAATCGTGACTTTTAGATGAATAATACAGGTTGTGATGAATTTCAAATGATATCCATTCTAGGGGCTAGTGTTGGCCAACAAATTAATTGTTGGCAACATGACAATCTGTCACGACTGATAGACATATGATATGAATGACTGATAGTTTAAATAAATTACATTTACTATATTGTTGAGTGTTAATCAGGCTTAGATAATGGAGGTAAAATAACACTGGTCCATTGACATAGAAACACTGTTTGTTGTTCACAATAATCGTCAAACGTAATGTTGCAAACCGTAATGTTGTAATGTGTGTGATTCTAAAAATTCATGTTTATTGGTTATAATATAAGTAACTGTTTTTGTCTTTATTTTTAGATGACCCACCTCAATCGTTAACACGAATTATTTACTCAACTCAAAGTACCTAATATATTTTGGAGTTTTAAAAACGATGACGTAGTACAAATATTTTCCATTGTCAATGATAAAACACTATTGTAACTTTTAACGATAGTCACTTGTTGACAAAAATTCACAATTTAAAACCTAAGTAAAACAGAACACAACAGAAATAAACAAAACATGCATTCAGCAACACATTCGATTGTTTCTCTAGACACAATCAATCAACATCATGCACACGAACCATTTGATCAGCCACAGTTGCACAATGCGAGTCAATTTGTTCACAAATTATATATTCCACACATGAAATTGCTATACTTAGCATAATGTACTTAGAGATACTGCTTCGGGCGAAGTAAGGCTAATTTGAGTAGAAAGTGAACGATTTAGAGAGAGAGAGTAATTATCGATAAACAGACGTGTCGTGGCGTGTTATGTTTGAGCAATTGAGCATGTGTTGGGAAAGAGAAGCCTCTTTGGTCTTGTCTAAGTAAATCAAGTGAGGCAGGCACTAGAGTTGAAGCGTCTTCGCCTCGACTCGTTTATGCTCTCGTGCTTGTAAGAGGATTATAAACATTGAAATTTTGATGCAACTCATTTCTGTTCAGCTGAATTTTGTCTAAATTCTCTAGAAATGGAAACCACAAGAAGTTTGTAGTATAAACTTAAGTTCAAGATGATTATAATGGTAAGGTCTAAATACTTTTTTCTATAAAGTGCAAATCCAAGTGTGTCGGGCTCATGGCTAAATGGTAACGGGTCGATCGAAGGTTAAGCTACGCTTGTCGCGGTCAGTACGTTGGTGGGTGACCATCCACTACGTATCGGGACCCCTCCGTGCCTCGAAAAGCACTTTAAACCGTTGGTCCCGGCTGTCATTCGTAGATCTTTGAAAGTCGTTACGGTTAGTTAGTTGAAGCCCAAAAGTCTGACAAGTAGTCTAACCTAGGGATATCGTGTTACTGAGTAATTGGGTTGTGGAGGTCAGATAGGCAGTCACTCCTTATAAAATACTGGTATTCAGCTGCATCCGGTTAGACTGGAAGCCGACCCGAACATAATTGGGAAAAGGCTAGGCAGATTGATATTGAGTATGTGCAAATCCAAATGTACCAAAAGGCGTCTCGTACATAAGAAACGTTGAAATACAAGTCACAATCTCATCTCACCGACAATCAATGTCCAAAAACTTATCAAAAATGTAAGTAGATAAGAGATTTTTTTTTCTCAAATTGAGACTGATATTAGAATGCGAACCTTCTTGAAATTACGGGAATTTCCAAGCAATAAAATTTCCACCTGAACCTAGAATTATGTAGAGTTGTAAATTAAAAAGATACTATCACCCTTTGATATTTTAATATCACTTTCTTTGAACTTGTAAAGGGCAATTTTAATGAGGAACAAGAACATTCACCCTAGGAACTAATAACTTATAACATCCTACAGCAATTACCAAACGGCTACCAAGCGTGGCAATATCCTACAAGTTAGATTTTTTCTACCAGTGTTAGAAGGGCCATATTCAGCTATATTTCCTCGCTAGTATGGCAAACATATCCTATATTAGATCAAATTGAATATTAATATTGTTGACTGCCCAAGTTCGGAATTAATTTGACATAAGTTTCTAAAAATTATACAGTAACGGATAGGTGTAACTTGTTCTTGATTTTTTATACAGTATTAAAACTATATGGTACTGTACTCATTTTTAAATCATAGATGTGGTAGGTGTGTTGTGACTCCTTAGTTATATACAATACATCATCGCTGAAGGCTAGTCTAAATGTTGCGCGTGAACATATAAAAAATAAGGTCGTTTTTGTTTCGCTTTGCGCTTCCTAATGCTCCGAAATAAATCGATTTGATCCGTTTTGTGCCTTGTATTCAGTGGTTTTATTGAACATTTTCCTAGTCTTTCGCCTGAATCGCGTTATTATTTGATGCAAATGGATCGAAATTGTTTTCCGAAGTTTACACCTTATAATTTAATAGCGAGTTTTTGTTAAATGCTTGCTCTAGCAGTCTAGATGAATTTCTATACTTGCTAGTTTTTCATACTTGTACGTACTATCTTTGACAACAACCTGTGGAGCTCTAATGTTAACTCTTCCTTCTATTAACACAAAGCTTTTAATAATTACTGAGTTTCCTTTGTCACTCAAAGCCAGAATATTAGCACAGGACTACAATTTCATAGTACCAACAATAGTTTAGGCACTAAAACTGACATTACCATTCTTCTCAAATCGATTTAGTCCATCATCTCTAAAATTAACATTCTATGAGCACAACTCGAAACAACATAAAGTAGCGGTTGCTTCGCATCGGTGTGAAACTGACAAGCGTTCGCTCTTCACGCTTCGGCGATCATCGACAAAGATCGTAACTAGAGCCGACGTCCAACAGTAGGTAAAGTGTGAAACGAACTTAACTTCTACTGGTTTGTTTGACCACTCATTTGTCTTAAGTAATTAATTAGCGTTGAGGAGATGTTTAATTTAAAGTGGTAGACGGTTGGGCAATTCGTCAAGTTTTAATGTCACTGCGAAATACATTATGGTTAGGTTGGTTAGGTTATGGTTAGGCTGCTAGCTAAGATAATATGCTCAAACTTTTCCACTGTAGTCAGATGCATTTGACTTACACGGTCAAAATAGTTTTGCCCATATTCTAAGCGTAAATTTCGTGCTTCTCATTTCTCTTATTAACAATTTAAATAGAGGGTGTAACATTGCTAAAAAATATTGATATTTCATTGCATTATCGTAATACTGAATATTTAGTAGGTGCAAAAAAAGTCGGGATTTGTCATTGGGCTGGAACGAAGTTCGTTTCACTGTAATAATAATTATAGAGAGTGGCGATTAGGTTATCACATTAATTGAATCCAGGTATTCAGTTATGATTTTGGACACCCCTGAGTTGAAACTTTTGGTCGGTTATTAAAAAAAAAATCTGCTGTTTCCTACAAAAGTGTAATAATACCTACGCGGTCAAAATGTATGTATGGAACAGCAAATTCTTTTTTTTATGGGACCATACCTGTAATCGCGAAAAAAAATCTGTTGTTCCTTACATTAAAATTTATGTTCGCATGACTCGCTAAAATGTAGAGAACAGCAGATTTTTTTTTTCGCGATTTCACGTTTGGACCCATAGTAAAAGTTGTTCATAGTGATGAGCACCCTAGCCCCTTAAGAAGTTGTGCGTTATTTATGTTACACCTTGTATATTCGCGCCTATTAATACAGAGCCATCTAGTATAAGTTTTTAGCTAATAAAACTTGTACTAGATGGCTCTATATTAAAAATATATATATATAAAAACTTTTGACAACCTTGAAACTGATTTTTTTGGGCATAACGCTTTTTCGTTACGTGACGATTTCTACCAGTCAACTCCTACCGCAAGCCGCGTTAAAGAACTTCCTTCCAAAAAATAAAAAGTTAGAAACTTTCAAAATGCTTGTTTGACACCAAAAAATAAAATAAATACTACTGTCTATTCACAACGTTGCTAACTTTTTGATTGCACCCTCTTAAACCTTTGCAAACTTAGTTCTTCAACTTTTTTCCTTACTTTTTTATAGATTTCCATACTTTTCATTAAAATCAAATAACACTTACTGGACAATAGCTTCATAATCACATATTACGTAAAGCTTTTCATCGGCAGCTCTGCTCGGCAATTTGTCGTTACCTTTTATATGTTACACAATACATAATTTGCGCCGATCGTACGATACTTATGACGCCTGCCTGTCTAATTGTAAAAATAGAAATGAAACTCTTCCATTGCTGTGTTTGGTTCCGTAGAGATTTAACTAGTTCGGAGATAGTAACTCTCCATATTTATTATGGTTTGAATTATTTTATTCTATTTCTCACAGTTATTATTTTGACGCCTGAAAATAAAATGCTGAAAAATCTGGGAATGGAGGGAAAGCTTTTCCCAGGTGTGGGACAAAATAGGCCAACAAAAATCAATATCTCAAATTATGTGAAATTTACATTATGGCTGACAGTGATTGTCGCTCTGGGCCTAGAGTATATTATTTCAACAAGACTACAATTAGGAGAAACTCTGGTGATCGCTTTTTAATAGTATAATTAAGTTCGGAGGATAAGAAAAAAATCTCACGTGTGTCTTCAAAAAACATACAACACCTCTTTGACCAACTTTAGTTAATTGAAGAACAAATATTTTATTATTTTTGTGCGTGCTCTCACCAATCTTTTTCAAGGAAATTATCATGTTTCGCACTAAAACCTTACCTAATTCCCGCACACTTTTATTAAACAAACTGACACTTATATTGCGTGCATAAAAGATAAAATCGATAATCAATGTCGGTTCTCGATACCTGCCCAATCGATTGGAAATGCGTTTGCGGAGAAAGTTATCGAATACTCTCGGGGAAGGTGTTGCCTTTAAAATGCGAACTGGATGTGTTGCCAGTTTTTATACCGAATTCTGTGAATGCACGCTGTGAGTTATTGTTTATGTTTTATAGGAATATACGGAGATAAAATATGATAATTGGTGGTTTTGTTATTTTAATTAGTGCAGCATTTCTGGAAAAAATACGGTAGAAGTATAAATTCTTACATAAATACGCCTTTTACTTATAATCGCAGTGACAGAAAACTTTATTTAAAAAAAAACAATCTTGACTCCACTAAATTCCATAACTGTAAATAGTCGAGTTAAAAACCGTGCAACGAGTCCTAATTTCTTAACGAGTAAATATCGATATTCTTGATAATCGAGAAAGTTTAACGTACAGTCCGAACGGGTTTCTTTATTGCAAAAAATCAACATGTTTTTGTTCTCAAGAAACTTAATATCGACTACCGAAGTTTAAACTTTACTTGCCGTGGGCATGTAACAGAATATGACACGATTTTTCAAGCATTACTCATTTTGTTGGTGTCTAGGTACTGTGAGATTTCAATACGTTAGTTTTTTGCGAAACCTTGGAGTTTCTTTGTAGCTTTTTTCGTTGTATTTGCTTTATTGGCTATAACTTTTTCTACACTTATCGATGCTTAGTTAAGACTACCTGTGCTTCGCGACTTCGTTCACGTGGATGTCGTAAGATACACAATATACTAAAATAACAGCCACATTTTAATGAAACTCCCTCGTCCCCCGACCCGTTGCCAACCGTCGCGTTGAATCGCCCGCCCGCTCTATTATGTACTTCGATTTCGCTTAGTGTTCTTTCTGACTTTTTCTTTTTGCTCGGCTCCTAAGGGTCGTAGCGTGATGTTAAGTAGCCTATAACTATCCTCGAGAATTGGACTACTATTAATACAAAAAGAATTTTTCAAATTCGACTTTTTGTTCATAATTTCATGAGTTTTAATTTTTTGTGCGGAACCCTAATTATTTTTCTAAAATAAAAGTAGCCTAAATTACCCGCCGTCATATCAGCTATCTACCAGTGAAAGTCCCGTCAAAATCGGTCCAGCCGTTTCGGAGATTAGCCGGAACAAACAGACAGACTACAATGTTAAAAATTGTTTTTTTTTTATAACTACCGTTTATACTTTCTTATGCATTTAGTAAAAAGTTATTATTTTGACATTAAAAACAGACACCTCAATTTTATTTATTTGTATAGATTATTCAAATGTAGCTTTTAAGACGATTGTATTTACATGTTTCATTAGAGATACTGAAAGCATCTTAAACTGAAGTGTACAAAACAATAAACTAAACTAAGTATAAAGTTGTGAAAAGCACCGACTCACAGTCCAAACCATCATAAAACACTTCGCTGTTCCACTGTAGTGGCCCAAACGCGGTGACGTAATCGATTTATCGTGTCCACTTAGTTTTTTTTCTTTACAACACTGGCCAAGGCCACGTCAATGACCGCAAGTGTTGCCACCCAAAAAAACAGTCCATTTTATAAATATATAACAATATATTTACCAGACAAAGCCCAGGTGTGCTTGTTTTTTTCCCCTTCATTTAGAATATTCTAGTTATGTCAGTAATCAATCTACGAATCATAAATAGATTTTCCTCTTGAATTTATAGTCGTAATTAATTTTGACCATTTGATTTGGCAGGACCTTGACGAATAATACATTATTGCTTTAAGCTATAGGTACATATATCGTTACAAGAATTTATTATATCCGAGTTTTTATTGTGAAGTTGCGAAAATCTGACTTCATTTGAATTCTTTATTTAGGCAAGGACACAACGTTACTAGATATTGAGCCTCTCGTTAATTATGCTTTCAAACCATTTTATGTCCTAACATGGTTCCCATCACTGAACACCTGGCGGTCTAACCTCACCGCATTATAAATTATATTAAACTCGGGCGTTTTTTCTACCATAATACTAATCATAATTTTTAATAACACGATCCATATCTCATATCATCCAGTATCAATTAATAAATGTAGTTCTGGATCAAAAACTTTTTTGGTAACGGTGTTGCCAATTGTAATATTTTTTGTTCGATTACTTAGAACAATGATGAATACAAGCAATCTGTAACTTGTTTCGAATTATTCGCAAGTGTAATACCGAGTCCATGATTAAATCGTTTTTATAGCACCTTAGTTCTACACCGAGCTACTCTTGGTAGATTATCTTCACTGGATATAGTACCTTATGATCTAGAACTTAAAGTTTATTCTTAGTTGGATTAAAGCGTGAGTTTAAAATTGCTGGAGTGAAATCCGGATTCCTTCATGTAAACGTGTATACAGTTATTGTTATCTTCAAATCATCATCGGAAACATTGTGAGTCTGACCCACCTTATTGACATTAGAGCCGCTATTGATAATCATTATGTTTTCAAGCTGCTCTTGTATTGTTGTTATTTTGTATCTACCTACTGTAGCATTACTTATTTTATCTTAATTTGTTACAGGTAAATCATCATCTGAATTGCAAAGCCACCTCAATTTGATATAAGGTAAAATCCTGGACACAAGAATGTTAAATTAAATTCCATCAATTGTAGCGCTGTCTATTTTTATTTTCCCATACTTTACTAAGGTATTTTCCAATACCAACTACAGTTTAAATTCTTCTTCTTAAAATACCAATTCCCACCTCTGAAACACAGTAAACAATAAATCAATCCCAATATTACTAAACTAATTCTTATCGAACGTAGCTGAAACCAGCTCACTAATAGGCACGTGTTATTGATATACATTATCCGTAATACCATAGATCATCGACCCCATATTTAGCGAATTTATATCGATTGTAGCTGTTACTATATATTACCGTAGCAGTTATAGTAAAGGCTGCAGCACACATGGTATAGCCGAAGCCACCCCACGCGTGTTCATTCGCCAAATGATAAAACCTGGCTTCACGAAAAGAAATGTGGCCAATGAGCATGCTGCATTGATATAGCGTGGCATATCGTGCCGTAAGTCTGTTTCCTCTTTAATAGCAAAACATATTGAATAGTATCGATGTTTAGGTTGCGTATCATTAGTAGCAATATTATTATACGAGGCGGAGCGTAATGATTAATTACTTTTACAAATCCCCTTATATTTAAAAATATTGATTGCAAAAGCTTTATAAATTGCAGTGTTGTGACTGGTAGTTTCTTTCAAAGAATTTGTTTGTTTTCAGCAAGAGGAGGGACTAAAATTAATCATTCTGAATGTCAGTTTTAATTTAATTAAAGTGCTAGAGTGAATTTATCATTTTATATAAAATGGAGAAGTGGCAATTATAGCTGATGAAGAATCTGTACGCTACGAATCGTCAAAAAAATGATCATATGATGGTAAAAACAAATTACTCAAACACATAGAAAGCGTTACATCTTTCTTACTATACGTCTACTTCTAATTATTACGAAACTAGCACAGAAAGGGATAACGCTTACGTTGACTACATATTGTAGGATTACCCTTATTCCTCGGCCGTCTCTTCAATAAGGGATTAGCCTATATTACAATGAGGATGATAGAGTAATTTACTGTAATCCTTACTGACAAAAGATAGTGTTACGACTTAAGTGATGATGTCTTCATCTAGTTTAGAGAAGATGAGGTACGGGCTTTTAATCATGTCTTTAAGAGGGGAGAGTACTTGGTTAGTTTAAAGGCGGTCATAATAAATTTTGTTGTTATGGAAATTTTAACCCATGGAGATGGTTAAAATGGAAGGTTACAAATTTAGTGTCTTTTGTGGTTTTGACACAAAATGTCCACGCGTTGTTACAATAATGCTTTTACCAATATTTCACCAAGCAGCCATGAAATACTTTTGCCAAATATTTACGACAGTCTCGATAATCGGTTGCCGTTAAAGTTAGCAGCTAGAATTTATAACCGTTTGACGTGTATAAAGTGCGCTAGCGCCTAAAGGACAACATAAATAAAACGATTTTAGAAACTGATATCGAATGAATTGTTTACTCGCTCACAGTGACTGTCACGAACTGTCCAGCCTTGGCGCGCATTTGTTCAGCTGCGCGCCCGCAACTAATGCACAACTCGACACTAAATGAATTGTTTAGCATACCAACGTTAGTTGAAATTAATACTTTGAAAGTTTCAACAGGTAAACAGATTTCGTTCCAAATGCACAATTAGAATTTGGTTTGAATCACGGTCTAACGGTTTAGTTAATTAACGCAACGGAAGCGAAAATAATGGCGGATAAAACAAAAAAAGAGATTACCTAGTTTAGATGGAAAAGTAAAAAGTGATTAATCATCATTAGGTATTTATACAGTAGATAAGCAACAGTGCAAATTGAATGATTTTATTTTTTTAAAGCAGAAAATGCTCCTGCCTCCTCTCGTCGCGTTGCGTGTCGCGCATGTTTGCAGGAGTCTTAAGAGAGAGTCGCTAATGCAGTCGTCAGCACAGCAAATACATTAACTTATTAAAAAAATCAAGTATATGAAAGAATTGACATTCACTGCTATACCCAATAGGAATCTTAGAATTCATGGTATAACGTTATTATGACCGTATCTTTTACAATTGTGTACCTAGGTCGTACAGATGCTCTAAATTTCCCAAGTACGTTCGAGGTCATGCCACGCTCCGATTGCTCGACCTAAGTCTTGGCCTAGTATCGGATTATTCCTTTATTGATTAACTTTTACTACTAATTGTGAATCGATTTCCAGTTCCGCTTTCGCTATAGCCTTATTGTTTTGCAAGGAATTGCGGGTCGCTTGATTTGCTGCTTTAGCCTTAATGTCTTCGCGAAGTATTTCCCTTTTGATTGTTTTACGTTTCTTTGTATTATTTGTTTCTAATTCGTAAATAACACTTAGATTCATATCATTCTCATTAAAGTTAATACATTTGTCATCGGTGCCTCAGTCATCTAACGAAACTTTAGTCTGAAGCGTTAGCTTCAGACTAAAGTTTACTAATTAAGTTAAGAAAAGGATCATTTAACACATTAGTCACGACCCCTCATTGTTTCTTGACTCAAAAACAAAAACATTGTTTCCTATAATTCGTAAGGTTTGCTTCACTGGCGGAGGAGCAAAGACAGATGTGTGTATTTTTGTTGGAACTTTGTATATGAACATAATTTTTGAAAGAGGACTCAATTATTTCACTTACATATTTGAAGTTATTAATTTCCACCCTTTATCTTCATTCTACAAATAAAACCGTTAACTACCAGTTACACCAATCAGTAAATCCCATTCATTATAATAATAATTCTGAAGTTTAAAGTGCTTCCGTTCATTTTATTACGGGTCATTTTGTTCTCCCTCATCGGTTTCAATATTGTTCGTGCATCTGTCCCCTGCGTTATCAACGTCATTTGACAGATGTCCATTCAATACAAAATGGTAGTATAATATGTAATTCAACCTTTAAATTGAAGGTTTTGTTTTGTCATTTGATATAGGTATCAAATAAAATTTTGTGTTAATGCTAACTTTATCCTTTTGTCCTAGATATTTTAGTACTTGGCATAGTTAATAACCCTTTAACCTCGATTATTTTTCATGTCGGTGTATTTTTCTATGTAAACCATTTTACATTAACCTGTCATCTATTGTCTCTTTTGTCTGATTACTGAAACCTGTTACAGTTTTAAACGTTGCATTAGAACGGGTTAATTTCTAAAGCAACGTTTAAAACTGTAACAGGCTGTGGCAGGCAGGCAGCGCTAGTTGATGATATGTCACCGAATACTCTTCTATTGACTAAAACCGCATCCGGTAGTTTCATTTTGACTAGACGTGTTTGAGACATCGATCATTTTGTCACATTTATTATCTTATCTCTGATGTGTTCCAGTTTTGTTGGCGTTTCATATTATAATCTGGATTTTTATTTGTGACATCGTCTGATTCACTTTAGTACAGGTAGTAAATTGTACAGATTCATATAACCGACTGGTTATATGAATCTGTACAATTACGTTGAGAAATATTAATAAGTGTATTTTACATTATAGTAATTTAATTAAAGTAACGCAAAAAAACTTATCTCATTTATTTTGTATTTTAAAAGATGTCTTGTGCAATATTTATGTTTTTTTAATTACTCAATCTCGGTTGGTTAATTTCATAAACATGTTATGTCATTCAAATCGTCAGCGTCCGGTAATGTTTCATTATTTACATTTATTACCTATTAGGTAATAATGATCCTTTTAAGATACAGCGTCACTTTTACTGATTTACAATGAGATTGTAGAAAATAATTATATGCTTTATTCTTGTATATTGTTGATATTGATCTTCGGATTAAGTAGGTGGTCTAAAGTGTAGTTAATGTATATTATATAATTTTTGAGTCAATATTGTTTAGTTAATCTCGGATAGGTACACAGATTCGTAGTTTTGTCAAGTTGCCAACTTTTCGCTTCTCGTACACATTCATTCATGATTTCGTCATGTTTATTCATAAATTCGCTGTGTGTAGGCACACAGTTTTGTGGCTAAACTTTCCACGATGACAATTTATATTTTGGCTCAATAACCTGGCATGGCAACTATTCTAAAATTATTTCAATTTTCTAAATTATATACACTTTTATCTCTACTTGAAACTTGTGTTAGATAAATAAATGATTCTCCTCTTTAGTGTATTCGTAATATGCGTTACTTTTTCTAATGAATAAAAAACTCGGTGTAGCAATGTGAGTAAGAGAACATAAGGCCTTGCACTCATCACTCGGATGTTGATTAGACATGGGGTCGGGTCGGATGAGTCTACGCCTTATTATCTGACGCTGATTGAATTTGGATAGTGTAGTTACAAGTTCAGAGGCCGCAATTAAAAAATGAAGATGAAAACTGTTTAGTAAGATATTTGACTGATGGCTGTTTTTTTTATACGTTTCTCATTAAAATTAAATATAAATTGGTAATAAACAAACATTATAAAAAAATATTGTGTAATATGTTATGAAATGCTGGTTATGAATTTAATACTTTTTATTATCTGTAGTCTTATCATATCATTGACCAGGACAATTAATAAATTACTCATTTAATAAGTTTATCCAATTAATATAAAAATAAGAGAGGGGCAATTTCTCGTAAAATTTTAAGAACATTCACAGTCTGATCTCAGTCTCAATATGTCAAAAATACCTTTAGTTTCCCTACATTTTTGACATTTGATTGTCGCTGAGATTGCGACTAGATTTTGAACTTTTTAGTTACGGGAATTGGGCTTCAGAAATTAAATTATTCGTAAATTCCGTTTTATATAAAACGGAAAGCAGCGGTGACACAGTGGTAACGGCCCCGACTTACAAGATTGTAGGTCGTGAGTTCGAACCCAGGCAGGCGCTTTACTTTGTGTAAATATTTTCATCACCTCTCAAAACTGTGAAGGAAAACATTGTGAGGAAACCGGCGTGTCCTAGAACCAAAAATTCAAAGACATGATGTGACATCTACCAATCTGCACTGAGTCCGCGTGGATACAGACCACTCTCTCTCGAAGAGAGGAGTAGGCCTGTGTTCCAACAGTGGGAACTGACATTATGCAATATAAAACTACATTTAAAGACATTTTTTATTTTTCAATGCCACTACTTTAGAGAGTATGACATTATTTTAGAAACATTGCCACAATTTTAAAGTTGATGACACCGTTTTAAGAGCAAATCTAAAACTCTCTGATTCTTCACAATACTCTGTGCAACGTATCATAAATATCGTGTTTCCGTCCCATCCCATGCGGGGTGGCATGTTGTGTAAACAATTATTTTGAGAGGGTGGCTGGTTCTGCCACCCGCCGCTGAGAGTGAGAGCAGGGTTAGTTTGATAATTATACTTTTTGTATATTTTTATTTTATACCCTTAGACTTTTTTATTGATAGGTCATGGTTTGTATTGGGGATTTATGTCTATGGCTGGACGGGTTCATGCAGCTTTTTATTTTCAATATGTTAGTTTTTTCAAAACATCCTGCGCTTTAAAGACGGATTTAAAAACTTTAAAATCTTTAGTGACAGACTATACTCCATTTTTTATAGCACTAACTGTGCCCCGCGAATTCGTTCGCGTGGAAGTCGTAAGATACACAATATACTAAAATAACAGCCACATTTTAATAAAACTCCCTCGTCCCCCAACCCGTCGCGTTGCATCGCCCGCCCACGCTATTACTTTGTTTTCGCTTAGCGTTCTTTTTAACTTTTTTCTTTTTACTCAGCTCCTAAGGATCGTAGCGTGATGGTAAATACCTATAATTACTATCCTCGAGAATTGAGCTACCAAATGCAAAAAGAATTTTTCAAATCCGACTTTTTGTTCACAATTTCATAGGTTTTAATTTTTTAGCGCGGAACCCTATTTTTCTAAAATAAAAGTAGCCTAAGTTACTCCCCGCAACATCTGCTATCTGCCAGTGAAAGTCAAAATCGGTCCAGCCGTTTCGGAGATAAGCCAGAACAAACAGACAAAAATTTTTAAAATTGCTTTTCTGTTATAAGTACCGTATATACTTTCTTAAGCATTTAGTATAAAGTTGTTATTTTAACATTACAAACAGACACTTCAATTTTATTTATTTGTATAGTTTAGAAAAATAACGGCCAAATAACAACAGTTATTGTACACTTCTGGACACATCTATTGGCCCACCTTGTATTTTCAGTTTCGTTTGGTCCTAGCTAAAATTTTATATTAGGTCGAGCAAAAAGTTTTTATGCAGTTTTGAACCTGGCACATTCACAATTTCATTCAATAGTCTTTTTTTGAATTTCGAACACAGAATTTAAAGAAACAAAAGACAATTTGGAGCCTGTTTGTTGATATCAAACAATCGAATACTAAGAAAACTTGGTTTTATTGGTTTACTTGGATTTAATTCTTGAAAAAGTGATTGATATCTTTGGTTTTGCAACAAACATTACTTATTCTTAACATTAAGGTGAGGTTCTATCAATAATCTATGGATACTTCACCTGAAGTCGCCGCCCAAGCTGTGGCACTTATTCAGGCCGGACACAGCCAAAGAAACGTGAGTGCTCAACTTAATTTAAGTCGATCTGCGGTCCGAAATGTTTATCGGAGGTACCTAGAGACTGGCGGCTTTGTTCGTCGCCAAGGAAGGCCACGATCTCGGGTCACAACTGAAAGGCAGGATCGATTCATCGTGACGACCAGCTTGAGAAATCGTCACCTTACCTCCATTGAGATACAAAACCAACTTCGCGACTTCCACGGAGTATCTGTGAGCGCTCGAACTGTTCGGAGAAGGTTAAAAAAACGCGATATGGTACCACACAAGCCAGCTAATGGGCCCAAACTAACGCGAGCCCACCGAACAGCGCGCCTTCATTTCGCACGCAGTCATTTAAATTGGACACAGCAAGATTGGAGCCGTGTACTCTTTTCTGATGAGTCTAAAATTGTGTTACATGGCAATGATGGAAGGAAGAAGGTCTACCGACGTAAGGGAGAGCGTTTCGCACAATGCTGCTTTGAAGAGAGGGTTGCTTATGGCGGTGGCTCATGGACTGTCTGGGGCGGTATATCCGCGAGCGGCAAACCTCAACTTGAGGTTGTTACAGGACCACGGCTGCCAACATTAAATGCTGAAAGGTACATTCGTGAGTGCTTAGAACCTCACGTGATACCATACGCGGACTATGTGGGCCCAAATTTCCTTTTTATGCATGATAATGCAAGAGCCCATGCGGCCGGCATCGTCAGGGAATATCTTCGGGATGTGAACATCACAGTTATGGACTGGCCAGCCAGAAGCCCAGACATGAACCCCATTGAGCACATGTGGGACTAGCTAAAAAGACGTGTTAGGGCTCGTCAGCCAGTTGCCCAGACGATGCAGGAGTTGAAAACTGCCATAGAAGAGGAATGGGAGATGATCCCTCAAAATTTCATAGAGCGGTTGATAAACTCTATGCCTAATCGTATGAGAGCTGTGGTAGATGCCCATGGAGGCAACACGCGTTATTAAATTAAACCTTTATTTGATAAAACATGTTTTTTATTCAAAAATCAATTGCCTTTAACAAGGCGCATATCCGACTTGTTAGGCGTAGCTCCATGTCGTATGGTATTCTGAATTCAAATTTAAAACAATACGATCGAAAAAGATGGTAAAATGTATCAGGTTTAAAACTGCATCAACAGTTTTTGTTCAATCTAGCAATCATATTTCGGTAGGGGCCATCGAAACCTAAACTCTAAGGTGGGCCAATAGATGTGTCCAGAAGTGTATAATATTGTTGATAACACTGCATTTTAGAGTTATTTTTTTAATGACAATAGTGAATAGCTTACATTGCTTAATATTTAACATTAAATAACGGAACTTAGTATACGTTAATTCGAAATAACTTGTCCAATGTTATAATAAATGGAGTATAGAGTGTGTATTTGTAGGTCATTACCATTCCAATATCTTTCTAGCTATTCTTACTTAATCAGTTTCAAGAAGAAGTCGAAGCGCTCCTCCATATACGGATAACCAAATGCTTTCACAGTATAACTAGATTTAAAAAGACAAAAAAGTGTGTGTGAGTGTGTGTCAGCTCCGACGCACGACTGGAGTCTGGTGCGCAAGGTAGGTAAGTACCTTGCGCAGAAAAACATTACGCTTTTGAGTTAACTCTAGTAATAATTTCACTCTTCATAAAATTTCCATACCGGGGGCCTTATATGAAAATCGATTCTTATGAAGTAAACTCCAACAATGCCTTGTTAGCGACTTTCAAGTCTATTGAAATCTCCATATTTACAGCGTATCATCCAGTTCCACTAACGGCAAATATCTTAATATTCAAGATATCCTTACAGCGAAGTCATAACTACCTCTTAATACTCTTGGCAGAACTAGGCCAGACAGAACCCAGCAGAATTAGTTACGCCTATGTAATGCTAAACTACTTACGCCATTAGATTTAATAGTTAATAAAACTGAAAAAAAGTGTCGTTGACTTTAATCTTTAAGAGCGGGTTTCACAATGAAACTGAACACTATCAGCACATCTAAACTACGTTCAAGAGCGGTCAGTGTCATTATTCCAAAGAAAATAGTGACACTGACAGCCCTTAAACGTGGTTTATTTGCTGATCGCGTTCTTTAGTTATACATATTTTACTTAATACTTATGCCATTTATCTAGATAAATGAACTGTTGGGATAAGTCGAAAATTAAAAAGTATCAACAGCCGACCCATTAGTTACTTATAGGCTACTTTTCCACATGGCTAACTCTTCCAAAGCAGTAATCCTAATTAGGAGAAACTCCGAATAACGAGCAGACTAGATTAACAAACGAACGTGGCAACAAGAATGGCAATTTAGGCTATAACGACCATGAGCATAAACATGATTGTGACATCATAGACTTTATGGCAGCTAAATGACCCAAAGCCAATCATATTCTCTTCACCAATGGGCTTTCAAGGATTAGATACACGTTCCGAAACCAATTCAAACAACGGAATTACTGTGCAACCAAAAAAGGCAACTCGTATACAATTGGCTCTGCAATTCAGCATTGCTATAAATTTACATACCAGTAGACCAAATTGGACTAAATGAGAATGGACAGTTTCCTTTTACCAAATATTTTATTGGCATGTTAATAGACACTTAAACATGCAGTTAAAAGTACTAAATAAATAATAATAATACCTTCGTATTATTGTCCCGCTGCAGGCCAAATGCCTCTTCTCATACAGAGAAGGCATGAGCATTGATCAACACGCTTGCTCAAGACGGGTTGGCTATTTCAGACTCATATTAATTAGAGTCCAGGTTTCCTCACGACGTTTTCCTTCACCGATGTCAGTAAAACCTATCCAAGATTAACTCAGAAAATAGTATCAGTTCAAGTAAGAATTAAAAACTCCAAACATAATTTCCTTTTGAAATCCTTTCAAACTTTGTTCAGTTTTGTTGGATTTTCTAAATCCCTAGGAAAAAGTAAAAGACATGTAGGATTGTTCAGGAATTCTTAACAATTCTAGTTCATGGGAAGTCGACACAAGAAAACGTGTGATAAACTAGAGGCTAAAAGTGGGACAGTCATCCTAGCCTTTTCCCAACTATGTTGGAGTCAGCTTCCAGTCTAACCGGATGCAGCTCAGTACCAGTATTTTACATGGAGCGACTGCCTATCTGACCTGGGCAATACGATACCCCTTGGTAAGACTAGTTATCAAACTTTCGGGCTTCTGACGACCCGTAACGACTGTCAAAGATCCACGACTCGGAGGTTAAAAGTGGGACAGTACAAGTTAAAAACGCAAATGTTTGTTGATTTTAAGTTTTATATCTATTCGTTTAGCAAGCAAATAAACAAGATTATTCGCCTAATTAATAAACCATTAATAAAAAACTATGTTAATCATTCACATTTACATACTGACGATGTCAAGTATCTCTCTGGTCTTGTTAGTTACCTAATCAACCCCATATAAGGCTAACCAAGGTTCTGTTTATGCCGCAAGCGCAATAATCATGTGTACACACTTGAATATAATTATTGAAGACCTTACTAGGATATTTTTGTTGTTATTATTGGTATTTTCATTTATTTATTTAGCTTTGGCATATATTATGGAATCTGTTTTAGGTATACAGAAGCAAAAGACGCGACACGCAACGCGACACAAAGACACCGAGTGTCGCGCGACGAGCGGTGCCTTTGTGTCGCGCGCGACGCGACGCGAGTCGCACCTGTTTGTAGGAGCCTTAATGAGCTAGAAAACTATACCTAGGTACTTGTGTTAATTACAGGTAAGTAGGTTACCTACTTACCTATAATTAACTACTAAGGGTGGATTCCACTAATGAAACTGAACGCGATCAGCACATCTAAACTGCGTTCAAGAGCTGTCATTGTTGTGGAATATTGACACTGACAGCTGTTGAACGAAGTTTAGATGTGCTGATCGCGTTCAGTTTCATTGGTGAAATTGGCACTAAATAACCAAACTAAAATTACTAACAAATACAACCACTGTTCTCAATAACATTAATTATGTCAGCTTTTGCATAATTAACTATATTAATTAGCGGTAGTTACATAAAACTAAACACGATGCGATTAGATAAATCATATTAAACACGTTTCATAATCGGTGACACTCTAATCCTTTAATCATAAAGATATACAAATTATTAAAATCATGATTTTATTAAGCTATCTCGTCAAAATGGTTCCAGCAATTTTAGAGGTATTTATATAAAAAAAACACAAAGTCGGAAAATGGCGTAGGTAATCGTGTAAAAAAAAGCGGGCAAGTGCGAGTCGGACCCGCACACGAAAGGTTCCGTACCACCGTACAATATTTAACACTACATATGTTTTAGTTTCTTGGACCCTCTTTAATTTTTTTTTTTACTTTATTTATTTTTATTATTTGTTGATATAGCAGCCACAGTAGTACACACTCTGTGATAATTTCAAATATCTACCTAATACGGTTCAAAAGATACAGTCCTTTGACAGATGGACGGACAGCGGAGCCTTAGTAATCCGTTTACTTTACCTTACCTTACCTTACCTTAGGGTCCCTTTGGCACCCTTTGATTACAAAACCCTAAAAATGTTCTCCATGCTTAATTGTATTAAACAAAAGATATTTTTATAACTTGTATCATTCTAATTGTTAAACAAAGCTAGTTCTTGTGAACCCTAGCTTATGTTCCCACGCTTTAAATGTCACTGTGTGTGTAATTTAATATGGAACCTTGTAATAAAGCATAATCAATGTTAAAAAGATCATTTGTCTGATGCATACGCATTTCATTTGTCAACAAATTAGCATGTTGCAGCATAATAATTTGACTTGCATTATTTATTTATGGATATTCTGGTATTCTAGTATTTTTATTGTAGCTTTATGTCTAAAAACCCTATAAGTACGTATTAATAACCTGTGAATTTTATATAATTAATTTCCAACCTTTAGCTTACATCAGATCCATGTATTACTAAACATAATAATACAAATTCATACATATTACCATTAGAGGTAATACTCAAGGTTCCTTCAGTTTCCGCTTCCTTCACACAATGGCCTAACGAACTTCGTGACCGCGGAGACAGCCCGACGCCTGCCGATGATTGCCGAGTGAGGCTGCGCACGCGCAGAACACGCTCACTGTAAATCATTGCAACGAGGACTTGCTCACGAAGCACTAGTTTGTTTTGAAGGATTTGCATTGCGTTCATGGATTTAGTATAATGATGATTAGCTTGAACTTTTTATGGGCTTCGTTTTCTGTGTTTTATGATGTTTTTGTGTCGTTACGATGGAGTTTTATGGCGTACTAGCTTTTGCCCGCGGCTGGGCCCGCGTGTGGGTCAAAAATTATCCCACAGGTATGAAGTACCGAGATAAAAAGTATCCTATGTTCTAACCCAGGTCATGGCGTACCCATGTGCCAAATTTCATCCAAATCCGTTCAGCCGTTTTAGCGTGAAAGCGTAACATAGTCACTTTAAAATATTAGCTAAGGTCATCATAGGCATCTTCTAAATCTAAACAAACCAGCAATTTACAGTTAACTTGACAGAAATAATACAACAAAGATCATTCTTGATATTTCCTAGAACACAAACAAATATAATTAACGTGAGAATTAAACAGATAAGCTCAGTAGAAAATTCTAATGAAATCATAAAAATCATATCAGCTTAATTGGCGGTCAACACACACAAAATTCGCACATTACTGTTTATAAAGCGATAGTATCACAAATCGTAAATTTATTCTTCCACACTTTTATCTAAATGACTGAGACAGTCTTATTTATGAGAATGTCGACTTATGTCACAGATTCCCGTCAAACCGGCCGCGAACGAAGTTAATCTCAATTTAGAAACTTTATCAGATGTATTTCAAAGTACGAGTAACGTTCTTGTTAAATAACGGTTCAATTAGAAGCTGGAAGAAAGCGTTGCGTAAGTTTCAGATAACATTAAATCTTCAAAAGAAATCTGCGGTTTTCATCAATTTGAGGTCGGTAAAGGTTAATTGCAACGGTCAGTAGCTAGTAGAATTATTGTTTGTAAGTTACATCCCAAGATTCATAACAGTTCAAAGATATTCACTGAACATGAGCTTACCACCGACCTTTATAACGAATGGTTGAGAATACTGTCGCGATACGCTTCGTACGTGGATGTTGATCACAGATTTTATCACGATACTATTGGATTCTGAAAAAATCTGTTTGATCAACACCCACAGGAGAACCTAGTTTTCGTCTTAAACAAATTAAATACAAACACGTTAAACAAATACAATATCTTACAATAACAACGGCAGGGAACGGAACGTCAGCACATTATTTTGCTTCTACAAAGAAAGTCATTTCAGTTACAGAATAATTAGTTATATTTGTATAACCGGGGTCCAAGCACCACCTCTTAAAGCAGTATTATTTTAATGTTGACTTCAGTGTGCGAAAGAGATTGAGATATACAGGACGTCTAGCTCCATCTCTTTCCCACACTGAAGTAAGATTACAATAATACAGCTTTAAGAGGTGGTGGTCTAGCTCCAGAACAACATATCCTCAAAACACAACACAACTCCATGTGAATTAAGGTTATGAACAGCAACACCGTTACAATGAGGATTGCAGCAGATTTTATGGAGCACTTAATAATGTTTATTGTGGCCACAATAGCGATACGGCCACATTGGCCACAGCGGTGGATAACGGAACGCAAATGGAAGTAATGTTATCATTGTGAACTGGTGAACCTCGCGGAACTGCATTTTTGTCTCCCTTAGCATTACATATCGTAACTGTTATGATAATATGGAACCTTGTAATAAAGCATAATCAATGTTAAAAAGATCATTTGTCTGATGCATACGCATTTCATTTGTCAACAAATTAGCATGTTGCAGCATAATAATTTGACTTGCATTATTTATTTATGGATATTCTGGTATTCTAGTATTTTTATTGTAGCTTTATGTCTAAAAACCCTATAAGTACGTATTAATAACCTGTGAATTTTATATAATTAATTTCCAACCTTTAGCTTACATCAGATCCATGTATTACTAAACATAATAATACAAATTCATACATATTACCATTAGAGGTAATACTCAAGGTTCCTTCAGTTTCCGCTTCCTTCACACAATGGCCTAACGAACTTCGTGACCGCGGAGACAGCCCGACGCCTGCCGATGATTGCCGAGTGAGGCTGCGCACGCGCAGAACACGCTCACTGTAAATCATTGCAACGAGGACTTGCTCACGAAGCACTAGTTTGTTTTGAAGGATTTGCATTGCGTTCATGGATTTAGTATAATGATGATTAGCTTGAACTTTATGGGCTTCGTTTTCTGTGTTTTATGATGTTTTTGTGTCGTTACGATGGAGTTTTATGGCGTACTAGCTTTTGCCCGCGGCTGGGCCCGCGTGTGGGTCAAAAATTATCCCACAGGTATGAAGTACCGAGATAAAAAGTATCCTATGTTCTAACCCAGGTCATGGCGTACCCATGTGCCAAATTTCATCCAAATCCGTTCAGCCGTTTTAGCGTGAAAGCGTAACATAGTCACTTTAAAATATTAGCTAAGGTCATCATAGGCATCTTCTAAATCTAAACAAACCAGCAATTTACAGTTAACTTGACAGAAATAATACAACAAAGATCATTCTTGATATTTCCTAGAACACAAACAAATATAATTAACGTGAGAATTAAACAGATAAGCTCAGTAGAAAATTCTAATGAAATCATAAAAATCATATCAGCTTAATTGGCGGTCAACACACACAAAATTCGCACATTACTGTTTATAAAGCGATAGTATCACAAATCGTAAATTTATTCTTCCACACTTTTATCTAAATGACTGAGACAGTCTTATTTATGAGAATGTCGACTTATGTCACAGATTCCCGTCAAACCGGCCGCGAACGAAGTTAATCTCAATTTAGAAACTTTATCAGATGTATTTCAAAGTACGAGTAACGTTCTTGTTAAATAACGGTTCAATTAGAAGCTGGAAGAAAGCGTTGCGTAAGTTTCAGATAACATTAAATCTTCAAAAGAAATCTGCGGTTTTCATCAATTTGAGGTCGGTAAAGGTTAATTGCAACGGTCAGTAGCTAGTAGAATTATTGTTTGTAAGTTACATCCCAAGATTCATAACAGTTCAAAGATATTCACTGAACATGAGCTTACCACCGACCTTTATAACGAATGGTTGAGAATACTGTCGCGATACGCTTCGTACGTGGATGTTGATCACAGATTTTATCACGATACTATTGGATTCTGAAAAAATCTGTTTGATCAACACCCACAGGAGAACCTAGTTTTCGTCTTAAACAAATTAAATACAAACACGTTAAACAAATACAATATCTTACAATAACAACGGCAGGGAACGGAACGTCAGCACATTATTTTGCTTCTACAAAGAAAGTCATTTCAGTTGCAGAATAATTAGTTATATTTGTATAACCGGGGTCCAAGCACCACCTCTTAAAGCAGTATTATTTTAATGTTGACTTCAGTGTGCGAAAGAGATTGAGATATACAGGACGTCTAGCTCCATCTCTTTCCCACACTGAAGTAAGATTACAATAATACAGCTTTAAGAGGTGGTGGTCTAGCTCCAGAACAACATATCCTCAAAACACAACACAACTCCATGTGAATTAAGGTTATGAACAGCAACACCGTTACAATGAGGATTGCAGCAGATTTTATGGAGCACTTAATAATGTTTATTGTGGCCACAATAGCGATACGGCCACATTGGCCACAGCGGTGGATAACGGAACGCAAATGGAAGTAATGTTATCATTGTGAACTGGTGAACCTCGCGGAACTGCATTTTTGTCTCCCTTAGCATTACATATCGTAACTGTTATGATAATATGGAACCTTGAAGTTATTGGATAATTAAAATCCTTACAAAGATTGCGTAGATTCATCGTCATCTTTGTTCTGGGCATCATGACATCATTATTTTCTTTTTCTAACAGTCTGACTGAGGCCTATAATAATTTTACCAACGTACTAGCTCTGCCCCGCGACTTCGTTCGCATGGAAGTCGTAAGATACACAATATACTAACTAAAATAACAGCCACATTTTAATACAACTCCCTCGTCCCCGCCGACCCGCCGCGTTGCACCACCCGCCCGCGCTATTACATACTTCGTTTTCGCTTAGTGTTCTTTCTTTTTTCTATTTGCTCGGCTCCTAAGGGCCGTAGCGTGATGTTAATTAATAGCCTGTAACTATCCTCGAGAATTGGGCTACCACACGCAATTTTTTTTTTTTCAAATTCGACTTTTTTGTTCACAATTTCATGGTTTTCAATTTTTTTGCGCGGAACCCTAATTATGTTTCTAAAATAAAAGTAGCCTAAGTTACCCGCCGTAACATCAGCTATCTGCCAGTGAAAGTCCAGTCAAAATCGGTCCAGGCGTTTCGGAGATTAGCCGGAACAAACAAACAGACAGACAGACAAAAAAATTAAAAATTGCTTTTTTGTTATAAGTACCGTATATACTTACATATGCATTTAGTAAAAAAGTTGTTATTTTGATATGACAGACGGACACTTCAATTTTATTTATTTGTATAGATTCAGTAGCAATCTGATATCTACCTCTGATAAAATTAGTTACAGCAACTATAAAAGTGGTAGTTACAACAGTTCTAAGAAATGTCTGAATCTACTAATTTATATCTAGACAAAAACTAATTATGCAAAGTTACCTTCAGCTAAGAAAACCAGTGATTATCCGCTCATAAAACAGTATAAAGCTTCCATTGTGAGGCTACAAAGTTAACGATATGTTCTCATGCTGAAGTGTCGTAAATTAACGGAACGTTCACGGTGTTTACCAGGAAGGGTATCGTAAATCACGCGTGTCATTTGTCGACTGGATTTCGACTGCTGTTTGTCTTCCTTTAGATAAGATGGACTATTTTTTCGAAGCTTCCTCTATTTGAGTTTGTTAGGCGAGAAGTTGACGAATGTGATTAATAATGTTAGTTGAAAGAGAGTTGTGAGAATCCTTGGCAGATGGTGTTGCGAAGTGTGAAAGTCTCTAAGGATTTCAACTGAACTGTTTACTTTTCTTATGAGAAAGATTTCTTCAGTGACACTTGGCTTTCACTTTAATTCCATTACCTTAAATTCGGATTGCCTATAATTTACCTACATGGTTCCATCGAAATTGTGCCATTTCCCTAACGACTTAAAATTACCGATTTCCTAAGCCATGTATCAGTAATTACTTTCAAAATTACCCATTACCCTGCCTGATAGACCAGCCTGCATAATTAAGCTCACCCTATGTTTAACATGTTGACCTTATCAATGATGTATTTAGCATAATTACATCAAAATCAATTTCCGTCGAATGTCTTCCTACCCTTGACGGAAGGAAAGTAAATGATGATGCCATTAGACTGACAAACGTACTCGTAGGCAATACTCATGAGCATGACAATTTCACCGTCGCTGTCGCAGCGAAGAACTCAGGTCCTTCAATAATTGTTTCCGTACAACGTGATGCATAAATCGATTCTCGCGATTCGACTCTTAATTCTAATAACTCGAATGGATTTATCGATGCGGTAACAATAAAATCGATTGTACATTGTCCTTTCGAGCGATAAATCATGTAACATTGTTGCATTAAATAATGTGCTTGGCTCTAGTGTTATATCTGTCGGCTTTTGTTTGTTGTCGAGCAAGTGTTACAAATGATGCTTTGTTTGGTGTATTTTGTATATTGTCGTATTTTAATACTTTGTCAGGAATCGTGGGAGTATTATAGTCTCATACTCTGATCCCAGATACTCAGGGTCTTTGCAAATAATTCCGGACTTACTTGTTTTAACCTTCACTTTCAATATGTTTTATGTTATCAGCTTTGAGCTGCCACTTACTTAAATTACCATTTCCATCGTTCCGATAGGAAATATTTTTCAATTACCTGGCGACGTTACAGTAAAATTTTGCACTTCTCTCGTAAATCTGTACTTTCTCTTCTACAGGCTCGTACATGGTCAGGCCGTTAAAGTAATTGATACTCGGAGGTGTACTGTCAATCAAGTAAATGTTTAGCATTACCTAGAATTTGTCTGTACTTTATACTACTCTAATACGAACGTAATTGAATAAGAAAATAAGGCGTTTACGAAGACCTGGTAAGGTAAGTCATGCCTTTTAAATGCAAATACATGAGATTATGATGCTATGCATGAACTGGTACTTAACTTTAATTCAATCATTATGAAGACATGTACAAATAAAGTTATTGAAATAAAAGATAAAGCTATTGCAAAAATTTATAAATGGGGTTATAGTAATGACAGTTCTGATATTTTCGAAATGTGTAGAGACATAACAATGCAATTTTCTCGTAAACCTGTATCAAACTTTACACAATTTTGAAATTAGAAAAAGTAAAATTATTTCGCCATCCACGTGCAATAAAAGTGTTATTGCAATATTTATTAACTCGCTGTGTCCTTATGAGGTACAACGAGAAAATGTGAAAACAGAGATATTATAAAGATGCTTTTTCATTGTAGCTTCTTGAGTGTTTTCGTTTCTTAAAACCAGCTCTAGCTTTTATCTAACCATTGACTGTTTACTTAACTCGTTACCAAACTGAATCATCAAGTGTTCACTTTCTTTTGTACACTCCTCAATTATTTTCTATTATTAAAACATTGCATAACTATTCACAAATCAAAGTCGTACATAGCTTTTGGATGACACTTTCACCTTCCATTTAAACCACTTCATAACAATATTAACATGTAATTATATATTAAAAAATACACGGCCCTCGCATAAATTTCTTTGACCTTGTCACCTTGCTTTTTGTCCTCAATTAAAGCGTTTATTAATTATTAATTTATTTGGGCGTTCACCTTTTCATATAGTATGTTCCATTAATTTACATCTTTATGGAACCGTATTTCTATTCAGCGCATTCTATTCTAACTACTACTCCCTAATTAACTGAGTGATCTAAGTAGTAGTTTGCACGTTATCTTCTTCGTAAACCTTGATTACTTGTTCATTGTCTAAATCATTATTATATTCAAATTCCCTCAATCAAGCAACAGATGTTTAATTCTCAGTTTCTCTTTCATTCCCCTTAGGAAATCTATCTCTATCATGTCTCACCGGCAGTACATTTCAATCTCTAAGCTATTTATTAGTAGCTCTAGAATTACCTTCACCTGCTGAGATTTATCACAAATCTAATATGCTAATATTTTGATGTGTAATCAATAGCTTTATACTAAGACTGAGCAGTGACTAATGGGTTCAGTCTAGAGCACTAAGGATGGCGATCACGCAAATTAATACATTTTCTTTAGGAAAGTAAGGCAATAAAATATTATCTTTAATATTTTCTTGTTCATTTTACTTTATTAAATGGGTTGCAGCAGCCAAATAAACAACTAGAACAGCAAAGACTTCTGCGGAGTTATGAACAACAAGCAATAACACACGAGCTTTGTTTGGATATTTTTTCTCTGATTTCATGATTTTGGAAGGCTTAACAATCATAAATTATTATTTTTATTATTATTATTAGCCCATGTTGTCCCACTGCAGGGCAAAGCCCTCCCTCTTTAGAGTTCCGTACCTCAAAAAGTAAAAACTGAACCCCTTATAGGATCACTTCGTTCTCTGTCCGTCTGTCAGTCTGTCAAGACCCTTTTTCTCAGGAACGGGTTGAAATTAATAGCAAATACGGTCTACGGTCCCTTGGAGCACTAAAAAAATCAAGCTTCAACGCAATAAAAAATACGGCCATTTATGCGACATAATATTTTGATATACTCGCAAATAAATCAAAATCTATAGGGTACTTCCCGTTGACCTATAATCATGAAATTTGGCAAGAAGCAAGATCTCACAGCACAAGTAAAGGAAAAAGTCCGAAAATCAATCATTTGTAGTTTTATCACATAAAAAATATCTTTTTGCGATTACAAACTTACATTTGCAGTTGGAGAATTGCCCGTGACGTATATCTATGTATGGAACAACAAGTTTTTCAACTATGATACAATGTTAAGTTTGTTTTTGAGATAAATTCATCCCAACTACAGAACCCTTCATCGTGGTCCGACACGCACTTGGCCGGTTTTTTTGTTCCATTCCTCTGTCTCAATATTAACAATTAAGCTAACCGATGTATGAAAATATGTTACTGATATTACAACCCTATAAGAAGTAATAGAGGTGTTGTAAGTTCTTGGTGTGGTATAAGAACTGAACAATGATAGACAACGTGAAAGTGTTGATGCTAATGCAGCGTCAAGGGCCGTAATGCGGTCGAAATGACGTGTGTCATTAACGGATTTACAACGTTAAGTAGAAGCCTTTGTATGAGGAATCGATTTAGATTTAATCGATTCAGATATTGATGATGGTGCAATCGGAGGAATCGATTCCGAAAAAGCCTGTGTCATGGTGTCGGCAACTTCTTACTTTCTGGTCATGATGGAGTTAATAGATGAGTGGTTGAAATAATGTAGTTCCTTGTTAAAGAAAATTCCAATCATGTTTTTACATAATATTAGCTGAACAATATACTCAAACATAGCAAACCACTCTTTGTTACCGTCGCTGGGTAATGATTAGCTATCTACAACAGAATTGTTGATTAGAATGCTGTAAATTAGACTCGCGTCATTGTTTCCAACAAGCAGTCATGATTCAAATGAAAAACATGCAACCTGATCTGATATGATATCTAGCACTAACAGTGCATTCGCCGATTAACGTAACATACTGCATGTCAATGTCATATGATATCTTGTTAAAGGATTTGTTTTATCAGATTGTCCACATGCTAAAAACAATGTTATGTAAAAAATCTGAGTGCAGAAACAAGGATATTCATAATATTATTTCATCGCTTAAACATGGAAATGTAAACGAAAGAGAACATTGTTCCTGATGAAGTACCAAGGAAATGTGTTAGAAATCACTTGATACAGTTGACAGTAACATCGATTGAATTTATGCATAACAACTACTAGATTCATGTTTACAACTACCACACGTTTAACCTTTCCAATTAACCTTTTACAACACGTCAGAGCACGATATTCTGTTTCACTTCCCTTCAAAGCATTAAAACAATCACCAATAACGAAGGCAAAACACAAGCCCAAAAACCTTCCAAGAAGACTATCGTTCTCTTTAAAAGCGACTCGCACAAACAAATATACGAAATCGCTCTCCTAAACTGGTTTTATTCCATTGCACTTCGCCATTCTTGGCCTTAATACGCCACGTTCCAGATATATCGAACACCACGGTAGGTCGCACTTCATAACGAAGCTTTATTGAATCGCCGATCAATATTTTATCTCTGAGTAACAGCTTACCATTATCAAGCCTTATCGTCGGCTTTCAGAAAGGATAATCGTGTACACTATTGAATCCTTCGCTGTGTTCAAGCTTTGTATCTACTGTGCCAGTCATATCTACTTTCTCTTGCTTCTTTGTTGTTTCATTGATTAATGGGTTTTAGTCTAATTTAGGTCCTTATTTAGTTGCTAGGTTTTAATATATATTTTCATAATCAATAACAATGCTAACATGAACGAACCGCTCTCTGTTTGAAGCAGCAAGTAGTTTTGCAATGAGAAAATCATAAACGGTGCTTACCAGTCCGTGAAGGTTTATCTGCATCACCGCAAAACAATTTGATAGAGGAGTTTGAGCATTACATACCAAAAGACTAGTTTTACACATGGGTGAATCAGTCTTAACTTAAAAATGCCATGCAGTCTAGGTGTATTCATAACAGTCATTAAGAAATTACTAATGCAAGTAATTTAATATCAATGTGATCTCACGTGAAATCGTATACAGTTTCAAGCAATTGTTTTTGATTAGTAAAACAATGTGGCCTACAAATTCGTCAGTGCTAAGATTAGTCACAGTTTCATTGTATAAAGTATAAGGAGTCACAAATTGAAAGTTATCAACACACTAACAAATGACAATATGAATTAGCTCACAATGACAATGCTGTAAGAACATTCGAAATAAATTCTCATAAATATAATATTTAGCCGTTACATCATTTTCATTATCATCTAATGCTTTCTTAATAAAGTCTGAAGCATATTGCGATCACTATTTGATCATTAATCAATGTAATCAGCTTCTGAATTAAGTGGCTTAGTAGGAATGCTAATTAAAGCTGGCAGAACCGGTTGGCAAACAATAATGTTTGCGGATGCAATGTTCGAAGTATCGGGAGCACGTGTTCGTCCCGTTATGTATGTACGCCGGTTGTCGATTCGTCCACTTCTGCCATCATCACACAAGCGTCAACCTAAAGCACGCGAGATGTGGGTTAATTTGTCTGCACGTACTGTGATTTGTTCCCAATTACCAATCGCTGTAGTGCTTTTGAAATTATTCGAGTTGTACTCGATAGATTTACAGCTAAATAGATTGAGTTATGTTTATTGATAAAACTCAGCACGATTTGTTAAACTTCCGTGGTTGGATAATCTATTTTCGGATTTAAGTTTTCCTTTCTCCAAGTGGATAACTTCTGACCATTTTAATTATGTCTTAAGATAGCTTCTACTTGCCATTTTACTGTTGCTTGTTGTGCTTGGATTTCTTGAGAGTTAGCTATATGTATATGACTTCATTCATGGAACTTCATTAACAAGTTGATCTTTTTAATGAACATGACTACAGTGCACATAGTAACGCTACATACTTACATATACCAAGCAAGCGTAAGAAAAACATGGCAGATACAATATCTTGCAAATGAATTCATAGACAAAGGGTAGCAAACAGACCTCTAAATAGGTCAATGCCTCAACAACCAGAAACAAGTTTCGTACTAAATTAATAGATTAAATGACTCACACATGCCGGTGATCTCATTTTTAGTACTGTGTTGTTAACAAGCAATAAAAACACTTCCTTATAATACTATCTAGTACAAGAATATCATGTTGTTAAAACCATTTTGGGATTATTGTTGCAGGGATTTTCATAATTGTCGCAATTCATCTTCTGTATCTTCTAAAACTGCTCCCCAAAATTGGGTATTTGTCACATTATTATCATTTCTTCCAAAAATAATTAATATCTCAGACAGTATAATTTCCTTTTATTTAGGGCCAGCGTGCATTTGTGATTTTTAGTCGCCCGATTAAAAAGCACAAGTGTGCGCTGGTCCTTACTTTTAGTGTTAAATCTGATTTTAGGTTTCTATTTTCCGTAGTTCTTTTTATTTTCAGTTGATGTCAATCCGCTGTATCATTTCTTTGCTCCATAATGATAGACAATATTTCGTGCACCGTGCAAAATATGAACGTTCCCAAACTTCATAATTTATTTAGCCGTTTTATTGATGATCTCACGACAGCTCAACAAATCTCGAAGCACATTTAGCTGTCGGCACCACAAGGTCGTTGATTTTATCTTCCTGTATGATTCAAATTACCTTTTAACACGCCAATACTTTATGCTCTTCCAAATCTGACATCATGTTTTACTTCACTGGAATGTTCTTCAGCTGCAGTTTGATCGAAAACATTTATGTTATCTTTAGCAATACAATCGACATGTTTGATCACAGCAACGACTGCTCTCAAAAGCAATTGAGTAGAAATCACAAGTTCAAGTGCCTATTCAGTTGTTCAGATTTCCGTAACTCAACACCCGTACATAAGTATCTCTTTTACATTCTAACTCGAATCGTTGAACAAACATCTTGCGGCTGTAGCGGTAATAGATAATGCTATTATAACTTTTTGCCGTTTTCCTTGCGCCATCTTCGTAAATCGACAATACCCTTTGAGCGCTTGCATAACCAATTTAACTTAACCTGTATCTTATGAGAAACTGATCGTTGTTGAAGCAAATTTTGCAGTATCGTGTCCGGCTAAGGTTCACGATAATTTGGTCGCTGATATAGATGTTGAAACAGACAAAATGACTCAATTTGTTCCACGTTGTAAGTGGCTTCATGATTTAGAATCTGGGCTCCGCCTACTCGCGTTACGTTAGGGAACTTGTAAATCTCTGGAATTGCTACAGGAGATCATGAGAATGAACGTCTGTGACTAACCTAATAACCGAGTTGTATATTTCCGCACGAACTGGAACTACTTGGAAAATTATGTAGGTACCTACTTGAAGATAACGATATGCCTACAACGATATTTACATATCTAAATAGATTTGTATGTAGTTCACTGTTTTATCTTGCTTGCTATCTGTCCATATCTGATACTGATACAATTGATGAATATAAGATTTTCCACATCTTATATTCATCAATTGCTTAACATCTTATAATCTTACAGTCCAAATCCAGCAGACGTAGACGGCCTGTTGCTACTTGGCATTATTATTATAACACACTACCTAAACCCTTCAAACACCTCTCGGTAGCTTCGAGAACAGATTGTTTGCTTTAAAATTTGTTGATAAGTGCACTCCTTGGGCTATCATATTTTTTAAAAGCATGAATCGTACTTATGGGCTCAGTTACTGTAGCTATATAGTAGTACTTCATAAATACGTCGAATTTCCTATCTCACTCAGTTTGCAGCCGTTACATTGTTACCTACGGTTGGCCTCACAACCTAACTGCTTAGTGCATTGTTTGCCTAAAGCACAACAACGTTGCCTTCGAAAATTTGGCCAAATTTAGATATTTCTGGTACATTATTGTTTTGCAATTAACATTTGAATAAACCCGAAGTCTATTGCGAAACTCATAAGCAACAAACCATTCAACCGTTTGTCTAAATTATAGATTAATAAACATCTCTATTACGTCAGTGAATTAAATATATATTTTAAAATTGAAAGTCATTTCATATTGTCCATTTAGTTTGATAAATAAATTAAAAGCTTCAGACAAACTGACAAAGTCATCCGGTCACTGCATTTTGTTCAAGAATCAAATCAATCATTCTGCGATAATTCAGTCGGTCTGGTGGCTATTTATGTCAATTAGATGATGAGAATTGCTCAACTATTTCTCCTTGATGAACTTAATTACAAGCGCCCCATGTAGAATTCATATTTGTATTTTATCTGATCTGCGCACATTGCTACGTTTAACCATGCATTGTTATTGTTAAGTACCTGTTTTGTCTAAGTATACTTAGATATACTCTTAGCTGTTTTAATCCAGATCTCACCCACAGTTTCAACCGTGTTAACTAGCCACTTAGCTCTAATGACTAGCCAGTAAAGATATCTCCCGATTTTCTCAGAACTTTTCACTCATTTCCTGCTCATCGTTCGTTTTAGTTAATATCTCTTCGCAATCTAGCATATTAATACCAGGAACTAGTGAACAATAGATAACTATGGCATGACCTCATCAGGTATCGCCCGAAGCTTCATATTCAAGCCGAGTAGCTCTTGCGGGCCACTCACTATATTTTACTGCTAATAACGGATCTTAATTTGCGAAACTGTCTACAACGTTTTCTGCTAAATTGTGTATGAAGTCATTAGAACTTGGTTAAGAAAGCTACTAGTCTTGTGCGGATAAATTGTTTAGTGTGATCGTTCCACCATTATTTGTCTTCCACTTCGGCTTAGTACCTTCTAGTTCTCTTTATTGAAAGCCAACTACTAAATCATATTATTTTTAGCCTCTTTTAGTTTCTGCAACAAATAATTTATGTGTTTCTGATACCATGTTAAGCAGTTCTAAATATATTGTCAATATCACAAGTAAATTACAAAATCGCACATTCTATTCTTTCTAACATAATCGCTTAAGTAACTATTGAAACAAATCTTGCACTATTAAACACAAATGGTAGAAGAAACTAGTTTGCCATGCATTTACTCGAATGACTTCCTTTACAAATGTTATATTTATATTCATAGACAAAAAGTGTTACATTTCAAATAAACAGAACAAGTTTCCACGCTAGTTTAAGAGTTTAATGTGACGTGACATGTTCTCACTTTCGTTATTAAGTTTATTTTTGTCACACAAACCGTGCACACGTAATATCCTTTAAGCATATTAATTACTATATCAATTTAGTAATTAACACTAATTAATAAGGAAGTAAGCTTGATGCATTTATGTGTCAGCTCGCGATAATCGCTAAAGCTAGAATCGTCTTGAATTTATGATACATATGTACCTTTCAAAGAGCTATTAACTAAGGTTACTGCTAAATTATATCTGTTTTCTTTATTAACAAAGAAACATCGATCATCGTGAATCACTTCATCAAGATGCAAATGCATTTCAAAGATTCAGCTACCGGTGACCTACATCAAAAATAATTAATATGCGATATCCATGTCTATTATCCTTGTAGATTACCATAAAGAGTGAATACTCGAGATAGCACGTGGGACGCATTACGCTCGAATCGTAAATGTATTAGTAATATGATGTGGGTGGATGATGATAGATCGTAACTTTATTTTCTTATGGGTTGAACAACCTGTGGCTCCTGTCTAGGTATAAGTCTCGTCATTTTTGGCTCCAATTGGTGTCATATTTATGAAGCGTTACTATGCTCCGATTCTGGCACCACAATGGAATGTTTGTGGGCGGTACTATAACAATGTTACTGTAGTAAAACGTATTATGCTAATGCTTTTGATAGGATCTTCACATTTCTATGAGATGTTCTTCCTTGGGCTCATCAGCTATTAGCTTAATAGTTTCAATAGTATCTTCATTATGTAGTATTCTAGTTCATCAACATTATCCAATTTGTTAGAGATTGTAATGGTGTTCCTATATTCTTAGTATCATTTTATAAGCCCACGTTCGCTGCTGCAATATCTTATAATACTCCAATGTATATGATTTCGATAACTGTAATTACATTATCTGTTGTGCAACTCCACGGAATTATACAAAATTTAACAATGTAAAGCAAAACGCCTTTGTTCTTGGGCAACCTTCAAGTTCCAAGCTTCAAATGTTCAATTACATTATTACTATCTGGTTCATACTGGTGTTACGTACAAGCAATTACAAGTCCTTTGTCTGTCTGTCAATCATACAGGCAAATAAGTGTTTCCTCTCTTTTATGAGTCTCTGAAGGTTCTTCGTTATTTATGTAATGCATCTTTAAGTTATAAACTGTAACTTCCTGAACCTGATGGACTAGTTTGAGGTTTCTTATTTAAATTGACTTGTTATTTTTACGTCTCTTGACAATTCTCGGGACTCTGGAGTCCCGGACCTTTGGAAGGCGTAGGTACGAGGGGCCGAAGCCAAATCGCAGAGGCCCGTTAGACGTTTTTAATTAAATGAGGCACCAACCAACGATTATCCTCGTTCGCACTATGACTTTTTATTATTATTATTATCTTCACTGTGTTGTTACGTCTTTAAAGTATTTGGGTCCTATTAATATTTTGCCATTGTTATTTTAGTTGGATGTTTTCAGTCAGCCTTTAGTGGGTCATTTATGAATACGGGTGCAATAGGTTCTTATGCTAGATCTACATTGCGATATTTGAAGACTACTTTACTATCATAGATAACAGAGTATTTAATTTTCTCGTTAACACGACCTTACTTACTGGCATTACAACAGCCAACCAATTTTTCCCCATCAATCTTGCAATTTACCGATGTTGCCAACCGCAACGCATAATTGCCAGATGTATAATAAAGCTGTTAGATCACTATGCTTTACATTTCAGCACTTACACTTGATTATCATTGGCGGTGTGATGAGAGGCAGACTTTCATTTAATTCATCAAATAAATTATATACGTGATAATATATTTGACAGATGATCGATTGTACCCTGTTACGTGTCGATCTTATTAATGTAAATAGCAATTTGATCTTATGCGGAAAAGAATAAGTAGCTGGTACATATGTAAGTATATAATTTATAGTAATTTGGAGCTACTGACTTCGATCCACTTTAGTCATTTGTTGAAAGCAAGGACGCTGTAATGATTTTTCTCATTTACCTTGAAATGAATTAAGTGTGAAGAGATTAACTATGATATAGACATTTAATCCTTAACAGTGAATAAAAATAACTCTTGACCTCTTTGAATTGTTTGATATTATAAAATTACAAAACCATACACACGTAGACCATTTTTCGCGTTATAATAAAAACAATAGCAAATATCGAGAGGAGTGTAGTTGATTGTTTGGAAAATACTTCAACAAAGAAAAATCTCACAAGTATTTATGAATGTTTACTTATAAATCAAACAACAGAAACAATACAATTCAATACAACAGTGCTATTGAGACTTGTGTTCGTGCCATGCTGTATATTGTTTGAACGAAAAATTCTAAGCCACTGGACGCTATTATGCAACATTTTACCGTCCCTAACACACACTTCCTATACATTGCTGTTTTATTTCGAAAAGGAGTTGTTAATGTCAGAGTCAAACAGTACAGCCGCGGCTTTGGTTGTAATTCAATTACAAATGTACTTGAACTGTATTGAAGTGTCCGTGGGTTCTTGAACTCGGCGTAAGGGGTCAAAATGTACTTCAGATTTGTATTTAAATTCTAATGTTTCCTACTCTTTTGTTACAGGTAAATATATTGGGAGCTGCCGTTATGTAAGGAGTGAGGTTTGAAAAGTTTTGTTGATTTTACAAACATGATGGTTTGCAAATATGAAAGGTAATTACGCAAGTTGAATACATAATACAGACTGAGTAGGCTTATTTATTAGTTTTTGTGTCTGTAGAAGTACTTACCTATATTACGTGAAAATCACTTCATAAACTGACTTTTATCAACAGAAGATTCATCAACTGTGCTTACATATTCGTAATTTTTATTATTTTATATTTAAAGGACCTTTACTTTACTTGAAGATTATATCAAAGATTCGAATTCCAGAGCACCTCAGACAGGTGCTACAGTAAAATATACACACATAAAGTAACTTATAAGTAGTACGCCTACTTTGCAAAGATAGTGCTCGTCGATAAACTGAGCACAAAGACGATGGCTTATAAAAGTGTCTATGGGTAATTTATGATGTCTGAAGCCAGTGAAGTTATAAAGTATAAACGTTATCAGATTAGCTCCGTTCGTTGCACCTGGTGCGTAATTCATGTTTCACTGCAATTGCGGTATTGTCCCGTTTCGTATAATTTCATAATTAGCTTTGAGTGTTCTCTTTCAGAGAATATTGAGGTGTGAGTGATGTAATGTTGATCGAGAGATTTCTAGGGCAAGTATACGTATTTATTGTTATAATCAATAAAATGTTGATGGAGATCTGGATTAATTTAAGAGCTTGTAATAATAACCAATCGCTTAATGCTAGGCAGGTGTGGAATAAGTCTTATTACCGATTTCTTTTTTACATCACCAAAATCCGTAATGACGCCGAGTAACGAAAATGTACCTACATTTAAAATGTAAGCTTGTTTGCATTTCCTGATCAAATCACAACCAACTTTTCCCAACTGACGTACAAACAACAAAACCAACAGCATTAGTTTACACAACCGTCTTTCAAATCAAGAGATTTCATCAAGAAAGTGATATCATAATGACAGTAGAATAAGACAATCATAATGCTGTCGATGACAAAATTCCCCAGCCTTTCTCTCCAGACTAAAAAGTATTAGAGAGTGTAGAATATAAAGGAATGTGAAATGAAACTGTAAGTTTGTAAAGTCAGCAATCAGACCACAATGACCACGGCGCAATGCCGCAAATCATAGTAATGATCGAGCACTCGCATATGCGCGATGCAGTTCTGTAATGGACCATATCGTGGAGCTGCACAGGTTTCGAATTGTTTTATAGCAGTCATTATAGTTTCTCAATTGTCGTTGTGTATGTAGTTTAATCTATGTTGGTGAAATATTCAGTAGACGTAACTTTTGGGAGTTAGAATGTCAGATTTGTTACATTTTCTATTACATCAGCTGCCTTTATTGGCTCTAAATTGTTATCTTCGCTCTTATTTCCCCCGTCTTAAGTATCATAGAAGTTCAGCGTTCTTGGATTCCCTTATTCTTTGACGATATCATTAGCTAGTGTTTTCGATCCTGTACGGATAATGCATGCCTTTCGTTATTTATTTATGCCATTTAGAGAATTTAGTAGCGTTAGTAATTTTTATCTTCCTAAACATCCACTCATTGTATCAGCTTCTTTTATAAATAAACACTTCATTATTTACATGAATCTAACACATTACGTTTATCCGTTACCGATTTTGTTTACATCCTACCACTTCCACTCTTCCAGACATAATATGTAAACAAAGCGGTATTGGGCTTGTTCCAATGGCGTATTGTGAAATGCGCCAACGATGTATGGATCGAAGCAGCGCACGCGCAGCTGTGCGTTAGGCTTGGGCAGTGAACGGTTGCAAGTGATAAAGCAACGTTAAACACAGCTGGAGCTTTATCGTAATTAGTTTACGTAAAACAATACGATGAATAAGGCTTTTATGGATATCTTTTACGTTTTTGTCTTCATCTTAGCAAATCCACACTGTTGATATAGCGAAACTAATTTTATCTGAAGACCAACTCGTTCAGTTCTAACCAAATAACATTCTAAGCTTGTTATTACCATTGCTTCATCACTTTGAACTTCAACCTAACATCAAGTTCTGTAATAGCACGGATCTTATGATTGCCAGCTCCGGCACCGGATGAGCAGCATAAACAAATTTGAGATGCATAATCAAAGGAACTTACAATTTGTACCAAAGCTTCACGATCCTCAAAAGGATTCACAAAATTTCTTCATTCATCCAAGAATGACTCACGGCTAATTTGAATATGTAAATTGTCATATTAGCAGTCGAGTAAGGTAATGTTGTGTAATATGGTAATCATTGCCTATAATGAATAGATATTAACAAGTTTACACTATGGAGGTGTGGATCGGGTCAACGATTTGTGATGTAAGGAAAATGCTTTGTTTATTTATGGAAATGAAGGAAAAATTTGACAAATCAGCTGATTTATGGAAAAGTGTGTTCTTGACATTTGTAACACTGTCTTCTTGTCTAAGTTTTAGCGTTTTGTGACTTGAATTACTTTCAGACTGAACTAAAACTGGTCAGGCTTTTAGAAAATGTAGAACCATTTATTGAAATGCTAATAACCTTTGTATATGAAGCGACAGTAGCCA
Organism: Fissipunctia ypsillon; assembly: GCA_947568875.1. Taxonomy (NCBI): domain Eukaryota; kingdom Metazoa; phylum Arthropoda; class Insecta; order Lepidoptera; family Noctuidae; genus Fissipunctia; species Fissipunctia ypsillon. Next base: position 11,954,563 of record OX387666.1, on the reverse strand, counting down.
GACTAGCGCATTCCTTGAATAAACCAAAGGATTGCAGTGATAATCTAATATCAAGTACTGATATAATTTGACTTTTGCTTTAGCCTTAAACGAACCCTTTATTTGTCTCTGGAGGTCTACTCCCTAAGTCCGTCAGCGAAGATACGGAACCGTCCTAAAGTAGCTAATCCGACAAAACAAGTGTATAATTAAAATTTTCGGACGGGCATAAACACATCGGTTGTAGGGACAAACCGAACTAATCGTATATCCTTAAGTAATACGGAGTAGGAAACGCCCGTAATTTCGGCCAAAACTACGGACTTCGTACCTAGGTAGTATATCCCCCTGTTATCAACAACATCAGCCGAATCTTTTGCCATCCTAATTGAGTTTGGCTTCTATTCTAGCTCATCTGAATTTCAGTATGTATTCTCATTTCGTAATAGCGTTATAAAATATGTCTTCAACCGTCTTCTTCATATTTCTCGAGGGGCATCACAGTTTCGCAACTCCATTATTTTGATGAGTCATTATATTTCGTAAACCACCATCAGGCTGTGGTTTGTTCGTAATTTCGACAACCGATTTGTGTCTGACTTTGCAGATTGTACAGAAATATTTCTCGTAATAGAAACATTTATAATTTTGTCATTAAATGCAGTTGTTATGTGAGACCCAACATGTTGGTAAAAGGCTAGGCAGATTGATTTTTTGATGTGAGCAATATTATGTATTGTAAGATAGAAGATAGAATACCCTTTATTTTTCTTTTCCATATTACTAAATTGTAATTTATTTCAAGTTTTTGTGTTTTTATTTCTATTGTTTTCTTTTGTTATATATTGCTCTTGCGTTGTTTATATCAAGGGCTAAACGTTGCGGCGTAATTTTTCTCGGAACTAAGATAAGGCTCATAATTTTTTGCCTTTCACAAATTTTCTTTTGTTTTTAAACACGTTCAGCTTAATCAACTGTTGTTACATCCGCAATACCGCGGAAAGGTGCAAGACATTGCAACACATTTCCGTTAAAACAAGAATAAAGAGACGTATTACTAGACCATCGGCACATATAGATTGTTATTTCTGCCTATCACACCGTCCCCATTACATCAATCTGAGATAGCTAATTTCACGGCGTCATTCGTTCACGGCTCATTTGATTTACCTAATGCAGCACTTGTTATCGATACTCAATAGCATTACACTATTACGTCAGAATGACCTCTTAATGGTGGCTCCATTTTAATTCGTTCTGCTGCTCCCTCGAAACGACTGTTTTGCAATTCGCAACGTCTGTCTATCTCACTATGCTTATGATGTTTAACTTTCTTTCTCACTTTTTACGTAAGAAGTGAGGATGGTGTTTCTTTTTATTGCTGTTTCTATTTTTTCTATCACTTGTAACTGTAACGAATTCTATTTAGATTGGGATACGATAAAGTTTGTATTGTTTATCTGTATGTAGGCACGTCATATTGTTTTTATCGTGATCTGTTGTTAACCTTTGCAAAACCTTTCATTTTTCAATAAGCCAGTTTAAATATTCTGAACTATATGATGAACCTAGCAAGAACATCTTCATTAAAACAATTAATTTACATCTTCATTTGTATTTTCTTTTAATTACTCGATTGTTACATCACAACTTTTGCAGCACTTAACTTTTAATTTCTACTTCAATTGTAAAAACTTTCCCATCGTTTAGTTTTGTTTTTCTCGCTGTTTTTACGACATCGCTCTTGCATAAAATTGTCCCCAATTTGTTTGAGGTTTGTTAGCTAATCTGTTCTTCCATGTGATTAAAAATAAATACAGCTTAATTGACTGGCAGATAATTATCTGCTCTATTTTTTACTTGGTTGCGAATTTGTCAGCTAAAAGTAGGTACCTATAGCAGTATGTTCCCCAAGTTCAGGAACATATTGCACAAAACAGTTGTTTTAATATCTTCTTTCAATGTCTCTATATGTCAATTCTTTAAAACTAACGCTGTATATATTTTTAAGCCGTTCGTTTGCTCTCAAAGTACAAGCGGCTGCGAGAAAAAAACTTTACCCCTCGCTCGATAGATGGCGTTGGGCTCGAGTTAGATCTCGCTATGGTTTCGTTACCGCAATTTGGTTGGGGTCGGGCCGAAACTTTTTTGAATTAACTTTGCGCAGAGGCAATATCGTAACCAATGAGGTTAATCCGAGGTGCGATTATTGCTAGTTGAAAACTTTACCAATACCCCGCCGTGTGGACGTGAAATACCGTCCGCGTTGGCAATTTTTGAATGGCCGTAATTGGCCTAAGAATTCCTTGTATCAGCATACTTCTACTACAATAGCGACATTTATATCAATATGTTTTTGCCTGTGATGTGAGATGTTAACGATGTTGAGTTATTGAGGTTTGTTAATTCTAGATTAATTAATATGAAAAATAATGAACATTTTACTTTTTGTTAGTTATGAAGATTCCTGAAATCCTGATCATAATAAACCGCCAGTGCTTTTTCTTGGGATGCGGAATTGCTGATAATATTAATAGTTTGTATTGACTTTGTGATGTGGTTTTTGTTTTCATTTTATTTCTTATAGTTCAGTTCCTCGTCGTTTCAGTTCAAGTAATGATTCTTGTTATTGGTCCAATCCGTCTTAATCAATCAATCCTAATTACTTCCTCGAAGCCCGACTGACAAGACTGTCATTGCTTTATAATCGTGGTTCAATCTTCCCATTCTGTGGAGCACACAACTAATGTTTTATGTACACCTTTACGAAGAACGTTTATTTAATTACACTAGCAACATTCTGCCTGTAATGGCGGCATTATGTGAATCTGAGCTAATTCGCGCCAATTACACGGGTATACAGGCTGTGGGAAGATGGCGGCTATTTGACAATCTGTGTTCGCGGGTGTACTCAAATGTTAGACGGTTACTGTTAAGTTCGTACAATGAGTAACGGAACTTCTGTATGTAGCTTCATCAATGTTTTTCATTTGTAACGACCTTGAAATCGGCTTTGTTCAGATATCTAGCAATTAAAGTCTAAGTCTAAGTTTTTTTGTTGTGCCAATTAAGAACGATTCAGCATTTTATGGGCTAGACATTCTTCTGTTTCTTTTGCTCTGAGCTTGATCATATATAAAAATCATTAAAATATTCAGAATGATCATCTTTTCTTTACAGAATACTGTGAAAGTGACAGGTATTACCTCACTCAGTTCTTTTGGGAATAAAAGTAATATGAAACACTAAGAAAAAGCATAATAGAGTATTATAATAGGTGCAAAAAGATTCGTATTGTGTAATCTTTTATATCGTATTGTTGTGGTTACACCAACTTAATGACTTTGTCCTCAAAATAGACAGTGTTGACTGGGCCTCATTTGATGCCATCTTCATTTTGGAGTTACTTGTCTTTCCACAGTTTCCACTACCTAATTAATTAGGTATACACCCCTCTTTCTGCGTTTATAGCCGACTAAATAATAAATTGACTGCCTCGTTGGTCTAGTGGTCGCAAGCGCTACCGTTGAGCACGAGGTCCTGGGTGCGATTCCCGGATCGGGCAAAGTGTTATTGAGTTTTTCCATCTGGAATTTCTCAGTAGCAGCCTGGAGTCTGTATTTGTGCCCGGTTGATGGCAATAGGCTTGCCCCGTGTTACATGGGACTTAAAACATAACTGGCGATATGTGGGTGTACTGTGTGGGTACACCTCTGCCTTACCTTTCGGGAAATACAGGCGTGATGTTATGTAAATAATGAATTATTTTGCGTCGATATATTCCTAGAAGCGAGAGAAAATCCGTGCTCCAATCTGGGAACATACATAATCTATTACAAGTAAAAACTATTTGCACTTCGGTCGTCCGTCTTCATTGCTTGTCGGAATATAATTTACTGCTTACCAATGACTTGCTACAGGTTCTGCTTATTCTACAAAGGATTAGTGTAACATATCTGTCTCTTCGATCTAATACGTCCAAGTCTTTGCGGATTAAAATCAGGGATGACAGGACTGGTTTTCAACCCTAACAGTCGGTTATTCAGACCATCATCATCATCATCATTTCTTCATTTGCGAATATGGGTACAAAAGAAAGGTCTTATACAAACAATAGTGTCCATTAGCCATATCCTACCATAAGGCATGCAAATTTACAAATACACAGATCTATGAAACTAGAATTTAACAATTAAAAGACGTTATTTAAAACATCATCTCATCAGAAACATAGGTCTACGTTATAATGAGCGGTTCATGATTTAAAGCCACGCTTGCAAAAAGTTTTAAATAAGCACGTAGTATTTTTGCAAACGGTTTCCTGCTTCCTAAAATAACTCTCTCGCCATAGGGCAAACGTCTTTTTGATACAAAGATCACTCATTCTTGATGGCCGGCCAAAACTATCTCTATACATTTGACTAAATCACCAGCCGCTTTTCAAACTAAAACAGTACTGATTTTTCTTTGTATCCAGTTTTTTTTTTAATTGCAGCACCTTCACTGCACTAGCTATCCAGCAATTGCCCTTTTTACCTGTCTACCAGCCCTGATTAACAGTAAATTGAGAATATCCTAGGCGTATGTAGTGGGAAAATTGCGTACCTCAATCCGGTCCAACGTCCGTCCGTCCCTTTTGCGTTGACATAACCCATATTATAACGGCACCTTCTAGATTGATTTCTCTGCCAATGATTTACACAGCGGCACCTCAAAGGTGGCAGTTCTCGGGTACTTGGATAAATAGCGACAGCATAATTGCGGTTGATTGGTCTCGGATATCGCACGAGCCGATTCAAGGTTTTCGTGCTGGGGTTTGAAACGGATGGAGTTTTAAATCGGAGCTAAGACTAGACTTTAATATCTAAATATGGTTTTTAACTTTGCCATTGTTCACATCTCCGACGGTCAGTATACCACCCAGCTACTCATGCATTATTAGTGGTTGGAACTTACTGTCGTGTCCGGACTGTCAATCTACGCACTGCTTATAATTCTATCTGCATATACATATATGTATATAAGCTACCAGTCACCACACACCGGAGTTAATATCCCCTTCAATTATCAAACCCTTTCACTTCGTAAGGTTCAATGTAATTAGCAGCAGCTTAATCCTTAAATGAGCATGTCCTAACGACAAATAATACTAAATCTAAGACACAATAAGGACTCAAGGTTTATGAACAGTACGAAAACAATACCAAGTCGTGAACAGCCTTATAGCTGAAAGACAATTAGCTAGGAATGCAAAAGACCTTGAAGCTAAAACCGCCATGACAGTCCGTTGTCCTATCACTGACTTTAAAGTGCATGTGCTAGAAACGAACAATGGCGAGTTTGTCGATATTAGTAAATAATTCAAGGTGTTACCGAAACTCTGGAAAGTCCATGGCCATGTATTAGGAAAGAGTCTTTTTAAAAAGCTGATACTAAAAACATCTTCACTGAGATTCAATAGATAACTAATGACGTAATTTCTTACGATCCTTATCATCATTCAAGCTGAAGTGTTTTTGAGAAATACCAGTTATCACAAAAATATGGATACTCCTGTTAAAGGACTTGGTCGATCGAGTTCAATGACTCAACGCTAGAGGGCGTTGTAACCAAATGACTCTATTTAACATGCTAATATCTTTGATATAGATGTCATATTCGCTTGAAACTTTTGAGTTTTCACTTCTGTCGGCAGTCCACGGGCAGTGCCTAAAAGTTTCAACTCGATGTCAATTCGACATTGGTCAAAGATATACCTTTGACCAATATAGGTACCTATATGTCAGTTAGTAAAACCTACATGTACCTATATGTTATTTTGATCTTTGTTATCAAGTAATTAAATACAGTTTCCTTTGCAACAGTCTGCTCAGTGCTGCAGTTTCAAAAGGTCACAGTCAATACCTGTCGATACCTGTTGTAGAGAGACCACAACGATATCCAACTTGGAAACGATCCTCCTTCAATTGAGTTCGATCACACAAAGTGATTTCTAGCGCGCTAGATCAAATGTTTTGCAGCCATATTTCTTACTACCTTTTATTGATATGCTCACACTCGTATGCTACAGCTACAAAGTGAGACTAACAACTTTTATAGCATCGTCTTTATGGTCAAACGTGATAGGTCATAAGGTCTCGAGTATTGTTTTGGCGCTTGCAAATGTCACATGTGTCAACGGCGCTTTTCGCACTTGAATGTGAACAAAATGTACGTGCATGTCCACAGTCATTATTCTGAGAATACTGTGCACTTTGATATAAATTGAAACAGTAATGTGCCAACTTGTGTGCCATACAAAATTAAATTCTAGTTTTATGTCTTTTACTTTGTTTGTGTTTTTCTTGCGTATAACTTCTGAAGCCATTAAAACGTCTTGCATCTGAACTTATATGCAGTGTAAACCCGGTTAAATCCTAAACTATTACGTCAGTTCTAGTAACCGTAAAACTAGTTTTAAAAGGCTATGATCAAGATATACACAGGTATAGTCCGCCATTGACCGCGCGTGCGCACCCCGTCTCACCTTAAACATTTGCAGAAACGCGGACAAGCGCATATTTCTTCACATTCGGCTATTTCCGTCTACCGTTCGGCTAAATCCGTCGACAGCGGACGATGACTCCGCCGGCATGCGCTGTTTAGACCTTGACGTAAACTTGACGTGCAGTTAGAACAGTCAATTTGCAATTTTATTGCCTTGACATAAGGAACAATGGAATTGCAAAATAAATTTGTATCATTTCCGCATGAGATATGCGGATCGGAAATGATTTACACCTGTATAAAATGATTTGATGTCATGCATGAAATCCTTTAGATTTTTATTGGCAGCGTCTATTATTTTCTGAGATAAGACTGAAACAGTATATATTCTATTCTTTTTCTCTCCGATGACTTTACGCCATGGCAAAACGTACGATGTGTTTCTAAGAAACAATTAGAAATTTATTAAAACGAACTGCATACATATGGTAAACTGGGGTCCAATAAATTCAAAGAATTTATTAGTACTTTTGTTTATTACCAAAGGTATGAATATGAAATGCTTAGTAGTTAAGGTTACAACTCACGGCTATTTTAGATCCCTTTATGAACAAGCCCTGACATTCTTTAACGAGCTTCTTGTGCATCACATAATCAGCCTATAACGTTCCCACTGCTGGGACACAGGCCTCCTCTCGTAATAGCACGAGAAACACAACTTTCTTCACAACTTAACAAATAAGTTTCTACATTGGTGATATGTTAGTATCACAATTACTTATTGCTATTTTTTCAAAGAAGATGAGACCACATTCCATATTAAGAATAGGCTCAACATCGCCTCAAGATATTTTTACATCCGTCTTTGTATAACTTCCACATTCGGCCTTGTTAATACTTTAATGTAATTACTACCATTATGTCTTGACGACAGCCTACAATTATCTTGTCCCTCTAAAATTATCTTTAACACGTGTTCCACTGTAACCAATAATTACTAATTATAATTTGTGTCCAAAAAAATGTACGCAATATTTTTCTGCTATGTATCGCCTACGATCTCTTTAGAGAAAGAAATTAAGCAGTACATACCCGTGAGATAAATGGAACTAATTCAAGTCATTGTAAATTCAAATTGGACGTGTTTAATAGTCGTAAGACTCGTAACTCATAAAATTAGGCATACGTAATCTAATAAGAGATGGCCAAAATATCAGCTCATTTTTAACTTACAATCCAGACAGTAGAAAATATATTGAACTGATTTTACATATAGAGAAACCGCATTCATATGTTGAACATATGCTTATTTACTAACCTGTAAAAGTATCCCAGAAACTTGCTACACTCTGGTCACGGAGCCTACGAAAGATTTTGCTTGATCTGTGATAGATACTAATTGTTTGAATGCTGATCCCATTCAAGGCCACAAGAACGATCTTATAAAACAAATGAAAATCAAAAACCCTCCAATCATGTACCACTGTCATAACTCAAAAAAAAAACATAACAAAGACGCATTCTCTTGCATCTGTCAATTACGATGATAAAACACGTCTGATTTTGGGTCAAACATCTGAATAGTTATTGCAACATGATAGCTGAACCATTGTACATGACGTTTGTGCCACAACCGGTAATAATGACATAGAAGACAATTATAATTGTCAGTACAATGCATAGGAAACGGATTTAGCTATTGTTGTGATATCGAAAGTAAATACGAAGAGATGTCATAATTATGAGGTAATAGTGGATTGTCTATGGAGATAAAGGCCAAATATGATCGTAGAATCCAACGTTATTATGTAGGGCGTTTTGCATCTAGTGCTTCATTAGCATTAATAACAATGTATGCTGTATATAGTCTATTCCAGATTACAGAAATATCCCATTCTCATTCCTTTGCATCCAGTCTTTGTATAATTTTATCTTCATTGGTTATCTTTCATCATCTTCAACAACAACATCGTCATCTTTTAGTTTCCGGTTTACCATTTTAACATCTTTTTCTTCATACCCTCGTTCCATACTAAAATATTACTTTAAAATACGCATTAACTATTCATAATATTTCGACTATTGCTAACAAAAGTTACTTCTTTCCAAGATATAACTTGGTAGCTGTTGTAACTTTGAAATCCAATAAAAACAAAATCGTGGCTCGACTAAGCACAAAAGTAAGCTTAGGCTCCCAACTTGCGTAATCCTATTGAACAGTTTTATCGCCATGGTGAACTGATTTAACATGGCTTCATCAAGTCAATGGTCACTTAACGTCAATTGATATTGGAAACCATTTACTGAAAGAAAATATTGCTTCAAACTGTAATGTTTTGATGGTGTTTGAAGTGAAATGGTATTTGAGTTATACTGTTTCGAATCAGTGGAAACGTTAGATGGCACAAAGAGATGGCTATCAAGCAGTGGGTGGAACAATACTGTTGATGATGAAGTTTTTGGAAATACTGACAGCACCGTCAACATTGAAATGTATAAATTCGATTTCATTTCGTATTTTTATTTATTTATCCTTCCCTCTTTCTTTTCATCTTCCTCTTTTACCACCTACGTAATCCAAAACAAAACAACATCATACATAAAACATACCGTTAACATAAGATAATGTTAGATGACTTGATTTTTTTATGCAGGACTAAAACAATGACCACTATCTTTTTGTATATGACTAGTTACCGTTCTATGATGACTAGATTGCTTACAAGTTTTGTTCTCGAATTTGCTGACTATTCCTAGGAATGTTTATTTTTGTTTTTTTCCTTGGAACATTTTCGCAAATTTCTAATATTTATTACATTCATAAGCGAAAGGTGCTTTATAGCGACTTAAAGATTTTAATAGTGTACTAAAAGTTTATTACTAAACTAACGAACAACATGCCTTTCCCGTAATAAACTAACATTTAAGATTTGCATAATTATTTTGCATATAAAATAAAGGATGGTGGGCAAAAATGTATATGAGCTGGTCCCACTATCGCTACAGTTAAAACCACTGTCATTTTGAAGACATTTCTTCTTCCTTACTCAAGCCAAGGCGCATCAAAATCTGTCCCAGGGTTAGATAGATAAAATAAAAATGAATGAATCAATTAGAATACTTTATTTCCCATGAGACAAAAAAAGTAACATTTTGTTTTATTCAAGCTTCTGGGTCGATAATTATAGAGACCAAAAACTGCCGGTGGAAAGAAAAAAAAACAAAAAATACTCAACAACTTAACAGAAGCGAGCGCACGGTACCCTGCACAACAAAGTGAAGGACCGCGCCGAGCCGACGACGAGCCAAACCAACCCCAGCGCATATTGCGAAGGAGGGGGTATCGAGGCGCGCCAATCAACGCACAGCTCGTGTCCATGTATTTATCAATCTTTCAAACTTAAAAAAAACACATTCTATATCATTCTGATAACGAATGAAATGATCATTGTTTTTGCAAAACCAGTCCTAATAATCCACACACAATTGTTTAAACTGTAATAAATCTTATTCAGATCTTTACCTTCACTATCTCCAGCTTAAAAACCATTTACCCAAAACTACACCCAACAAACAATTAGTAAATACATTAATAACATCATCAACATACATTCAACACCATCTACTGCTCATTATGACGTTTCAATATAGATCCAAGTGCCTCATCTCGACAACTCGCTATATCACGAATAGAATCGCGCAGAAAATGCCAAATGACATCGTTCGCCTTGACTTTTACGACCTTTTGGTATTAAGATTCGTCTAAGACGATAATTATATCAGATTTAAACTCATTTGTAACTGTCGAGGTACTGAGAAGATGGTAATTAGGATTTGTAATTGCGATAGCAGTTAAATGTTTATCGTTTGTCCTTTTAGAAATGAATTGCTTAATGGATTTTGAATGTGCAGTACTAATATGGGTATAAGGCGATCTCTGTTTGTCAGTAATTCAAGAAGTCATTTTATTATATCTTTGGATTAGCATAAGAGACAAAACACTAATGTCAAATGTGTTTATTTTAAAAGAATAAGAAATTTCATAACAACGCCTGTAGTCCCCGAAGGGTTAGGCAGAGGTGTACCTATAGTACACCCACATTTCACCAGTTATGTTTAAGTCCCATGTAATAGTGGGCGAGCCTATTGACACAAATCCAGACTTTGGGCTGCTACTGAGAAATTCCTAATTTTTTATTTATTCGGGAGAATTATCCATTCTCACAACATGAACGTATTTTTTGAATCTCAAAACAAGCTATCGTCATATTTACACATCCCATTTAAAATGTAATCAAAACAATATCGAAGTTTTCGTTGCATCAATGAAATTCATTAACAAAACTTATTATTTTATAATAAGTGAGAAGAAATCTCAGCCGCCCACTGCGTTATTTCTTATTAGGTTCCAATAACGTGTGAAAATAAATATTATTTTATCATCAATGGGAAATGAACTTTCACTTAAATATCTCTTTTTATGTGGGCGATAATAATTATTTCGTATCAATTTGTATTGGAGCTATAAAAACATAATAAAAGTTATAAAATGATATTAAGTTACATGTAAAGTTTACGATAAGTAGAATATAAAATTTTCTCACACTTAGGGCCAGCGCCCACTTGTGATTTTTAGTCGACCGATAGTTTAGTCGCTATTGTACGAATCAACGAACAAACTAGTCATGTGATCAAACTCCATACTACGGGGAAATTGGGTAACACACAGTAGGAATCGGTTTCATTTTGACAGTTCAACAACATTCATTGCGTTATTTACGTTGTTGAGCAGACACATTCGAACATATGAAGCAATGATTTAACAATATGCTTCAAAATCATTCAGATTGAGATTGATAGTGTGCTACGCAATTAAGGTGCTGAGTCCCAGAACGATCAAACTATCGCCCGTTTAAACAACACAAGTGCGAGCTGGCTCTTATTCTTACCAAGTTTCCTCTTCATGCAACAAAGTTTATAGGAGGCAGGCAGAGTGAAGTCAATAATGATGTAACTATAAATTGTTGCATTTTAATATAAGTACTACTGTGAAAAGCATTTCAACGCTCATAAACATAGACATACTGCTTTCCTGTTTTTCTGTCCACGCTATATTTAAGGCGACGATAACCGACTTTTAATCATTTTAAACTGAAGATGACAACTAAACGAGTAGTTTTAATTAGCCCTCCGCAGACAGATGGGGTGAATTTAGTATGTCATACTAAGATGACCGGTACATGAAATTATCTCAGGAACGTTAATGGAATCCAATAAACCTGATTTGTTTTGTTACCTCACAAACAAATATCGTTACCGTGGCAAAACGTGCGTAGGGAACGGCAGCGCAGCGAGCCTTCGGCCGCCGAGTATTTCAACATCCGTTGCTGATTTTTTTATTTTAGCTCTTTTATTTACATAAATGGAGTGCTGCGTACAGAGAATGTAATTTTACATCGAAATAAAGAAATAGTAACTGAAAATACGAGAAAAAAAATTCCTGAGAATATTTCCGGTGGAATATGATTCAAAATAAGGAGCTGAATGCACCCTGTTAATTTGCGGAGGGCTGTCCCTTACAACCTGTATGTTAACTTAAAGAATTTCCTTAATAACCTAGTATGTTAATATTTTAGATTTTATGTACCTAGATATATTACATAGTGTAATTAATTTGTAAAGTTACGTGTAACGCGGATAAAAAACTGAGAATTACGCAAAATCTGTTAAGCGTGTTTTTATGAAACCTAAAGATAATTTAATTATTTATCTTTTAATATACGTGTTTTAATATACCTTTTGTTTTATGTATAATAAATTTATAATGTGTCTAATTTCGGACAGCGCTCCTTGATGGGCAAGTCCTATTACTGGGTGAACGTACGACGCGTTGCGTGAGCTCAGCACAGAACACGCAAGATATGCACTCAAGGCCGTTGGCATATATCTGCGTCTTAAGTACGGGAAATCAGATTCGTCTTGGGCCTTGCTTTAACAAGTACTCTAGTCTACGTAAACTCGGTACTCTCGAGCTATCAAGGAAGCAGCATCTTCAACAAATTGTCTGATTTGAATTAAGCAACTGTCCGTTCTAATACTTAACTTTCTCATTGCTATTCCGTATCGTTTTCCCATGCAATCGGAATCGAAACGACGTCCAACGATCTTGATAAATTCGTAATTTGGTATGTAATCGCTGCATCCATCTGGTTGTAATTTATATGGATGCAACGCTAGAGCAACCACAGCGCTCTGGTAAACCTAGACTGGTGTTGTTAGCATTTTAAGTTATAATTATTACAACAGATTTAATTCGAGGATGAAGCGACTCGGCTTCAGTGCCGCAGCGTTCATGCAACACGATTCCTATCGGCTTCCCTTCGTAACAACCACTCTTCTTAGTGTAGGTCTACTACTGCCAAATAATAAAACACTTTGTGTGTAACTGTGTATCACATCACATTACAGATATTTAATACCAGTTTAATACATCATAAGACTAAAATAAAAACATTACAATAATGCCTAAATTTTTTTGTCTAAACAAAGATTTCCGATAACATCGGCGTCAAAATAAGCCGGCCCTCGTGTCAGAATGAGGTACTAAATTCGTAGGTACGAACACACGTGATTTCGTGTCCCGCAGCACGGCGTCGCGTCGTAGTAACTGGGGAAGCCGAACTACTGCGAGTTATAACAGGGTCATAAATAGAAAAGTATGTAGGCGGGAACGAGATAGAATGAATGATTGTTCTTTTTTGTGTTTGTGATTTTTTTTGCGTCATGTTTACCGCAAATAAATGTATTTTCATTCTTTTCATTCTCTATATTAATGTTCTTTGTTAAAATGTTGATTTCTTGACACATAAATTCACGTGTATTTTGTTTTCACCTGCTCTTATGCATTTTATTCGTAATAACATTAGAATATTTTTGTTATATAATGTTTTTCAGAAATAAAACTATAATCTGTGATTTTATCGTTTATTTCTGTAAAAAAATGATAAAATATTCTGTTTGTGTTGTGATAGCGTCTATTTGGTTATGTTACTTGACCATAGATGGCGTTAAATTAAGAAAAGTAAAGTAATGACTTTAAATTTTGCGTTAATTCATTTTGATGTTATCTAGAGTTTATGAGAACTGAACAATTTTTTCTTCGGCTTCCCTCTAACGATAATTTTAGCTGCGCTACTGTCGGCTTGTAATAATTAATATTGTCTACACTCGCGAGCAACCAAATCGACTCAACCCCATATAACCCTTGAGTACAAAGCAGTTTTTTGTTTTTTCAAAAAGTTTTTATCCCATTTACGAAAAAAATATTTTTTAAATGCATGAGTGTATAGTTTTATGTTCAGAAAAAATATTCCAAGTACTTAAAACACAACACAATTTGGCGGTAATTGAACATAAAAATTTGAGTCTGGACCAATCATACTGTTTTGCGAATCAATAGCCCCAGAAACAATTGCATTAGGTCCTGCAGATCCTAATCGATCACACCATCAAAAACCACATAATAAGCCTAAAACGAGAGTTCCAGGACTCAAATCTCTTAGCCCATCAGACACTAAACTACACCTCTTAAACTGTCCTTGTCTCAAAATAAAGCCAAACATGGTATACCTTGGCGAGTTTGTTACTGAACTGATCCGATCTTAAGTCGTTCATCTCACTAAGAAACTGTTACGAGCTGTCGACATTGGTCTTGGGATGTCATCTTTCCTAATAGACCAATGTAGTTGGGACTCGCGTTTGACTTTATTGACTATAGTATACATTCTAAGGTTAGATCATTACTTGGATAGTCGGAATATTCAGTTTTAATTTGGCGTTAAAGTTTTGTAATTGTAACTCTAATTGTTCATTTATGGTATTTATTTTTGCTGAATAATACTGACAGACCTATTATTGGACACTGAATATAAGATACTAAGGGGTCCCCGACACAATCAATTGCAATTGATCAATCATTTGTGTTAAAGTAATATTGTCAAACGCTTCAATTGCATTTGGTAGACGATCAATTTGCTCATCAGTGTGTATCAATCACGTAAAAATTAACAATTGTAATTGATCGTTCCGGGGACCTTAAAATACGAACAGGACGTGACAGGCATACCTATTTGATTCCACGCTTTTTAAGACGACGAGCCAATAACAAGTTCTACCTAGAATTTCTTTTTTAACTAGAATTTTTAAAACACTAGCTTTTTGTAACTATTTCTGAACAGGAAAATTCAGTTCATTACAGTTTCATATCGGAATTCCGTCTTTCTTGAAGACGTGCTGAATAAACACCATAATATCGGTTGTCATACTCAGATGCGCGTGCGCTACTACCAGAGCGTCCAGAGCACGTTCCGCCCTTTGTTCGATTTTCAATTTTATTTTTTTCCGAATAAATGGCTTTGACTTATTGTATCAACGGCTATTGTTAATTTTGATTGGTCGGTCCTCGGTCCGCCATCTTTTATTGTGTAAACTTTGAGGTTATTTTTTCTTTTTTCGTTGTAAAGGCTAGGGCCGGCTTATTTAAAGTATTGGTTCTGTGTTACGTAACGTATTTTCGTATCGGAAACTATGATCTTGTTTATTATGAGATCCGCATTCCTGTTTTGATGACTATCGATTAAAGCATTGTGTTTGTTAAAAGGTTTTTATGTTTTGTCATTTTGTTCACCTAACCATGCTTTTTATCTGAATAGAGATCTCTCTTTAAAAATTAGAGACAATGAAATAGCACCAACAAATGACAGTAATGTTACCAATTGTTCAACCCTGTTACTGGTACCTACACGAAAAAAGTTAGCTTGATTCAAAAGCCTCGATTAAGTCTTCTGACCCTCACTTCTTAATAAGTTCAGTCTGTCTCTTTCTATAGAAAGAGACCCCAAATATAAATAGATAAGGCTAAGGCCTTATGCAATTATATTTGGCGTCGACACATCATCATTCTTCGCCCGACTTGCCTCTTCTGGATCGTCGAGATCGAAACATCTAGGTACTTTGTCTTTCTTCAGATCGTTGTCAAATTTTCCGTCTCTGGATTGACGAAATTGGTGCCTACTGTAGAAGTTTCTACTAGAACTTTACATACATCAATAACACCTTTTCTTTTCTCTTCCCCAGGTATTGCAACGTGACGTGGAATGCCACGGTCGGATCGTGAGCTCGGTGGTGCGCCTGTGCGGCGGCGGTGACGCTGCGCGTGCGCTTGAACGACGCTGGCATCTGCTGTACCTGCGGGCGATTGAGTGGCAGTGCCATCTGGAAGCGTGTCTCGCTAGGATTGATAATCAGGTAGGCTAAGTTTTCCTTCACTTTTAGATCCATCACCTTCCTATCTCGTGTAAGTCCTTTAAAAGATGGACCACTTACGCCCGGTTTCTGAGATCTTCAGAAAAACTCTCAATAGCTATTGATTCGAAAAAAATATTTATTTATGCGAATTCCTTCATCAAGCTCGGTTTTTGAGGTCCTCAGATAAAGCCCCGATAGTAATTCATTCGACGTTTGAGCTAAATTCTTCCGTAATGAAATGTTCAGAAACTCGATATCGAACCAATAATCAGTATCGAATGTCGTAGGTCCACCCAGTAATAGATGATTATACGTAATTATTATTACAAAAAGTAGTTTTACATTGTTATGTTTTATTATAATCCTTAAAACGGAGCTACACGGAGCTTAAAACTACTGTTTGTAATAATAATAACGTATAATCCTGTGGAGCACAACGTTACATGCTTATTTTCTGCATTTTCATTCTAAAATAAAAGAAATTACCAAACAAACAATGAGGGCGCCACTGCGCGCGCGATATCCTCACGAATAGTCATGCATGATCAGGGACTTATAGAAATGCATTGCGTTTCCCCTTTTCTCCAAAAAAGCGCATACAACTCCATACTAGTTTGAACAATTTCTCACCAACACAATAGCCTAATCAACCACCCGGTGCTGTTTGCAAACACGACTAGACCCCAAGCCGCGTAGAGAATTAAATCATCCCTTTCTATTGAAGGTAATTGACTGAAATGGCGATAGGGCGACGATTATAACTTTCATTTGTTTTTTTTTTTTGTCTTAAACATAATTTTGGTCTCTTGGGGTCCCTAGATGGTCAAAATTGCATGTCAAGCAATTTTTACTGTTTAGACCGAAGCTTGATGTGCTTGACAAGCATACTACGTGCTTGATAATGCTTGATGAAAAATTATATTTTTACAATGCTTGTCAGGCATGTTTGGCCGTTTAGATACATTCTTGTCAAGCAACACTTTCAGTGTGCTACGGAACGCCATGGCGAGTACATGCGACACGAGCGGAGATAATCATGGCCATCGTTTTGTTCGTTTTTCAATAAACGCTTTAACTGCATTTAGAGACATTCTATATTTTTGTATACAGAATATTTCTGTTTTAGCGCAAGTTCAAGACTGGGTCTCTCTGTGGCGACTAAATTGAAAATGAATGCGGATGCTTGACAAGCATGCTTGACGTTGCTTCAAGCCTCATCAAGCGTGCTTGTCAACCACGTAAATGCTTGTCAAGCAATTTTGACCGTCTAGGGACCTCCTTTCTAAAAAAAAATTAAATCGTTGGATATTAGGTAAATGTGAAACGCTACAACTTTTGGCCCGCGGCCAACATCGGAATTAACGCCGCCATCTTGTTTTGTCAAATCAACTTCTGTGACAATTTTACAAATGTTTTCTAACAACTGGCATTCATAAATAAGTTCGTAATGTCATTCAGACGCCAAAAACATCCTTGCGGCACTCTAATACCCAGTTTGGAGTTTCGTTTTTGAAGTCTATTGATCGTTGTTTTGGTAATATTTTTTGATAAGACGATAATTCCGTAGAATTACCTTAATAGCCTTTGATTGATAGCTGGCTTTAAGGAAGGACTTATTTATGAATGCTACTAGTTTTTATTTTGATAAAACTTACACAGGTGTCAATTATATTGGTATCACGTCGAAATAAACCGAATGAGCGAAGATCAAATTGTTTTGAAACACTAGCTTTATGGTTGGTTTTATATGCATAGCCGAAAAGCTACAACAACGATTGCAATATAAGTAACATAAAAGACCATTTATAAAAACTTTTATATTTGATCAAAAACTATGTGTATTTAAAATTCACATTCGTTTTAACCAACCAAGGACGAAAATGCCATTAAACACCACACGAACAAAAGGGTTAGTCAGAGTCACGTGACGTATCTCATTCAAATAAATAATTTAATTCAGATGCCATGTTATGATTACTCGTTGCTAGGATACCGTTGACCCATTTAATAGTTCGCATAGGGATAGTTCAGACCATTACGGCTATTTGAGGGTTAATATAAACCGTTTTGTGGTTCCCTATAAATATCTGCGGGATCTTAAAATGACTTTTATTGGTCGTAAATTAATTTTTAAATGGATTTGGGTGAATATCGTATGAATGGAGGCAGTAAATATCGGAGGTTTTCATGGCGTTTTGACTAAGTTAGAGCGTGTGATCGAATTTTGCTTGAATGCTCGGAACTCTCTTCGGAATAACTTAATTGTTGGACTATAACCGAAGTGTGTTGTAATTCTGGATTAGATTACCTTATAAACGAAAGCATCCATTTTGTATTTTATGCTAGCTGTGCCCGCGACTTCGCTCGCGTGTATGTCGGAAAACAACGTCCCTATTTGAATCGGATTTTGTTCACAATTTTGATTTTTAATTTTTTTTTGCGCGCAACCCTAATTCTTTTTCTGAAATAAACGTAGCATAAGTTACCTTGCCCGGCTTGGGCGGGGCACCGCCGTGTCCTCGCGGAAGCGATCGGCGGCGGCGATCTCTCGCGTCCGGCCCTGGTCCAGGCCATGGTACGGAGCGAGAGTGCATGGGAAGCCATTACCTCCTTCTGCGAAGCAGTAATGCTCGTGAAGGAGGAGGCGGGACGCGTGAGGGAGAGGCAAGCTTTGCACCCTCACGCCCCTAGTCGCCGCAGGAGACGCCCTGGGCGTCGGGAATCGGCAGCCGATTCCCGGCCACCGTAGGCGCGGGCTTGCGGACGGCGAGCAATGGGTAGCTCGCCGTCCGGTAAGGACCAGGCCCGAGTCGACGGCGCGTCGTGTTCCACGCGCGCCTCAAAGAGATGTCAGCACTATTGACGGGGTCCGCTAGGGCCGATGCCAGCTAGGGTTGCGGGATGTTCGAAAGAGTTACCGTGGCCCCGGCACAGGCAACAGAAGGAACACGGGTGGGTTTTAGTCAGTAAAAGTCTGACACGCCCTCCCGCTCCGCCCAGAGCGGGAGAAGTCATTTGATGATTTCCCATCCACAAAAAAAAAAAAAAAAAAAAAAAAAAGCATAAGTTACTTCGTATAATGTCAACTATCTGCCAGTGAAAGTCCCGTCAAAATCGGTCCAGCCGTTTCGGAGAATAGCCGGAACAAACAGACTGACAAAAATTTAAACATTGTTTTTTTGTTATAAGTAGGTACTGTACTTATATACTTTCATATGCATTTAGTAATAAGCTGTTATTTTGACTTTACAGACACTAGAATTTTATTTATTTCTATGATAGAGTATAGATGAGTACCGAATGCAATAAAAGCTGTATCTATTCAAAAACTACCACTTCTCGCGCGACTTCGTTCGCGTGGATTTCATGCTTTAGTACCCCGTTAGGGGTCGACTTTCAAAAAACCCTGATACACGTTATTCTTTATTTTCGGTCTTAAGTATAAATACTGAGTTTCGAGTCAATCAGACCGCGCGTTAAAAATCCTCCATACAAACTTTGACACCCTCCTTTAGGCGGATTACGGGGTAGTTTAGAAAAACAAAAAATTAAAAACTTCATAATTTAATAAGATATAAGTATTTATACCAAGTTTCAAGTTTATTAACTCAAGAAATAAGATTTTTAATACGAACCAATTCCCCCTTTTCACCCCCTTAAATGTCGAATTTCTAAAAATCCTTCCTTAGTGGAGGTTCACAACGTAAAAGACTTCTACTGCCAAAATTTCAAGTTTGTTAACCCACGGTTTAGGCTCTGCGTATAATATGTTGTATAATATGTTTTGGCATTTCGTACCCTCAATCTGTTTTGGCAGGTTGTGTTAAACACTCGTAAGCATCTTTTAGGAAATTGATGACAGGATAACATGGCTTATTTTTCCGTAATCTGTTTTTTTATTATTTAGCACTGTAGGTACCCTTACACCGTATCTTTCACAATTGACTACCATGACTAATACCTTAATTTCCCTTATTCCAGGGTTGTCTCTCAGTAGAGGCTGCAAGCGACAGTGACGACGAACCAGCTCTCAAGCAGCCACGACTCAGTCGACGAGGGTCACCGCGCAGACAACGGACCCCGGTCAATGCGAGGCGTAGAGACAGTTCGCTTGACAGCAGGCAGTCTGCGTCTGAGGTGAGAGGAATATACTCTCTTTTGTTCTTCTAAAACTATAGACAAGGCTAGAGCCAGCTCTAAAGCAGCCACGACTCGGTAGGCGAGGGTCGCCGCATATAAAATGGTACTCTGTGGTCGCCACGCAGACAACGGACTCTTGTCAATGTGAGGCGTAGAGACAGCTCGCTTGACAGCTTGAGAGGAATAGACTGCCAATTTTTTTTTTTTCTTAAACTGTAGGCAAGGCAAAGGCGATTTCGTTCGTATCCATGGAAGCGGAACAGAGATTACCGCTTAGTTAGCTAATACCTAAAACAGCTAGCTAAGCAATACATGTCAAAATACCGTAAACCTAATAGTGTAGTTCAAGACGTCTTCTCTCCTCTCCGCTTTGTTAAATACCGGCCCTTAGATCCGCGTAGAGGTAAAGTTTCGAAAATCTTTCATTAGAAGCTCCTATTTCAAAAGCTAGTCAAACTATCCGGTCTCGTCTCGTTTAGCACAGAAAGCCTCAGGGCGCACGAAAAGCACGGAGATCGGTGTGGGTATTATTCTCTTCCCGTTCATAATTATGATCTTAGAATCATTCCTAAGATCCAAATCTCCGGTGCTGTGGTATCTACTTCTGTACAGACTATGCCACCCAAACATAAGCTAGAGCTCAGATATTCTACTAAGCGTTTCTCCAATTTCCGCCACTTGCAGATACTAACCGTTTCCAATTGTTACAGGAGGAACAAGAATATGTGCTAACGTACACGTGGCGCGGCTTCGGGTCAGACTGTGAGTCGGAACTGGAGCGAGCGCGCTATACAAACATGGCGGACGAACGACGTGTGCCCGGCGCCTGTGACGTCACTGCCAGGGCTACGGACCAGACCGTGCCCGCTACTGACCATGTGGATGGTAAGAAACTACTATGACCACTATAAAACACCATGAGCTATTCTATGGTCACAATCAGACGTAGCGTTAAAAGGCAGCAGGTTAGAGCAAAGGCTTTTTTGATGACATTAAATAACACATTTTATTGTCAGTGTCATAAAGTGTAAAATTGTAAAACGTTGAGCAGAGAACATCAAGACGCCTGTGAAACCAAAATCCTCCTCTCTGCACTCGTGCGGTGCTAAACTTATACGTGGCCTTATGCCCGAATGTCGCGACTCATGCATGAAAGGCGTGTCATAGTTCACCATCCCACTACTTCCATAAGAGCCCCTAAAACCCGTAATCGGCACACGGCTTGTAATCCGATTGTTAAAAGCTCAGTCTGTAAACGGCACGGTCTAAAATTTAACAAGCCTAATATAATAACAAATATAATATTTCACAACATAACATCACGCCTTGTTTTCCTGAAGGGTTAGGCAGAGTTGTACATATGGTACACCCACATTTCGCCAGTTATGTTTAAGTCCTATGTAATAGAGGGCATTGATATTTCCTTTCTCTGTTTTAAATAGGTCAAACTTCCCTTCTTGCCATATAAACAATGACGCATAGAATCTCACTTGAACACTCATAAACCATCAATGAACAACGTCGCTTTCCATTTTCACACAAACAGACTCGACTCTCAACTGATTTGAATTTAAAAACAATAGCATTGTGCTTATTGTCTTAAAATCCACTGTTTTACAAACAAATGAAGACTGCATATTTGCATTCCATCGTATAGCGCTAGTTTCTTTTGCAGGCTTAGAAGTGCACAACGTGGGTATAGAAGAAAAGTTGAAAACTCCTCCGACTGTTATTAAAAGGAAAAAGCCAGTAGACACTTCAAAATTCAATCAAACAGACCGAAAATCGAAACATCTAGCAACATTCTACTTCAGACACCACGACACGGATTCAGACAGACAAATGATAGAAACAGAAAAGTCACAAGAAGAATCCTCAGAGGAAGAATGGACATACGTTGGAGGTGCTAAAATTGGGAATGAAGACTCGACTGATATAATGACGTCATCGGTTGAAATCCAGTGTGAATTACCCGTAGATGAGAAGAAAGAGAAACCTCCATCGCCAAAACCTAAACTAGAATCATCAACCCCTGATTTGCTTAGAGTAGAAAGATGTAAGGATATAGAGAGACTAGTGAATCAGGCTGAGGAGTTGGTACAGAAGCAAGCGCTGTCTAAGAAGAAGGGACCGAGAAGCTTCAAGCCGCTGTCGTTTGAGGAGGAAGGAAAGAATGTCAGTAGAAACAAAATGTCGAGGATCAAGGAGTGGTTGAATCAGAGCTCGGAAGGCAAGAGTGATAATAATCAGGTTAGTTTTTTTGACCACTTAAAAGTTGACACTTTTATTTATGGAAATTGGTGATATCACTGATAAACGAGACCTCATTTAGTTAGGAGAGTCAATTGAATCCAATTTGCAACTTCGACTGTTAGTTTTTAACTGAGTTATTAGCTGTTCTACTTAGTTTTATGATAAAGTTCTAACAAGAACCTTTCTAATTTCTATATTCATACCAAAATATATTAAAGTCAAATAATATTTTATTGCTCTCATAGTTACTCATAGTTATAGTAGATGTTACATTCAAAGGGTCCAGCACCTGACATGAACCCTGTAAGGGCCATATCAATTTCTGATGTCTTAATACTTTGATTTCTAATCACGAGAATACACGAACAATCTCCAATGCCAGATAGAGTAACTTTTTCAAGGATCATACTTATTGGTATCTTCTTTTTCCAGGGCACGGAAAGCTATGACGCTTCAGGAGAATATACAACCGAAAGTGAAGTAGACACATCCCTTACATCCGAAGAAAGAAACATTCATTCATCCATGGATATGAGCACTTCTACCTGCACCGTAACTCCCACGCACCATGCCAAGGTAAAACAGACTTTATTAACGTGCAGTAACGACTAACATCGTTTGCTTTGTGTGTCTACTTGTTTCTAATTGATTTAACTTCATGTTATACAGTTCTAATTTTCCGCTCATATTTATAAATATAGCATCGTTGGTTACTTGATGACTTCAGATCTCTTATTAAGAGCGTTGTCACATTTTGCACCTCTCTCGCTCACATAGAACCAAATTTTTAAGAATGTTAAATGAAAAAATGCTTTTATGAAAAATGTAATCAATGGGCGGTCTACAAAATAATATTAATTTAATAGGTAGTTATCAAAAAACACATTTCTATTGTGTTATCTAATAAACATATGTAATTAAGTATTATGATCTGTTTTTGAGATAATATAAATAAATGCCGCAATAAAAATGTGTTTTTAATAATTACCTATTAAATTAATATTATTTTGTAGACCGCCTATTGAATACATTTTTCAAAAATGCATCTTTTCATTTAACATTATTAAAAATTTGGTCCCGTGTGAGCGAGAGCGGTGTAAAATGTGACAACCCTCTTAACTTTTACTCTGAAACTTTACTATAGTATTTGGGAATACCTAAATTGTTTTACCAACTTAGCTCTTATTGTTCAGTGATAACCCTTAAATCTCATTTAACACTGAATTTGACTAACTTCAAGCACATTGTACATAACAAACGGTTGAGGAAAACTCTCGCTTTAGGTAACACTGCGCAAGAAGCGGGCTGGCAACAGCGCACGGCCGTGGTCCGTCTCCTGCCTGTCACAGCTGAGCGGCGCGGGCGCATCGCTGGTAGCCACGCCCACAGCTGGCGACGTTGCCGCTATGTCGCACAACATGTCGATCTCAGAATCTGCTTTGAACACCCTCGCGTCTCCTCAAAGAGTGACTCCATCTAATTCGAACTCGAAACTTCGAGGAAGTTCGACTACTGTACAGGTATTGTTGCTTATTTAAGTATGACAAAAAAAAAAATTTTTACGAAGACAAAAATATCGTTTTGAGGGAATATCTTTTCGCTTTAGCTTTCAAAACTCATTTGTAAATTAATTTAATGCGCTTTTTATGTTTATTGCAAACATTTGTTTTATCTGTTCTTGTTCTTAATATCTCCACTGAATTAAGCCAACCACTTGATCCAGTATCATCATCATGTCATCGTACACCGTAACAACTCATTACCAACTCGACTCAAAGTAAAGCCACGTGCTTTGAGTCGAGTCGGGCTCTTATTACAATCCTTTCCATCTAACGAGAGCCTTTATATCGGTGACATTTATCTTCCAACTATTTTGAAACTGTTAGGTACTAAGATTCTCATACTGTTCAACATGACCGAGTTATTCCTTCTTAAGCATAATCTTGAACCACACCTTATACTTCCACAATCATTCCCTACCAGGGCCACGTATCAAGCACGAACACAATGACAGAAGCGTGCACATCTTGCGTGGAAGCAGGTGACAAACATGGCTGGCTGCGGCGCAAGAGACTGAAGTTACGCCGCAACAACACGGCCGTGAGAAGAGGAGAGAGACTGGTGAAGTCTCTCTCCTTCTGCGGGAGACTGAGCCCTGAGATTGAGGATAAGCATGAGAGGAGTGCTGCTAGTGATCCGGCTACTAGTAGGAAGAGCAGGTTTGTTACAACTGAAATATGTGAGTCCTTATTAGCACTTTCTGAAAATACAGGCTGTCTGGGACAGCCTTCCACAGACTGATGGGGTCAACATCAGATGGTCAAAGTCAGATGACCGGTACATGAAATTATTTCAGGAAAGTTATGGGAATTCAATAAATCTGATTTGTTTTATTACCTCACACGCAATGTATTGTTACCGTGGCAGAACGCGCGTAGTGAACGGCCGCGCACGAACCTTCGGCCACCGAGTATTTCACCATCCATTGCTGGTTTTTTGATTTTAGCTGTTTTATTTACCTAAGACTGCGTACAGATACTGTAATTTTACATTGAAATACTTATAGGAATAGTAACTGAAAAAACGTAAAAAAAAAAAAAAATTCCTGAAAAATTTTCCGGTGGAATATGATTCAAAGCTGAATGCACCCTGTTAGTTTGCGGAGGGCTGTCCCTTACACCCTGTATAACCAGCCAATATCAATCAAATCAATCTGCCTAGCCTTTTCCCAACTATGTTGGGGTTATAGCTTCCAGTCAAACCGGATGCAGCTGAATACCAGTATTTTACACGTAGCAACTTTCTATCTAACCTCCACAATCCAGTAATTGGGTAATACAATACCCCATGGTAAGACTGGTTGTCAGACATTCGGGCTTCTGACGACACGTAACGACTGTCAAAGATACACGAATGACAGCCGGGATCAACGGCTTAACGTGCTTTCCGAGGCACGGAGGAGTCTCGGTATGTAAAGATGATCACCTTTCCACGGAAAAACCCCGACAAGCGTAGCTTAACCTGATTGATAGACCCGTGAGGCTGTTATTACTTAGCCACGAGCTCCAGCCATCCATAACTATAAGCCATGGATCAAGCAAAGCCAAGGAACTTTTGGCGCGTGGCTAAAATCGGAACTAACGTCGCCATCTTGGTTTTTCAATACATTTCATATTGCAAAAATATTTACCACCATCGCCCCCCTGTCAACGTCATTCGATCGCCAAAAGATCCTTGTAGCAGTGTACGTAGCCGAACGTGTCCGGTCGACCACTTTTCAACCTTATTACTAAGGGAATAAGGGCGAAAATTGGGCGACCGGGAACGTTCGTGGGTGTACATGTAAAAGAATATTACTTTTGTAAATGTCTTGTTACTGATTAGTTTGATTTCTTTGAACCGAAACAAATAACTTAGTGGAACGGAATTTTCTTACCTGACCTGTTGATATACGGTACCTAAATAACAAAATTCGACAAACACAAAATATTTTTTCCAAACATGAATCTAAGCAAAACAGTTTGCTTTTGCAAACCCTTAATAACATATAACATATAAGAACCCTTAATAACCTATAAGAAAGCAACGTAGTGTACTCACTGTGTACTTCCCCAACAGGTTCGACACAACATCAACATCAGGCAACGACAGCGACGAAGAACTAATAAAACAACAACTAGCAACCATCGCCCACTTGCGCAAGAGCATCGAAAAGACTCACATATCGACCCGGGAACCCGACAGTGCCATTCCAGAACAAAATGAGGCCGAACCTGTGGCCCCGAGCTTTAAGTTAGGCCCAGCTGGAGGCGCCGTGAGACCTCGACTGGCCAGGAGTCTAGAGAGGGAGAGAAACTTTATAGCCCTAAGTTTAGGGGACCCCAGTCGGTTGTGGGACTTATCTATCGACAAAGACTCTGATGTTGATAAGAGTGTTACTGCTGGGACGGAGGAGCATAGCTCGTTTTCGGAGCAGGCGTGGGATTTCTATCAGGTTGGTTATACGATGCTTTTTTTTATTATCTGCTTAAAATCAGAACCACCATAGATATTTTTAGCACTTATAAGAAGTGAAACGTACACAAAAGTAAAGTAAACATTAAACCCTATTCTATAAACCTATGACGAAATGGTTTTAATCAATGGATTTTTCTTCAACAGGAAAAATACAACTCGGAACCATATTCGGAAGCTCCCGATTCGGACGCCGCGCGTCGTCTCCTAGAGTTCGGTGACGACTACCGAGCCTTCCTCGACTCGCAGTCGGACTGCTGCTCCAGCCTGTCGGCACAGCCCGAGCACGATGCCAGCCCCAGCGGCACGCGCCGCCGCCGCCCCCCCTCTGACGTGTCGC
Organism: Fissipunctia ypsillon; assembly: GCA_947568875.1. Classification (NCBI taxonomy): domain Eukaryota; kingdom Metazoa; phylum Arthropoda; class Insecta; order Lepidoptera; family Noctuidae; genus Fissipunctia; species Fissipunctia ypsillon. The sequence continues at coordinate 11,928,045 of OX387666.1, read as the reverse complement.
GCGAACGAAGCCTCCCACGATACAAGCGACCCACCAGAAACTCACCCATAGAAACACCCTCCAGAAAACCTAAAAAGTCCATGTCCAGCGCTGAACGCAAAAAGTCACTCCTCGACAGTCTCGAACGATCTAGAAACAACACTAGTATCGAAAGCAGCGAAGGCGTTCGTCGCCGCAAACCCTCGGAGAGCGAACGCAAAAACAGCAAGCGATCGCCCGAGTTTGATCTACTCAACGTGCAGGCTCTGAGCCGCAGACGACATAGCTCGAACTTGACCAGCGACGAGATCAACAGCTCACTAGAGTACACTGAGGTTAACAACCGCCCAGACATACTCGACTCGCTGAACAGACGGAGGAGGACAGACAAGGATGGGGAGTCAGAATTGCAAAAGATCGTGCTGTCGGAACTGCGACGAAGATCTACAGAGAGCGCGGACTCCGAGGGCGAATCTTCGAGTCCGAAGAAGCACAGCCGTCGCAACTGGGACGGCGACTCGGACTCGGAGGCGGAGGAGGTGCGCTCGCTGGTGAGGCGCTCCAGCACGGCGCTGGACGCCGCGGAGGCGCAGCTGGCGCGCCACGACGCCTCGCCCGACCTGCTGCGCGCGTTCGACTACGTAAGGACACAATTCGATAACGATTTCAGTAGTAGCTACTCTGACAGCGACGACGCCATGTCGTGCGTGACGCGGCGCCCCGCATGCCTGCGCGCGCGCCTGTGCCTCGCCGTCGCCGCCTTCTCCATCCTAGTTATAGTTTACATACATCTCCAATGACATATAGCTTGGGCTTGTGTGATATTTATCCTTATTTATGTAAGTATTCGCATTCGGTTCGCTGCGATCGTCAGACGCGTCAAAAAAGTATACGTGCCTATATATACGCATTGACAACGAACTCATTTTTATAGTTAATTATAGGAAATGTTACGTTTGTTCTGATAGTCAATTGTCAGCTTATTTTACCAGCATTTTACAAATGCATGTCAAAATGTACGCAGCTATGCATAGGTAGCTAGAAGTAACTACGATCTCTAATAGACATTCCAATATATGACATGAGTACTTATAATGTGAATAGTTGTAATTAAAAGTTAGTACTTATTTATGTACAAACTCAAGCATTTATAGTTTATATTCTATAAATGCTAGTGAATACGTAAGTCTGACTATCGCAGTATACATATGGATAAATTACTAACTTATTAATTTATTTCTTCAAAATTGTGACAGTTTCACAATAATTTAATTGATTTCTTGTTTTTTGCTCAGATGATTATTATACTAGATAACAATCAGTATTTTTGGCTTTAGTACACGAGTGAAACTATCATGATTGGAATCACAACTAAATTAATTCATTTTCTATTCCATTTTTAAATGTTTGATTTTTTTTTCTTTCTACTAACATTGATCGTTCGTTGTGTGATTGTGATTTGTGTAGTTTTTTTTACTAACTGCCTGATTTTTTTCTTTTTTTAATCATCCTCATCTTTTTGGTGGCGATAACATGGTGCTAGGTCAAGTCAAAATTTTAGGGAAAACGTTACATTTTTATTCATTATTTAGTCTTAAGTTAGGTGCTGAGGTGCTGAACGCTTGGGTTTAAAATCGTTCGCAGTAAATTTTGACGACTGAAAACATGAAATGTCAAATTGACAGCTGTCACATTTGACGTTTTCGAGTCAGTTCGGAAACAGGGAATAATCATTTTCAATCGCTCAAAATATTTATTTCTATTTATTTACTAGACTTGGTACACCGTTATTGAATAACGTGAATTCTTGTCAATGAGTGATATAATTTTACGTACTTAACATTAGTAATACTTTGTCTGTAGCCTACTTAATCTTTGGTTGTATTTTTGTATCATTATTATCTACGTTAACCTTCGCATAATATTAATTACTTTTTTCTTGTAATATGTGATTTGACTGAACTCCTACATCTCACAGTATAGTTGTACATGTATTAATATTATGCTGAATAGGGATAGGTTGTTAATTGATCTTATTTTTTTTTTTACAAAATGTTAAAGAACCAAGTGATTTTTGTATAAATGGTTGAAAAATAAATGCAAAATTTTAAAATTAAATATGGAGTTTCAGTCAATTAACACCCTACTCTAAATACTACACAAAAGACAGTACATTAAAAATCAGAACGCAGATTTCGAATATCCAAAATTCTCTTTCCCTACCGTTGCTGTGGCCTTTTTCTGCTTGTCTTATGTTTGGCGTTTAGTTCTTGATAGCTTGAGTATTATGTGCGCATACACATTGAAATATAAACCTCTGGATAAAACAGATGAATGCTGCATGTTTGTTCTCATACACACATTGTAAAAATTAATTAATTGAATGGTGTTGTCAAAGACGAAGATGTGATGGATAATAAAGTGAGTTAGTCGTAATTATTATTAAGTTGATGTAAAATATGTTAACAGCTAAATATATTACTTAAATGTTTATTTTGAGTTATTTTTCTTTTTTGCAAACGTTATTTTTTCGTTGCACAGACGGAGATCGTCACTCGATGCCGGGAAAATATCAACCTATTAGATGCGGCCTTGGCAGGCGGCTCACTTTCTACCACTTTGCAACGAGACGTTAGAGGTTAGTACACTTCATAAATAACTGGACAAAAGGCTACCTGTTAAATGTAACGGAAATACTTCATTACTGACTGTGAAGAGCCAGAAAATATTAGCAGAAATAAACTTAAAGTTAAAGCAATGAGACAAGATGGCTGAGCGTTAATTCACTAATGTGGTGCAAACAGTGTCAAACGACCGCAAAAGTCACTCATGTACACGTCAACCTCAAATTGACCGCTCACCAACCACAACAAAAAGAACTTTATTTAAAAAAAGAACATGACAGGACAATGCAATTGCATTATGAACGCAACTGTAAGCATGAATATCTTGTTTCATGCAAAAATCCGGACGGTTGGTGGTCGTGAACCGCGGTTACTCATGTTCCGACCGGTTGGCGGTTTCCGAACGAAACTCGCGATTATTGTCCAATCTCGGTCGCGATCAAGGCTGACGGCCTTATTTGGACTTTCAGACGACGCCTTTGCTCTTTTTGATTTATTTTTTATTCTCATGTAATTGGAGGGACGGTAAATTATACCAAAAGCTGATTTTCTTGTTTGCAAATCGCATGTCGTACAGAAGACTGTTTTGTAAGGGAATCGATGTTATGTAAAAGTAATCAAGTTTGGATTTAATATACTTTCACGTTATGTCATATGTTTTATATCATCGTTATGTCTATGTAGCCGGAAACTAATCTGTCTGAGATGTCCTAGTCCTAATATTCATACATACATTGCAGGAGATAGTACACTTATACCTACCTATATCTACTCTGGGATACAGTTCTACATCTTGAAGGCAGTATAGTACCTACGTTAGGTACGATTGGAAACCGGATATTTGAACCATTTGATCGTTGAGTCGCAGAATTGTGAATGAACGGAAACATGGTGTTAAGTGCTGTCCCCGCCTATCTAATCCAGACATGAAAATAGGGTTTTCTGATGTAAAATTTATCTATAGGTAATAAAGTTGGCACATTTATTAGGTTCCGTTTAAGTACCTTTACTGTTCCTTCTTTTCGGGACTGGCCATTATCTTCAACGTCAATTAATTAAAGTCCAAAAATACTTTTACCTTGCTATCGCACGTGTAAATCTGGACTTCGGTTTAAGAGCTTATTTTTTATGTCATTTTATTTCGGCTGTTCAGGGCCTGTACGAGTTGCGAACCGTTAGCATCCTCGTACGATTAATTTAGGGTTGCCATGTTTTTAATGTTGTCTGGTTTGTAATGTTGCCAGTATTTGAAAGGGTACGGGACAGAGTAGGCGAAGTTTGAGGGACGAACTTGACTTCTACTGAAAGATTTTTTGCGTTATTCGCAAACAGAAGTTGGTATCTAAAACTAAGTAGAAGTGTAAAGAAATAAAGAGAACGTCTTTGCCTAGCAGAGAAGCAATACAGGTGCCTTATTATGACGTTCTAATGGCGTCATGATTCCAGTGTACGAGAGAATATTGTACACTAGCTGTGCCCCGCGACTTCGTTCGCGTGGATGTCGTAAGATACATAATATACTAAAATAACAGCCACATTTTAATAAAACTCCCTCGTCCTCCGACCCGTCGCGTTGAATCACCCGCTCGTGCTATTACTTCGTTTTCGCTTAGTGTTCTTTCTGACTTTTTCTTTCTGCTCGGCTCCTAAGGGTCGTAGCGTGATGTTAAATAGTCTATAACTATCTTCGAGAATTGGGCTACCAAATACGAAAAGAATTTTTCAAATCCGACTTTTTGTTCATAATTTCTAGGGTTTTGCCTTTTTTTGCGCGGAACCCTAATTATTTTTCTAAAATAAAAGTAGCCTCAGTTACCCGCCGTAACATCAGCTATCTGCCAGTGAAATCCCATCAAAATCGGTCCAGTCGTTTCGGAGATTAGCCGGAACAAACAGACAGACAAAAATGGTTTATACTTTCCTGTGCATTTAGTAAAAAGTTGTTATTTTAACATTGCAAACAGACACTTCAATTTTATTTATTTGTATAAGACCAATAAGACCATCCTTTTTTCGGACTGGAATCATGATGGCTTTAATACTTCATAATACGGCACCAGGCTGTAAATAAATATGTGGGCGTAGTTGTTGCAAGAAGACATGACAGAGAGTTGCTCAGACAAATTATCCACCTTGCTAAAATATTCATAAGAAATCGATTAGTCGCCCATAATAAATTATAGTAATCTGTAAAATGTAACACCCATGACACTAGTCTGGGTAATCAACATAAGTTTACAAAGCGTCATAATCCACACCAAACAGCTTTCACACTTTATACTAAATAACTACAATTTACTCAACCCTTAAACGGCTTCTTCCTTTGAAGTGCAAGCTTACGCAAATAGTTGCAAGTATGACATGTTATGAAGTGTAAAACTGCACTCGGAGTAATAACTAACGATGCTAAGTCTTAGACACCGTCTATGTTTGTGTCAAAATAGGCATTTTGGTTACCGGCTCACAATACCTTAGTACTGAGGCCGTCTAAAATTATGACAGCGTGCTCGTTTACCCAATAACTAGTGTCTACGACTAAAAACCGTAGAAGGAAACTACAGGTGAGGTTCTCCTTCTAACTCATAGGATGTTGAACGTAAATCTTATGGAGGAAAGAGACGTATACAGGCTTACTTTGAATTCATTGTTAATCTTTCAGGAAATGAAAGTATTCACTAGTAAATACCATTTTTACTATAGGAGCCATGAGCATCTTTCACCGCCTGACGGATTGCCAGCGATATCAAAGTCAGCCTGTATATTACAGTAACTATCTTTTCTATGACTCCCTCTATGTTTGTTATTTGTCTATGGTGACACCCCTGGACCCCGGAAACGGCGACACGCCGGGCGATCACACGCCCATTCGTTCGTCTCCATCTATTTCTGCCTACGAAAGCGGAACCGTCTCGCCAACTACGAAAGTGTGGACACGTTGCGGTTTTTTTTTTTTGCGAGACCCGTATGTTAGCTTTAGTGTTAGGCTAATTTTTGCGTGTTGGGTCGTAAATAAAGGTGGGTTAGGCATAATTTATTGGTAGCAACTTTGTCATCGATTTTTTATTCACGTAACACTGCTTTGACGTCATTCTGAAGTAAGTAGTTTATTTTTTAATTAATTCTCAATTCTTTATTGCATTCCACAATGTATATGCTTAGGTGGTAAACTTATCTAAAGAACGATCGTGGACCCTGTCGGGCACAACAACAGAAGGATAGCAGAGAGAGATGGCGACTCATCGTTAAATTTAAGTTAAATTCATTTAATTCACGTAAGGCCTAAGATAAAATTAAATTAAATAAGGTAAAATAAAATTTCACAATACTGCCACAGAATTTAAAATAAAAATAAAATGTTAATGTAATTAACAATAAAATAAACGGTAACTATCGAGAGCGAAACTCATACATATTTATTATTGGGTTATGGTTTTAATCAGGCAATCATGAAACAAACGTATAAGTGATAGCGAATTCAGTAATAAACATTATTAGTAGGTAGATATACCTACCTACTTTTAATAAGAGCTAAGTCGTCGATAGTTTATTAAACAATGCAGGATCAAATCGACCAGCACCCTAATTGTGTAACACACTATCAGTCAGAATCTGAATAATTTTGAAGCTTATTGCTAATCCATTGCTTCATTTGTTCTAAAATTTTGTCTGTTCAATAATACAGGGTGTGGCGTAAATAATGGATAATCCTGTATCTGGGAATGGAGGACCCCAAGCCCTATAATATAAAAAATTCTCAAACCCGAGAGTAATTTATTTTTCATTGCCACCTTTAGTCACTTCCTCGGCCACCGTATTCACAAATGAAGGAATTTTCACTATCTGATTTCTGCAAATAAATTACTCTCGGGTTTGAGAATTTTTTATATTATAGGGCTTGGGGTCCTCCATTCCCAGATACAGGATTATCCATTATTTACGCCACACCCTGTATAAATAACGCAATGAATGTTGTTGAACTGTCAAAATGAAAAACATTCCTACTGTGAGTTACGCAATTACCCCGCAGGATTATATCAACAAAAGATTCCATCAGATATCTTAAGTGCCACTTCTAACAAAGAGCTTTTGAAAGAATCTCTCATTGAACTTAAATAACAAAGACTGTTCAAGTAGGTAAAAGGTAGGTGCACATATCTTCAAAGGAATGCATTATTATTTACACAATAGTTTATTGTATCACTTATAAATTATTTATATAAATTAATTGTGTCAGTTCGTACAAATGAAAACGTATTGTTACTTACGCATTTATCATCTAAATAGCTATGTAGGTTCTTTATAAAACAAAGACAATGCTCTTTAATGTGGATATTGCTAGTTTTTACATTGTTTATGACTTGAAAACTATGAAGGATCCTCGTGTAAAAATGAAGGTAGAAACTAAAATGTTAAAGCGAAGGGAGGTTTAAAATAAAACTCATAAAAAGAAAAAAAAACTCAATGAGCACTTAGTTGAAATTAAACCCCGATTTAAAAGCTCTATTTGTAGATAAAATATCTTAAGGAAACACTTTATAAATACGTAAGTATAATATTATCTAAAAATATAACAAGAACGAGTTACCCCTGCGTTCACTTTGTTTTCTTTTTAACAAAATGTATGTCCCAAAATAAATATTATTTTAGTCCGCTACATAGAACTGACAGAGGAATTCAGACCTTATGTCTTTGATATGCTAATTAAAATTGCAAGAACTGTTTATATCATGTGTAACCCCAAAATCTACATTGCAACACATGTAAGTATGCAAACTTTGCAGTCTGCAGACTATAATGTATGTACACTAGATAATGCAGGTATTAGCATAAAATGCTGTTTACATATGGTAGCAAATAAATTAATACGGCAACTTGTATAGAATATTCATTTAAATAAAAGAAACTTAATCGGAGGTGAAAATAATAATTGCATCATTTTCCATTATTAAGTCACTCTCCATGAACAAAGTATAGACATTAGACCGATAGTCCATAAAAAAGTATTTGTTTCAAAAATTGAACGTGACGATCGTTAACTTTATTATAACTAGACAATAAACAAAACAGTTTGAATTAAAAATTACCTTGCCTTTATTTCTAAACCACTATGATGTCAAATTACCAAATACATTACAAAATAGGTGTGAAATACAGAATTTAATACATACTATCAACATAGATTTTTTCCTGGGTAAGTAAACACCACGACTGATGACATCATTTACATGTCAAGAGAAGGATAAATAACCATTTTGATGCTGTACCTAGAATGCTAAGCTTGTCAGTAGCATTTTGTTTTTAATCGGATTAACTTGTCCGGTGAATACCTATTAAAATGGTGGTTTCTACCAAATTATTGGTTATCGTTCAGGAATTTAGAAAACATACGGTGCCTCGGAAAAGTGAGTTCTCTGTTTTTTTTTCTTTCGGCAATTATTCAGGGTAACAAAAAAAAATTCCACGAAAACAATATACCTACTCGTATGTAGTGTGCGAGGGGATATCCAGGAAAACGTCAGGTTGCTTTAAACAACAGTTTCTTGAAAAATAACACCTTAACACGTCGTATCTTATTTTCTACCGATCGCCATTTTCCTTTTTCCCTCCCCTTTCACTCGTTCCATCACTCAACCAATCACTCGTTCAAAAACATACTTTTTATAGTTTAGGAATGCTTAGTTATACAGCGTAAAGTACAAGAATCTTAAATTAATCCTACATATATGTGCCGAGTATATTTTGTGTGGCTTAAAATTGTTCCCTTATTTTTATTAATTTCATTGGTACATTATGCAACATAATGACTAAATCTATCTACGATAATGTCTTTATGTGATTCGGATCAATGGTTCATTAAACCGTCCGTCACGCCTTATGTTCTAGTGGCTCAGATCTGCGAACTAACAGAGCGTGTCAGAAACATTTAACACTTTGATGTTATGACAACGTCACGCACGTGGAAATATGGCGATGTTATTACTTAATAGGAAAATGGACCAAAAACTAAATGACCTACTAATAATAGGTTTGACTTCCATCGCTAAATATAGTTAGAGATCAAAGAATAATCTTTGTATGATAATTCGTGCAGTATGATGTCATCCACTTATACAATAAAGTGATAAAAGGCTTGGTTTGTATCAATTTGTTAGACAAAGCGATAAAACTAATCGAGAATCTCTTGATGTTGCAAATGAGTACATATATATACCTGATTATTTAGTTCAGAATTTTCCGACCATTCGGACTCTAAAGCAAAGTCAGTGTTAACTCCAACATAATTATATCGACGTCACAAGGTTAGCTCGTTAAACATGTGTGTGACATCATTCAAAATGGCGGATAATGCATTCTTTGGCAATGGAGCCAACAATTGTTAGCCCAGTTAATAGATAGGTATGATATTTGCCTGGTAATGTCAATCTCGCCAAGGCTGAAGAAACGTGGGTGGAGGTTACGTATTACAAGAAATAACATTGCTATCTAAAAGCAATAAAGATAACAGGTAGCTAATTGGTTTGTCTTTCGTTATCGTTAGGTACTTAAAGAATTACAAATATTCTCTAGGACTGGTAGGTTACCTATGAGAATTTGCGTTGAAATGCAAAGACCTTTACGTGTTTCCTGATCCTGTGCCGAAATTCCTATAGGCCAAGGAACAGCTAAAGAAATTGAAGAACTATTCGTGGCCTCATTAGCGACCTCATTAGTGACCTATTGACCAATTCCTTGAAAAATAAAACGAACATTGATATTTTCGACGATGGGGCTTGCTCCAGATGCAACTGGCAAAACTACAATGCTGACTTTTGAACTGTGTAAGAAATCTTTGCTTCTAGCACGATAATAAATAAAATAGCATCAGCAATATGATGAAGAGGAGCCTATTGTCAAAGTTTAGACTCAGACTATAGATTATCATGGTGCTGACCCTAAAGCAGTATTAATTGCTTGAAGCCCCAAGTAACTGGACAAAACTACAGCCAACCATTTTACATCCTTAAAAATACAAAATTCCGTTCGCCACGATCGGTTTTATACTCGCTAGTCACTACAACTCGATACTTTCAGAGAACAACATAATGAATGAATGAATGAATGAAATGCACCGACCCCAGCGTGGTTTGACCAGACTCGATTACTCGAATGGACCTAAAGATTCACACTAGCCCCTGTAGCCCCATGTTTCGTAGTGCGACATAGGCCATTGCATATCAAGGAGTAGACCGGGGGGCGCGATAATGGTAGGGAAGACGTGTCCTTAGGATATGGAAGGATTATTAGAGCCATAACGGATATGCATAGTAGGCATAGGAATTGTGGAGAGACAGGTTAGTTCTTTCAGAATACAACATAAGCCCGGATATTCTGGAAACCAACAAAAAGAACGACAATCTAATTAATTAAGTACCTACTAATTGCCAGGAGACAGGCCGTAATGCTTTACAAACAAGGGATAATCATTAGGAATGCAGTTACGATAGCCGTACGAACAGAAAAGGCAATCCAATTGCTATGACGGACACATAATGTTCCTCCGATGGACTGTGAGGCGATCCATACAAATTGTTCGATTAGGACGTCGGGGCTCGTAGGGAACATTTCTTTCTTTCTGTTTTTGTTGTGTTTATGCTAGCGTGCTTTCTTGTTATTAATATAAACGTAGGCCCGCTACTTGTTGGAAATTTTATTATATTGCTTTTGGACACGACAAATAATCGTTACACGCATATGAAACAGTAGTAGTATCGAGTTTGTGGATGGATCTCATTAAGTTTTTGTTGGTTCTGGTAGCAAATGATTCTGTTACGACGTGTGAGATCATTTACTTTCTATTGTTTAATTTAAACCCGACTGGTGTGTACACAAAGTTATAAGATTCTGTTTCACAAAACTGTGGGACAAATTGCTGCCATTGTCTTCATTTTGCGTTCTCAAGTTTTGTTGATCATTTTATAATTTTCTCTTTGTTGCTCTTGTAAATCTGCGCCTGCTTCTGTATTTTAATTAAAGCGACGATTTGCGCGCAACTTTTCATTACTAAAAGTAGGTTGATCATGATTGTCTTTCTTGAAGACCGGATCTAAAAATGACCTCAGCCTTTGTTTTGTCACAAAACAATGGATTAACTGATCTTTTTTACTCCATCAATTTTGTACCCGATACTTTTATGTGTAGAACTAAGGTGATATCACTCTATAAATAGAGCTTGATAATACAGCGCTGCAAGCGGCTTATGATTAATGTTGTATTAATAGATGGAGTTGGTAATCGCTCGCTTGAAGCGGTTGGAAGGTATTTTCGTGTTCAAAGGTACAGAGCAGTGTATCAGCTGGTCGTGGAAGAGACGCACGTCGATTGTCGCTTAGTCCGCGAGTTGCCGTATTTACATTTCCGATTCGCGTCCGTATACCGAGTTTCAAAACAGTGCCAATTTCCTCGTAAACATGAATTTTGATTGGATTTTTATATAACCGTTTACATCGTAATTAATTTGTCATTTTTATTGCGTTTGCATTTCGTCTCGTTTAATGAAACTGGATGCGCATGAGTGGTTATTTGACTTTCGCTTCTGGCAGTGTGTTATGGTTGCAAGGGTGTCCTAATTTAGCATTAAGTTCATTTAGGTGCGTTTGTAATGAAAAACATAGTTTTACTGGAAACGTTTCATATGTTTACTGCGTTCTGAAATCGACCTTGGCGAATAATGTCTAGAGTGTTTATAAATTGCCAGCTGAGAACACAATTCAGAAATTGTTTCCTTGTGATTTTAATTCTTAGTTACTGGTTCGATCGTATTATATACTTACTTCATATTGTGGGCGAACTATTTGATTATGCATTCGGTGTTCAAGATAGGTGCAATGCAATAAATCCGTTACGCAATTATATTCGAAAATTTGTTTTAACTCTTTAACTGTTTGACTAATCATTTTATGCACCTTTATTGTTATATCACTTTTGAGATATTGAATCACTTGTGTATAGCTATAAATATTAAGTAAATCAATTCCTTTTCTGTCTCTAATGTCTTCACCTTTACCGTCACTTAAGGTCAAGGGTTCAAGAGTACTGTTTATAATGATTCTTCGCAAGACGCCATTTGTACCACTATTATATTCAAAGTAAGATTAGCAACGAATAAACGTTTTTGCTTATTCATTCTGCTTTTCAAACAACTAAGTAGTTACATCTTTTTGAAGTCTAATTTAAGTCTATTGAGTCTTGCAATACAGTAAGCATCCAAAAGATATTCCAGTCAAGTTTTTATAAACCCATGAAAAGTTATAGAAACTATTTCCTACTTAAATGTTGCATATTTACGTATTTCCACTACCTTTATAGGTACCTTTAGAATTAGATAATCACTTTCTCGTTTTTTACTTAATGTTGACACAAAACTCGTTTTTCAAAGACATTACGAACTTGATTTACGACTTTGAATCGAGGACAAACTTTTCATTTATTGTACTCTCGTCTGATATCGAATCTATCATCTATTACGGTTTTATTAGCACCATTTTATAGATGGAAACAATTTCCAATGACGATTTTTGTAATTGTAAATTGATGAAAAGTGAAAACTTGTAACAACCGTAGAAAGTTGTATTGATGGAAGTGTTATTGCTTATCTTATAGGAATACCTTTAGATTTCAAATGGTTATGCTTTTAAGGGTATACCGATTACATATTAGGGTTAATACGACTGTTTTAATGAATAGACTTGTAAAACTTAAAACTTGCTGCCCATGCATTGTTCAACTTGTCCAGCCGAAACAGGCTAAATAAAAGATACTGAAACAAACAATCTGAAAAATTGCTACTCTTCTGCTTCTCAGAGCAAGCAACAAACCATTCAATTGGCCGTAGTTTCTTATTTTCTTTATTGTGTCGTATGTCATCGCAAACGCATCATAATTCAATTTAAAGTGCCTCAATTATATTAAACACGTCATTCAACCAAATTACATCAATAACAGCTCCATCAGCCTGACCCATAATTGTGACTAATTTTCCTAAAGTCATTGTGTAATGTACCAAAGATTGTGTAACCAGTTTCTCTTTGGAAACCAACTTATATACGACTGTACATTTGTCGACAAGATATTGTCTAATGTTCCGATTTTGTTAAGAAGTACTGCAAGCTCAGATTATTCGTAATGGCCCAGAATTGATAACATTGTTTGTGTGCTTACCGTGTTTACAGTCCTAAGTATCAAAGTCAAATGTTCTACCAAGTTTTAAGATAGATTCTGTCATTCAAGACCTTCTCCTGTGGGGTAATTTTGTAGCACACTTAGGCCCACTTGCATGTTTAGTCGGGTTATATGAATAAATGTAGAGTTTGTAAACTCCGAGTTAAGTAACTAACATTTTAACTCTTCTTACGCGTTGTGCCACTAAAAAGTAACACCGGTGTAGATAAACTGACAATAGTGATTTTGGAGTTGGGAACATTGCAGTTCAATCGACGAAACATAAAATAGAATTGCAGTGTCTATGGCCTGATATGTAATCCGAACAAAGATGAATTAACGAACAATGAACGGAAATTTTATACCCATCTCTTTTACACTACATTACGATACGTAATACTTTCTTGTCTTTAAATTTTATCACATGACATTTCATTTTAATCGATTGTATGTGGTTTCTATGGAAACATAATTTATTGATTGACAAAAACGTCAGATATGGAAAAATATGTTTTAAGTTTTTTATAATTTGTATTTATTTTTATATGACTTCGTGAATATTGCCTGCTGACATAGGACCAAATTTTCACTTACTATAACGTCGTAACAATATAAAATACAAAATAAGTTATCAGCGGGACCTCATAACGTCAATTTATTTTGACATTACTTACACTAACCCAGAGTTTAGCGACGTAACTCTCCCACATCGGTGGGTTTAATATTTAAAAGTTTAACTCTAGGTTTACCTCTAACTCTTGGTGGCGCAAGATGAATTATTTGATTATCCCTGAGTTAGCTGTTAACTCCGAGTTATATAGGATAACCCATAAACACGCAAGTGGGCCTTACAGTAGGAATCGGTTTCATTTTGACAGTTCAACAACATTCCTTGCAGACAAATTTTTCGAACATATGAGCAACGGATTAGCAATAAGCTTCAAAATCATTCAGATTCTAATTGATAGTGTGTTACGCAATGAGGGTGCTGTACTTATTTCCGAAATTAGAGTAACTGTACAATTGATTTGAAATTTGTCCTCTGCAGAATCAATTGCAGTTGCGCTACAATTTGATCTTTTAAACATTTGCTCTTGCTAGACAGTGGAGGCGTTATTCAAACATAATTCATTGTAAACGTCTTCGCATTGGCTGGTCTGCGTCTCGTTTTGGTACCTGACATTTTCATAAGCAAGCAAAAAATGCTCACCTCGCATGCAATTATTCTCATATGCAAACTTTTTGAACAAAGAATAACGTGCAGTAAGGTCGTATGTCGCAAAATATTATATTTTCGCAAACGTTTTGCATAAGTTACCCATATTATTATAACAAATGACTGAGATTTCTCTGTATGTCGAGAAAGTTGTTTTTTTTACTTATTAATATTTTCTTGCGGTCGAACATTATCTTTTTCGTTTTTCAGGGTAATTTAAGCAGCCGCGTAGTTTAAATTATATGCCAGAAAACCAGTAAACGCGTAAAAATATGAAAGAAAAGGTTGCAATTATGGTTTTATGTCTTTAGAGGCGAACTTTATTTATTTTGCAGTGCAAATTCCGCAAAAAATCTTATACATATATGTTCAGTTTTTACGAGTATAAGTATACCTAGGTAATCATATATAGGTACACACACATACTTAATATTCCAGCCATGTTATCCTTGAACGGACTGGCTTTTCAAAAGAACTGAAGGTCAATACTCCTGCGTTAGACATAAGTCATCTTATGAGATCAGAGCCACTCCTTACATGTTACCTTTTATGGTGACCCTAATAAGTAGGTATTTATTCATTTACAATTGACATTGATCTGATTCCTTTAGGTCAGTATTGATCACCTTGTGACAATTGGCTGCAATTATATTCTAATCGATACTCATTAGTTATGATAAATCGATACTTTTGTAGTCTATAATTTTATTATGAAGTTCATTTCTGTTGTCACTGGCCACTTGAAAACTGGATCGAATATCTAATTTGAACCGGGAACGTTTAAATTATAGACTCAGCGCCTTATTAGTCATGGTTTTCTGTTATTATCACCAGTCGTAACTTATATTTTTAAGCTGAAGTTGCGCGTTCACAAAGTTCAATGTCTCACTTAAATATGTGTTGAGTTTAATATCATATTAACGAATTATAATTTTGTGATGACTGCGTGTTTCCTGCGCTTATTTCTCTATACGAGACGCTAATTCCCAAATTTTTGCGTTCAAAAAGAATCCGTTATTTTTATGGCCAGCTCTGGGTTTTTAGTATACCAATGCCAGCTCCTCATTTATTTATGTTCGGGTCCTACTTTTTCTCGAAGTCATCCAATTTACTCTATGGTTTGATTATTTTTATCTGCCCATCTAAAGTGATTTATTGACTTTGATTTAATTAAAAGTTTGCACAGTTAGAGTTTCTAAGTTAATCTCCACATTTTGCAGTTGAGAATTGATCACAGGAATCCGTGTGTCGTGTTAAGGAAAGTGGCTTTGCGAATCGTTCTATCATACTTAGATGTCGGTAACATACGACAGTTTCACTTCCACACACTGGTGGACTGCTAATCACCGTGACATACCAGATGTACTCAGACGGGTTTGAATTCAGTTCCTGTATATATTTTTGAAATTCGTATCACCTAAAAGCCTAGTAGCTTAAGTTTCCTTCCAAAAAGTTCATAAACTTTTCTTATTTTCTTTTTGTTAGCTGTTTTTATTTTATTTTTTGTTTTCTTACTGCTTTGTTCTCATAAGATTTCTGATTTATATGGTTTTCATTTACACCAACTCTCATAGAACATCCAAAGGAAGCCATTTGTTTCAGGCTCTGTTGGTATTACCATTCCCTTTTCGAATAACACGCAAATGCGAAAACGTAAACACCCAAATTCTAATTTATTGACCAACCAACAAAATGGCTGGTTTTAATTACTACAGAACATTAACCGACATTCTATTGTTGCTTATAGATTAGGTATCCGTTAATTACATTTGTCAGGTTAACGGTACGGACGGACATTCTAGTTCGTCTCTACTTCTCGAGTACCGCTAGCATTGAATTCTTTGATGTATAGTCGGCCTGCTACAATTGTTCGAAGTGATTGATCAATTCGCTTGTAGCTTGACGTTTGAACATGTTATATTTATAAATTATTTGTTGTTTTATTTTCGATGTAAACTAGAAAAAATAAATGGTGTCAGTTTGAACGACGACGTCTTTATGCTAAGCAGTGCATAGATTTTGAATTACGAATTAGATTCAAGAAAAAACAATAGAAAGTAGGTTACCAAATTAATAGTTTTTAAGCTTAATAAGTCGTATTTTTTCCGTTCTTAATTTAAAATTGTTTCTATTATAGCCAGCCAGTATGAATTAAGACCTCGTTTTTATTGCAACACCAGAAACAAAGAAACCGCACAATATTGTTAACTTTGAAGCAAAAGTAGTAACTTTTTATGATGTAACTGTAACTCAAAACTGAAACTCATGCGCATTCACTAAATCAGATTAAGTTGTTGCATAAGTATCATTATTTCAATTAAGGCCTCGTCGAATTGATAATCATCAAAATAATTCGTGACGTTGCATCATTGTTTTTTAAAACTACATATACCTGATGAAGCTCTAAGCTTTTCGTATTAGGGTGAAAAAACTAGTTGTTGGCACTGATTTATATTTTGGTTCAGCTTAGTTCAACAATTTGCGCTGCCAAATTCTAGAGTCTAATTTAGCTTGCTTGCCCAATTTTGAATTTAGTCAAATCTACGACTAGATTTTAAAAGCAATGGTTTTCTGTGACTTGCCATAAGCAATCTTAAAAGATCAGGTGAAAAACAACATCATAGCCGAAGATTACCTCTTATCTTGTTCGTCTGTTGTATCTAACTTCCTCACAAGTAGTTACAACACACGATCAACTTGACTTGAAAAAAAAAATTACTTTGCCAGTGCCGACAATCAGTTCTCCAACCCTAGCACAGTGTTACCAGTGTTCAAATCAGTGACTTAACATTTTTATCTAACAGCTTCTCATTACGAACGGTGTGAAAGTGATGTATTGACGGAACAGTGTTCATTATATCACAGTGATACTCTTGCCAAAATGAACTTATCTGCGACATCTACAGCTACCGCTAACAATGAGGAAGTCGGTGAGTTATTGCCAAATCATAGACAATATTTATTTTTATTTTAGTAGCGTTATTGAATGGTTAGCTTTATTTTTATTGTCAGTTGTGAATATTAAATTATAGCTTCCCCTTCGATTTTGAGGGAATGGGAATAGATTAGATTTTATCGTAATAAATTGTAGGTGAGGAACTTGTTATTGGGGCTGCATGAGTGTTTTAAATTACTTTGCGAGACAATTGACAACAAATTGTCGTCAAAAGTAATTAACGTTTACAGCACGTTTCACCTATGTAGTATAATTGGAAACTGTTTTAAATGGTTTTCAAGCAGCAAATAAATAAGATACTTTATCATTTGTGTTTTGTGATTTCGTATGTTATTTTAAAAACGTGTCACCGAATTTTAACACACAAAAAGAGTGAAACATGCAAACATTCAATTAGTGCACCTGTGCGTGTCTTATAAAGTTATAATCCGTACACTTCAATTTGGTAAACACATCAAGACTGCACTGCACGCGATAAGTCAAAATACTCTAAAATGTCTAAAATCTTGGACACACAACAACCACTAAACCAACCATCGCCAAATGAAAAATGGATGAATGATTGATGATGAATGAATGAATGAATTCGTACCTACTTGGCAAACATTTATAAGTTTGCCTATTGGCTTCAAAGCAAAGCACAGAAATAATCAACGTTAAAATTCCTAATGTATTTACTTAGTACCTAGAATATTTTTAAGTACACAGATTGGTATAGTGTACTTGACCCGATAGGACTCGATCGCCTACACCCTGCCTACGCTTGTCAACAGCCTCACACCAGATCTTCGCAGTTCGTTCGCCATTTTCTCTCTAAGTAATGAAACCACAGAGTAATATGTTACAGAGACGAAACCCGATTAGGGCACAGGAAAAGGGTTCAACATAAGATATAAAAGCAAGACAACGTTAATGTTTCGGCTGTGATACAAAACAAATTAAAAAGTTGAATGAAATATTAATAAATACTGACTGACTGCCTCTTTGGTCTAGTGGTCGCAGGCGCTACTGCTGCTGAGCATGCGGTCTTGGGTTCGATTCCCGGGTCGGGCGAAGTGTTATTGAGTTTTTCCATCTGGAATTTTTCAGTAGCAGCCCGGAGTCTGGATTTATGCCCGGTTGAGGGCAATAAATAGGCTTGCCCCTTTTACATGGGACTTAAACATAACTGACGAAATGTGATATTATGTTACAAATAAATACCAATAAAAACCAAAATTTGACAAAACATATTCCTTTAAGGAAAAAGACAGTAAGTAAGTCGTCATAGGTAGCGCGATTGTTTAATTAAAGCTTAGTCTCTGCTTGCTATCTAATCCTGTCCTAATACTTCGCGTCTTCCGTAATATATATAACCTTTGTGGTCTTACGCCTACTCAAGAGGATAATTTGCGGCACCGTGGTTGGCTATAGAAATATGAAAGTTGGCTAAATTATGAATTAGGAGCGTAGGTGGTGCCTAACAAAGGGTTTGTTAGCAGATGTTTAGGAAAATCACTTCAAATTCAACATAATTATTTTAGACAGTAGATGGTAAGTCATCTATTCGGAATGTCTTACTTAATTATGAAAATAATTTGTTTTCTAATGTAACAATGTCGGGCATTGCGCAACGCCTCACCTTACCAGACAAATTACTCCGTGTGAGACACTACCAAGACTTATTAGACAGTGAACTAAATACAGAACAGAAACACCGAAATAGAGTTCTCGGATTAGTTCACAAACAAGACTAACTACTGCATCATCTTTCATACTTTGCTTCAGTAACTACATATAAACAAAAGAATATTAGGTCTAAAATTAGCAGTGCAGTCAAATTCGTGAGTAGGTCACTCCAACAGTAACATTTTTAACGTTCGTTTTCTCCACAACGTTTTCCCATGTTGCAACTGCATCCATTGCGCAACTTCTGGCAAAAACTGGCACTTGTTATGCCAATATAACTGGCAAGGACAATGTATATTGGCAGAGAGAGAGCACGGCACAGCGTTCAATTTTAATGTGAGCATAATGCATTCGACATTGGTGAAATATGATTGAGGAAATCGGCCATAATTGAAATTGGAAGTTGTAATAAAAGTATCAATTTCACTTTTTTGTTGCCATACTCTAAGACCATCAAACAATATACCTACTTACAGTAAAATAATTCTTACATAATGAAATAGCAGTACAGTGCATTACCAATAGCATTTTCCATTTAATTCATTCTTATAACGTGACTCAGTGTTATTATACAATTATTAATGATTTGATTCACGCAATAACTTCCGGCATGATTATTTTAGGTTACGATGGCTTTAATATGCGGCCAACGTCCACAAATTGGTATGTAAAAGCGTTGCGTGATTGAATGTGCCAAACATATGGAGTGAGATGGTTTAATTAGCTATTTTTTACTTTAGGAAGTCTAAGTCTAATGCGTAAATCATGAGAGATTTTACCGCTTGTTTCTTTGAGAATAGCGGCTTGTAATTTACTTTCTTTAAAGTGCATTAGCTATTATTAGAGTATCATAATATTGTCTTATTATCTTTAGATTACATCGATATGAGGTTTTGTTTTCGGTTTAAGATTGAGATTAGAAAACCCGATTAAAAATAGACCTCTCTCCATTTCTATCTTCAAGACAACTTAGCTGTATATGATATAATCTTGTGATTTGGCGGCATTTTTGTGTATCCACTTGAATTCCGATAACACCTGCATCCACCATGCACTTGTCAGACATAGTGATTAAAGCATGATTCTTCAAGTTCATACAATCTCCGCAAAGTTTTATCTACTTCTAAGATAGCCTATTTTGGTTATATATCTTTTTCCAGTTATACGCCGATAGTTTTTAATTAACTTAACTGTCCCGTAACGAACAAGGAAATTAGTCTGGCGAGGCATGATCCTCAGTGTCTAGATTTTTAGGTTTAGCATTTTGTTTTTATAGCCATTTCTAGCTGCTTCTTTGCTTGATTCTAAACTGGTCCCATAAAGAACATCAATGAAAGCTAAAGTAAAATCCGAAGCCACAGTTTTTTTTATTAATATTAAAACATTGCTCCGTTATTTCATTATCTTGTCTTGTTTATTTTCTTATCGTATCTATACAAGGCCGTATCGTTTTAGCTTCGGAGTTTCTATTACGACTTCATTTGTTTCATTGCGGTCAAGACCTCGGCTCCTTGGCTTGATAACCTATGATATCGAATTCGCCATGTTTGTTAATCTGTCTAGTGGTTGTTTCGCTCAATTATATCGGGCAGTTTTGTGAGTGATGTCTTTATATGAAGTGTGTGTGGTGTTAAAGCATGATACAATTTTGTATCAATTGTTAATTCAGTTTGATTCCGAATAAAAACATTTTCAATTAAGTGTTCTTCCTTGTTTGTAACAATTATTATCTTCGAAATGATTCTCTCAGTTAACCAACTTTCCTGCAATTAGAAATCTAATGAAACTACCATAAATTGAATCTGTTAAACACTGCGGATGAATATCATAAAGTTTTCCCAGGAGCTCACCTTGCAACAAGTTTGCCTATCTCTATACATAATTTCTATTCATATTGAATACAGTATCTCTAAGATCTATGAAGAAACTCAATATCTCCGCCGGGGTCACCTTGCATTCGTTACGCTGTACTTATATTGTGCAACGTTGTTTCTGCAGTTGAACAAATATGAATATCTTAGCCTCAAGGCACTTTTTCCTGTGACCCATTTACAGCTATAACTTTGTTTTCGTCTACCGTTAGTTTTCCGTCAATCACACCTTATTTGCAAGTGTATAGCGTTTGGACATTGCAACAGACACCTTATTGTGTCCCTCAATAGGTGCATTTTGAATTAGTATTCATACGCCTATGACAAAAAGACAAAGTTGGATTTGCATTCGGTAAAATAGTTAATTGTTTCTGTTTGCAAGTTAGTCATCGTTAGTGCCTTGCAATAGAGACGTGGCTTGGTTTTCGCCAGGCTGTTCTCAATGTTTGCCTGAGCGTCGCGGTGCACAGTCGTGCAACTTCGACCTTGCCGTCGAATCCTGCGCATGATCGAGTTGACAGCTTCTTAATGGATTGCTACGTACAGTACCCAGGTATTGTGTGATGTGTCTTAAAATACTCTCATCCTTTTGTACATTTTGAACATGATTGCCAGCAAGTCTTAAGTGCCCTTTAGTGTTTAATCCAAGATACAAATATTAAGAGGTTTAGATTGTTGCCGATTTATTATGATATGAGAACCGTTATCAGTATTCGATAATATGATAACATTAATCCATAAAGATTGCCAGACGTAATTTATGTTGATTTCCTGAATTAATGTTTGCTTGATTTTATAATTTTTCACGTCCGAGTGTTACTGATGTCCTTAGCACATATTGATGACCGATTACAAATTCCATCCGCAGCAGATTTATAAGGTGCGCGGGCGCATGGCAATCGCTTACTTTACAATTTGTTTGCTTTCACCGAGCGAGGATGTGAGATTGTCATGTTGTAACCAGTAATACCACATACGGCTTGAAGTAGTCATTTTCTTAAGTTATGCTGAGAATTTCTTATAATCCGGATTTATATGAACAGTATGGAGAACTGTTGTAAAAAGCATTACGATCTGTATATTCCACTTTGAATTTATTCAAGCGTTTAACGTGAAAGATACAATAATGTTGTCAATCTTATAGATCTTCCTCAAAATAATATGTTTTCCTTTCAGCGAAAAGGTGTTAAATGATTCAGCAAGTGCTATATTTTATGAGAACACTGTACAGAAAGGTGCTTGTACTGAAGCAACACGATTTAGCCTTGATTTTATAACGGGTGACGGCAAAAACAGTTTTTGCCAATTTCGGCTGCGCGCACGCGTCACATTTTAGTTTGATGAGAAATAGTCACAGCTTTACAGTTCTCAAGAATGGCATTACACCATATGGAGTTAGGTATACATCATCCCATAGATAAAACGACAGTCAAACTGAAATAGAATAGTAACTATACCCATTAACTGCCAGTACCAACTTTACGGGAACAGATTTGCCGCCATTTTGGATAGGAATTCAAAAATAACGACCAAAATATGAAAATAGAATGCAAATATGACTCGAGTAACGTTCTGTTAGTTCTCAAGCGGCCCGCACTCCGTAGGAAGTGGTAATAGCTCGTTGAATGACGACCGACTCACTTCCAAATAGGGATCCGAAATAGTATCGATAATATTTTGCACTCGATAGTTTACTCGAGTAGTATCGAAACTTTATTCAATAGGTACTCGAAATAAATAATGCCCAGTTAGCTGTTCAACAGTAGTAGACAAAATGCTATAATTAATTTTAGTATTAGACAAACAGGCAAGTGGTTGATTTTGATAAATTCAATAAACAGGGCAGTCGTCGATACCTACTCGATTTCTAGTCATCAATACTTTTCTTTCTGTGCTGAACCATGTAGGTAGATCGATACTTTTGTAACGTTACACGTCCCACAAATTGCCTTCCGTTGTTCGCGGGACGCAAAATTGTTTGCTCCATATTTGAATTGAATCGGTCGTGATTTCGTCACATCCCTTCTATACGGCTATAATACTCGATTGCGTTGCGCCCAACCAATAATCGAATGTTTGAATTGATTAATCGGTTACAAATCTGCTCCTATTGTATGAAAATTCACAATGTTCTTGCAAATGCGGTATTGTATTGATTTTCAATACGATTGCAACATCGTTAAAAAATGTATTTGAAAACGTATATTTATGTCTGATTACGCTATGTTATCATAGAAAATAAATCACATTTTGTGTAGTAAGTATTCTCTTTACATTACATACTGTCATGTATGATTAAATTGAAGAGCAGTGGTGGCCCAGTGGTAACGGCCCTGACTTGCTAGTTAGGTCTTGGGTTCGAACCCAGGCAGACATTTTACTTTGTGTAAATAATTTCATAATCACTGCTCTCAAAACGGTGAAGGAAAACATCGTGAGGAAACTGGCATGTCCTAGAACCAAAAATTCGAAGACGTGACATCTACCAACTCGCACTGGGCCCGCGTGGTGGATTATGGCCCACACTCACTCATAGAGAGGAGGCCTGTGTCCCAGCAGTGAGAACATTATAGGCTGATTATGCATACGTATGATTTATGTAGATAATTTTCAATGTGAAAATATTTCAAATATTTATTAAGAAGAGAGTCTGTGTATCTGTCTACACAAAATGACGTATCTGGGTACTGATTTTCGCATCCGCTTGCTAAATATAAACACAGCTACACTTATATTTTCATCATTTGTCATAATAATTGGTGTCACCAAAAATACAAAACATCTACCTATTCTAATAAATTCAAACAATTTGTCAAGGACTCTACCTGTATCTACTTAGACTTTTCCCACTTTCCTAGCCTGATACAGATTTATTCTCAAACGAAGCAAAAACCGATGTCTAGACATCTGCCAAATGTCCGAAGTCCGTTGACACCAAATTAGCAAAGATTATGTGCAAGACACAAGTTCAGGGACCCAGTGACATTTAGGGTGCTATTTTGGCTGCGCACGCGCTACCGGCTGCGCTTTGTCGTATCTATTCTGATTTATGGTCGGTTTACGACGAATGCAGTGATAAAACATGCCTTTTGCGTTTTACTCCTTCCTTGACAAGAGGAGGACATTTATATGATTGCGGACTGTAGTAAAGACACATGATGGTCTCATAAATATCTAACTTGCGTTCTGTAGTTTGAATGTGCAGTATTTCAGAAATATTCGATCCTTTGATATCATCATCATCCGCAGCCTTTTTAGTTCCACTGCAGTTTCTTACCTTATCGTATATCTCTAGTAAATTGCTGTCAACATCAATCATAATTCTCATTCTTGATAATTGAAAGTCTATTTCTATTATAGAAACCGATCTACCTCGTTACTACTCATTATTTTATTGCAAATTACGGATAAAATTGCCATGCTGATTAGATACAGAGGGTAATTTAATCTGGTAAATTATCTGATATATATACCTAAGCATTAGTTTAATCTTTCTAATTCATAATTCTCCTTTATTAAATCCTCAATTATATATAACTAGTCCAGTTGGGTTTCAAGTATAGCCGGTATTGCAGTTATATCTTTAAATAGAACTTAGGCATCGTCAATTTCCGTTGCAAGATAACTATCAGCTCTTATGAATGTGTTTCCCTTGCTCTAAAACTGGACTTCTTTGATGGTAGTTGTGTAATACTGTAATTTATAGTTCCTTAAGTATATGGTAATATTTCTGGTTTTGTGTTGTGCAATAATCATGATTTATTTAGGTATACTTTTATTTCTGTTAAGTGGATTATTTAATTAGACCTTAGTTAATATGTCGGCAATTCTTTAATCGTATCATGTAATGTATTATAATTAAGTTCTAATGTGAGTATGGAAGCGCGCATTTATTATCATTCATAAACGAGTCGGTTTCATTGACGTCATCTATAAATTCATATAGCCTTAAAATACTGTTACCGTTGTCTGTCATTATTTCTAAATCTCCTCCATATAAGTTGTGCAATTTCCTAATAATGCCGATTAAAGTTTTGCCTTTACCGAGATAAATACAGTCGGTCCCATACGTGCATAATTCACTATAATTATGTAGAATTGCATCGCCATTTTGTGCACGCGTTCTTACAGAGAAAGGAATTGTTTTATTGGTCCGCTCGTAACTATTACTACTTGTTTTATTATTGTAGGTATATGTATTGTGCACTGTATTGTACAATACTACTTATCGATTTACTTTTATTCCTTTTTAGGGTTCCGTACCTCAAAAGGAAAAAACGGAACCCTTATAGAATCACTTCGTTGTCCGTCTGTCAGTCAGTCAGTCTGTCAAGAGCCTTTTTCTCAGGAATGCGTGGAGGTATCAAGTTGAAATTAATATCAAATACGTAAGTCTATGGTACCTTGGAGCTCTAAAAAAATCAAGCTGCTAAGTCAACGCAATAAAAAATACGGCCGACATATTTTGACACTCGCAAATAATTCAAAACCACTAACCCATTAATAGGGTACTTCACTTCCCGTTGACTTAGAATCATGAAATTTGACAAGAAGCAAGGTCTTACACCCCAAGTAAAGGAAAAAGTCCGAAAATTGTTAATTTGCTGTTTTATCTCATTTTTTTTGCAATTACAAACTTAAACTAAGTACTACATGGGATTTAAACATAACTGGCGAAATGTGGGTGTACTATAGGTACATCTCTGCCCAACCCTTCGGGGAAACAAGGCGTGATGTTATATTTTACAAACTTAAATTTGCAGTTGGAGAGTTGACCGTGATGACGTATATCAATGTATGGGGGGAGACCCTGTTTTTCAACTACAGTGTTATGTTTATTTTTGGGATAAATTCTTTTTTTACTACGGAACCCTTCATTGTGTATGATTCGATACGCGCTTGGCCCGTTTTTATTTTATTTTATTGGCATTACTTTATTTATTACTCTTGTTTCGTTAAACTTCAATTGATTTTCGTTTTGTACCTTTGTTGTGTTATGTATAAGATTATTTACATCTTCTTTAGAATCTCTATTTGGCTTAAGTTCTATATCAATGATTCCTACATAAACATTGGCTTCATTAAGTTTCATATCCTTTTCAAACTATTTAACTTTCAAAAGTAATATAGCGTTTAACACATAACATAACATCACGCCTTGTTTCCCCGAAGGGTTAGGCAGAGGTGTGTGTGTGTGTGTGTAGGGGTACTATACTACCCCTACATTTCGCCAGTTATGTTTAAGTCCCATGTAATAGGGGGCGAGCCTATTGCCATCTACCGGGCACAAATCCAGGCTCCGGGCTGTTACTGAGAAATTCCAGATAGAAAAACCCAATAACACTTTGCCAGACCTGGGAATCGAACCCAGGACCACATGCTCAGCAGTAGCGCTTGCGACCAACGAGGCAGTCCGTATAGCATTTAAATGAGTTATTTATGCTTTTATATCTTTCAAAAGTTCAAAACATTCTTAAAACTTTACCTCCTGATGTCACAGAGTTCCATTTCCATCGACCCTACTCCGTATATTTTTAACCGTTTAAATATTTTCGTTCGCCCCAAATAGATTAGACTCGTTTCGTTATATCCAAGTTTACACAATGAATGACTTATAAATGTGTTTACCTAATTCTTTTACTGTTTCCTTTTAGCTATAGATAGTCAGTGTTTTTGTTACTTTCTTTTTGGGTTAAGTTTTGTAAACTAAATAATCAACGATAACGGAAGGACGTTCATCAAGTTTTATTGATGTTTTAATTATTCGTAGTGGCAACTCTCGAATTTCAAACAGCTGGCAATATTTATGATTGTCTTTTAAGTTGGTACATTCGACCTACCCATGATTGATTCTACACTAAACCCTGGGCAAAACCAAAATCTGGTGTAGATTCAACGGCACCATATTCCCTTTTATTCAGCAAGTAAATGCCAACGCCGATTATATCATTGATATAGCGAAATGCTGTAAAAGAATCTATCAAATGCTTTCATTCTGTCCCTCTATCTAAACTCCCAACCGAAACTAATGGCGAACAGGCGCCATATTGTCTAGGTAGTCACTACAAAATTCTACAAATGTAATAAAAGCTATAAAGCACACAAAAGCACGTCACCTGGCATTCAACGAGTACTATTGCGGTGCGCATTAACCCACTAACTGATATAACGATGCGGACGCGCAGCCCGACCCACTTGCGCGTGCGCATCCTATGGCCTATGCACGTAAACAACGTGTATTTTTAACGGTATAGCAAACTGAGATGTTTATTATTGTTATTATGAAATTAGAGTAAAATATACAACTATCTACATACTTTTTTGTTGGAGAAGAAAGGTGAAAGGAAGATCTGGATTAGTTTTTATATTGGATCATCTTCCAAATGTTTTTATACGGGAGTTTCGTTTGATCTTACATTTTTATCGCTGTATCAAGTCTCTTTATCCGTACTCCAGCTGTATGTTGATTCATGATTGACCGATTGGCCCCGATTTACGCCTTTGCACTTTGAATGAGGCATTTGCTCTCTTTAATCTTCTGAAGAAACATCTTGATTATCTCAATGACTGCGAGATTATTTACAACATCTCTCTTGTCAGCAAGACATGGAGTTATTTGTTCTGCAAAACTGGCATAAGAATAATCAAGGAAACATAAGTATAATCACTTTACGTTTCCACTGCAGGGACACGGACCTCCTCTCTGTGAGAGGTACTGACTACTGGGCCTTAATCCACCATGCGGACCCAGTGCGGATTAGTGAATAAATAAAGAAAATACTTATAAAATAATTTTTATACCTTCAGCTATAGAATTCATAAGCTCTATCTATCTATCAGCAGTATCTATGGCACCTAAACAATATGAAACTCTTCAGAATATCTAATTCCTTTCGAATGTTTTTCCAAATGTGATCCCTAGATCACTGTCACATTCCACTTTCTACTATTTTACTTTAATCAACCTAAACTAACCCTATATTTTTTTCCACAGCGGTATCAGCAAGATGGTCAGCTCTTCGTGCGGCGGCGACCAGACGCGGTGGTGCGCGGCGCCTGCGCCGGGAATTGGCGGCGCTTCGGGCGACACTCGACGATGTATGCGAGCCTGGTGACTGCGCCCCGCAGCCACATACTAGGGCTCAGCTGCACAGGAGGATTGAGGAGTTGAAGGTAAGACGTTGAAGATTATGGTTAGGAAAGACTAGAGTTGAATCAGAAAGTGAGCTGTGGCAGTCCACAACTTACACCTAGTTTAGGAGTCATTTAATGTCCAGACATTAAATGACTCCTAAACTAGTCATTTAATGTCCAGACATTAAATGACTCCTAAACTAGGTGTAAGTTCCTTTGACTTAGGAGTCGGTGATTCTCTAATTGCAACAAAGCCATACAATATTTGCACTAATTTGGAACATTTTAACAATAAACGGTGGAAAGTTAAACCATACTACCCAAATCTCCGCAATTCGTCTGCCCGCGATGTGCTTACGTAATACAATACATAAAGTTATAAGTTTAAGAGTAAATGCAGCTTTAAAATCTAATATAGATTCAGCTTTGACTACATAAATAAATCTTTGAGTAGCAACAATCAAACCGGCAGGAAGATACTTAAGATTTCTTGTGAAAGATCGAATCTTAGGTCTGTCAAGTTCCAGCGGGGGTTGCGGGATGTTCGAAAGAGTTACCGTGGCCCCGGCACAAGGAACAGAAGGAACACGGGTGGGTTTTAGTCAGTAAAAGTCTGCCACGCCCTCCTGCTCCGCCCAGAGCGGGAGAAGTCATTTGATGATTTCCTATCCACAAAAAAAAAAGGTCTGTCAAGTTGTTCTTCGTTCATAGAGTATCGAATAACCATGCATCATTTATTGAAATAAGTAAGTAATGCGTACTTATTGGATTATGTAGATATTATGTCCAACTAAGCTTAACGATTATGGTCTTACGTCGAACCGTTGATGTGGAAACCTCAATCCTACACCTCTAAGTACTATCGATAAGTACCTACTTGTATACTTGTGTCTTGTATATAATTGCTTAGTCACGAGGTGAAAACATTAGTGTAATCTATTCCGGTCAGTTTAACAGCTAACATTTTGGGACTAATAACGATTTTCTACAAAATAATATTATTGGATTACATAAGTAGGTATATGTTTCCCACACATACTCACAAACTTAGTTTCATGATGACAGGTTTTTTTTTGTAATAGCTCAAAGAAATAAAACTGGCCTTAAACTAATTATCACTTTCTGAAAGTTCTTTGGAAAATGTAACCCCGAAAAAATTTTCATCGTTTCATAGTCTAGCTTACTCTCACGGGAAAACGGGTGTTGTGGCACAACTTCTTGGGAGGCCTATTTTAAGTTGGTGACAAAGACATTCCAAATTAGATACTTTCATTTGTTTCTTAGGTGATTCTAAACTCAAAATCTTCTTTTCAGGAGCGTCTATCGCGACTGCTAGAATGCAAGGTGTCGATGCTAAAACTGACGGTGTCAGTGCGTCGAGCGCTCGGTGACATGGAGAATGATGACGGTGGCTTAGCTGCTGATCTGGCAAACCTGCTAACTGCATGGGATGATGCACATCAGCGGTAAGTATTGACGATTATACAGGATGGAAGGACATCGACGAGCAACCTGATGAAATTTTTCGTCGGTTATTAAAAAAAAAATTGCTGTTCCATACATTTTGACCGATGATGTTTGAAGACTAAGGTCTTCAACCAGTGCGTCCTGCCCGTTATGACATACGGTGCCGAAACGTGGACACTGACAGTTGGGCTGGTCCACAAATTCAAGGTCGCTTAGCGCGCTATGGAGCGGGCTATGCTTGGAGTTTCTTTGATGGATAAAATCAGGAATGAAGTTATCCGGAAAAGAACTGGAGTAACCGACATAGCCTGCAGAGTAAGCAAACTAAAGTGGCAGTGGGCTGGCCATGTTTGTCGAAGGACCAATGGCCGGTGGAGCAGACGAGTTCTGAAGTGGAAAGCACGTATCGGCAAGCGTAGCGTGGGACGCCCCCAGCTAGATGGATCGACGACCTTAAGAAGGTGGCTGGGACAGACTGGATGCGGATGGCGGAGGACAGGGTGTTGTGGTGCTGACTGGGAGAGGCCTAGTCCTGGACTGCGATAGGCTGAGTTGACATTTTGACCGCGTAGGTATTGCACTTTTGTAGAAAACAGCAGTTTTTTTTTAATAACCGACGAAACATTTAAACGCCTCCAGAATCATGTACTGAATCCATGGTTACGCGTCTGATGTGCCAGCCACCCTGTAGATAATGTTAATAAAGGTTGTAAAGAGGCATGGCAATAGAGGATCGAATTTGTTACGATCCTCTATTGCCATGCCTCTACGACATCGACTCGCAAACTGTGTGTTCGGCACATTCTGGACAGTTTTTCTCCTTACTGATTTAGCTGGCTGCCATGGGCGTAGCCTTCATACAACCCGATTCCTATCGGCTTCCCTTCGGAACAACCACTCTTCTTAGTGTCTACTATTACCAAATAATTTGGTAGACCTGTGTGTGTAACTGTGTATCACATCACATTACATAATTATATTTAATACCAGTTTAATACATCATAAGATTAAAAACATACAGTATTTTTGTCTGAGTTTATGAGAACTGAACTGTTTTGTCTTCGGCTTCCCTCTAATTATAATTATAGCTGCGCCACTGCTGGCTGCTAGATGATTTCAAAAGAATAGGAACTAGGTACTCTTGCATAGCGCGTGCTGACCCAAGAGTAAAAGTAGATTCTGTTGCCTGAGTCATTGATCGATCACATAATCCTTCAGTACCCAGTATCGAATTCGAAAAGCTATTGGCTGATTTTATCTTTCTAAGATAGACAGTTGCAATTTAGTGATTCATTCCAGTGCAATCCAAATAACTAAAGTAGAAACGAAGTCGGATGAAGATAAACAAAATCTATCGACTACTGAAGCGTTAATCCGAAACCGAATGTATCGAATGAATCATTGTTCAGCGTATTGTTAGTTACTTAGTACAATGACATTAGTGGTAGTGGTGGTCTCGTTTTTGTTGGCCTAAAAGCTGATACGACAACGGTACTGAATATTTTTTGCCATAACCTGAAAAGATCAACTGCTGTTTAAATATTTGTCCCTTGTCTGCAACACCGAATGGTCTTGAAGACCTACGTTTTTAGGCTAAGGCAAAACTTTTAGCTAAATCTACATAAGTTCGATAAATGCTTTCGACAAAAAGTACACACGGCAAAATAGTTACATAAATACAGGCGGGTTACAATGTCTTTTGAACTACACCACCGTGTAAAGCCAAAGCTGCATTTACTAGGTTTTGCTGCATTTATTATTGTTTCTATGCCAGATTTCAAAACAAAAGTCTCTTTGCAGGACTTCAAACGAGCTTCTATCTTTGGAAAAAGCGGTGTGCGCTTGGGCAGAATGGGAGAGTGCTCTTCGGGAGCTCCAGGGCGCTTTGAGAGGCGACCTGCTGACTTTAGAAGCCCTAAGAGACCGCGGTGCTATAACTGGGGACCAGACCGAAGTCGCCAACCAGATCAGACAATTGGCTGCGTCACTTGTGGATAAAAAGAAGGTATGGATCAGAACTGTCTTACTTTTTTCTTTATTCATAGCAATATTTCATTTAATTTTTATCAATGACAACTGCGACAGTGATTAGGTAAACATACTTATTTATATCAACTGATAACATTTTAATTAGCACAAAGAAAAGTCCTTTGCTATTTAAGAGATTATTAAATTTTTTCTTTCGAGAATCAATCATCATTAGTCAAAGAATTTTTACATTTCACTTTATTCGTTCGAGACAAAGTTGTAATAACATTTGAGATCCTACAATAATTATACTATAAAATGAGAATATGACAAGACTAAATATGGCACATAGAGTTTCGCAAAAAGTTCGGTTTTGTAGAACGTACTCTCTGTTACTCTCTGTGTGCTGTGTGGCTCTTTTTATATCTCGATATTTTATAATTATCTAGAACGCCCGGGTACAGCTGTGCCTTCGTATACCATAATACAATACAATTCGTCTTTTCCAGGGTGGTTCAACATGCGACTCGCTGTCTGACTCCGGCATATCGGACGGGGACAGCGAAGGCGCCGGACGCCGTGCACGACGGCTGAGCGCCTTGCGGGAACTGGCCAGAAGGCTGCAAGCTGCCTTGGCGCCTAACTCGCCTGCGCAGAGGGCTATTGCAAAGGTAAATATTTAAGAGTACTTCCAAATTTATTTTAGGATTTAGTCGTCGAGGTCGTTCAGCTGTGCCTAGTGCCCATAGATGAAGACTTCTACGATTAATCTACATCTAAACGATATAAACCTACAGATATAAACAGCAAAAAATAGAGAGAAGATCAGAAGACTCTAAACTTTGTGATGTGAGGTGAGAAGTCAATTTCGAAAGAAGATCAGACGGATGAAGTATTTTGGTTTTTACATTTATTTATGCACAGGGAACGGAACCATGTCTTGTCTATTATAATTTTAACATTTATTTTTTTTTTGTTACAGCGTATGGAACAAACAGAGAATGAAGTGCGCACGCTACAAGAGTCGTGTCGCGCTTTAGTGGAGCTGAGCATTCCGGAACTGAAGATTGAGGAGGAGATGTAAGTTCTATCACCAAACATTCGTAATTTACACAGTTCTTTTGGTTTGCAGGATACGAGGTAAATAAAGTATGCAGGCAAACAAAGAGTTTTTTCGTACCCCGTAGGTAACTGTCAAATCTGGGACAAATGATAACAGCGGGGTAGTTGCATAACATACTAACTATTGTTAGTATGTAACTATTGTTAGTATGTTGTTGAACTGTCAAAATGAAAGAATTGCTATTGCATTTTGACAGTTCAACAACATTCATTGCCTTATTTACGTTGTTGAGCAGACAAATTTTTCGAAAATACGCAGCAATGGATTAGCAATATCCTTCAAAATCATTCAGATTGTGATTGAAATTGTGTTACAACTAGGGTGCTGGTTTATCCAACATTTCTACCAAATCCCGACATTTCACCCACATTCCTACCGAATCTGGTGAAATAGATAAATACAATTACTTGTGTGCCAAGTTTCCTTTTATACCCACCGTATTATCGTTATGCACCAAAATCGTTTTGTTTTAATTTAGTTTTATTTTCCAGCAGGGACAAAAGCATCGCTGCCGTAGCTGGCAGCAAGACGGGTGCAGGAGACCCTGACTACAGTCCCCGCGGTGGCTGGGTGTGGCGAGTCCTCCGCTCCTCGCTGCCCATACAACTGTGCCTCGTTGCATTGCTACTAGCTGCTTGGCTGGTTGAACGCCCACGGTGCTGTGACGCCCTCAACTCCCTCGCTCAAACCCTCACTCCTCAACTACGCTACGTACGAGGACCACCCCCAGTCTGAACACTCCACAATAACGTGTTCACATACACACGAGATGATTACTAGCTAGTATTAGCTAAACCTACGGGTTTCAGTATTCAGCACTCTATTGTGCTACCTTTTGCCAATTGAAGTATTCAAATGGCCCGGAACTACGACGTTTATTGACGGTAGATAAATTACGGATTGTCGGACGGTAGAGCAAGGATTGCGTGAAGCAATAATTTTTATTAATTTACTAACATTTTGATGACTAGACAAGATGATTAGGGATGAGTAGAGGTTTTGATTGACGTTGTTACTAACATAGAAACGTACGTACCAATGGAGAAAATTCCAAAAAACACGACGTACCGATGTAGGAGTAACCAATTTATGATAACGTTAATAACAAGAAGATTTTATAGGAAAACTACTTAGATGTGACTACCATGCTATTGGAATGACTAACCTTTATAAGGCAGGATGACGTTAATTATAGAACCATTCGCATTATTAGACATATTTAATTGCTCACAGCTAAAAAAAAAGTTCAAATAGAAAAAAAAAGGGTTCCAAAAATATAATAATCATCTGTATCAGATGAAGTTCAAAATAGTTAGTCTATATTTTAGTATTAATGTACTAACATTGACAAACGTTTCTTAAGTTTTTACGTAGAGTAGAAGCATGCCTATTTTAGTACAATTATTTGATAGGTTACTTAAAATAGGTGAGAATGCGCTGTGTGACAGATATTCTACAGTATACATTATGTTTTAGAAAAACACTACATTTTCAGTGTCTTTTTCATAATGAATGTTAACGAAACTGTAGCCATGGGTTTTCGTGCGTTATTCTGGTTTATATCTGAGTGATATTATGATATACTTTGTGTATATTTATATAATATCTTATAATCAAAGCATGCTATGCTAAATAGTATTGCTACAGAGCAACCGCACTAGGACTTTCAATTGCTACTGCAATAAAATATAAAAAAATTACAACAGTACATGACGTCATGAAAAAGTCACTGAAAATGTATTTAGACAACGATTTATTTCTTCTCCCCTGGAATAGAACTATCAATTATCATTTTATGAGTTACATCTGTGGCCTTACCTGATGAAAATATTCTAAAGACTGATAAACTAGTGCTTCAATTTAATAAACATTTAATTCAATACATATCCATAATTCTTAGTACTTTTCTTGTGTCATTTATGAAAATAAACAATTAAGCTAAAACTAATAAGTTTACCGTACGCTCGGCGAAAGTATAAAATTAGTTGCCACTAAAAGCCATACCGACGCCAGGTGAGCCACCCTATATAGCTGTATACATTTAGTTGGCATCGCCACCAGGCCACGTCGCCATGGCGTCCCGGTGAAGTATGGCTCTAACATAGAAATCTATGCACTGCGTAATTAAACTGTCATCGTGATTAATATTGTTAAATGCAGATGTCGCTAGTTGTACCTGCAGACTTATCTACTTTGCCGTTAGTACATCACGGCTTTTCAGTGTTACAACAAGTAAAAATTACATGTTTAATTCAAAATTGTAATAATAATATCATGTAACGGCGCGATATGGTAAAAAAATTATAAATCTTTTTTACAAGCCATGATAATAATTTTGACGATTATAAAATATAAATAAATGCAATAATTTCTTAATTATTATTCTCAAAAAACATTTTGCGTTGATTTCCTCTTATTACCTATCCAAATATAATAATTCAATACCATTGAATAAAATATTATGCGCCTGATTAAATAAAAAAATATAATTGTTCATTGTTATTGATTTTATGTTTATTGATATTTAGTTGTGTAACTATTTATTATATTGTCAATTATTTGTTGAATTATTTTTAATTAAGTATATAATGTCAATTTCCTCTTTTAGCCATGAATTTTCTAGAACATTTTAATACCTATTAGAATTTAATGTATGTTCTTTTATATTTCTGTACGTATATATACTTAATTCTATTTGTACATTACTTTAAATGTAACATTTTCTTCAGAATCTAGGAAGACTGTCTTCATTCAAAATCAGCCATCATCAAAGAATTTTCGTTCTTTTTAATAATTTCTTAACTAACTGAAAGGTGTCTTTGCGGGTCATTTATTTTAAATGATGGCAACACTGGCAATTTTGACGTCGCAACTACATGAAGCAATGGGTTAATTGCACACTATTGTTGTTACTAGCTGTGTTGCTCAAGACCAGTGGTTCCCAAAGTGGTCCAGGTGGACCCCCAGGCGTCCACGGGAGACTCGACGGGGTCTACGTTGGCGTGACAAAAAAATGGGAGTTCACAATTCGTAAGTAAGGGGTCCACAAAAATTGGTTCCTTGTGCTGTGAGTAGATGTCAAATAAGTAAAGTTGGATGGAATCACTTTTTTGATTAGCCAACTTTACTTTTTTGACATCCACTCACAACACACTCAATTAATTAATTAACCAATCAATTCTCACTTTTTTTTTTCGAAAACTATTAATTCGTGGTTGGAACTCAGCCGCAACGCAAATTTCCATAGTTAGATCTAATCTTCACATTTTTTGTCGAGTTTTGGGAATATGGTAGAAATGTAGCTGCAGGGGGTCCACCGGAACCAGCAAAATTTTGAAAGAGGTCTATGAAAAAAAAAGTCTGGGAACCTCTGCTCTAGGCTCTAAATTGCTCATTTATTTGCACTCTGCGTTCGAAATTTTTCGTCGGGTAATAAATTGCCCGTATGCATTAGCACCTTATTATTATTGCCCCCAATACCAGTATAAACAGATTATCGGACAGATTATGGTGTGAAACAGAATATTATTGCAACTGTCTTTCTAGTAGATAGACGATAGATTGAATTACTTTGCTCAAAATGTACCTACTGAAAGAATTCTAAAAACTTTAAATAGTTGATCTGAACACTAAACTTTAGTTTATCAAAATAAAAAACTCAACCTTGATTGTGAGAAATCATTTCATTATTAGGATTATAATTCTACATGGTTGTTGTGGCGTATTAAATTTAAGAATGTTTGCTTTCAATGTGTGAGCAAAGTCCATATAGGACGAATGTAAAATGCCTTGGTTTGACTGTCTTGTGTAGCGCATTCTTATATCGAATGTATAATTTTAGTATGTAATTAAGTATACTCTCCCTGTGGTTTGCTTTTAAAAGAGCTTTTTGTATGTTTTTTTTTATTCTACGAAAGTAGTAGGATTTCGAAATTTTATTGAATTGTAAAAAAAACCACAGCGAAAGTACTTCCAACATTCTATTATTTTCCTAATAAGGCAGTCATTGCCCCTAGTAGTGTGTCATATTTCTTTTAATTTTTATATTTTAGTGTTTATCTAGATAATTGGAAGAAAATAGACATGCTATGGAAATGCATTTAATTTTTTCTTTCTTCGAAAGGACACGAGAGCGTATAATTAATCGGTTGCATTAAGGTATGTTGGCTTTTGGAATGGAAATAAAAATTTGAATTTTTATAATGGTTTTCTTTTTCTTCCTGCATCATCCCCCAAAAGTCGCACAGTATGCCGAATATTGGTCTGCTCCTACAAAATCGCTAATATCATTAATTATTAAATATTTTGATGAAATCACATGGCATAAGTGTAGGTTATTGCTGATCATCGTTATTAGTACACAGTCTTCAAAATGAAAACTAGGATATACTCTTGACATTTTGTTTTACTAGAACTTAAAAGAGAACAGTTCGAGACCATAGAGTATTCATTACTATAGATTGATTCTAATCTAAGTAATCATATCAATCTTTATTTGAATCAGTATTCAACCAACCCATCTCATCCAGTGAGCGTCGTAAAAGGCGACTAAGGGAACAGCTGGAGGATTATTTTGTTCTCTGTGTGGTATGAACAGCACACACCCAAGCTACGGTTGCCGTGCCGAGAGCTTCATGGCTAGTGGGGAGCCTAGTCGCGAGCGTGCCTGTTGTTGTGTTATGTTATTAGCCTCGCCAGCGCGTTGAAGTTGATGTACTCGGGCATCCCGTCGTTCTCGCGGCTGTACCAGGCGCCAGCCGCGAGGCCTAGGTTGAGGCATTCAATTTGAATTTAGTGGCAACATTTACCTCTAAAGTGCTTTCGCATAAAACATTTTTAATTAAAAATTCACAGCTTCCTTGTTTGAAAAGTTGGTATGTAGGTACTTAAGTTGAACAACTAGATTTTGCAATGTTTAGCGTATTGCTGGATGAGCATGAAGCGTCAATTCCCATATCTACTACCTACTAGTTATTTTAAATACCTACTCCAATCATTCCATTCATTTCGGGTCTCGAAGACGAGAACTTACGCCCGTTCATCAACATCCACAATAAAAACTCGGTGTCTTTGGATCAGTGTTTATGTTTTTTGCCACCGACTTCCGAAATTAAAGTTATTTTTCACTTAGCAGTGTTTTTTATGAAGTCGGTTGTTTATTTTTTTTGTAATAACTTTAATTTTTCACTTTTTAGTCGGTTGGTTTGTAATTTATCTAAGTTACAATAGCCTAATGTCAACTTGGTTGTTGTAAACTCACCACAACGAAAATTCGCCACATTTTAAAATATTGGTTAACTTGCCACAGTGACAAAATAATTCACAACAGGTATAGTAAACTCGTCACAGGTACGTCAAACTTGTTTTGAATGTACCGACAGCAAAACGAGATTTATTCGTAATAATCAGTATTATATACATTAATTTTGCGATAGGTTAGGTTAGGTTAGAACTGTGACCAACTACACGCGAGCCGAGCGAGCGGTGCCGCGGCAGCGGCCGGCGAGCGCTACCTCGAGTCCTCGAAATTGGTCGCGAAATTTTTCTAAGTATTTTTTTCATAGTGCCCCCAAGACAACACTGACCTGAATTTCATTCATTTAAGGGCCGGCGCCCACTTGCGGCACGGCACGGCACGGGATTTTATGTGACGAATAGAAATATAACTTATATTATATGTACTTATGACAGTAAAAATGAAATTTCAATGATGATGCCGAAGGACGTCGCGGCATGCCTAAGGATACCGCGGCATCGTTGCCGTTGAAATTTCAATTTTACTGTCATACTGGTAAGTTATATTTCTATTCGTCACATAGAAATCCCTTGCCGTGCTGTGCCGCCAGTGGGCGACGACCCTAAGACAAAAATCAGTGAAACGACCTTCAATCATTCTATTGGTAAATGTTTCTTTCTGAGTACTTATGAGTGAAAATATTATTATGTTTAGGGATAAAAGTGTTATGATAAAAAACATTAGGAGTTTAAATCTATTTACATTAATGATATTATTAATTACAATTTTCGGAAACATGAGTGTTATGAACATCGCCGGTAGCACTACAAATAGTATGAATGAAAACTTTAGGATGAAAAATTTTAGGAAGAGTGATCATTCGGATTACAAATCATTAGGAAGAACAATTTCGGGTAAAGAACTTTAGGTGAGCCAATATGGACCCACTTTTAAAGCTGTGGCAAGTTTTCGTGAGACAGATAAGACTGTGGCGAGTTTACTATAATTTTTATTTGTGGCAAATTTTCATTATGGCGAGTTTACAATAACCCTGTCAACTGCTCATCACCTTTTACAAAATATTACTTTTCCTGATGCAGGGACGTTAACTGTTGAGGAGTTCTCCTGGTACTTCACCATCAGCTCCACTTCACCATATGGATTGTGACGAGCATAATTTGCTTAGCAACCATTTTAAAGTAATCGAATCGCAACCCGTGAAATATTATTGAGTAGTTCCGGTGGCCATCTGTGGTCTTCATCTTCAGTTCCACTTCACCAAATGGTGGTTTCCGAAAGAAAATGCAAAATTTACTATAAAAAATACCCAAATCGCTATAGGTGTGCCTATAATAATTGAAGAGTTCCTTCGGTTTCTCAAGGATCCCATCATCAGATCCTGACCTGATGACAATGGGACAACCTGGAAAGTATACCTTTTAAAACAAAAAAGAATTTTCCAAATCGGTCCAGCCGTCTTCGAGGAGTCGGGGAACACACATAAAAAAGATTCCGACGAACTGAGAACCTCCTCCTTTTTTGAAGTCGGTAAAAACAAAACGGATCTATCGATCCGTTCCTTTGGAGGACGCGCACAAACAAAGAATATACTATTCTCTGACGAGAGCGCACAAAGTTACAAGATCTATGTCAAGAATACTAAACAATAGCAAGAATGATACATGATTTTCAATTCAAACACATCGTACAAAATCGATTTTCACATTTCTCGCACCAATAGCAATCGATTAAACAATGAGTAATTTTTTATTTCTGGCAACACTATGCAGCCATATCCGGATAGTGTAGTCGAAACTAATACGTTCGATATATCGATATAAAAGTATTAACATTAAAACCTGGAATGGTCATAGTCGTAACGATATGATTGCTCGTTGACTTTAATTATAAAATAAATCGATTATTGATTTATGAAAAATTACATGAAAATCTACAATAAAATCGGGTATTTAGTTATAATTTAATATACATAAATTATAAATTGTGAGCGGCCAAGCAAAAAGGGTCCAGTTCTCGGCATATAGTTTCCGAGATATACGCAGTTTTGTAAAGTTGTGTGAAAAAATTGCATTTCTCGATTTTAATTGATAATTAATGTTCAATTACCTACAAGTTCATATAGTAAATGACTTTATAATTATGATGTTTCTAAGTACCAGAAAATATAACGTAAACTGGGGATATTTTGTGACTGTTTGTCTAACTTTGAGATAACCCCACTTTTTGACAATCAACATGACGTATCATGAAATCTTTTTATTTTGAACGCATCAAATGATCCTTTAAAAAAAAATCAAATGTCATAGAACATTTCGTACTAAACAAATGTCATCATGTCAAAGAATTTTTTTAGTTTGTGCCATATTGTAGGAGAAGCAAGAAAACGAAAGTTGAGTTTATGTGCAAAATTTCTATTGGTGTCAATTTAACAACTGTTGAGAGTAGATTTGCATGCCTATTACTAGTCCTTGGAGTAATATTGGCCCAGCGTTAGTTTTACAAAGAACTATTGAGCATTTTTTGTGTCACAAAGTAACCCCATGCATGAGGAAACTTTGGTACAGAATTTGGAAGGGTATAAATACTAAAAGATATATAATTTAGGTAAATAGTATTTTTCTTTGAGTGGATACGCCAAATAATCTAGATTCTATAACAGTCTTTTATTTCGATGTAAATTGAGAAACAAATATATATCTTCGAAAAATTTCAAAACTAGCCACAAAGTATCCCCAGTTTTCTCGGTTCTTAGAAACATCAGAAAATATACTAAGTACCAAAATTCAAACTTTGAAAATGCTTTTCTCTAATCGAGTTTTTTCAGTTTCAACTTAAAATGTCTGATAAAAAAAAATGTACCAGTTTTTGAATATTTTTTTTTATCCTTATTATCAATTGACTATTCTAGATACCGAATCTGGTCTTATCTCAATACCCCTACTACTGGACCCTTTTTGCTAGGACGCCCACAATGGGGCTGACAAGTGAAAGCTGATCTCAGATGGCGCCACCACTATACGAACCATTGTCAAAACATTTACATGCTTCAGATTTAATATTTGCGTTAATTTCTTGACAATTTTCCGATTTAGAACATGTTCTAAAACACCACAGTATCAGTGAAATACATGTATTTCACTTGGAAAATATGTGAGTTAAGAGAAAAAGTGGCGCCTCTTTACGTGGAAGAAAAGCAGAACTAATTGAAAGGTAATTTTTGTTCCTTAATTCCTTTATATTTTTACAATTTTATGGCCTTCAAACTTGTTTCCTGGTATATTGAATGTTTACAATGGATACACTCTAGTGAAAGATAACATTGTATCATTCTAATAATAACTTTAACCGACGGAACTTACTTTCTGTCGTGTTAGAAATTTTGAGGTTATATTTTATTCTTACATTATAGGTTATGTGATGCAGGTCGACCTAGTCAAACTGAAAGTAAACATTTCTAATACATACCAATCTTTTCATAGTCACTTTCCTTGAAATGTTTATGACACACTCTCGCCCTGCTTTTAGGTTCAAACTTTACTCGACTTATCGCTTTGAGCCACAATTTTTTAAGTTTCTTATCTCGAGGAAACTGGTGGCCTCCAGTTTCTTTGCAATTTAGTACACAACATCTAGGCATTTCCTCATTAATTGTCTCTAATTATGAATTCACTACTAATTCCCTGAAAAAACTGTTTTTTTATTGGTCTGTGCGCTACTAGCGCCACTTTGACAGTTGGCAGCCTCATTTATAAATTAACCCAGTCATTTGAGAATAAGGCTAATTATACACGTTGGTTTTTATAGTGATGTTAGTTGTAACGGAACGGTCAGGAGATCCCTGTCTATAGTTTTCGTTAGAAATATAGGGGTTTATTTAAAAACGTTTCTTAAAGTTATGAGAGGTTTAAACGTCAGTAAATGTATGGTTTTAAGCAGTCGATAATATTAATACTTAACTTTAACACATTCAGTGCCCAGCACCCGACTCCGGGTCCAACAATAATTCGTTGTTTGTTCGTTGGCGTGTTTTGATTTGCACCCGGTAGGCGGGTGCTGGGCATGGTCACATGTCAACAATAGCTATCTATATGTACGACTCAGGAGCCGGGTTGTGGGCACACGAACGAATTATTGTTGGACCCGGGAGTCGGGTGCTGGGCACTGAATGTGTTAAGCAACGTTAATAAAGGGGATAATGATTGTGAGATGTCATTCAAGCATCGATAGAAATATACTGTCTATATCATCAATAGCGATCTAACTTTCACTGAAGATATGTTATTGGGTTTGGCCGTAACTGGATTGTGGGGGTCGGAGTCACTCCATGTAAAATATTGATATTCTGCTGCATCTGGTAAGACTGGAAGCCGACTGGAAAAGGCTAGGTAGAAGAGGGTGCAGTTCTACCGGTAGTAAATTATTCGTTAAAATGGACAAAAATTATTAAAGAAAACCACTATTTATATTGACAGCTTAAAAATAATGCAGCTATAAAATTAACAATAGTTGAACAAAATATAGGGTAAAGGCCTCTTCTCATACAGAGAAGGCACGAGCATTGATCACCAATTCACCACGCTAGCTCAAGAAGGGTTGGCAATAACTGTAAGTCCAGGTTTTCCCACGATATTTTTCCTTCGCCGATGTCAGTAATGTGGAAGACAAAGTCAGAAAGTAACAGAACAAAAGTAAAAAATAACCTACCAGGTATCGACTCAACAAAATGAATGGTTCAAGTATCGATAAACCCTGACTAAGATTCGATCTACGACCATCTTACATCTCTAGCAGTTCCATTTCCGTTTTCATCAAAAAAGGTGCACGTGTCTGCAGTTAATCTGAATTAAAATCTGAACTAAATAATACATTGATGGGCATAAAATATTGTTGAGGATAAAAAAAGGAACTGACTTCTAGAAGTTGATGTGTTTTATATACCAATAAATCAGGTAAATATTCTATTTGAATCTAAATAAAATTTGCCCGGGACGGGTCAAGGCGCCATATTGTTTCGTTTCGAGACGCGGGTGAAGCTCGAACTCGTGGTTATTTTTTATATGTAAGAATATTTGTGTAGAATTTAGCAAATATCAGCTGAAACAGGTATACTTACTTACGGTTTGTATGCATGTCAATCGTATTAAAGATTATGCCTTAAACGATCGAAGTTTTGAAAATGCGTCGATTGTGTTTGCATGATTATCGTAAAAGTCCACGTAAAATCGATAAAATTACTACAAACCGGTTCGAATGCAATGTGCAGCGTTACTTTCAAGTACAAATGATTGATTTTGCATTATGAATTCAGTAATCCTCACAATCAAATCCAATCTGTTGAGTCCACGCGGGGGCGAAGAAATGTGCCGCCACGCATCGGCGCATTTGCCAAATTTTCGCGTTCTAGAT
Source organism: Fissipunctia ypsillon (assembly GCA_947568875.1). Lineage (NCBI taxonomy): Eukaryota > Metazoa > Arthropoda > Insecta > Lepidoptera > Noctuidae > Fissipunctia > Fissipunctia ypsillon. Next base: position 11,885,179 of record OX387666.1, on the reverse strand, counting down.
TCAGTTTGTCTCTCAGTAGCTTAGGAGGTATAATTCTGCATCGTACTACTTGTTTATTTACTTCATTATCAGAGAACATGGTGGGCTCACGTGTGTACGTTGGCGGGCTGCCTTTCGGCGTCAGGGACAGAGATCTGGAGAAGTTCTTCAAAGGCTTCGGCAGAATCAGAGACATCCTCATCAAGAATGGCTACGGATTTGTGGTAAGTTTGAGCAAAAAGTTTGTGTTTTAGGATAAAAAAACTAGTTCCTTGCAAAAGATAACCCCAAAGTTAATTTTATTTCTAGAATAATCTGTCTGAAGACCACACTACTTGTTGTCCTATTTAAAATAATAATTACCTATTCAGATTATGGATGCTATAAATGCAAATCATTTGATTTTTAATTTTTTTTAATGTTGGTAAACATTTGATAGTCATTTTCATAACTTTGAAATTATGCCAACACTGATCATCGTAAAACATGTGTGCAAGTATTGCTAAAAATTCTTATCTTTTGCTTACAGGAATTTGAAGATTATCGAGATGCAGATGATGCAGTATATGAATTAAATGGGAAAGAGCTACTCGGGGAGAGGTAAGACTTTTCTCATAACCTAGTTTCTTGTTATTTATGTTTTATTATTTTACTATTCACAAAATACTGTACACAAGTACTTACATAATTTTGTATGCATATTTTCTTCAATTCTATCTTACTACAAATCCCTTAATGTATACTCTAGTAAGATTTATAAGTAAAGCAGTCTTGTGTAGAATATTATTTCTCTTTATTTTCAATTTTAATAGCTAATTTTCTTTATCAGCCGGCTCCACATATCACTGAATGCATAGAAAACTGATATTTTTGAACTTGAATGGATGCAAGAGATTTGCATGAAATTAATGAAACAGAATGCATTCATACATTTTTTAATTATCTTCTATTAACTGGCATTTGAAGCTGTAATGTAATTTTTTTTTTATAATTATTATGGGTAATGAGTTAATGAATGTTGATGTACTTGGTGGACTGCATTATTACTCCGTATATAATGTCTGCTTACCAATTGGTATGTTAAGCATGTAGATTGAGCCAGAATGTATACCTTACTCTAAATTACAAGTGCATATTTTATTATGTGAGACTGGGAATGTTGCCAAACAAAATTCAGATGTGAAATTGGTTAATTTCTATGTTTTCAGGTCAAACTGTTATTAATTTAATCTAAATTTAACTCTAAATTGTATTTATTAATATTGTGTTACTAATTTCAATGTTGCAAAACTTTGAAATTAATTGATACAACTTGGGTTCGAATCCCTAAAAGTTATACTTGTGTGTGCATTGGTTACCAATTGGTAAGCTGTAAAGTGGGAGACGGAGTGCACGGTACGAGTGCGAGGATGGGGTGGGCAGTGCTAACAGTAGACCGTGGGTGTGCCGCAGGGTGGTGGTGGAGCCGGCCAGGGGCATCGACCGCAGCGCCGACCGTTACCGCCGCGACCGCCACTACGAGCGCGACCGCGGCCGGTCGCGATACGAGTGAGTGTCGCTATGTTGTAGGGTGTCGGTGGAGAGGGCTCGCGGCATGCCGCGGGGCTCGGACCGCTGGCGCTGCCGGGATCTGCCGCCGCCGCCGCCCAGACGCCCGCCGCCGAGACGTGAACCGTCTGTATTGCGCACACGGGCATGATATGCAACAACACACATGGGCGTAGCCAGGCTTCTCTTGACCAAAAACACATCCGCACAACCTATCGCTCCAATATTGGACTTAGGACCGAAAGAGGTAATGCCCGTTATCGACACACCGGGAAAGCGGGTGGCGGCTGAAAACCATTCGACCCTTCAGAAATTAATCCTAGCTGCGCCCATGAAACATTCTCCCTCTCGTATACTTTCGTCCCCTTGTGGACTCCACTCCATATATAAAGGGATGTTTTTGTGCTTGCGCAGATATTTTAAACTGATGATCCCAACTTTGCTCTTAACTCGGCCAATTATGAATCTAATTTCTGGAGAAACCAGTTTCTGAAATTTCGTCTTTCTTGCTAACATATTTCTGCATGCTTTAGACCTTACATTTAGTCTGCTCTGATAATCCTTATGCTTGAAAGCCCATTCCCACGTAACATTTTATTAGTTTATACTACTACAAATATGTATTAATTTTTCAACAATCATAACTGTTTTATGACCAATCCTTGTTTTGTTTTTGCATAACAGCCCAGTGCTCTTTGATTTTTTGTTGTGGACATGTTTTTGCTATGCTTATTATTTCAGTCTTCATTAAATTAGGCACATTACACTGTCAGTTTAAACACAACAGTAGCTCTTTTCAGCGAACATAAGTAAAATAATCTAGAATTAGTTACTGTAGGAGCTTTCCTAGAAGTAGATAAGGAGCAAAGCGAATTTTCAAGCCCCCTTGTATAAATGACGTCACCAGGCTATCTGTCCCAATATTTTATGGACTCGCCTGCTCTTCCTTGTAAAAACTCCATAAACCTCCATATTGTAGTCTTAATTGGTTTCATTTTCACAAGTTCTATGTTTTCAAACATACCTATTTTCTCTTCAAGTAATTATAGAATGTTAATCATTCTTTAAAGGGAAAAGAGTGACGGTAAGTACAAAACAGGTTGTCAAAAATACCAATATTTTGGCTTTATACACCATTTTAGAGTCATAATTAGTTTTTACAGCATATCTTAATATAATTAGATATTGTTTTTATCATTGCAGCCAGTTGTAAGTACAACATAGATTATAGTTTTATCAATCGCTTTTTTTTTTTCAAATCATTTATAGTAGATAGTAGATAAGAATATCTTTCTGTAACATCTCTGATACATTATGGCATTTTACAAAATTAATCTGACTTTTTAAAAGCAAATGAAAAATATGCCACATCTCCCTTTATCATATAAAATCCATGAAATGATTCCTTTAGTAATTAATATATTATGATTGTCCAACTCTGACGCCTTTGCTCTGGAAATAAGGCATAAAATAAAAGTTAAATTTCCCACAGTTTTCACAAATCAGTTAAATCTGTTAACAGTTGGTATGAACATAAAATTAATGTTCGGTTTTTAATTTTCAGTAGTGACTACAGTTATAGATACGGACCGCCGACGCGCACCGAGTATCGACTAGTCGTCGAAAATCTGTCTAGCCGCATTAGCTGGCAGGTAAGAAATCGAGCCTGGACACCATTGGGCCCATCATCATTCCATCACCTATCACCCAGGGTCCTGGACATCTTCACTCTTACTTGAGGGCTGGGCGGCCTCATCACCTGGACGGTACCTATAGTCGTGAGCGTGAGGATGACGAACCAATAGACACCAACCATCACAGGATGGAACCGACATGCGGGCAATTTGGACAAAGGCGCTTATCGAAGTCACAGAAGGATGATGCAAACTGGAGAACAACTGAAAATAGAAGCTTTGAGATGACACTTTAGCAAGAAAAGTAAAGATAACACCATACAGAATACTGCTTGGACTGATGTTGCGATGAATGAAACTCAAACCAGACAAGGATACGGACACGTGCAAACCTATCGTCGGACCACCTTCACGGCCTCGAGAGCTCCACACCACCCTATTTGCTTTACTAATAAAAACATGAACAATACAAAATAATTTGTCAAATAGTAACCATCATAATAACTTGACCTTAGCTTAACACTACATACAACTTAAACTGTCAAACTTAGCACTGTGCATAACATTCATTATTCTAAAAACAGTATTTTTTTATACAAGTGTTGTACCAAACTTACGAGCTTTATAGATATTTTTAAAAACAACAGAAGGTGGCGTATCGTGGCCAGAGTCCTCGATGTAGCGCTGTGTGCGATGTGGTCTGAGGCGATGTTAGGATCGGTCTCGGCGCTGGTGATGCGATGCCGCCCCCTCCCCGCCCGCCCCTCCAGCCGGACGCCCGGTCGCCCCCGACAAGGTAAAGTCGATAGGGGGGCACAGACAACAGGAGCCGTTTCTCGTTATGTGCAATCTCCCATTTTAAATTCATTATTTCATTGTTAACTTTTAAGTTTTTAACATCCTCCGTTCGCAATAGTGAAGTAGACACTCTTACATTGTCGCCTCACTATCGTGAACTTGCATTCGAATCATTTCGTTCGTACGTCAAGTTTATTTTCTATTATGGCTTGAGCAGCTTTTCGTATACGATAATTCGCACGGTATCGTTGTTTACGTAAAAGATTCAACTGGTGGTGGGAATCGAAGACACTGCTCTAGTGAAACATCAGAAAATAGCTGCAAGGATGGAGTAGCTGATGCCTGACAGTTGGTAACATTTGATGTGGTGTCCTTAGACTACTTGAGAGACGTTGGAACAAGACGACAAAATCCTGATGACTACATTTGATGTGGTGTCCTTAGACTACTTGAGAGACGTTGGAACAAGACGACAAAATCCTGATGACCAGTGGTAGATGGACAAAAGGATTTACCTGGCCGGGCGCTGAGAGCGGAAATCAAGGCACCTCAATGATGGCTGAAATCCACAGTTTTGAGTGGGATAGACCGATTGCACAATTTGAAGGATGGACGTCTTAATATACAAAGTGTCAAAAAGAGAAGATAGTCATGTAACCAGCGTGGACAAAGAAGCGAGACGGATTGTCGCAGAGAGCAAACTTTCGGACTGAGAGAACAGACTGGATAAACTGGCAGAATCGATGAAGTCGAAGCATTATCAAAAAATGGCGGAGCCAACCATAGACAACATAATATCACGTATCGTAAACAATGGTAATCGATGAGAAACGTATACGAAAATGCTGTGAAAAGCATACTTATCGTTTCATCTTTTTATTTCGTTAGGATACTTCAGATACTTGTCTCAAATATGTATACCCAATATCGCATTCAATAACATAAGTTGCAATCATAAGCTTTTGTAATAGTCATGATGAGATCGTATTCTAACCATCTTTCGGGGCTGAAAACCTTGATGCTAAGACATTATTCTGATGATGACTTTTGTAAGAGTTGTTCAAAGGAGAATTTAGGTGCTTTATTAATAGGATGTATTGGTTTACAGGACTTGAAAGATTACATGCGTCAAGCTGGTGAAGTCACCTACGCTGACGCACATAAGCAACACAGAAATGAAGGGTAAGTTTAGTCTTTATGCAAAAAATATGCCAGTAATTATTTAATATGATCAAATAAAAAGTATTGTCTGTGGATTACACTTTGCAAGGCTTATGTAATTATTTGATCATGTGTTCAAATATGTACACAATATGGACGAACAAAAGTAGATCAACTCCTCATTGTGTAATTTGCTTGACATTGAAAATATGACCCACATAAATACCCAAAAGTAGTCTCGTCTGACTAAAGGACTTATTTTGCTCCTAAAATACGTTTTCATGATGATACTATACTATTTACCATCTTTCGGGGCTGATAGCTCTTGATGATAAAAATCTAACTGAGGATTCCTTCACTCCTGACACTCCCCAACACTCCAAGAATACGATTAAAACCTCCTTTATCCACTCTTGACAGTGTGGTGGAATTCGCTACACACTCTGACATGCGTGCGGCCATCGAGAAGCTTGATGGAACAGAGTTGAACGGCCGTCGTATTCGTCTGATTGAGGCTAGACGTGGCTCTCGTCGCCGCTCTCGCTCCTCATCGAGCCGCAGCCGATCTCGTTCCAGGGATCGCAGACGCAGCCGATCCAGGTAACATTGACAATGATTGTCATCCTCGTAACATACTAGGGCTTCTGAAATAGGACACCAGGAAACACCACAATGGCTGGAGAAAGTAATAAGAGCAGAAAGTAAATCAGTGTGGCAGCATGTAATTCAATTCTGGAACTATTTATTGTAATAACTAATTAGCCATAATGAATTTTATGAAATTATGGCCATATGCTATTGATAAAAAGAAAATACAAATTTTTTGATAAGCAATAAGGTCTGAAAAATGTTGTTCTGCTAACATGTATCTTACAGATATTCTATTATTAAATATTTTAATGATGATACTATATTATTTACCATCTTTCGGGGCTGAAAGCTCTTGCTGATAAAATTATAACTGAGGAACCATTAAAACACTACTCCTTCAATTACACCAACAAACATCAATAACACTATTATAAACTTATTCTTCAGATCTCGTTCCCGTCGTTCTTCGCGCAGCCGTTCCAAGTCTCGTTCTAAGTCCAGGCCAAAGAGCAAGAGCCCAGTGGTCAAGTCCCACTCAAGATCGCGTTCCAAGTGAGTCCCTAACCTAATTCCGCATTTATGACCCTGCTATGTAAATAATTTGAAACTTCATGTTCATCTTTAGCTAAGAAAAAAACTGTCCATTTTTGTATATACTCATTTCTACTATTTTAGAAGTTGCTGTTTTGATGTAGCTATACATTTTAGCGTTTACATTTAGAGGCATCATCATTTATACTGAAAAAGTTTCTTAAAATTCTAAGTCAACTAAAAAAGTTATCAGTGCTAATTACAGTTTTTAAAATATTTTACATAGCAGGATCCCCGAACAATTAACATAATTTATAGAAAGTTTTAAGGCCATAAGCCTCACTAGATTTCTAGATGAATAGTCTCAATTAAAATAATTTCAATAGATCATCCCAATAATTCTGACATAATCACAAGTTTGGAGCAGACTATTTAGACCTAGCTCTCCTATCTAGAATACTTTAATGCACTGAGTTGTAATGAAATTTTGAATTTCTAAGCAGTCTGCTAATTTCCACTAATGTTGTCTACATTCCCCTTTAAATCTCAAAAATTAAGCTTGCATGCATAACTTTTTACTCAAATGCAAATAAATGCTCCCGCAAAAAATACAAACAGCAATCTAAATAATATAATAATGCATGAATTTGTACAGTACCCGTCCTCAAATATGCCACATCTAGTTTTACAAAATACACTTGCGAGCAACCAAATCAACTAGACTCCTAATCATGCATTTCGACTCAAATTGCAATTACTCGAGAACAACTAAACCAATTTTAGTACCGTCTTATGGCACCATCTTAAAGCTAAAACGGCAGGCTTAAAAAAAACTAACTTTTTCATAAATGGGATAAGAATTTTGTGAAGAAAAAAAAACTACTTTGTATGCACGGGTCATATGTATGGGGTTGAGTCGATTTGTTTGCTAGCGAGTGTAGTTCAGCTTTGTAGAGCGTTGTCTCTTTAACTCCTACCTGCGTGACAGTCTACTTCTAAAGCTCCATGTCATATTAACAACCTGGTACTGAAAAAAATTAACCTAGTTATTCATTTGGCTAGGTGTGTAATTACTTGCGCTGAGCAAAATTTACAACTGTAAGTACTTAGCCAGTAGTAATTTTCTGTAGTAACTAAGAGAGTTGTACTTTTTAATCATAAACGTGATGCACCATACTTATTTGTACTTGCGTCACGTTAATGTGTGTATTCTCAGTAAGTTTTAAAAAAATAATTGTTGTATGCCAAAACCTTACCACAAAGAGTTAGCTAGCTTCTGCCCGCGACTTCGTCCGCATGATCCGCGCGAATGAAAGTAGTCGCTCTCCGACCCATAAACACTCTTGTTGCCGAAAATACGTCGATCTGTTGCTCCGTTGCTGCACGAAAGAAGGTCAAACCAACAAACATAAGCAATAATATTATTAGGAAATTCCTTTGTGAGTAGCGTTTTGGCAGATACAATATTCTGAAACCGACAATTTAGTAGTGGACGTAAACTAAACTCGCTATTACTACCATTTTTGGCGTTCGAAATCGGCGTCGATTAGGGATCGCAGTCGTTCGAAGTCGCGGTCTCGCTCAGCGTCCCGTAGATCTGACCGTCGCTCGGCATCGCGTAGATCTGAGCGCCGCTCGGAACGCCGCTCGGGCTCACCGCGCAAGTCTGCTGAGAGGAATGGAGACAAGTCGGCCTCCAGGTCTAAATCCCGATCGCCGAAAGCTGTCTCCAAGTAAGTCCCACTGTGTGCTCTCAATCGTTTAGTCTGACGGTTGTGCGAATTTTGTGAGGTTATTTTTCATTGTCGATGTGCTCTATGAAAATCATGGTTGTGTTTCGTAAATTTTACAGTAAAAACCATCTAGTCGTACCTTCCAAAATGCAGCAGTCGTGATTTGCATAGGGCACGTTGATATGCTGTGCTGGTTAGTTTAATCATTTTACCTTTCACAATTTTTAATAAATATCTGTTTGAAATATAATCTCACACAAAATAAAAGAAGCATTATTGTCAGATTCAGTCCACAAACTAAACCCATTGGCATCACATATTAACAAAATTCATCCAGTGTTATTAATATTGATTGCACATTACAAATACATTATTAACTCGATCCATGTTTTCCCGCATCACGAAGAGAAGCCGTTCCAAGGTGAGCGTTTGATGTTTACTAACACTGAATTTAGCTACATTTTTGCTTTTAGGCCGGCCACATACAGTCTGAATTCCGATTCGGAGTTTCGAAGTCAGCAAATCAAATCCATACAAAATCACGCACAGACTACCATGCGGAATTTCGAATCGGAGAAAATTCCGAATGGAGAACTAGATTATAAATGGATTTTCTGCTTTCGAAACGAGATTCCGACTGTATATGGCCGGCCTTAATCATTTTATGTTTCATTTTTCCGATCGCCGCAGGTTTGGTAACCATTCATTGTTATTTATTATTTCAATCTTCATGCTGTAACTAACAATCTATCAAAAATTCATCGTCATTTTGTATCTTTGATATATTTAAAATTCCTTATTATTACTCACTGTTAATAATACTACTTACTAATAGCTTTATTTATACTAATAAAATAATTATTCTCTCATTTATTGCACTATTCATATCTTTTTCGAATTTAAAAAAAATCCAGTTCTTGCAACAAGTTATTTACTGCCTTAATAAAATTGTAACAAAAATCTTCATTTAACAGGGAAAGGTCTCGATCTCGCAGCAAGGAAGCGTCACCGAAGCGTGAAGAAGAACGTCGTCCGACCAAGTCTCGTTCTCGCTCCCGCTCGCGCTCTCGGTCTGGTTCCCGTGATCGCTCCGCTTCGCGCGACCGCTCCGGCTCCCGGTCCCGCTCCGCGTCGCCTCGACAGAACGGCGATGCGCAAGACCGCGCGAGTACAGACCGGGACCGCTCGCCGCGTAGTGGCGACTAGGGACACTAGTTTAGTTTTAAGCTACATAGGTTTATTTGTCTATAGTTTAAACGAGATCGTGACCTCAATGATAGTGACTATTTCTTTGTATCTTTTCGCCATTAGGATCAATATTCAATGCGAGCTAGATTTCACTACCTGTAGATTTCTATCTAGAAACTTTCTTTTGGAGTAAATCCGATGTCCGTTGTCTTTGTCCATAACTAGTAGAAAATTAATGTATACTACTTTAATTGACATTTAACTAGAAATATTCAGAGAAGTACAATTTTCGTCTCTTGATGTAACTTATCTTCTAGCTCACGCTTTGTTGAAGTCACGATGGTGTATTATAAGATTTTTAATGCGCACCGTGTTGATATGTTTTGGTCTCACACGTGTGATAGATAGATGTCATTGTCTATAGATTTAATTAGGATCGCTTTATGGGCTAGTGGGCAAATAGATACTTATTTATATGTAAGTAGAAAATTCTACCGAAAACGTGACTGCGTATTGAATTTAATTTATTATGATTAATTGTGTTAAAAATGATGTATAATTTTTATTTCCCGAGTTGATAGTTTACACATTGTCATTCGATGCATTTTTTTTATTAAAAAGTTGTGTTCGAAGTATTTGCCCATACTTTAAGTGAAAGTAACAACATTTATGAAATTGCTAATTACAGGTAATAATGTATAAAAGATGTAACAACATAAGATTTAATTCATACATCTTTAAGACAATTCTACTTGGTAGGCTAATTATGTATTTTGTAAATAGTATATTTGTTACTAATAACCAAATAATAAATAAGGCTGTACCGTATTTTTTCTTGTAATGTATTGAAGACCCCTTGTCCCACACAATAAGGGTGAATTTCACCAATGAAACTGAACGCGATCAGCACATCTAAACCGCGTTCAAGAGTAGCCGGTGTCCAATATTCGCTAGCAATGATGACACTGGCGCTCTAGAACGCGGTTTAGATGTGCTGACCGCGTTCATTCTAAGTGGTGAAATTCACCATAACTATTGAAGATTGATTGAGGAAAAAGTCCTTAACTTTTTGAGACACTGCACTCACAGATTTTGGAAAAAAATGCAAACAAACTTTTTTGATGCCAATCGATCCTGTTTCATAATTGGGTCAGAAAACTATCGGACCAACCGAGATTTGAGTACTTACTAGAAAAGCTAGAAATCGCAAACTAAACTTTTCCTATAGGTACATTTCGAAGGAAATTATTACTCTTTTATGATGTACTAGCTGTGCCTCGCGACTTCGTACGCGTGGATGTCGTAAGATACACAAAATACTAAAATAACACAGCCACATTTTAATAAAACTCCCTCTTCCTCCGACCCGTCGCCAACCGTCGCGTTGAATCGCCCGCCCGCGCTATTACTTCGTTTTCTCTTAAGTGTTCTTTCTGACTTTTTCTTTTTGCTCGGCTCCTAAGGGTCGTAGCGTGATGTTAAATAGCCTATAACTATCCTCGATCATTGGGCTACCAAATGCAAAAAATAATTTTTCAAATCGGACTGTTCATAATTTCATGGGTTTTAATTTTTTTTGCGCGGAACCCTAATTATTTTTTTAAAATAAAAGTAACCTAAGTTACCCTCCGTAACATCAGCTATGATGTACCAGTGAAAGCTATGATGTACCAGTGAAAGTCCCGTTAAAATCGGTCCAGCCGTTTCGGAGATTAGCCGGAACAAACAGACAGAAATGTTAAAAATTGCTTTTTTGTTATAAGTACCGTTTATACTTATGCATTTAATAAAAAATTGTTATTTTGACATTACACACAGAAACTTCAATTTTATTTATTTGTATAGATTACTCGTCTTTCATAGTGTCCTACAAATACCTACTGACAGCTATCGAACAATAACCACGCGGCGGCGCGCAGCTACAAAGCAAAACTCACTTTATGGTTGTAAGGTTAGGTACAGACGCCAGCAGGTCAAGCAATCCGAAACTCAAATTTTCCCAATCAACCTTGAACCTAATGCTTTAACGATAAAGTTGAAAATCTATTAAAGAAATTTGACAGATAGTAGTAGCTTGACGTGCTGCCGTACAAACATTTTCGTTCGCAGAGCAGGAAACTACCAATTGGAACCGTGCACCTAGCTTCTGACGTTTCATAAGTGCCCATGTAGGCTTATGTGAAATAAAATATTTTGTATGGAGTGATTTATCTGGTAATCTGTGCCGTCGCGTTGAATCGCCCGCCCGCGCTATTTCTTCGTTTTCGTTTAGTGTTCCTTCTGCTCGGCTCAAGGGTCGTAGCGTGATGTTAATTAGCTTATTACTATCTTCGAGTATTGGGCTACCAACTGCAAAAAGAATTTTTCAAATCAGACTTTATTCATAATTTCAAAGGTTTTCATTTTTTTGCGCGGAACCGTGTAATTATAAGTCTGTAAATCAAATTTAAACAAGTGTTTTATTTTGCTTATAGGTTAGTGCTTAATCTGTATTATATGGACGTAGTTATGCTATAACGTTCCAATCCACACGCAGGTCGAACTGAGTAAATCGCGTTTTTGTAATTTTGTGGTACGCTTTTTTTTGGTAGCGAGTACAACTAAGTAGTATGTATCACTTCAACTAAATAAATAAACATTATTTTATTATATACTTTTCATTAAAATTGATTAATATTTATCATACAAATTATGAAAAAAATGCACTTGGAACGTTTTTGAAAAAAGGCTTTTTGTATGGAAGTAGGTTTTAACTTAATTTGCAAAAACGTCCCAATATCTGAAAATTGCTATATTTTGGTAGTTAATGTATATTTTTTCTAAAACATAAGTATAACAATGAAACAACATTATTAAAAAAATATTTATTAAGAAATAGTAGTATCAAAGCATGGAAAATCATCACAATTTATTCATCATCCAGATCGAAATCCAGCTCCTTACCAAATCCATCGACATCGTCAATGGCGTCATTAGACGCTTTCAATGTTTTATAGAAACTAAGGCAATCTGCTGGAATAAACTTGAAAACAGATCGTAAATCAGCCAATTTAGCTGGAGCAATGGGTTTCCCGTTAGGCCATAACTGTTTCAGATCAGATCTATGTATAGTCGAAATCTCTCCCTTTGTCGTTTTTTTAATGTTAAGTTCGTTATAATCCTCATCAAGGGACGTTTTCATAAAAATAGGAGGGAGGGAAATAGGATGTCACTTTTTAAGATTTAAAATTAGTTATTTTTAAAACGTTCCAAGTTGAATGGATCATTATTTTTATTTTATTCAGCCCAAAACGAAATAAAATAGTACGATCCAAATGGGATGTCACCTTTTAAGATTTAAAATTAGTTATTTTTAAAACGTTTCAAGGTGATTGGATCCTTATTTTTATTGCATTCAGTCCAAAACGAATTAAAACAGTACGATCCAAATGTAATGTCACTTTATAAGATTATAATTAGATCTTTTGGTTCGTTTTATCATTTAGACCGCTTAATTATTTCAATAGTTATTGTCGTAAGAGAGTCAGTGTCTTCAGCACTAGATAGGACGATCCAAAATACCTAGCTTGGGCTCAAAAACTCAATTTTGACCACCTTGTGGATTGGAACGTTATAGCATAACTACGTCCATATGAAACATTCTACTACTATATGTAACCTACCTACGTGTGTGGTTTTTTTTGTACATTGCAAGTATGAATGGTTAAGTATAACTTTAATTAGCTTGCTAACAGGTCTATCAGGGCATCCCTATCGACTACATGGTCGCTACCACTACTTTCATCAGCTATAGACGAATTATAAGGTCGGAGGACTTCACCACGTACTACGTACCTACCTATGGTGGTTCGATGTAAGTTTCCTCGACTGACAACTGCTGAAAATTTCTATACCCTGTTATACCCTTTATACTACTTATCGTGTAACAATCTAACAAGTGATCAGCTTTGCATATTTTATATGGCTCTGTGTACAAACCGTTAAGTTTCCTAATTACGTTCGCACTTTCCCTAGTAATTCCTCCTTTCCATAACACTAATTGCCCTATAGAGTACTTCGTACGCATTTCTTATGAGATCGGTCGAATCTGTCCGTCATGAGGGTCATATTTCTATCAATACGCAATTTAGCCGGACATCGCCGTTCCTCCAGAGCCTTGCTTGATCTTCAAAATCGTTAGCATCCCTTGTCGGATAAGCCGGTAACCGTGAATTGGAATGGCCGAATAAAAGGTGTCCGTTTCGACTGCTCGGCCACTATGTCGTAGAAAAAAAAAACTTATGTCAGCATTTCGAAGGAATTTGTAAAAGATGAACAGTGAAAACCGCAAATTCGAAGAGTCAATAATCAGAAAGTTATGTGGGTTTAACCGTGGCCGCGCAGTCCGCATGAATTCAACTGCGCGGCCACCAGTTCTCTTAAACGGAGCGTTGTAAAAGTCTAATTCCTTTTGCTAATCACTGACAGGATTTCGAAGAAAATGTAGATCATAAAAATAATGCCCTACTGTCTGTAGTTCACGACCTACATCACTCCAAAGTTTGGCCGCGCAGTCCGCACAAAGCGAACCGCGCGGCCACGAGTTTTTTTTAATAGACCTTACACGGAGCTTAGTAGAAGTCCCATTCTTTTTGCTAATTACTGACACCATTTCGAAGAATATGTAGACAGTATAAATAAATCCTATAATTAAGAACTACAAGACCTACAGAACTTAAAACCTATAATCGAAGGAAAAAATAGGGTGACCAAGATTTATAGTGTGTGAATCCAGGCTTTTTTCCATTTCAATATCATAGTATAAATATATCATCACTACACAATATACAAAGTCGCTTTTTCTGTCCCTCCCTATATCCCTATGTATAGATTTTAATGCGGTTTTTTTAATAGATAGTGATAGAAGAGGAAGGTTTATATGTATAATAATAAAATCCATTAAATAGGGGCTGTTATTTTTGATGTTTCTAACGTGATGTACAACGTTCGAAGTACTTCGCCCGCGCGTATTTAAACGTTTTTATAAACCTGTTCAGTAGTAGTTGCGCAAACACACACACACATTATTACAAACTTTCACGTTTATAATATTAGTAGGAAGTAGGATGCCTCAAAAAAAAGTATAGGGTAAAATAAAAGCTAGCTCGCAAAAGACAGATTTTTCATACTTTACATTTTAATTTTTTATTTATCGTGATATTTTGAAAAATGTACACTATATCTATATAAATTATAGCACATGTGTTATTCTGACATGTAAGCTATTTTACTGCAAAGTTTCAGAAAAATCCGTTCAGTAGTTGTTGCGTGAGAGCAACAAACACACACACACACATTATTACAACCTTTCACGTTTATAATATTAGTTAAATTATTAAATTATATGAAACATCTGTCCTGTCTGCGAATGAAAGGAATGCCAAAAATATAATATCTTCCTTAAGTGTTTATTTATAAAACTTAATTATTTTATAATGATGACGTTTACCTATTGCAGTAGTCCATGCGTTTCATATCCAAGATGTAAGCTGTTTTAAATAACTTCCTAAAAAAGTCACTGTGCGCTTGCGTTGGTATGTTTTCATTCGAGAGTATAGGTAAGCACCTACCCAGTTGCGTCTGTAGCGACTCCCAAAATGGCTACAATATCAGCGGGGAGGGGTCCCGCCCTGCCCCGCGGAGCTTGACTCTGTATAGTGTTTTTATTCAGTCTCGGTTGTTACAGAGTGCGCCCGTGTTTATCAGTGCAGTGTTAGATAGTTCATAGTTATTTCATAGGATTGTATTGTGACTATACTAATTGTCTTTAATACTGTTGCTTTTATCACACAAGGAAGTTTTATCAATCAAGCGGTAAGTACTTATTCAAAACATTAATAAAATGTAATGTATTGGAACATGCGTGTAATTCCCAATTCTTTATTGCATGCCTACAGTTTAAGGTGGGTATTGTTAAATTGAAAGTTGAATACAGTGGATAATATGTTAAATTTAATGCAACATTATAACCATTATCATAAAAAAATGTTTTACCTATTCGGTAGGTCAATTCTAAGCCCTCGAAATACATTGCCAAAAGGATTGAAACTCATATGAATTCGATATTATATTAAAGGAATAAACAAATAGATACCAAATATAAAACTTCCTAGGAAATGTTCGTCCGCGGCAGACTTCCACTAAAGCGGCAAACTCGCGTCAAAGCTCGCGTTGTTACCGTAGCTGGCCGGAGGACCACTTCTTACCACTAATACATCGCATTTTTTTTCAGAACGATGGGTAGAAAAGGACGTAAACTGAGAGTCAACGAAGACAAGCTAAAAAAAATATTTATAAAATATTCCACAGACTGCATAAACACAAAAATTAAATATAATGATCCTATATTTCATACTATCTCAGAAGAAATAAATCACGATATGTCACCGCTTGCGTTGTACTCGTGGCTAAAGAGAAATTACAATAAAGTTTTTGATATAAGTACGACGACAGAAAGTTCTTTATCTTCTCCATCGTGTCGGAGCACGACATCTTCAACGACAAAAAGTGAAATTAATGATAAGCATACAAATCAATTTTCTTTCTTACTAGATGAGCATGAGTGGAAAAAAGTAGAACCAATTTCTGTTCGTTATATAAGACGAGATCTAAAAACTACATCGACACACAAGAAATACAAAACATTGCCTAAGTTCAAGTGGAGCAATCTACTCAAAGACAAAATATGGCAGTACTCGAGACGACCTTGCACGTGGACTTTCAAGAATAAATTAATTGACTCAGAAGATAATGTGAAAATAAAAGGGAAATGCACACAATGCAGCTGCACTGTAGAAATATGTAGCGAAAAGTTAACAGACAAAACAGCAACTATAAAATGTACAATTTTTAATACAGATAACTTAGTTCCGCATAATCCAAAACTGAAATCTAAGATGTCACCATACAAAAGAAATCAACTTGCAAAGAAATTACAGTACAAATCTGCCACAGTAATTCATAAAGAAATAGCTTCAAAAGTTATTAAGTATAAAGATAATGCAATCCCTCCCATACTTCCTACAATGAACGCTCTTCGGAAAATAAAGCACGAGAAGAGACAAAGTAATCGTTTGCATGCCAATCCCATTTTAAGCCTACTTATGATGTCAATGTTGCCAAGTTTTAAAAATTTGATTCGCGAAATAAAACTTGTCCCGAATTTTTACATGTATTATTGGTCTGAAGAACAAAATCAATTCTACAAAGATTTTTTAGAAAAAAATCCACAGGAAGTAACTATCACTATAGACGCCACGGGATCTTTCTTTCACCCAATAAAACTTCCTGATGGATCAACATTAACTAAGCGACTCTTTCTATACGTTTGTATGCTAACTTCAAAAACGATAAAATCTCAAGCGATATTTCAAATGATAGCGGACACTCATACTGCAGATTCCATATCATCCTGGTTAAAAAGATGGTATAAGGAAATACATACCGCTCCTAACGAAGTTGTAACTGACGACTCGTCTGCTTTGATTGCTGCAAATGTAGATGCTTTTACAACATCTATAACAGTGAAAAACTATCTGAGACAATCATTCTTAGTGTTGAGAAAACTTAGTGTAAACTTACCAGAAGTTTTTCTTAGGTTAGACACCAGCCATTTTATTAAAAATGTTTACAATTTACCTTGTTTTCAAAACGTGGATACTCCAATTAAAATGTTTTTTATTCGATGTATTTTATTGATAAAAAGATCTGAAAGTTTTGATGAAGTCAAAATGATAGTTTCAAATATGGTCAAAATATGCACTTACAAATACTATAACACTACTAATAAAGCTTGGGACTTAGCAATGCAAAATATGAAGGAGAGATTATTCGCTACGGAAGATCCGGTCCCCGAATATGGCGGTGAAAGAGAAACTTTCTATCACGATACCTTAATAATTGAGGAAGATAATATAATGTATTGGTTTGATGAGATCGTTGAGCAACAAAAAAGCTTATTTCAGACGCCGACTGAAACACGCAACAAATATTATCTGCCCCACCTAACATCAACTTTGAGAAGATTGCTAATCAAGCTTCCATTGTGGAGTAACGTAATGTGTCCTTTGTATGATACACAAAATAAGTCGCCTACATCCTCCTCAGTAGAGAGTTACTTCAAAACACTAAAGCATTTGTTATTTGAGACTCGTACTCACAAATATAATATTGATGAGTTTTTGAATATTCATTACAATTTTCTGCAAGGAGAAACCAAAGTTAGTTTGAAGAGTCTGAATGATATTCCACACAATATTAGTTCTAAATCCCGAAAACGAAAGTTAAAGCGAGTTAAAAGCATTAGCATAAAGAAAAGAATAAAAAATGCTGCCGTGACATTCACTTCCGACTCGATATTTGCTGAGGAGCCCTCGTATACCGAAAATTGGAAGGGTGAGGGATATGAAACTCATAAAATAACATCTACTTCAATCTTATTTTTAAAAAATGGAAATGTAATCGAATCTAAACAAAATGTTTTAAACACCTGCGCGTTTGATTCTGTGTTTTTTATGCTGGCACATGGATACCAAACAAACAATTATATTCGCGAAGTCTTCAACTCTTGTGAAAATAGTTTAATTCGTGATTTTATTAATATATTAGCCCAAAATCAAAATGAAAAGGAAGCATATAAGCTAAGAGAAAACATTGTTTCACTCTATTACCAAAAAAAAAACAATTATTACGAATGTAATTGTAATATGGCTTTTGTGTTTGAGCATATACTTTTTGATTTCTTGTTTAGTGCAGAAAGAAGTAAAAAATGTATTACGCCTTTTTGTAATGAGAAAAATGTAACAAGATTCATTGTGTTTCTTTCTCTCAATTTCGATATTATTAACATGTTTGGTATCAGAAGCTTAGAAGACGCCATCGTTATCGATAATTTAGAATTAAAACATTGTTTAGAATGCAATAACAAAAGCATTAAATACGAATACAAATTAAATAATATTATTTTATTTGATTTAAATGGTACTCAAAACATTATACTTAATGAAATACCACGTTATATAAAAATAACGGAACGTAAAACATTCAAGTTGATAGGTGCGTTAGAGTATGTTCTTCCATGTGTTGGCAATATCGGTCATTACAAGTGTCATTGCTTAATCGACGACCAATGGTTATGTTATGACGACAACCGAAACAAAACTCATGAAAGTTCAGTGCAGCCCATAACACTGCACAATTTAACTTATGGTCTTATTGGTAGTTAAGTTACATGATAATAGGTGAGAATTTTGCTCTAAAGTGGAGCTAAAATTAGATTTTTATTATACAGTGTGAGTCTTTATAATGTGCACATATCGAAATGAGGGAATCTATGCTTAATTTTATCGACGGAAAAAATGTTAAAAAAAATCTAAATATTTATTTATATTTTTTATGGATTTTTAAAAAAAATTGTTTGCTTTTGTGACCCCAGTGTATACAAAACTGTGTAACTTTTAAACTAAACGATTTATCACGATGAAACAAACTCTATAATGTTTGGAAGTAATTAGGTGTCGTCATAAAATAAAAATTATGGAAAAAAAATAGCCACATTTAAAAATAAACATTTTTGTTTGGCAAAAATCTGATTTTTTTTCATTAATTTTTACAAAAATTGTAAAATTTCTCAATAACATGCCCCCATCACCTTATTTTTTTATAACTTTAAGTTATTCTTCATTGTATTAGCAACCTAACGGTAAAAATTGCATGTTTTTAACTCAACCCCAACATTTTTTATCAACTGTCAAAGAAAGGCCCAACGCATAGCGACGCACATTGTTTAGCAGGTAGATAAACTTTTTTTTGTTAACTTTGTTGTGAATGCGCGCGGGTCGTTTCAAAGATGGCACTCCGAACGCGGAATCGTATTGTTCTCATAAGGGTGGTTTGTTTGGGATGATAATTAATGCAAAAGAGTTCAATTGAAACCCATTTATTATTAAATACAAAATTTAATGCATCAGGTTCTCAAAATGTCCACCTCGTTGTTGTAAACACAAAGCCGCGCGAATTAGAATTTGGTGTGTCGCTCTCCTTATCATTTCGGGATCATTGCGAATATCATTCGCACAGTTTATTATGCGGTCACGCAAATCGGCCTCACTGTTGATGGGGGTACTGTAGACGCGTTGCTTCATGGTCCCCCACAGGAAATAATCAAGGGGCGTCAAATCGGGTGAACGCGCAGGCCACCCTACAGGTCCTTGCCGGCCGATCCATTTGTCATGATAATTTTCGTTTAAAAATCTTCTTACATTTGTAGCGTAATGGGCAGGACATCCGTCCATCTGAAGAAACATCCTTTGACGCACAGCCAGTGGGACATCTTCCAATAACTGAGGCATATCATCTCTCAATAGACTTAAAAATCTTTCACCAGTCAACGTTCTCGGCAATATGACTGGTCCAATCAACATGTTATCGATAAGACCAGCCCAAACATTTATCGAAAATCTTACTTGGAAAGTAGATGACCGTTTCAGTTTCGGGTTTTCACCTGCGCGGCACCATCTGTGTAAATTTCGACAGTTAGTAATACCGTCTCTAGTGAATGTCGCTTCGTCCATCCATAGTATTTTTCTTGGAAAGTTTGGGTTTGCTCTGGTTTTTCTTTGAATCCATGTGGACATCACACACCTTGGACGCCAGTCTACGTCTTCATGTAGATGTTGCACCCTTTGATAGTGATAAGGATGCAATCCTTCTTTCTTTAAAATACGCCACACTGATTTTTGGGATATTCCGTGACGAAGAGCCAGTCGTCTAGTACTTATGGATGGATCAGCAAACAAATCACTTAATACTGCTTGTTCAGTAGCCGCATCAATAATTACTTGAGGTGGCTCGCGACGATCTCTACTTGATCCAAGTCCAGTGATCGACAACCTTCTGTGAACTTCCTGGAAGTTTCGGGCAGATGGCACTGGTTGCCTGTTAGGATACGCAGCTATGTAAGCCGCGCGCGCAGCTCTGGCACTTCCTTGTCCCACTCCATAATAAAAATGTATGTCGGCGATGTGTGCCGGGGAAAATTCACTTAAACGCGGCATCATGTAGCAGCGAACGAAAGTTATGAAAGTCCAGCGAACGAAAGTACCGAAACACATGTAGCAGCGGCGAATAATTCGGAGCGACTGCCAGTCTGACATCTGTCATAATTCAAGTTCCTTTGGCTGGCCCTACCTCCCCGACCTGCGCACATTCAAAAGAAAGTTTATCTACCTGCTAAACAATAGCTATGCGTTGGGCCTTTCTTTGACAGTTGATAAAAAATGTTGGGGTTGAGTTAAAAACATGCAATTTTTACCGTTAGGTTGCTAATACAATGAAGAATAACTTAAAGTTATAAAAAAATAAGGTGATGGGGGCATGTTATTGAGAAATTTTACAATTTTTGTAAAAATTAATGAAAAAAAATCAGATTTTTGCCAAACAAAAATGTTTATTTTTAAATGTGGCTATTTTTTTTCCATAATTTTTATTTTATGACGACACCTAATTACTTCCAAACATTATGGAGTTTGTTTCATCGTGATAAATCGTTTAGTTTAAAAGTTACACAGTTTTGTATACACTGGGGTCACAAAAGCAAACATTTTTTTTTAAAAATCCATAAAAAATATAAATAAATATTTAGATTTTTTTAACATTTTTTCCGTCGATAAAATTAAGCATAGATTCCCTCATTTCGATATGTGCACATTATAAAGACTCACACTGTATAGAGACTTGTTAAATGTTAGATAATAGTAGGCTTATATCGAAATTCACTGTGATTTACATGGTATAGGAATATTTTGTGATTTTATCGTAGTAAGTTTTGCTATAACGATTATAGTATGACTGATTTGTTTGTAATAAAAATATTATGATGTTAATCGATACAAAAACGTAGGTCGTTATTTCTTGATTAAATTGTAATTGTAAGTACAATAACAAATTAAACTGTGATTGGTAGGTAGGTGTAAGTTGTATAATTATTTTAAGTTTTAGAAATGTTGTTGTTATCGTAAGTCAGATTTTGTTTTTAAATTCTGATTGCAATATGAAAACGAACTGTGATTGTTGAATTAGGTGATTTAAAGTATACTTTAATAAAACTTTATCTACTTACAAACTTATAATTTTATGTTATATAGGTACATGATGTTGCTCTCGTATATCTAGTGTAGTTTTTAAATAAGCTACTTTTTTTAGCTTATATAGTTATGATCTTAATCGTTACAACAACGAAAATAAGCAATTATTTTTTAAATTGTAATTATAAATATGAAAACGAATTGTGATTTTTAAATTATGTGATTTATAGTTTATAGTAATATTATGTTTTATCTATTACTTAAGAAATAGAAATATAAATCAATCGATGACATTTTTTTCTTTATATCCTTTTAATTAGCTTCTCTACTCAATTTCAAACCAAAAGACTAAAACTATTTGCATGTTACGATAAAAAGTATAGAAATATACGTGACAATGAAAACGTCTTATATGGGAATATCTCGTCAGCGCATCGTAAATCATGGTCACCCTTCTTTTAACTCTAGTTACAGGGTATAAGTTCTGTAACTCGCGATTTTCAAACATTAGAACTTCATTCATGATGTTTACAAATTCTTCGAAATCGTATCAGTGATTAGCAAAAAGAAAGACACCTGTACCAAGCTCCGTTTAAGCTCCACTTTAAGAAACACGTGGCCGCGCGGTTCGCCATTACGTGAGTGTTGTGGAACGAGAAGTCCAAACTTTAGAGCTATATTTTTACAATGTATTTTTTCTTCGAAATCCTATCAGTGATTAGCAAAAAAACTTAGACTTTTACAACGCTCCGTTTAAGAGAACTGGTGGCCGCGCGGTTCGCTTTGTGCGGACTGCGCGGCCAAACTTTGGAGTGATGTAGGTCGTGAACTACAGACAGTAGGGCATTATTTTTATGATCTACATTTTCTTCGAAATCCTGTCAGTGATTAGCAAAAGGAATTAGACTTTTACAACGCTCCGTTTAAGAGAACTGGTGGCCGCGCAGTTGAATTCATGCGGACTGCGCGGCCACGGTTAAACCCACATAACTTTCTGATTATTGACTCTTCGAATTTGCGGTTTTCACTGTTCATCTTTTACAAATTCCTTCGAAATGCTGACATAAGTTTTTTTTTTCTACGACATAGTGGCCGAGCAGTCGAAACGGACACAATAAAAGTTTATTAAAGGGGGGAAAACCGGTTGTTGCATGAGGAGTATTATTTATGCCCCAAACTATATCATTCAAGTGATCATCCCAGGTGCACTCGCTGTCAGACATAGTATTTAAACCATTAATCAAAGTTCGGTTTACCCGTTCTACTTGGCTATTTGATCTAGGGCTTGCAATAGTTTAAGACATGTTTCAATTGCATCTCCTCGGCAAATTTTTTAAAATACCTACTTGTAAATGCTTTTCCCCTATCCGTAATGATCCTGCTAGGATTTCCAAACTGAGAAATAATATCTTTCAAATGCTTTATAGTTTCAATGGAACTACAGCTTGTACAAGGTTTTGAAAATACAAATTTTGTAAACGAGTCTATAGCAACGAGTACCTACATAAGAGATTTCATTACGAGTCTTAACGAACGGACCTAAATGGTCAACATGTGTGTGCATGGGAACAGCCGCCTTTTGAATTGGGGTTAGCTCGCCTTGCAATTTACTACGGTCTCCTTTTGCGTAAGCACATCAAAGACATGATTTGATATAAGTATTTACGATTAAACCTAGTCATGCCCTGAAACCAGAATTGTGCTTTAATGGTCTTTTCACACTTATCAAAGCCAACATTTCCTATTTGATCATGGAATTTTTGTAGTAAGAAGCCCCATTTTGCTAATTTGGGTATAACAAAACGATGTCCGTTGATTGTTTGTATAGACAAACCACGACCTTCCCTATAGAGGGAAGGTCGTCTTTTATTACGTAATTACTAGTTATATCATTATTGCTTGTGCCATTACGCAACTGGGTCAAGATCGACTGAATATTTTCGTCCTGCAACTGTAACGTTACCAGCCAGTCGAAATCGTCAATTAATAAAACAGGACTCTGTACTGGATTCCTACTCAAAGCGTCTACGTGTCTCATACGATCACCAGGTCGATATTTGATTTGTAGATCGTAGTCTTGGAAGCCACCAGCGGGCTATACGAGGAATTAGGTCTTTTTTAACTAAGGTAGTTCGCAACGCGGCACAATCAGTCACAACAATGACAGGAATACCTACGAGATAAATTTGAAATCGTTTTAGAGATTCTACGACTGCTAATGTCTCCAGCTCATAGCTACCTATGATAAAACTGTTCTTCTTTACTTGTGACCCTACTAAAATACGCAATCGGTTTCAGGACACCATCAGTTTGGTATTGCAAGAGTATACCGCCTAGTCCTAGCTCACTAACGTCGGTATGGAGCTCAGTACGTGCATTTCTGTCGTAAATGCCTAAAACCGGTCTTTCAATGAGACGCTCTTTTAGAGTCTGAAAAGCAGTTTCTTGGGCGGAACCCCAAGTCCATTCTACATCCTTTTTTGTTAACTGTGTGAGGGGTCTAGCTATTTCGGCAAATCCGCGAAGAAATTTCCTAAAATACGATGTCAAACCAATAAATTGTCGGATTTCATGCAGGAGACAACAGCGCTCTTTAGTTTCCTCGTGGAGTCGACTGACGTAGCCTAGTAGCGGTACCCAACAGCGAAGCTCATCTTTCTGGGGGACTTCAACGCCCATCATAAAGAGTGGTTGTTCCCGTACCAGAAAACTGACCATGTCGGGTTAGAGGCGCGCAAGTTTGCTTTAACGCTAGATCTAACCCAGATGGTGAATGTGGCCAGGCGGATACCGGATGTTGATGGCCATACACCCAATTGCTTGGATCTTCTGCTGACATCTGATCCGGACAGTCATTCAGTATCGGTCTCAGCCCCGTTGGGAACGTCTGACCACTGTCTGGTGAAAAACATATCGATCTGCTCTCCTCCAGTGAGAGTCCTAGAGGCACGAGACGAGTATGGCGATACAAGTCATCAGACTGGGATGAGATGCGGCACTTTTTGGCGTCTTATCCTTGGCGGCAAGTGTTTCTCCTCGGGGTGACCCCTCGTGTTGTGCTGACGTGGTTGCGGACGTGATTCAGCAGGGGATGGAGTATTTTATTCCATTCTCCGACATCCCGCTCGGTCACAAATCTCGGCCTTGGTATAATGCAGAATGCGCCCACGCTGAGGCCCGAAAAGAGTCTGCCTACCAAGCCTGGGTCAAGACCCGCGACCGCAAAGTTAGAGCGCGTAGGGTTCGCGCGAGGAAAAGAGCTTTTAATTCTGCCGCCAAGCTCTGCAAGCGGGTTTTACGTTGGGCACGTTTTGACCATGTCGAACGTATTCGGGCCAAGTTAGCTTCGCACCCTCCGGGTAGTAAATAGTTCTGGTCCCTGTCTAAAGCGGCTGAAGCGAATTTCTGTCGACCCAGTTTGCCTCCAATGATGAAACCTGATGGGTCGTTGGCTCACTCTGCAGGTGAGAAAGCAAATCTATTTGCATCTCTCTTTGCAAGCAATTCACGTCTGGACACTGGCTCCAAGCAACCACCTATTGTACCTCATTGTGACTCCTCGATGCCGGAGATCGCAGTTCACATTAAAGAGGTCCGAAGAGTATTGTGCAGTCTAGACGTGAACAAGACCAGCGGGCCTGACGGCATTCCAGCGAGAGTGTTGAGGCAGTATGCGCCTGAAGTGTTTCCTGTGTTGACACGTTTGTTCCGCCTCTCTCTTAAAAAAAGGACGGTACCAAAATCCTGGAAGCTTGCAAACGTGCAACCAGTACCCAAAAAGGGCGACCGTGCAGACCCTGCCCATTAATTACCGTCCGATCTCTATTACCTCCATTCTGTGCAAGGTTATGGAAAGGGTACTGAACAGCAAATTGCTGACCTACCTTGAAAACAATGATATCCTCAGTGACCGTCAATATGGCTTTCGCCAGGGACGGTCAAGTGGCGATCTTCTTGTGTAGGTATGTCACGCACTGCTAGGGCGAGGCCATCGAGAAACACGTCGAAGCACTTGCTGTATCGCTTGACATCTCGAAGGCCTTTGACAGGGTCTGGCACGCCGGTCTACTCAGCAAGCTTCCTGCTTATGGCATCCTAGCTGATTTTTGTAACTGGATATCAGACTTCCTTAGTGAACGGTCGATCAGAGTAGTCGTTGACGGCTGCTCTTCCGACCTTATGGCTATTGATACCGGAGTTCCTCAGGGGTCTATTCTCTCTGCAACTTGATGTGCAGCACGAAAACGTGCTGCACATCAATTAACTACTTCAGCCGTCTTTTTGGGTACGCAGATGACAGTACAGTTTCAGAGATACTTGTCCAGCGCAAAAACCAGCGGGGCCAAAGTTCGTTCCTTGAGAGAAGCCATGGTAGAGCGGACAGATTTGACCTTTAGCCTTGTCTCCCAGTGGGGTCATGATAATCTGGTCTCTTTTAACGCCACCAAAACACAGGCGTGTCATTTTACCGCTAAAAGGAGTCGTTTCGACCAAACTCCTACTTTTCGGGGTACATCTGTTCCTGTAACTGATCGGCTCGAGCTCCTAGGCATGGAGTTGACATGTCTCAACTTCGGTACCACCATCGAGTATAAAGCCCAAACTGCGGCCAAGAAACTGGGCATCTTAAATTGGGTGAAGCGATACTTTACGCCTGGACAGCTTTTAACTCTTTACAAAGCGCAAGTCCGATCCTGCATGGAGTATTGCAACCACCTTTGGGATGGCTCAGCTAAATACCAACTTGCCGCGGCTTGACTCGGTGGAACGCAGAGCTAAGAGGCTCATTGGCGACGTAAGACTGGTGGATGCCAAGTTTCACAGATTGGCTCATCGCCCCAAGGTTGCCGGCTTGTCGGTCTTCTACAGATTGTACTTCGGTGAGTGTGCTCAAGAACTCTACGACCTCATTCCGCCGGCCCCCTTCTACCATCGGACATCTAGACGCACTGCAGGTTACCATCCCTACCTAGTTGCTATTCCACCAATTCGCACTAAGCGTTTCCAAATGTCTTTTGTGATGCGCACAGCAAAGGAGTAGAACTCTCTGCCTGCGTCTGTATTTCCGAACGCATACAACCCCGATTTCTTCAAAGTGAGAGTGAACAGGCATCTTCAGGGTCAGCTCGCTCCATCGTCGACTTTGTCTGTGTCATCTCTGACCTAGACTTGAGTCAAGAACAAACCTATGTCAAATATTTTTTTTTTTTAAACTTTTTAGTCCTTTGACATTGCTCGGGACCCTGGGGTCCTGGACCTTTGGAAGGCGTACGAGGGGCCGAAGCCAACTCGCAGAGGCCTGTTAGACGTTTTCAATGAAAATAAGACAAGAACCGACGATTATCCCTGTACGCACTATGCAAGTGCACCCAAGGACAACCCCCGGTTGGTGTAGGACTATTGCAGGATATGGAAACAAAAATAATTATTGGGCTATGGGTTTGGGTGGCTAAACTTTACTGGTTATCTAAAACTATGGAAGGACTATGACCCCTGCCTGACCTGCCTTTTTAGTTATTTTTATTACAACCAATAAAAGCTTGTTTTAAAAAAATCGTTTATTTATAATTATTGAAAAAATATGCTTTTCTAGGGTGTCCGGGAAAAGAACTCAATTTCATCCAAATGTCCGGTGGTTTCGCACTGTTTCTCCGGCGTCCACAATTTAGATGATGGCAGCCCCAAGTAGGCCGCACGTCGGTGGTAACATTGTGACCTTGAGCTAGCCTAGTGTAGTATGGGTACGGAGTTTTAATAGAACAAGAAGCCATGTACCTAATACTATAGTGTGCGCGCAAGTGCTAGTGTCCGTCCGAGGTAGGTATGTGAGCGGTAACACGGGGGAGGGCGCGACTGACAAGATTACAGTGGCGCAGCTACAATAATAATTATCATTACAGGGAAGCCGAAGAAAAAATTATTCAGTTCTCTTAAACTCAGACAAAAAACTAGGTTTTTAATCTTATGATGACTATTAAACTGGTATTTAAATAAAATTATGTAATGCACAGTTACACATTGTGGTATTCCGCTTCACAGAATTCACATCTTTTAGTTTATTTATATATTTTGCAGTAAAAGGGCTGGTTGTGTTCAATAATTCTTGTTACCTGTCTGTACCTATATTTTTAGATATGAAATCACAGGCCACTCATTACCTAATACGTACTCTACAAAACATACTTTCTAAACGAGATATAATCTTATATTAAATAATCATTATTGCAATTACAATTATATGTTAAAAAACTTAAAATATCTTTTTCCACTAACTAACTATACAAATAAATATACAAAACAAAAGGAAACTTAGGCGTCGAAGTACTCGTCCGCATCGCTGTCATCCGGAAACGTGCCCAGAAGACTGGCAGCATTGCCACGTTGAATGGCAATGCTAATTCTTTGGCCAAAGAACGAGCCAGCCCTCTGGTCACGTGAAGTGTCGACCAGTCGGCGAGAAATTTCCTTAAAAAGCCCCCGGCCCCATGACCCGAGCGTTTTGACCCCAAACGGCTCAAAACTGTAGTTACCGATAAGGTATTTGCGCCGCTTAAGGGTCTCAGCAGCCGCAGCAGCGGCGCCAGCACAGCACGCCGTGCTTGGAACATGAGATGGCGCAAGGGTTCGACACAGGTTGCGTCCCACACCAGAGGTCTACCCACCTTCCAAGGCAACAACGTCATGCCGTCTGGTCTCTTCCCATCGTCACGTACCAAGCCGTTTGGTTCTAATATCGCTGGTACGCCGGCGGTGACAAGAGCTCGACGAATAATATCGTTAATGCTGGCGTGACGTGCTATGCGGCCTGCACTCCTGCAGCAGGAGAGGCCATGGTGTCCGAGGTTGTCGACAGCTTCACCGCAGTGACACCGATGCGGAGCAACACAAGGTGCGCCTAAGCGGAGACACGTAGCGAGCCGAAACGAAGAGTCATCCATCATAGTGCCTATGGTGGATGACGGAAGTGCTTGAAGCCACAAGCCTGACTCCTACTCTCCCACAGCCAGCAGACGGGCACGCTCAGCAGTATTAAATGACGTATTTACTAGGGTATTTCGTAAAATACTGCAGAGCGGCACGTCCCACCGTTTCTGGGAGGCTGGGTTGTCAGGTAAATCCGTATTGGGACAAGCCATCTTCCACGCGTTCAACGCATCGGTCAAACACGGTACCTCAAAATCGACCAGTGAGGAAGATAAAATTTTCCTGGTTAATTTGTCGACACCGTGGACCGAAGAGAGGAAGGCCGGTAAACTTATACTTGAAATTTTGCGGACGCCGAGACCACCCAGGCGAATGGGAAGTGTAGCTTGCTGCCACGCTCGGTCGTCCAGGGCCACATTTAGAATAGAAGTTAGTGTGTTTCTAATAATTTGGTCTACTTTTTCTAAAAGTTGTGGATGCTTCCATAGATGGGAGGAGCGAAGGCTATAGGTAAATTTTGGCCGAAAGCAGCAGTATCGAATTAGTGTGAAGGCCGAATGGATGTTAATTTTGAATAGTCTTTCCGAGACGTCATGAAAATTTTGAATTTTTTCCTCAACAAACGTTGGAAAGGATTCGTCAAAAATTGGGGACCCCAGGAGGTGAAGAGAGTTTCTTTCCGTAATTTTGATATTTGGTGCTATTATATTTAATTTTGCTATGGTAGTCTGTCTGTCAGTGGTTTGGGGAAGATAAATTTCACATTTTGAAAGGTTAAGGTCTAGGCCGATGGAACTAAATTTTTCTTATAAAAAAGCTAAATCTTTTAAGACTGTGTCTACATCACCTCCTAGGGTTCCGTCATCCAAATACCATACGTTGAATTCAGAATTTAGTTGTCGAATAATTGGATTTATTGCTAAACTAAAAATGACTAGCCCAAGAGGGTCACCCTGTTGACATCCAACGGCTGATTTCAAAAGGTTGCCTTTATAAAGTAATTTAGAGGGGTGCCTGTAACATTCATATAGGAAACTGTAAATTTTGGGTATTTCTTTTTGGACTTCTGTCAACAAGGTGTCCCTGTTTACGGAATTGAAGGCATTTTTAATGTCAACCTTAAGGATGACCTCACCTTTACCGCTGTTGAGGTAGGTAAGCCTCACAGCCCCCTTTCGACCCGAAGCCCAGCTGTAGGGGCTGGAATTTGCTGGCCAGTGTTTCGCTGAAGAAAGCACAGCAAATTTTGGCTGCGGTACGACGGTAAGTGAACCCTATGGAAATGGGACGAATGCTGCCAGCCTTCTTGCGCAGGGCACACAGATTTTCCCCATACAAGATATCAATGACGGATTCGTTCACATTGCCGGAGAGCATGAGATTGATGAGGGCCGTCAGCTCCTTCAGAAGAGACTCACCAGCCTCCCCGGCGCCTGAACACATTAGGTCCTTCAAATGTTGAGGTGTCAGGCCGTCGAGACCGCCGGCGGAGCCACTTCGAAAGGAGCAGAACCTTGCTAAACTATATTTTACATGAGTAATTCTCTATTTTTGTAAAACACAAAATAATTTCCAAAATAATATCTAAGATAATTTCATTCATTGACATTTTCATCATAAATTGTCATCTGTCATGTTTCTTTTACTATGTTCTAAATTGTCAACGAACCTTTTGTAAGGCTAGTTAATAAGGTTAGGTCTTCACTGTAAGCCGCTTTATTGATTCTGGCCGACTAACAATTATGATTAAGTATATAATATTTTTGGAATAGGATACTTTTGACTCTTATACGGGCCGTCAGGCCCAAATAAAGTCTACTTTCAGTCTTCAAAAGGCTTTCATTACATCCCGGTGAGCACCGGCAACCAGCTCAAACCTAATTCCGGTGAGCACTGGCGACCAGCTCAAAGTCCTCCATGGGCTAACCCAGCTGTTCGGCGCATGGACGCCGTTGCCCGGACTCCCAGGGCCCCTTAACACGGCGTAAGGACGCCGAAACCCTGAGAATTCTATAAGAACCCTCATCGCAGACGCCCAGGTGCTGGCTGACGTGAGACACCGCCCCCCATCACTGGAGCTGCTGCACGGCGTTTCGACGCCGCAACCCTAATTCCTGCTAAGCGGCACCACGTTCCTGAAAAGACACTGCGTTCCTGGCTCCGCGAGGACTCGTTTCCTATCTTCCTGATAATCACCGCAAGGCCCCACTGCTATCTCAACCCTTTTATATATTTTTTTACCTTTTTGTATGTGATTTTACAATTTAGCCCTTCGGCTAAATTGTAACGTTACAGTTTGGCACCCAACTTTTCTAGAACCTCACTTCCTCCTAATAAAACCCTCTTTTACACTCTTTTATAAACATGGGCGCAACGTTACAGTTAGGCGCCTAATTTTCTAGAATCTCTCACCCTTCTTGTAAACCATCTTTAACTCTCTAAAACTTAGGCTCAACATTACGATTTAGCAACACTACTTTTTCTTAACTCCTCCTCATACTCATTCACTCTTTCCTATTATTATATTTTTAACGTGGGATCGACTTTTTCAAAATTCCAAAAAAATACTACCTCTAGTATAAAAACTTCTGGAACAACCTTTTCGATTTTAACCTTTTTGATCTCCTTTCAAGAAAGACCTGGATCTTTTCCTTGAGCTTTAAAACCTTCTTAATCTTAACCTTTTTTATGGCTCCTTTAAAACTTTTCTTTTTCAAAGGAATCCTTAGACGGTCAATATTTCTTGACAAACATAAAACCGTTTTAAAAATCACTTTACCTTATAAATAATACGGACTATCACACTATATTACTCTCTGGGTCCTTTCCATTTTCCCTCAGTAGACTTTTTTTTAAAACTTTTTCTTACTTTTGAGAACTTGTTAAATCTCTTACTACTTGAACACTCCAGCTCAAAACTATTTCACGTATTAGGCAAACTTTATCCCACTATTTTCTTTTCTCTTCTTATACTCTCTTCGAGCGGTTTGCAACTCGTTAAAAAAGCCTCTAATGCTTTGTACATAATTCTTATCTTTTTAGTTTTCTCGTAAACTCTACCTTAAACTTAGCTCAACTTGAGTTTCTGTCTTAAACTTTCTCTTGAGTCTCTAAACTCAACTTAAGGGTCATCTTAAACCTTGATCTCTCCGAGCGGTTGACAACTCGATAAAAAGCTCTAATGTCTTGTATATATTTTAGTAATAAACGGGTTTTCGAACAGGTGCGGGTAACGACATCTAAGTTAAAAAATAAGCCTTCGTTATCACAATTAAATATTTCTTTGTGGAGATTTCTTTCTACGTGTGTTTGAATGAGAGTGTTCGATGAAAGCATGAATGAGGTCGTGTGTTAGATCAAGGACTTATTTTTAACCTTCAAAATTTTCAATGGAGTTGAAAATCCTCCATGGGCTAACCCAGCTGTTCGGCGCATGGACGCCGTTGCCCGGACTCCCAGGGCCTCGTTACACGGCGTAAGAATTTTATAAGAACCCTCATCGCCGACTCCCAGGTGCTTGGTGACGTGAGACGCCGCTCCCCATCACTGGAGCTGCTGCACGGCGGCGGCGTTTCGACGCCGCAGCCCTAATTCCTGCTGAGCGACACCACGCACCACGTTCCTGAGAACACACTGCGTTCCTGGCTCCGCGAGGACACATTTCCTATCTTCCTGATAATCACCGCAAGACCCCGCTGCTGTCTCAACCCTTCTATACAGGGTGTAAGGGACAGCCCTCTGCAAACTAACAGGGTGCATTCAGCTACTTATTTTGAATCATATTCCACCGGAAATATTCTCAGGAAAATTTTCTTTTTTTATAGTTTTTTCAGTTACTATTCTTTTATTTCAATGTAAAATTATATTCTCTGTATGCAGCACTCCATTTAGGCAAATAAAACATCTAAAATAAAAAAATCTGCAATGGATGTTGAAATAGTCGGCGGCCGAAGGCTCGCTGCGCTGCCGTTCGCTACGCGCGTTTTGCCACGGTAACGATACATTGCGTGCGAGGTAATTAAACAAATCAGGTTTATTGGATTCCCATAACGTTCCTGAAATATTTTCATGTACCGATCATCTTAGTATGACTACTAGTATGTACACTGAATTCACCACATCAGGCTGCGGAGGGCTGTCCCTTACACCCTGTATATTTTTATTACCTTTTATGATTTTACAATTTAGCCCTCCGGCTAAATTGTGACGTTACAACACACAGGTGTACCATATTATTTGACAACAGTAGACACTAGAGTGGTTGTTTCGAAGCGAAGCCGATTGGAATAGGGTTGTATGAAGGCTACGCCCCTGCAAGATTGGCAGACTGCAGCCTGTATTACAGAATGTAACTCAAAACGTAATTAAGCATTACTTAAAACTAAAGCCACTTGATTGGTTGAAACTAGTTACTGGTACCTAATGCTCGAGTCTTGAGTGAGGTTCTGTAATACGGGCCTGAGGTAGCTTGGCTTTTGTCTACCTCCCCCATCTCACCACTCACATACCTCAGGCGGTGACTAGCACTTGCGCGCACACTAGTTTTGTTACCACCGAGCACCGACGTGTGGTGGGCTGTACCTTATACCGAACAGACCATAGGGTGTCATATGGTCAGCGGACAGCGCTGTGTGTAGGAAGTGTGGCTGTGGGCCGTGGGGTAACGTCCGCAGAGGGTGACAGGACGAGACTCACCAGTCACCTTTGTGACTGGTCCCTCTGCGCCCGTCTCGGTGTATTGGTGTATTGGGTCTATTGGCCCACTTCATGTCGCTGGCGGATCAGTACCTAGTCGGAAACCCCAAATCCTATGGTGTAGATAGCCTTTAATAACATAACATCACGCCTGTGATCCCCGAACGGTTAGGCAGAGGTGTTTGTGACACCTATATTTCTCCGTACCATGTAATAGGGGGCGAGCCTATTCCTACCAACCGGGCACAAATCCAGACTCGGGACGTTGCTGAGAAACTCCTAATGGAAAACCCAATAACACTGCCCGCCCCGGAATCGGTCCCAGGACCTCATGCTCAGCAGTAGCGCTTGAGACCACTAGACCAACGAGGCAGCCTTTAATACTTGTGTAACTTTCATGGCCTTTTGAATCGGGTCGTAGAGCTCATCTCATCTAAGCTGAAATTACGCGCCCCACTACTTAAATTTGTATATGTACCATGGAAGAAACGAACATCTCTACACCGTAAGGTCTATTCTTGCTTGCAGCGCTCGGCCGTTATAGTAACGCTTGCTAACAGATGTGGTCATCTTGTGCACGGGATTTTGTTTTCAAATTGGTCAGTTGTAAGTATCCTCGATAGTACACTACGGTAAATGCGGTAGTGGGGCGCGTCATTTTAGCATAGACAGCCCTACTTTACTTTGTGTGAATTAATGTAGAACACATACAAGTTTCTATTACAAATACTAGAACTTTATCATTTGAATTCAATGTGTGCTCGTGCGCAGTCTGAACGCATAGGGTTGATGTTAAAAATAAAATGTCCGTTTTAATATTTTGTAAACAATTGTTTATTATTAACATTTTATTTCTCGTTTGCATCCACTGCAATAATTACACTTCGTCACAAACACTCGCTGGCTTTAACACCGCATTAGCAATACAATATGACTTTTAATTCTGTTAGGATCTATTTATGGAATTATCGGTTACAGCTCTTTCACACGAAGATTACTTTCATTTTTCTTTTGAAACATAAACGTGTGTGAATATACCAAAAGGTAACAATATTATACTAAGATAGATATCAGATAATTGTACTTTGTCCAAAGGACGAAATGTAGAACAATTAAGAAAATCACTGGTTTCACATGCAAAATAAACAATAATAAGAAAATAGCGAAATTAAACGTAAGATTTATAGATAAAGGCTACTTAGCTAAGAAATGGAATGATTTGAAATATTATCTTTCAGTATACTCACACACACAAGCACAAATACATTCATGATTTAATAAAATGTGTCCAAAATATCAATAAGTCAATTTACATCAGTCAATTGTAAACTTAAGCTCAAAAAATAATTAAACAATGATTTTGTTAATAAAAATTAAAGAAATTCACAATAATTATAATGATACGGTTGTAATAAATAAATTAAAAATACTGTCATTTTATTGTTCGGAATGGAAATCACAATTTTGACATATCATTACGAAATTCTCAAAAAGAAAAATGAAAGGTTCACTGTGATCAATTAAGTACAAAAATTATGATTCTATTTTTAGTACTTTTGGATGTTCATTATTTCCTCATAATTTAAACTTATTTTGTCATCTTAAAAAATTAAATACAAGAGAATTATTATTGATCATCAGTCTATTCATATTTTTACAATTTTGTCGATTTAACCTTTATAATCTACGTTCAAGTACAAAAGGCAACATAAGAGGTGATAGTACCTATCACTTACCGCATAATATCTACACGGACTTTATAAAAATGTAATTTAACATAAATTATTTCATAAAGACGATTCGTGGTCGACGCTCCACACAATGCGCTGACATATTGTGTGGCGAGTCAAGTTGCGAATCTATAAACACAACATATTTCGAGAACTGTACCTATTAAAATAAATAAGTTAAAACAAGCAGAGTTATCGTGTCCTATGTTGCCTGATGACACACTTTATATTGTCTCAGTACTCTTATAAGTAATGGAGAATATACTTACAACACTAAAACTTATGTTTTTATACACAATGACTTAGGTTTCGACAATTTGTTTCTATAAGTACTGAAGTTAATTTTAACCTATGGACTAATTTACGTGCGTGAATATTTGTGTGGCGCGAGCGCGACTTGTACGACCTGCATGCGCGTGCGCATACAGGTTGCAGAAATGGCGTTCACAGTCTCAGGAACGTTAAATTATCGTGCTAACTGATCTACATCCCGAGTACGGAAGTTAGGAGAGAGAAAGAAAAAATCTACGTCGATTTTCAAGAAAACCTGAACATGATTTTTCGTGGGTTTTTAATTCACTATCATAATCATAGGAACAAATGACAACAATTAGTCAATCACAAAATATAAATCAATGTAAAACTGATGAACGCATCATTCGCGTTTATTATTATTTTTTTTTTTTTTATAAATTAGTCTAATCTTATTTTACGCACGGTTTGGCTTCTATACTGGTGCGAGTCTAAAGGGATAGTGTTAGTGGTGTTTTGTGTTCACGAGGCGCCACTGCAATCGCACACTCGCCTCTCAATCAACGGTCCAGTCACTGGCATAGAGGACCTTTGTTTTTCTCAGCGTAGAGTTTGGTCAAGTCGAGAGTGGTTAAGCGTGAGTGGTGCAGTGCCGCGTCATGATGCGGCGTCGCGCAGCGGACCGAGCTACGGGACGCAGCACACGTTACCTATACTTGAGGCTAGAACATTTTGTAAACAATGTAAACTGGTATCTAAAAACAGTTCATATACCATAGAAGTTGAGAGACTTAACCGAAACTTAGAAAAAAGTTTATACAAAAAAATAGTTTTGGAGAAAATTCGAATTTAGAATTTTTGGTTGTTCGTTTACATTCCTGACAAAGTGTCCGTAGCCGCAAGTGTACAGAGATCGCGACGTGGACGAGTCCACCGGCCCCTCGGCTCGCGCGGTCCTCGCGGCGGCCACTCGACGCATGGCGGCGCCACTGTCGCCACGACGCTAACCGATCAGGGGCGGAAAAAACGCGATCCGTCCCGCCAATACTATTTACAGGGGCGTGTACAGATCGCTCTCTTAAATAAATACTTCGGAACGCTTATAACTAGCCGTTTATACAGGGTCACTTTACACTTTACGCTATATTTACACGCGGCGCACAGCCTGTTTCGCACGAGCGTCCGTTGTGAATAAATAAGTTAGTGTTGTCCATTGACGCTTTAGTATCACTACACTTGTGTCGCGTACGTCGGCGGCAAGCAATGGTCGTCTAACACGTACACCCCTCCGCCTTCTAGCGCTCGCTTTACTAGCGATGTATCGCTGTAACAATAGAAAATGTCATGTTAGATTATATTGTTGAAGGGAAGATGAAGGTGTTCTATATGAGGTCTTAAAGTGATGGTTTTTTGAACAAAGTATTGTATGAGAATTATCACTGAGAAGAATTGCGACCGCCAATAAGTGGTGACAAAATCAAAACTTTTGGTTACTGTACTCGAGTGAAATAGTCATAAATACTGACCTATTAGCGCAGTAGGCGGAGTCCGCTGAGAGCCGCGAGAGCCGCGGGTCTAGCGCGGCGAGCAGGCGCGCGCTCTCCGTGTTGAGCGTCTTGCGCTTGCACTCTTCAGCCGCCGCGTTGTGCGCGTTCTGGCACTCCGCCACGGGCGCCTCGCACTTGCCCCACGTGTTGCGGATCACGTGGCCGCCCGCGTTGGCCGCGTTCTGCGCGCGCGCCTCCGCGTCCGCCGCGTGCTGCGCGCGCGCCCGCCGCCGCCGCACGCACACGATGCCCACCACAGCTGCCAGCGCCACCAGCGGGACGACTGCCGTCACGCTCGCGATCCACGCCACCTGCTGTCCCGATAGTGACTCCTCTGACATCTCATCTCCTACCCTCCGTAAATGACCCCCCGCTTGCTTCGATGCTAGTTCAAAGTCAGCCAAAGACACCGTACACGATTTACCCCCCCAACCCGGTAAACACGAGCAGTGGTACCCGTCCACCCGATCTCGACACGACCCTCCGTTCCGACACGGCGCGGACGAACACTCGTCGATGTCAATGCTGCAGTCTTTGCCGGCGAACCCGGGCCGGCACCGGCACTCGTAGTCGTTGTCGAGGATCAAACATTCGCCGCCGTTCGCGCAGGGTTTTGCAAGGCATAGGTCTACTCTGGTCTCGCATCTCGGGCCCACGAAGCCGGGCGCGCACTGGCAGCGCTGTCCGTTGACGAGGTCGACGCAGGTGCCGCCGTGCTCGCACATGATGCCAGCGCAGTCGTCGATGTCGATTTCGCATCGGTTTCCTCGGAAGCCAGGTCTGCAGGTGCACTTGAAGCCGTCGCCGGCTCGCATGCAGGTGGCGGCGTTGCGGCACGGACTGGCGGCGCAGGGGTCGGCCTCGAGTGCACAGTCTGGCCCGGCGTAGCCCACGGGACACACGCACACGTAGCCGGCGCCTCGCGGCTCGCACACGCCGCCGTGCCGGCACGGCTGGTCGCGGCACGTGAGGCGGCGCGTCTCGCAGCGCGCGCCCTCGTAGCCCTGCGGACAGGCGCACGCCAGCTCACCGCCCTCGTCCGGCACGCAGGCACCACCGTTCAGGCACGGCCGCACGGCGCACGAGTGCAGCGACTTCTCGCAGTCCGGCCCTGTGTACTCGGGCGGGCACATGCACGTGTAGCTGCCCTGGCCGGTGTTGTGGCACGTGCCGCCGTTGCGACACGGCCGGTGGTTGGTGCAGTAGTTGAGGTCCTGGTTGCAGAACAGGCCGCCCCAGCCCTCCTCGCAGATGCAGTCCCAGGGCCGCGAGCACGTGCCGTGCACGCAGCCCGGGTGCCGCTCGCACTGGTCGCACAGCTCGCCCACCCAGCCCGAATGACAACTGGAATTAAACGACAACATTCGTTAGTACACAATAGAACGTGATAACAAGCGACAAAAGCATGTCTTTCTTCTCAAAGGGAACAATGAGGAGGATGAATGATGTAGACACGAAGGGAGGTAACGTGAAGCGTTTAGCACAAAGGTGTGAAGTGGATACTCACATGCATTCGTCGGGCTTGAGGCAGTGGCCGTGCTCCGCGTCGCAGCCGGGCAAGCACCGCGCTGTAACAAAAAGAATACATTCGTTAGCGTCACAAAGACAAAGCTCGCACAATGGAGCGAGCAGCGCACTAATGGATTTCTTTAATTGTAGAGGAAGCAGGAGCGTTTAATCATCGGGATGATATTCGATTCCCGCGCGGTCTCGCATTAACGTTGGAATCTTGTGCAGTTTGCAGTAAAGGACACGCGAGAGCAACAAAGAGAGAGG
The DNA here is from genome assembly GCA_947568875.1 of Fissipunctia ypsillon. NCBI lineage: Eukaryota > Metazoa > Arthropoda > Insecta > Lepidoptera > Noctuidae > Fissipunctia > Fissipunctia ypsillon. The sequence continues at coordinate 11,846,970 of OX387666.1, read as the reverse complement.
TTCGCGCGTCCCGGCCGGGGGCGAGGTCGCGCGCACACACTATTTATCTTTACTCGCACCAACTCGTTACTACAACGAAATCCTCTCTGAACTTTATAACCTGCATTAAATTAAAATGTTCCCTTTAATTTCGCGTGGAAGAGCAGTTTACTCCTTTAGGTCGTGCCTTCTGGGGTTTCTAATTAGCTTTAGAGCTTGTTATATCAGAAAGTTCTACAATGCTATGTGTGTCTGTACTCTGTATGTGCGCATCGTTAACTTTGTATTTATGTATCGAACTTTACCCTTTTTCCACCTCGCGAGAAGTATTTCAAGTATTTCGGTTACTAGGAGCAGTCGAAGTTCATTGCGGCGCAGACATGTTCCAAAGTTGTTTTGTAAAAAGCTAAGCGGTAATGTATGGTCGATGTTAAGAAAAATAGTTTTGAAATAAGAAGTGCGGTGCGAGTCGTATCGGTCGGGTGCGCATGGGCAAGTTATCGGAGCGAATACAAAGGGGGGCAGATAGCGCGGGGAGCCTAACCGTCGCTCGACCGTTACTATTCCCCTAACTCGCTAGAAAAATACTAGACGCCATCTTGATCATAACTTTCATTCCCTATCCAAATGCAAATGTAAACTGGCTTATTCCGGTTCAAAATTGGACGAGGAAGCAATTTCAGCGAAGCTCCGACTATACCGCGGAGTCGGGGAGCTATTTTGTGAGCTTAAGAGACGCCGGGAGCTGCATAAAAGAGATTAGCCTTCCCGCCGCACTCCCTAGACTCTATTATAGGTTTAAACACAGCCGAGCGAGCATAAAGCCCCCAAACTTGCTCGGAGTGCGCGCAAATCGGCTTAAGCCTCACTCCGGCGAATTGGTTAGCTCACTCACGCGGTAACTTCTATTACCTATATTATTATGGCAGCCATGTTTTTTTTACTGTTGAGAAAATTGAAAATATAATCCGCTTTCACGTACGTTTCACACTTTCGCGAATAAAATTAAATGTTTTAATACAATCGCTTCTCATGACCTCCGGTGGGTCATTACAAAGAATTACCTATTAATAAAACTTTATGAGGAACATAAGAGACGGAGAAAAAGTAAGTGAGGCGCCACTCGCTCCGCCGCGCCAGGCGAGGCAGATCAAAGAGTTCGAGTGGTGCATGTGTACCGTGCGCCACTCTAGTGCCACTCGAACTTATCTTGACCCTCGAACTGAGGTAAAACGGTAGTAAAAATTACACTCCAAAACCAATTTAGGTCGCAAGTGGGCACGAAGACGCCGCGGGGAGGATGTTATGGGCACTCCTGCAGGCCTATTAATTATTATCAATGGACATGAACTGTATCGATTTGTAATGAATGAAAGGCTAGCGTGCGCCGCACTGCGACCAAGGTCTCCGCCGAAGCCCCAGCCTTCGCAGAGGACAGGTAGCACAACAAAAACGACGTCCCTGAGACTTCCCACACGTGTTCAGCAAATATTTAACTGATCCCTACATCTGCTCTATCCCAAACGGAAATTAGGTGCGCGTGGGATTCGCGATACAATACAGAAGGTAATATTCGTGAGAACTTTACTCTCGTTAACAATTAGGCGAAATTAAGCGGCCATAAAGGTTCCTCTCGCGATGTTTACCCTATCATTAAGCAGGAGAGCTGGACGGAGGATAATGCTGCCGGGACATGCAAATACGTTTTCGGGATTGTTAAGCTTTCCCAGAAGGCGAGATAGCGTTCGGCAGATGTGAGCCAGCTTTCGTGACACGGTCAAGTACAGAGTTTATTTCGATTGGTGGTGTTCAGTTCTCGTATAAAGGTGTTTTTGACCCGGTTCGTGGCATCTGTGTAGCGGCCCGCGAGCGGCTGTGTGCGTGCGCGAACCTACTGCGTTGTTTTCATTACATTATGGCCGCTTCTCTCGCTTTTACATTTTCGTAATCGCCGATACAAACTCCGCTGATAGGGTTGCCGAGACTTTTATTGCAACGCATTTGTGTAACGTACGATCGTTTACGTTCGCGATATTGTTCCTTTCACACGTTCGATTAAAAAAAAATATTTTATTCATTTTTTGTTGGTGCGTTTTTGGGATGGTTTGGATATCGATCGTGTTGAGAAGTCGTTTGTTTACTTTTTCCAGAAAATTGTGATTTCGTGGTTATGGAGTCGCGTGGAGGCTGTGTCGGGCGGGCACAGCCCTGGCGGGGGAGCGGGACGGCGCGCTACAGAGAGCGGAGCCAGCCGTCTCTGTCTGGCGCGTTTTTTGCGGCGCCGGAGTGTGGGAACGCAGCGGCAGGTGGGGCTGCCGAGATTGCGACGCGACATCCGCCCGCCGCCCGGCCACAATGCATCTCGCCGAGACGCACACAGCTTTGTTTTACAATACGAGACGCGATGTGCTTAACATACGTCAGGACGTCGTAATGACGTGATCTTATTATTTTATTAGAAATGGACAAGATCGATAGGTAAAAGTGAACGGACATGATGGCGACTCGAGTGAGCGGTGCGTCCGTTGCTTTTGTTTACAAACGCATCATGCGCTGTGGAACGCAAACATCAGCGCGAACGGTCACACGCTAGCAATACACTATGACGGACATTACTTACACTATACCTACATATTAAAATTGTCGCCTCTCTACCATAGACGTCATTTCAAATGATATTTGGAAAAATAAGTTATGATGTCATTTTAATCAATTAGAAAATTATAGCGTCGTTAAACGGCAGGCTGGTTTGACATTTACTGCTCAAGTAGCAATTATTTTGATGTAAACGTAGATAAACTTCATCTCAGTAATGAATCTTTGATGTTTAGAATTTAAGATCAGAATATAAATAGATATTATGAATTGTTAGTTTTTATCAATGTGAATTAGATTTATAAAAAATAAAATAATGAATTCTAAGCTTTTGAGCGAGGTTCTTGACATCTCAATGAATGGGTAGTTACATTTGATTTAACGAGTCTATTGTGATAATGTCAGAAATTAAAAAAAAATCAAATCAAAACGTTAATTAGCCGCGCGGTAACGAAATTTAATGTGCCATTAGCAAGAAATTTAATTAAAACTCAAGCGTCAGGAAAATATCTCAACAATTATACACATAAAAATATGTTATGAATTGTGTACGTAGAAATTTTCAACATTAAATATGATAATATTCAGCTGTAATTAGGTACTATGAAACTATATTTTATATCATTTTATAGCGTCGAGACTTGATACAAAAAATAAGTGATTAAAATTACGAGTCGTTTGCTTGGAGGTCGGCCGATGGCACCGGAAGCAGAAATAACCTTATAAATAATGTGAATACACTAATAAGTGATATGGGACTAATTAAAAATACGATTTATGACTTCGGAGCTTTGAGATAATTAGTGTCATTACTATTCGCATCGCGGTATTAGAAATAAAAAAATAAACTTTACTAGGAGGTCGCTACAGCTGTCAAAACTGACATTAGAAAGACTAACATGTCCCGACTTATTGAGAATTTAATCGGTTTTAGTCTATATTTATTTGAAAGCGTTAATTGCTAAACAAATAGAACTTATTTTACGACTTTTGGTCATGTTATTTCGAAATAAAGAATGTTATTTGAACTTAATCAAATGTGTTTTATTTTTTACTAGCTTCTGCCAACTCCGTCGCATCGCATCGCATCGCCTGCCCGCGTTATTACTTCGTTTTCGTTTAGCGTTATTTCTGACCTTTTTTCTTTTTGTTCGGCTCCTAAGGGTCCTAGCGTGATGTTAAATAGCCTAAGTAAAGCCTCCTTTAATAATTGGGCTATCAAATGCAAAAATATTTTTTCAAATCCGACCGGTAGTTCCAGAGATTAACGCGTTAAAACAAACAAACTCTTCAGCTTAATTATTAGTACACAGGACCATTTTTTTATCACTACCCAAATTTTCACAGCGTGTTATACCCATGAATATGAACAACTTTCATTATGGGACCAACTCTGAAATCACGAAAAAAAATCTGCTGTTTCATACATTTTGGTCGAGTAAATAGGTATTGAACTTTTGTATGAAACAGCAGATTTTTTTTCGTGATTTCAGAGTTGGTCCCGTAGTGAAAGTTGTTCATATTCATGGGTAGAAAACCGTGTAAAAATTTGGGTAGTGATACAAAAATTGCCCAATATAGATTTAGTTAGGTACACTAAATTGCAGTTAGTGTGCACAACACTATTCTTGCAAACGTACAGATTTTCTACGAGTGATATAAATAATGATATTCCCAACAGATGCTGGTCGCATTTTTATACCAACTTGGCGATGTCTTGTACAATTTTTATTACAAAACAGGGTGTGTCACAAATTCATGTTACATCATTATAATTTTTCTATGGCAGGCACAATTATAATGTTTATGAGAGGATGTCGGGCTAAAAATTGTCGTCGCTTTAATGAGGATGAGTGAATTGTGGGTCGCTCTATATAATAAACTGGGATATTGGAAATTTAGGACACCATGTATGACGGCGTACTCAATTTTGTTTTTAATTCACAAAAATCAAGGCCTCTTATTTATTTTGAAGAGGTGAATCAGCCTGATTCGCTTGAAATTCAGGCTGGCACGGAATTAGGCCTACCTACTAATCTATTTCGTTTTCGACTATTTTTATCGTAGATTCTACTGCAGGGTATTTTTAGTTTATTGTTCCGTAACTTTTTTTACGTTACTAAGAATGTTTATATAGGAAAGTAGCGAGATCGGGAGTCTGTCAGGTAAAGTTCGCACACTGGAGACACACACACTTTAAATTCATCTCTTTGTCAATGAACACAATTAAAATTCGACTTTCAAGAGGACATAATGGTCAGCAGAATCTTGCAATGCTCCTATAACAATATACTGCGATCACCAAACCCACCATTATTACGACTATACATATTTTCTCCTTCAGGTGCTCCAAAAAGGATGAAATAAAAAAGAGGTTTTAAACACTTACGTTTCGAGCAATAGTCTCCGGTCCAGCCAGCTTTGCAGACAATCTCCCCAGCAGGTGAACAGGTGTAATGCCCGAAACCATCATCCCTCGGCCGGCAGAGAACTTCGCAGCCAGCTCCATAGTAATGGGCTGCACAGGTCACCCTGTACGAGAGTCTTAGGTGAGCAGAACCAGGTCCACCCCACCGCTGTTCTTCTTCAATCCATGGGCCTCCCACATCGGCAACACTCTGCTTCGTCATGCGCGCGATAAGGGTATCTAGAAAGATCAAAACGAATAATTAATTACTGGAAAAAAATTTGGTGGTTTTTCTACATTTTTACGAAACAAAAGTCATGAAAATCATCGCCAGTTTCATGCTAACATAGAACATTAACGTAAGTTACCACTTTACATGCACCTAACACGACCTAACATGGCTAACGACTGCCATAATGACGTCACATCACACAGAGTAGCAAAAAATCCAGCAGTTGCACAAGCTCGTTAATACCATGGCATCAGGTGGGCCTGCCTATTAGACCTCTTTATGAATAATTGAAACAAACGAGCGCGCTTCACTATGCGAAGAATTACCTCCTTGACAGTTTAGTCTATGGTTAAAAAAAATACAGGTGCGGAATATTGGACACTGTTTTTCGGGACTCGTATGTCGTAAGCGCAGGTGCACAAGAAACGTGTTTCCAAAATGCGAATTCGCCACATCTGCCCCAAAAAATTAACGGGACATTTTTAATTAATTAAATTTTAAAAACGGGTAAAGACGACTAATATTTGTTTATCACCGTGGGAATGGGTTACAGAAGTAAATTGACCTGTTAACGTGGAGCGTTTGAAGCCCGCATTCGACCGTGAGATTTCATTGTTCCCAAGCGTGATTCACTGTTTTGATTCGTCGCCGGCGCCGGTGTGATTGATTAATAGTTTCAACTACATTCTTTATGTTACATATTACTTGTAAACCACACGTAAGTACAACGTTTAGTTAGAAAAAGTAGCTGGACGGCTTCGAGCGAGCCAGGCTAGCATTACATAAGTGACGCGCAAAAAGTGGTCTGTGAAAACTACCCGCAGCATTGATTTGAAAAACTGCCACTCCATTCATCAAACCGCGTAAGTGCTGACTACACTGTAGGGCTGGCATTACCGCTGACATAACAAAAACTAAACAATAAACTCCGCAAATACAGAATCCAGAAACTAATTTGATTTGGTAGCTCGAAAAAAGGTGGGGAAAAAATGCAAAACGTTCAAACACAGACCCCGAAACAATTTGGGACTATCAAATTAAAGTTCTATACAAGGAATAAACACAAGTCATCGTTGTGAGAAAACATTTTTTGTCGGTGGCCCGTCCTAGTTTGAACTGTTAGCGCGGCAGCCCTACGTAAGAAATCTCAGCGTCGACCAGTTTCTACCTTTATTTATTTCTCGTCGTGTATGCCCACTTTTTAGTCTTGTTGCTTCGATGGGTACATTCCTAAGCCGGTAATCCCGACAGCAGATAAAATTAAACCAGACGCGAAATAAAATTAAAAGGTATACCTATAAAAAACGATCGATCCCGACTAATTTCGTGGCGTATGGCGTAGAAATGTTCCTTTTGTTTTGTGTGTCAGTGCTAAGAGCGGCGGTAATGAGAACGAGATGGTTGGTATCGAAGATCTAAGATGAGGAACGGATTTAGAGTTTCGTTTAGAGTGGTCGAGTACACGGAGTATTAATATAGGAAAACAGGTCACAGGTCACTGACACATCCTTGTGTGCAGTCCTTGGTTTGAACAACGCGGACACTGCACGTAAACGCTGCGCTATGTGAATTGTTTTTAGTAATATTGAATGCAGCAAAACGGCATGAAATGCTCCAAATAACATCTAACTAAGAGCGTGTTGACATTGGAACACATCCCGATATAATTCCGCTACTGCGACTCACCAACCTAAAACTAATAAATAACTGAAAACCCGCATAATATCCAGTACTTACACTGCTGTATAAACAAATCGAAAATAAACTTTTCTACAAACTCTCAACTAGCAAAATGACATTGGACGTTGTCACGACATTTGGCAAATATGGCGCAAAGAATACAAAATCAATTTTCATATAAATATCATGGAAACGATTATTGCGTCGACATTGCTGGTATGAAGCATAGCACACACGATTTACCGGTCTCGTGTAGGCTTACAAAGATCGTATCTGTACAATAAATCTAGAAGATAAAACGCGTATGCTACGCCGGTTGTGTTCCTAACGAAAATACAATCAGACGAAAGCTATCAATTTATTTCGATCGGGCCTTTCATTCCGATTAAATATTATGAAGTTTATTCTACTCAACACTCATCAATTTTATCGTTTCGAATTCTATACGTGGAGACCGTGAGTGAAAATTTAATTTTAACAACAACTGCGGTGTGTATGGACAAAGAAATTATGAAAGCCAAGTGTGCAGTTCGGAGGGAATTAGAAAAGTGATGTGTGGGAACTGAGCGCCGACCGCTTGCAATTTAGTTCCAATGTGCGCACGAGAATTATGGCAACCGTGCACCCAGCCTCCGGTGCACCAGGGCTGTCCCAAGAACTCAAATACCACCACAACAATATCTCTCCCGAGCCGAATGAATAAAAAGGCTCCACCAAAACAAAAGCACAAAAATATCGCAGCGCAGCACTTCGAACAAATTGGATACTTATGATGAGCATAATTAGGTCCCCTTACCAACCCTACAACATTCGACTCGGCAAGCAATTTGTAGGAAAATTGCGTTCGTACAACTTTTTGTCTTCTATCCGACTCGTCGGAGCCCAAAGTTCGATTCTCCAGAAACAACGGACAAATTACAGACATCATCCTAATTCAACGGCGTAACGATATTAAATGAAGGTGTACCCTACTATCGCATCTATTAATGTAATTCCAATTCACAAATAAATAACACATTTAAAGAAGGACGAGGCATCGGTACGTGCCCGGCCGCCGCCGGTGCGCCAGATAACGTGTAATTATGGACCCAGAGGTCACTACAAATAAAACGAAAATATATCCGAACGGCAAACGCCAATAAACAAAAACAAAAGAAAGCGAAATAACCGATAATTTGAGCCGGCTACGCTATCGGAGGCGGACGCAACCGATTTGGGATTTCAAAACGCGATTTTGGGGAAGCGCGGGGGATGCGAGATCACGCAACGCTTCCGCCGATATGATCGATGGATCGATAATGAGGACACCGGATATTGAGCCTGGCTCCTCGTTCATTCATTATACACAGCCGTGGCCTGATAGGCCTGCGAGCGATCTAATTAGTGATCAGTGGGAGGTTTCGAACGAAATCGAAACCGCGACGTCGAGCGTCGTTGACGCGCGAAGGTTCGACGACCGTTTTCCGCAGGTGAGGCCCACATCATTAAGCGATGTGTCGATTTCCACTCGTCTCGATTCGGACACCTGCCCCACCGGCCGTACGACCGCGCCCCGCTCTGTGGGAAACTACATCTCATCAATGGGCTTGTCTACACAAACGGCGCGCCACTTTTGTTTATAAAACTGTCCACTTCTAACACTCAACGAATATTTCGATACGAGAAGTGCGGCTCGGCGACGTCGCCTCTTGCACTCGATAAACAACTCATCCACTCGAGCTTTGAGGGTCTCGAGGAGCCAAATTAAATATTTCTCAATGTTGATTTAAGAGATTTCGCATAAGACACGAAGGACGGTTCGCGTTTTAAATTCCCCATTGTTCAGTGAGAAACATGAACATTTCCGTTCCGCGCGAAGGATTCGATGAATGCGAAGGATTGCGCAATGTAGTCGTTACATTTCCAGACGGCTGACGTGGTGCTTAACCTTCGTGAAAGCCAATTAACGAGGCGAGTAATCATACTCGAGACGAGAGTCCTGGGAACCGCGCACGGGCCGTACCACCCGCTAAACCCCGCTAGAGTAATGAATTGACTAATAATGCACGGCCGGATAGCGAGATAAGCAGCCGTCACAACATAACTGTATCGATAATCGCATCTCGGTCGTGTAATGTCAGCCGGCGAGCGGTAGCCGGGCCCGGGGCAGCGCACCGGCCCGCGCCAGTAATTGCCTCTACGAATCTCTTATCGATAGTTTTCACACGCTCTTTTTCCTGATTTCGCCTATATGGGCTAGTAAAACTAAGTAGTGCAATAATCGTAAACAGTGCGGCCGACACCGGCGGTAATCTAAACAAGAGCCCAGGACGAGACATTAGGAGTGTGCCCACCTATTATCCGAGAGCATGTGCCGAGCATCTGTCGACAGCGCTTCCTGAGAGCCACCGCGCCTGTTACATCATAAATCGAACCTTCCGGAGCGTCTTCCTGATATTTTTTATCATGTTCAAGCCCTACGACGACGAAAGATGAAGTGTAAACTAAAAAATTCCCTGACTTCCCTCGGAGGTGTATTTTTTAGCATCCAGTAAGTAAACAACGCGGCGGCCCGTTAGTGTGGACCAGGTGCGGCTCGGCCTGCCTCGGGCGCTACACAAAAGATTTCGGTGAAGGAGCCGAGCGACAACATCAGGATTGCCAGCGACCATTGTTGTATAATGTATTTGTTTAGCACAAGAATCTTTTTATTCGTCGCCGTGAGCGAGCGATTCTCAATGCGCCGCGTGTTTATCTATGATATATTGGATTCTTGGAGTTGTGTGTCGCCATTCTTCAATGTGTTGTGCATAAAAATTACTCGTAAATGCGCCCAAGGATCGCGACAATGAATTAGTTACGTGAGGGCCACTTTCTAAGCCAATGCAGCTGTTCAATTTGGGTATTAGATAAAAAACCGAATGTGATTTAATTAAGCATTAGCCCGGTGAGTCGATAGTGAGTGAACACAAACGGCGTGCGTGTAACCTGTTATTATGGTTGATTAGATTTCTGTTGGTAACATTTCTCGGTAGTGAGGCGGCGCCGCCCATCGCTCCCGAGCCGTATTAAAAATATACCCGTCTTCTAAGCTATCCACTTCGGACGCTAATGATTTTCGGTAAACCGGCCCGTAGACACACCTCGCCGTATCTCTAAATCTCTTAAGTAAATCACCGGAGTTTTTTTTTTTTGTTAGTCGGTCAGGAGTAGTAATTATGTCGGTCAGAGTGCAGCGGTATGAAAATCTAATTAAGAAATGGGCGTCTCTGGTCAGTTTTCGCGTCCGCCATTTTAATAATTTTGAAAATCGAATTGGGCGCGTTCGTTTTAGATCCTGCCGGTTCAGTGCTTTGTTTTTTCGTGTAGCGATGTAGCAGAGTTGTGTAGTGAATATAGCGATGCACGCGGCGTATTATCACGATGATGTATTTACGACCCGGACGGTTACAATTCATTCTGAATCGTTTTTTCGGTCACGCCACGTCGCATGTAAGACATAAACTGTCGATTCTTTATTGGGCGTTTAGGCTTCTCGTGATATCAAACAGAACGAGCAAAACTTATCCTATTGATTATTGTAAATGATAACGATCTAAAATTATATTCGAGCACATGGCAGGCTTTAATACGATTTTGTGGCTAGGATGGCGTGTCAAAACCGAATGTTTTCCAACAAAAGGCTGTTTAAACAACTAGGTAACCAATTTGCCTATATTCCGTAAGTAATTTTCATAGCGCGACGTCTAGGTGCCGGTCAACGGCCATCGGAATACATTAGAACATTTCTACTAAATTTTCGTCCTACAGAAGGCTGAGTTTATTAGAATAGCGCGCGCATTGCGAAGCGAATCACGCGCAACGCCGCGTGCTTTGAACACCAATCGTCCACACCATGGGAACATTTTTGTCTTCCACGATATGATAATATGAGCATTCAAATATACATACTGTCCGTTAAATGCACGATAAACACCCAGAATTACAGTGAAACCTGAATGTGAGTGAGTCGTGACCGACGTGATTTGAATTTTACAAGGCGGACGAAGATTTTCATGACCCTTTTCATCATAATCCTGTTATAAGGAGAACAATCAACTTACCATCAGATCTCGACGTCTCGTTGGTGTCGTGCCACGCTTCCACAATGAGCGTGAAGGTGCCCTGTAACATAAAACGAACGTGTTACATTATTGCACTACAAACATGTGGACAAGATAAGCATCAAAATAATCTACAAGTTGTCGATTAAGGAAATGACACTCCAATTGTACAACTTATTAGTCGGTCTCATGTTACGGACGGCGTTGACTTAATTCCACCTGTCTTTTAAAATTAACTTTCACGTTGAAACTCATTCAGTTCCTTCCCATATTCACACATTAATTGTTACAAAGTAAGTATTGTGTTACGTACAATATTTTCACTTAGTACCGACGCAACGCCTCATCCGCAAAACATACCAAAATAATCAATGTAGGTAAAATCATCTTAAACCACGAGAGACCTTTAAACATGGGCGCGGCAGTTGAGAATTTCAAATATTTCCTTTACTTTACGACAATGTTAATAGCCGACGAGTGTAAATTAACAACATGATAGACAGGTGAACCCCGGAGCAGATGGCAGCGAAATTGTTTCAATATCATGCTAAAAATAATACAAACGCAATAAGGCAATGACGCTGGCTCGCTCCGCTAACGAGTGCCTACTGGCTACACCGGCTACATCGAATGGTCCCGTATCCTCGTGGTAAACGTGAACTTATAAAAAATAGGAACGAGTGCGTATCTGATATCGAGCTGTTGACATTAGTCCATGTTTACATAGGGAGGCGAAACGGCAGTCGAAAATCGATTAAAAACTTGATAACGGTGCGTGTCAACAGCTTTAAGGCGCCTGCGACGGAACTTATCAATGGGTTTTTTGTCAAGTTCCGTTCATGCAAAAATGTACACGACTCTCGGTTCATGAAATTTCTCCCACCGCGGTCAGAACCGGTCGCCGGTCATAAAACACTCGATCCCGTCGATACTGGCCGGCCGACTCACCGACACACCGACTAGTATTCCCAACCTTTAATTCTCTTCTCTAATCGCTCTTTAATTACACTACGGATGTGAGTTATCGATGAACAATTTTCGATTACACGAAAATCAGTGTTGTATTGCAGATTAATTCGCCTTTCAACAAAGTAACGTACAAATAAAACGCGAGTTGTGAGAATAAAAGTTGAAACATTGAAGGCGAGTGGAAACGCGACCCACTTCTATTACATACACAGATCGAATTCAAAACGTCTTGAACGGTGCTCGTGTATCGGTGCTACAACTTTGTAGCGGAGGATTGTACAGTTCATTTTGATATGATTATTTATAGATTGATGATATCAGTTTATTACTTCATTCAATATGCTTTAAATAATCTTGTGAACGACAAGAAGCTGCAAATAAATGCAATTCCTTCAAAAACTATAGGCGATGAAAGCTAAAATATAGACGACGATTAAAGACGAAGACGGACGCGGGGGAATCTCTGAAGCTGGATTATAATTACAATAAGCATGTGACGGGTCGCAGGCGCAGCTGCGCGCGCGCCGGATACGAAGGGTCACCGCTTAACTAATACCTCATTTGATCACCACCACCTACTTTAACGAGTGATTCAGTTTTTCCTGACAGATGTCGCCCGTCTTCAATTAAGCTCTATGAATGAAAACACTATTTGCATGGAAGAACAATAGACTCTATTTGCATAGGAACTGATACCACGACTCTAACAATGATTATTGTCGGCTGATGGAAATCAATACGAGAAATCTGACGTTTCACAACGCACGACGACGCGTCACAAAAAGCGAGCGCTTTTTCCAACACTTTTTAAACGAAGAGATCTCAATTAAACTTTCGTTACGTCCACGGTTTTGACGAATTTATAATAAGTTACGTTAAATACTTAGACAATACAAGCGGACGTGTTATCGCGTCTCTCTGAATACTAAACAGCCGGGCCCGCTGCCTGAACGAATTTGAGCCTTAAATGACACAAAATCACCATTATCAGTGTTTGAAAAGTCGATTTATCGTAAACGTTGTATCAATATAAGGAGCGAAAGACGTTTGTCAAAATACTTTATTATGATTTGTGTTGCGTGCACCCGATCAAATATGGCAAGTCGTAGTATACGCCGTATTGATTTGTTAATCGAGTATGGAGAACGCATTTCGGTCAGCTGTGGCCGGTCGTAAGTATATGCCGGTTCCCACGACAGTGACTCTCGAGCCAGCCCATAAAAAGCGGCCGACGTAAGCGTACGTGTGCAGGTAGCCTTTATAAACGTGTCGAGCTGGCGATACCGTATACTATACAACAAGTCGTTGAGACTCGTTGCCTAGACTCTGTCGGCAATTAAGGAAACGTATTAGTCCGTGTAAAGCCAGCCTTATTTGTGAAATGCTAATTTGATCAGTCGTCACAATTCGATGCAGTTTGCGTTCCAATTCTGAAATATTGAAGTAACACTGGCCATCATCGAGGCGTTAATTATCACCGTTTCGAATCGGAACGTGTTCTTTTTTTAGTTTTTTATTAATAAAAACATAATACTGGGCTGAGATCGCAGCGTATCGAGACACATTAATTTTATCCCTCGAAAGCGATATGCGTTAAATTGTATTAAGGACTTGAACGGACGAATAGACCGATACCGTGGTATGAATGCTGGGGAATTATTTGATAATCGTTTTATGGGGGTGCCTAAAGAGGCTACTTCCATATCGGAGCTCGTTTCGACGTTATTTCGTTATTAATTAAAGAATCCATCGAAAGGATACGTGGGAACGAAGCTAAGGTTTTGTGCTTCTTATTAGTTAGCGCCATGTGTTTGGGATTTTTGAAGAACAAAAGGTATAATCAGGCGTCCAGTGAAAAGGACCTCTGTTTGGGGCACGCCACGTGTTTGGGCCACTATTGTTCTGTTTATTGTTTAAGTGAAATGAAGCTGTTTCAAATTGGCAACAGATGTTTCTCTTGTTTGTTGGTTTTGGTTACAGCTTATTATTAAGCTTGACGATTAAGAGGGTTGTCACATTTTGCACCTCTCTCGCTCACACGGGACAAAATTTTTACTAATGTTAAATGAAAAGATGCATTTTTGAAAAATTTAATCAATGGGCGGTCTACAAAATAATATTAATTTAATAGGTAATTATTAAAAACACATTTTTATTGTGGCATTTATTTACATTATCTCAAAAACAGATCATAATACTTAATTACAAAAGTTTATTAGATAACACAATAGAAATGTGATTTTGATAACTACCTGTTAAATTAATATTATTTTGTAGACCGCCCATTGATTACATTTTTCAAAAACGCATTTTTTCATTAAACATTCTTAAAAATTTGGTCCTGTGTGAGCGAGAGAGGTGCAAAATGTGACAACGCTCTTAACAAAAACGTTTGAAGGAAACTCCGGGTTGCTCACCGGCGTTCTGACGTTCTCAGCGTAAGCTGTGCTAGGTACCGCTTCAATAAAATGGAACAAGGTCATCCTACCATTGGTTTCGGTCAATAGTGTACAATATCGGAAGTATTTATATAAAACATTACAAAAAGACATTACCGTAGTTCGTTTTCGAGTATCGTTTCGACACGATAAAATATTTGGAACACAAACACCCGGGCAAGTGGAAGAGTCGTGATTTCATATTTCACACTTTGCCAGTGTGGTAACATCGCTTTGGACAGGTTTTTTTTTCACTTATACCCGACAAAGTTGTGGTTCAGTCAGCCTCTCAAAATCGATTGTTAACGCGCCGCAATAAGGTTTCGTATTCGATGATTGACTGAATCGATTCGTGAATCGAGTGTTGTCGAGTTGATATGTAGACCCGAAGAGTTGTCCGTACAATACGTCAAATTAAAAAAGATAATATGCAAATTCAAGTCTGTCCGATAAATATGGAACGCGTAACTTGTTTTATTATTAAAAGCGTTTCGAGCGCATTTATTTATTAATGCTTTTAATTAACTTTATCTCCTTCTATTTTGGCAGCGACGAATGCGAGGTGCGTTGACCTGATGAATCATAATTTTAGTACCGAATTAGGAAGTTTACTTGTATAATAAAAATGTTTGCAAGTGTTGTTTTGTTAGGATTATGTAATAAATGTATTATGTACCGTGTGAACGGGAGACTTCCTGTACAAATATTCTCTAACAAAAAATTCAGGTCGACAGTTTATTGGCGACATGGAGTACATACACATGCATTCTGTTAGAATGTTAAGCAGTTTCGTGTTAAAGTCAAGTAACTGAGCAATGTACCGAGGCTCTCTATTGCTCTGTAGAATAGCGTAGTCACCTCTGTAGAGCTATTTTAGCGGTTAGACGTACTTTCAAACTTGGCCGGTTAATCCTTGTTGGTGTACGAGCACGTCTGCGCAAGCGCATATAGACAAAAGCGAGACGTTCTCAAAGCAACTGCGGCCTCGTGGCTCATGTGAACCTACCAAGTTCCAAATAAATTGTTTAACGAGAGAAATCTTTTGTTTGTAAGTATTCGAAAATGGTATGCTTAAAAATTAAGAGGATAAAAATCCCGAATAGGTATTCGGTATCTGTATAGTATAGTTCCTTTTTTATAAAAACCAATATGATTCTAATGTTATAAGAGTTTTGGAACAGTTCCAACAAACTAAACCTAATTTATGACCTTATACTTCATAAACATTTTAGTGTTTTAACAGTTGAAATTATCTCTCGGGACATTCATATTTTTTTACTATAAGAACGCACTGCCAGTTTTTTTTAAATTAAAACTACACACAGGTGGCTAAATATTCCTCGTTTACAAGTTTAAAGACTTACAAAGAAACAAAAAATAACGAGAAAGGATCACACGGTCCATATCATCGATGCAGACTGCAAAAAAGCTCACGAGATTATTTTCATTTCCTTCGCGACGCGTCAATTAACTAATCTTTTATATCCAGGTACGACACAAAATGTTCAACCAATTAATTTAAAGCGTTAAACATTTTCACACGCCAATCATAAATAATAACCATTAAATTGATGCTATAATAAAGTTCCAGTGTTGCCCACTAAAACCGAGAAAGTAAACACTGATGTGACCACACTCGAAAAATTAACCGACTGTTTAGTAACATTATGGAAGGATTAATTGCTCGAGCACGCTTTACCGGGAAACATTAAAAAGTTGAAAAGCCAGTCGTACGTAATTTAAACGAAACGTTATACTTTATATCTGTGACGATTATTTTACGAAACAGAGCTAGGAAACATTAAGACACAAGTAGCTACTTTTTTTACCGCTAACGACCGGTCCAGTCCGTATACGACACACGAAATAAGTCAGACATTAACAATTTATTGCCCTCAATTACAATCATCGCGAAAAAAGACACTCGCA
The DNA here is from genome assembly GCA_947568875.1 of Fissipunctia ypsillon. Taxonomy (NCBI): domain Eukaryota; kingdom Metazoa; phylum Arthropoda; class Insecta; order Lepidoptera; family Noctuidae; genus Fissipunctia; species Fissipunctia ypsillon. Next base: position 11,830,659 of record OX387666.1, on the reverse strand, counting down.
GGAGGAATTCGGGACTTAGAATCGGGGCCGAAGTGAAAAAGGGTACCCTTAATTTTCATGGCATCACCGGCATTCGGCGACGGGCGGGACTGGGCCCGCCGCTGAAGAATTCCAAAAATGAAAATGTCGGCCATAAACAACGGAACGATTTGAATGAAGCATAAGAATTAAAAAATAAAGAATCAAGTTAACAAATTTTGTGAGACATCCACGCTCGGCCCCGCTCTCTACGGTGATCTGATAAGGCCCTGAGAAGGGTACGGCGGCGTTGAAACCGAAACCGCACTAAAAACAAACAATCTCCTGATCGGTTCATCCGGATTTTATTCGAGAATGACGCGCACAGCCTCCTTATACAAGTTTCGACATGATCCGTATATTGATATCATCTCGTTTTTTTCCTAATCCACTTTGCATACGCCAGCAAAACTAGACGACAATGATGAGTAATATTACCTTTAATAGAAAAGTTTATATTCTAAACACGGTAATCGTATGGAAATAAAGTATTACAAGTGCCAAAAGTGATCGATCCGCAACCGTGTGAAGGTTGACGAATTGTGGCGCGTTCTGAGAAACCATCCACTTTGAATCTTCGACAGAACAGATGTAATCGAGGTCTAGTGCAGATTTCTGACAGAATTCAAAACATTCGGTCATTCTAATTTGCAAGTTTCGCTCGCGGTGGTTCCCAGCCTATGATCGGCCTTTGACACGTCCATAAATTCGTCGAAGTATGTACGTAGGTACGTAAGTACCGGCGCTCCTCCCATACTAAATAATGGCGACGATTTATTCGCGAGGTTGCGGATACGAGTGGAGCATGTGAGCCGCTCGCACTGCGACTCACAATTCCTAGAAACTGCGCGCGTGTGATGAATAAAGTCAGGAACGCGAGGAATTTCATCATTGCAGATTTGAGGGCTTCTCGCCCTACCAGTACGTGAGAACTCACCCACACTCGCCGCCAGTAGCAAATACAAATGGAACGCGGCCGATCGCCTAAAACGGACGCGGATTTATTTTGGAACGCGCCGCAGACTACGGTATTTTTTTTATATAATTTGAATTTTGATTGACATCGCTCAATCAGCTATTTAATCCGCGTACATATTCGTCGTTAAGAAAAAATACCAGCACGCAAATTACTTTTTGGCTACCATAATAAATCGGGCGCTTTGAACAATTTTATTAGTAGCCGTAAACGTTATAGACACGCAGTTAAAATGTCAGAATTTGACCGCAAACGAGCGTACATTTGAAAAAGGAGTGTTTTCTTAGCGCTCGCTCCGAGAGGCGTTGTAATAACAAGGCCGGTTAACTTTTATTGTCTATTCACTCTGATGAGCTTATTCCTTTATCTCTCCTATGCTATGACTAATCATTATTTACAAAGTAGTTTTCGAATCTTGTTGGGGCGCATTGTTATTTTAGCACTGGAAATAATAGTGACGTTCGGTAACGCGTAAGTGTGTTTGGTTTATTTAGGCGGATCAGCTAGAAAAGCCGAGACCGGTTAATTGATAGGTTGCTGAATACCTGTGCACTGGCTGCGAACAATGCAACCTGACTAATTATCCACGCTCCGATTGTTTAAATTTGAAACTTATGAAATCGCGTTACAAGTTGTATTGTAATGGCGCTGCCGCACAACTCGCAGTAACGCGCGCACACTACTTTTACGTGGAATTTCTTTCGCGATGCTTTTTTGTTTAACTTTAATTGCCGCTCGTCGGAAAGGAGAGAGATAAAAGACGCTGTCGAAGAGGGAACAACATCCAATGAGGCATTCCATAGCTTCGGTAGACTTTATTAAAAGAAGCGGATGTAGGGGTAAGTATTTTAAGAGGATCTCGACGCGAGCGGATTGGAATAAAGGAAATTATTAAGAGCTCTCTCCACGATAAAAAAACTCGGTAGACGGAAGTTACTCCAACTATGGGTTTATAAAGCGTCCGACGCTCATATCGCGTTACATTATGTAGTAATAAGTCGATGATGCGTGCAAAGGTTTTACGTTTTTCGAAGTGGAAACTTATATAAGCGGCGGTCGTCGGGCGAATAATAATGCGGGGCGCGTAACCGATTACGATTCTAATGTAATTACAGACGATTTGAGGCACAAGTTTGGTCGAGGTGTGAGTTTTTACGCGACGCGCTGTGGATCGTTAATTACTTTCTAATGTGTACCTAGGTACGCCGCTATCAAGCGCAAAAAGCGGCGAGTTCACACGCGACAATGGGTTAAGAACGGCATTCGTCCGACGCCGCGTGCGTTACCGTACTATTGTTTTGAAATTCGAATCGAACGTGACGTCACTAAAACGTTAATTTCTGAGAATGGCACACCTGTATATTTTGTAAAATAAAAATACAACCCTTCTTTGCTGTCGGATAAAAAATAGTACACGCATGAATTATTGTGACCATGTAGTTAGGCACTTAACAGAAGAATTTTCATACTTTCATTTAAACGGCGTTATTTGGAGCGTGAAACTATTTTACGAAACATGCAAAATAAGTAACAATCTCTAGAATTAGTTACGCTGTTGCTTAGTCTACTTGTTCCACAATAAAGACGCGTGTTTCTTCACTTAACGACACAAATACATTAATCAGGAGCTTTTACGTCTTTTAAATAGTTCAGAAACAATGTTACGTGGAGTATTTGTTTAGTTAAATTCTACTTAAGTGAATGACTGATGTTCATTTACAAGAGACCTCACATAGGGAACTTTTTGCTCTGTTCCCATAAGAAAAGTTTGTACAAACATGAATATGGCCGTTTAAGCTGGTGTTTTAATTAACCTTAATTAAGTAAAATCAGTGAGGCAACTCTCACGGTAACAAATACACTGGCCTATTATTTATGTAGTACATTTGGTGAAAATAACTTCCGGAACATGAGACACACATGGCCTGTTATTGGTGTTATCAATGACCGTCAAAATATCATCATCATTATTAGTTATTAATTAGTTCCTATTTAGATTGGAATGGTATTTTCCTCTTTATGCATATGAAATTAACCTTTTTGAATAGGTACTTAAAAGGGAAATTGACTTAGAAAATAGTTGGTGGAAAACTTGATGCTTATATGAATAATGATTGAGGGCGCGAGAAATACGCCAGACAGAATATTTTGCCAGTGTTGAAAGTTGAAGCCACGTTGAAAAGCGTAAAGTATATGTATATTCAGAATATTCTAGAACACCCAAAGAAAAAAATAATACAAAACTACAGTATGTTTCAATAAATATAATCGACTCGTAAACAAATTGACTAAACGCAAATTATCGCAAAATATTCAGCACCTACGTCCTAAAAACAACTTTTAATTTATTATTTCCTTCGCTTACAGCTTACCTGTGACTAGTTACTAACATTCCTTATCACGAAACTAAAAGAAACTCGTTATTTTTATTCAAGGTGTAACGGAATAGATAACTTAGCTAATTAAAGAATGCAGGGCCGAGGTCTCGGAGCATTAAAGGGTTAACTTTTTAGCCTTCAAATAAGTATTTTAATTTTAGATATTCGTGGCTATTTGTAACCGCTATGCATGCAAAGGTTCTATTAAAATAAATTAAATGCGCTATTTTTAAGATAGCCGGCTGACACACGTTAATTTTTTAAGTAATTCTGGAATTAATATTTTATTTATCCGTTCGGTTAGATTAATACTTTTCCAAGATTGCAAATGGTTGGGGGTCCATACAAATCCCGCGCCGTGGGTAGGTGACTTGCGAGATATTTGTGAACTATGAATGTATGATCAAATGACAGCGAAGAAATATTTCACACTGCTGCACTTCCTATAGCCTCACTACAAAACAAACAAACGTTAATATTAGCAGCTGTTAGACAACAATAGAGATTAACTATCGAATTTATTGAACTGCGTAACAATAGATGATGGACAAATGTATTAAGATAAATCACAATGCCGTTTATGAGTAACATCACGCAACACGGATCTTGGATCCATAAAAAGTATAGTTCACGGCCAGCGCTGCATAATGTTGTGCGCGCGCGTCGGGCGCCCCGCATGCGCGGAAGTACACTTTGACATTTGCGCTCTCTTCGCTAAGCAGGTGTAAAACGCACAATTGCATAAGCTCAACATTTTTTCGCATTAAAACGGCAGCGGATAACGGTTGTACGGAGCGCTGGTGAATGGGCCCGTTCATGCCGTGGGGTGTACACCCCTGGCATTAAGGGCAAGTATCGTTGACCTCTCCTCCTATCCGCGATGTAAGCGAGGCATTAGCCCGCTCTCGTACGTGCGAAGACTCGCTCATAATCCGGTCCTCACCTCTTTGACATCCGGACTGCTTTTAACGGGCCTCGAAGAGCGCATTACAATATAAAACTTGTGATTTACAAACACAAATTGTTTGAGAGTGAAATAAATGAAATCCCGCCGCCGAGCCGCTAGCTGAGCGACTGCATACAAATGAGATTTCTTTTCGGAGTGAGCCATCTCTTTCTCTAAACGCTGCATGATAAATCGCTTCTATGCGTCGTTAACGCGCGCGCCGGTTTACTTGTAATTTCACTGTTCGATGTTGTCAGTAATATTAATATGCTCATGACCTATTATCGTGCGGGTCAAATCTCCCCACGAGTCTAGTACCGATTTATTTCACAAGGGATCAGATAAAGTTCGGATGCAGTTGCGTTTAAGATTACTTCGGCGGGGTTGTATTACAGCAGGCCCGTTAGTAACCGCGCAATGGCTGGTTCTAGTTTCAAAATATTGTGATGCTGGCCATCGAGAATTCGATGAGTAAATTAAATGTCAAATTAGAAAATCGAACGTCTGCAAGCGTCTCGGAGAGCCCGTTCACCTGCCGGGTCGGTCACGAAGCCAGCGTGCGGAACGTACCATATACTAACACATTACGCGGTACATATTTATTCGTGCGCGCGATATGCCTCGTAAAACAGGCACTTCTCTGGCCGACGATGACCTCATTGTGAGAAAAAATCCAAGTCAGCTTCAACTAATAATGCTAGGGGCAGATTGTATTATTTAAATGAGACGCATCCAACTGGAACCGTATAGGTAAGCAGCGAGGCGTATGGTGCATATCCTTAGGGCACAGGACTGAACCATTCTAGCGACATATGGAATCGCGGCATATGGGTGACTTCTCAATGTCCGACTAGAGTAAGATAAACTGCATATGGCGTGGAATCGACAACGTCAGCGGCTAACTTAGCCTGTCACTTTTGTAATTTGATAGATTAAACCATTCTGCGGGCCGCTTTCGCTCAATTGATCGCATGTCAACACATGCCTCGCAATAGAGAGCTCTATGTGGATTTAAACAGGAAGTTTCAATTTAGCGCCAATTCATTCGGAATGATAGCGGCAGTTACCGGACGCACATCCACTATCCGAAAAAAGTTTTAAATTTCGTCTATGCTCAATTGGCTCTACCTACCTGCAGCTTCGTTTAGTTACCAAATGTCACGTTTTCTCCAGATGGTCCGAGCTTGTGCAAGCGGTCGAGCTTAGGTCCGATTGTTTGCTCAAACATTACGAGACGGTACGACATTTGAAGCGGGCCGCTAAATAAAATACAAATAGCACTCGAAACCTCTAGGTCCACACGCGGCCTGTGTAAACCGTAGACAATTGACGCCGAGCGAAATAACCGTAACTAAGGTCCAATTAAGACGTCCGTTATCCTTGGAATCGAGATAGATCTAAGCGCGATCTGTAAATAAATAACATGTAATTACAATATCGAATCACGATCCCGGCCGGCCTCTGCGCTCTAATCGCCGGTGAAGATGAGAACGCAGCCACGACGAAGGCTAACCGACTACGTCTAATAACACACCGACCTGCCCGTACAGAGAGCGACTTCATAATTAATTAAAAATGAACCATTGAACGCTGTGATCCTCCCACGCGGCTGCTCGTTAAACCATCAAGTATTCTTATCGTCATCGCTTCTGTCAAATTTGAATATAGAATCCCTTAATTTCTTTTTTACTATTATTTACGGCGAATGAGATGGCCCGTGGTCTTCGCGTGGATTATTGGAATTTGAACGTTGGTAACATCCAGCGCGTTGATTTATTGATGTAGGGCTGCTACTTAATGTTTCTTTTACGACGTATTGATTTTACTGTTGCCTACAAAATTAATGAGGTGTTGTTTACGAAACGTCAATACGAACTACGAGTACTAAAGACTTATTTTAAGACACTCACCGGCCATGTGAAATCGAAGGGGAACACGATGGGATTGCTAAATCCTTCCACGTGGAGGTTGGGCACATCCAATGAGTTGCCGCCCAACACAGGTGTTGTGATATCACCGAAGGTACACGGTGACGTCGTGTCGATGTTAGCTTGATATATCTTGAGGCACACTCGGAATTTAGTCCTGCACGGCGCCAAACACGGCGCGTCACTGTTTGAGGAACCATCACAGCACTGCCCACTACTTAACCTACCCAATGAGTTCGTAAAACTTTTTATCCTAAGTTCGAAGGAACCAGACGTCAGCACCTGGAAAGAGAAAACAAACATTGTAGTTACTTGTGTCAGCAACGAGGGTAAAAGTAAAGATTAAGTGAGCCAATATATCAGATTCAGTGTGACAACACAAACAGACTGGCAATACAGCTTTCATCGCCCCAAAGATGTAATCCTCAAACAAACTATTTGCACAACTGTCCGCGCGATCGATCCCGTTGAGACATTAACGGTTTTACTGGACACAAGTTTATGTAGGTCGCTCAAAAATGGGGTTGCATGTAACAACGCGTGTGGGGTGAACACGGTGACACCCCTATGAATCGAATTTTGAACGTTAGTGACGTAACAATACATTTTTTGTTAATCGAACTGTCAAATAATGGCGCCCCCCCGCTTTGTTTTAAACGATCATAGTTTAAGACTACCGATTTTGATGAAAAACTTGGATATTTTAATGTGCGATGATAGATAAGTAGTCGTCAACGAGACGACTTGAAATCCCCTGGGTTTTTTGTACTTAAGAATAATAAATAACTGGTTTTTGTTGCCCTCCAGGGTGCACAACCCTTATATTAATGAAAGAATGCAGTTGGTCGCATTTGCACTGCATGTAGGGTCAACAAGTTTTAAGACTAATGCATTAGGGAGCGAGCGTAATGTTAGCATTATAAATAAGCACAACTGCAAATCGACGGCGAAGTACCAATACCTCCTAACTGACATTTTTTGAGAAATGCACTTTTTTGATCGTTTTGAATTTAAAGGCGATAGTCGCATGTTTTGTGAAATCTAAGTGTATTTTAGTTGCAACAGCATTAAATTAAAATGTGGAAATACCTCCTATCTTTCAGTTTGTGTAAATTTTTAACTTTGTCAGTTAGGAGTAATTGGCACTTCGCCGTAGATATTAGTTTGCATCGAATAAAACAATTATGTGCCGGTACACAGTTATATTCCATAGGTATCTAGGAAAAAATTACCATGGACTAAGTTTTTTTTTTACTTTGTAAAATGAGAAAAAAAAGCCAAATAATAATTATCATTGTTAATATACGCTCAGCTTATAAAAGTAAAGTCAAAAAGTCTATCCTGTTTTATATGGCATCGGAAGGAAGTGGTACGTATTAAATTATGGCGGCCATGTCTTGGCAAATCATTACCGGCGAGTCGGCGACTAATACTATGTTGCGCGCGCGCAGTATAAACTTTATGAAATAAAAAATGCTTTAAAAAAGAATCATTTCCGGCGCTTTCGTTCTAATTGATTATTTATTTAGTTGACTATCTATACTATAATAATAAATTACATCCATAAAACTTTAATATGGCTCTCGTTAAATCATGACGTGTTTTGAATAATTAAATAGACTTGTTAATGACACAGAATGCTTATAAACCTAGATATTTTTGTTAATATTTTAAGTAAATATGATTAGGTAAATATTTTTTGATTAATTAAGAGCAGTGGTGGCCCGGTGGTTCACGGCCACGACTTACGGGTTGTAGGTCGTAGGTTCGAACCCAGACAGGCGCTTTACTTTGCTTTTTTTGTGTAAATTATTTCATCACCACTGCTCTCAAAACGGTGAAGGAAAACATCGTGAACAAACCGTTATGTCCTAGAACCAAAAATTCGAAGACATGTGACATCTACCAACCCGCACTGGTCCCGCGTGGTGGATTACGGCCCACTCCCTCTCATCGAGAGGAGGCCTGTGTCCCAGCTGTGGGAACATTAGATTATGATTATGCTAAATATTTTTCATGTTAGCTTCATTCATTTATTTATTTTATGATTTATGTACACACAGTAAAATAGATACAGATACGACATTATAAATATTGAGTGCAAAGGTACTGCTTATTTAATTTCTTCCAGCAGACCTGCGAAAGAAATGAAAAATAAACGTAAACGTAAAAATATTAAATATAATATTAAACACATAAACATATAATGCAAAAATTAACATATAATATACTTAAATAAATAAATCTGCTAAAATATATGTATATATAAACCTGTATAAGTAACATAAATATATAAATTGTCACATTCTCATTCTTCTTCATATCATTATTAATGGCCCCGATTCCTGACATCATAATATAAGGCTAATATAAATGTTGAATTAAAGTCGAAGACATAATGTTTACTAAATTAGTCGGATTCCGGCCCTGTAACATACAGAACTTTTTGCATAGCAAATTGATTATGACTAAAGTCAGCTTTCCTAATTAGATTCCCACGAATATGACCTTCAGTAATAAGTTTACAAGCGACAGACAGAACAATGATCTATTCAGTGGAGCCTTATCTTGCACAGACGGTGTGTCTAACCATGTCAAAAATCAGCCCCCGTTTAAACAATACTGCGGTAAAAAATACACCAGATTTCAACCAACTTCCTGCGTCTGTGACAGGGGTTAAAATCATCTATGTATATCCGACCGCGCGAAACGTACAGCCCTCTCTTTCTTTTAACCTAGGAGAAAAGAGGACGGAATGCCACTCAAGTCACACATCCACGTGGTTGTCAGGTAGGAGCGGAACCAAAAAAATGCGTAAAAAAAGATACGCACCACTCTAAACATCCCCTTTTTTGTCGATCAATTGTTTATAAACGAGTTATAGTAGCAGAGAATTTGATGAATTGTGGCTTACCGTTTATGTTTTAACGTTGTTTTCACAAAAAAATATTAAAGATAAATTATGATAAGTTGTCCATGTCAATAAGTCAGTGAATTACGGTAAATAAAAAAGTGTGTTAAAAACCGAGCGGGAAGCGAGCGGTCGTCGGTCGTCGGCTCGCCCGGGGCTGGCAACAAACCAACAATTAAATAATACTTACCGGACTACCGAATAAGTTATGTTTTATTATATCTTCGGGCGGATTTGACGCGCTGACTGTCTGATTGATGTTGTTTAGACTATATTTTAAAAGGCGCTAAGCTTTATCGACATTTTGTCGCTGCCTTTATTTGAGTACAAAAAGTTTTTCCGATTCTGTGCTTAGTAGTTCGTAACACGTTCTATTCTATTAAATTAACCTGGACTATGGCAGCTAGGACAATCGATGGCATTCAATGGTGCAACTTATTGTACAACAAACTCAAACTTGAATATGTGTCAGTAATCAATTACACGATCGTCTAATTCATTTAATATACCAGTACAAGTTAATGCATTCGACGTTAAAGTCGTGAACGTCAAATATTTTTTTACCATGTTGAAAGGAAAGTACCTACGTACTTACTGGCACGTAACATTAATAATTGCGCTGCTTCAAGCAGACCATCCAAATTGATTTGAATACCTAATCGTCGATCTCGTAATAACATTTCAGTTAATATATCGAGTTACATTAATTCTTTCTTATTTTAATTGCGCCAGAATCACGATCTAGACATATTTTCCAAACAAAATTACTGTGTCAAAATGATTTATTGAACACTTACTAAGCGGATGCGACTTGTCTGCCTTTCGGTTTTGAGTCGAAACGTATTTTATAAAGTCACTTATTGGGAGAGATAATAAGGAGTAGGTAATAATGTGAACGCTATTGTATGTAAGTAAGGCAACAGTAAACACTTGTTCAAGCAGGTTGAACGTAGTCTAAAAATAACACAAATAATGAAACACAGGGGAATGTTTTTCATCTCTCCCGTTATACACACGCGAAATGTGTTAAAATAAACACCAAAACAGAGTCTTTTAATAGCGCGACGATGTGGCCAGTGCATCAATTCGCAATTCAAATTTAATTTTGGAATCATCGAGTATGATTTATTTTTTCATTTAAGTTTTTTAGAGTACGTTTTCTACACATGCCATAAAGATGTTCAGTCCTAAAATAGAACGGCGGGCGCGAGATCGTATTAATTGCACATGGAAAAAACTATTATATTTGTCCTCTAGCAGCTGATGAATGAACGCTGTAACTAATTGGTTTTCTGACCTGACTTTTCACAGAACTTGGTTTCAATGTTGGTATTGTGTTGAGGGGGACGCGCCGGGTTGGCTCACAAAGGGCGTTCCATTTCAAGGAACGTCTTTAGAAGAAAATAAACGGCGCCTTATAAAACGTCCTGATATTTAGCCGCGCGACAAATGTTGCCATCTCCTTTGTGTCGATTTGCTGGCAGCTGTACCGGCACAAAAGAAACTTACGATCTAAGTCTGGAATTTGAAATTAACGGAGAATCATGAGCGTGGAACGTAATAGGCCCCGTAGATTGCCTGGAACGTATATGGAAAGCGCATAATAAGGTATTTTGCGGTTATTTAAGCGTGTTGCACAAGCGAATTGAGATTTCGTGCGTTGGTGTACGGAGCGCTATGATCGGAGTCGTGTACTCTCTTATATCGTAAACCAGATCTTCTTGCTTGAATTGTTATTGGGATTATACGTGTGAACCTCTCACTGTGGAGATTGAATACGGAACTTATTAAAATTCTTTCGGGTTTAAACTTTTTTGTTCGACTACCGAAATCATTACAGGCATCGAGTTTTGAACAGTCGTGAATCACTTTAAAAGAACTTGTGTAAAGCTAAACCTTTTAAGTTAACAGCAACATTACTAAATTGTCAAATGGATATCCATGTAAGATACAAGTCGATACGATGCGATGCGTAGAGGAAGGCATGGAATTATTTTCAATGTAACTGCGATCATCCATTGCACATCGTAATTCGCTGCAACGTTATGAAACGGTATAATACAGTCGACCACAGTTCCGTTTGGTTACCACTTTAAGTACATAAGAAGATTTAGATGCAGTTACGAAATAACGAGCTTGTAATCTTATTCTCATTACGCGTTTAATTATTTCTTAATTGACGCCCACACAGCAAGTAATAACTTATTCGCAGTTTCAAATGTGAGTGAGTATTCATAACTGTCAACTTATGGCCTTAACTTTTCATCCCACGTGTAATAGAAGACCCGACTCATCACTTCGCTATGCCTGAAGCATTGTGCTTGACTGCTTGTGCAACCTACACCGTGTTACCGGCAGGCGGCATCGCTGACACATTTACCCAATTCGGAGTTAAATAATTTGCACTGGCAACACTAAACAATAGAACCTTAAATTAGAAGGTTACTGGCTGAATTACGCGGCATCCGATAAATTTCGAAATTTCAAAACGAACGAGCGCCCTAACACAGACGTTGCGCACTCATTCCGAAATAGGGTTGAATTATTTACTTATTTTCAAATACATTTATGGTAATGGTTTATCGCGGAGCACATCATTCAGCAGTATCCTTTGATAATTTCACACAAGAAAGCTAAGCATTGCGTCCGTTTATAAATAATACATAATACCTATTGACTTCCTCAAGCATCCAGTTTGGTTACATTGCGTAATCTGATCAATGGTCCAGGCAGGCATGTTAGTTTTTTAACAAATGTCACTGGGAATCAATTGAACGTCCGGTCGGGATTGAAACACAAAAACTTATAATTTGTAATAGCCCTTTATGGCTGTAATGAGCGGCTGTTCGACAGAGGCCAATTATGTTATGGCATAATTAATTTTTAGTATTTGGACAGTTTTGTCATACTAAAGCTTTGAACAAGATATCTTTTAGAATCTATTGAGTGACGCACGCGCCGCACAATCGGTCATTACATACTCATCACAATGAGACGAAAACTTAAAATTTCACATAGTTAAGCACCTAAAAACCGGCGATTATACGATTTCGTATAGTCTCTTATAATTGAGTTGGTTCTCATAGAACAAAAACCATTTTGGACAATGGACGAAATTATAACAGGGTTAAAAACCTACCGTTAAGGAGTTTCACATACTTAAATAGTTATTGCTACTAACATGACATATGATGACGATTAATTTATTATTGTACTTTTGTTAGAATTCTGTGTGATTTTTTCGTAAATGAGAGTTAACAGCAGCAGGTGGTTTTTATCAAAAGGCATTTAGGTAAATAGGTACGTTTACAAAATTGTTGGGAAAGCGCAGTGAAAACTATGTAAGTAGCGAGTATTTGTTAACTAAATTGTTTCTGCACATTAAATTAACACTGGTTGCCCAACTTTATGAAGTAAACTTTACGCTACAAGAATACCTAGATGTATTGAAATTACGGTCTAACAATTTTTATTACAAATAGTTCAACTGCCCTGCTGTTAGTTTTTATCTAGCTAGCCATTTTATATCTAATGGAATTCAATTCTACATTTCCTTCTAACGAACGTAGGTAAAATGTATCAAGCTTAACTAGTAACTTTTTAAGTAGCCTCATAACAGTACAGTCTAGTTTAATATGACGTTAGAGCAGTAAAAATGACCATTAAAATGGCTGGTTTACTCTGATAACCGCCTCACGAGTCAGAATTAAACTTTCAATCAGCATGTCAGGCCGGCAATTAGAATTCGTGTGTCCGAGTTGAGTGGATTGTGAAAAAAGCAGATGTTAGTGTGTTTAAGAGTTGCCATTAATGACTGCACCTGCTCGTGTAATATTACCGGGGTTACCAGTTTCAAACTCATAACTTCCTTTATAATTAACTAACGAGATTTTATTAAAGTTCGTGTTAAGTTACTTTTTAGTAAGTGACACTTATACAACTTTAAGTACCTAACTTTTTAGAATGAACACTTGGCAACCCTAAGCATAGACAAGTGCTACACTCCACACATAGACAGATACACACCTAAAATTGAAATATATGTCGATTATATCACAAATCGTAACGCAATCATACACGCACAAGAAACGTTCCATGCGAGCTATGACATGCTATGTCCTAGATTTGCGACAGGTAGACGCCGAGCGTAATCAAGAATACGTTATAGATTGCAAAGCTGCAACAATGTCGTACCTATTGCAATAAAAAATATCTTTATTCACTTAAACCCGTACATGGAAAATAAGGATACGAACGTTTAATAAGCAGCCTATCCTCTGAATAATTTCTCATGGATAAACGCGATCACGAATCGAACCGAGCAACCTTCAGTGAATTATTTACTTATTTGAAATTGGAAATTATTACGTTGTGGTTTTCGGGCAGACGTGTTTCCGACGCCGCTTCCGATCAAAAAGGCGGTGGAATGATCACGCGATTCGAGTTTCGAACGCGATCAAAGAAAGAATAATGCAGCTGAATTAGCTACCGTCTTGCACGTGGGGTTAAAAAAAAGAAAAATCCGGACATCGATTCTCCTACGGATGTATCGAGTATAAAGAATCGAGTTGACTGATCGGTGGGACAATTACATCAATGCACGATCGTCGTCACGTAGACGGGACCAGGGGCAAGACAAACCAGTCCTGAGCGGTGGTGTGCAAAATACCGTTTTTTTATGAAACAACGCGACTTCATTCATAATGTATTATAGCGCCTTGAAAACTCACTCGCACGCACACACACGCACGGGACTATAAATAAATAGATAGCTACACCATGTATGCTGGTGTGAAGCGGACCCACGCTATTTAATTAAACCTGATTGGCACAGCAGAAAAACAATTAAAACAGCAATTGACGAGAAAAAGTGCACAAAAATCACATGGATCAGCCCGAGTTGGGGATCAATTCCTGACACACCGGTTGTCCGCGGACGAGTTTTATTAATATTGGCATGTAACAAAGTGCATGGGTTTATGATATTAACGGTACATTTTGCGAACACATTAATAACTATTCGTTCACAGTGCGCACACGCACGCATTGGGGAATAGTTCCCTCGTTATAAATTACCCTCGGAGACCGGTAAACGATGCGGGAGAACAAAAAGTCAGCCGAGACAAGTATCGATTTTTTTATTAGGTATTATCGGACTGTTGTTGACATTTCGGTACTTCGGTAGCGCTTGTAAATTGGCTTTTACTATACCTAGGCGTACCACTAACAATGTCGGGAAAAGGCAAGGCGGAGATCTACATATCGATTAAGAAAAGTATTGAGTCGGGCGTGTACCAATGCTTGGGGTGAATCATACGATGAGCTTTTCTTGAGCTTGTTCAAGATGTACTCGTAGATGTTCTCCGTACATAAATAAACATCGAGTATCTCCGCCCATTGGACTGAAAGGCTACACTCGATTGATTGATACGTTTCCTTTAGACGTTAATGAGGCAAATAACGAAGCTAATTAAGTCTACGTTTATCGATAAGCCAGTCTACTTAATATTGAATATAAAGTGATGCGATAAAAAAAGTTTCATGAACTGTGAAGTTCACACTTCACCGTGCTGGGCACTCACGGCAACCCTTGGTAGCACAAGTAACCTTGACCGGTTCATAGGGCGATGACCTCATATTACTCTACATATTTACAGTCTGCCACCTTCTGTCAATTTTCTCAGAACTTTCATCTAGAGCGCATTGTTTATGTATGTCCAGTTTTACAGCTTTCGGCGCCTATTTACCGGCGATTAGTGACGGTCAATAAACAAGCAAAGGGTTCTGTCGTGTAAACTAGACCGAACTACTAACCCTGCCCGAAATATCTCGCGCCTTGAGTCGTCTGGAAGAGTTATTCCTGTCGTTAGTGCATACAGATCGTCGCGAATACATCTCGTCCCGACTCGAAGTCTCGAATTCACCGCAAAGCCTCGGAATGCATCTAATTTTAAAACGAAGAGGCTCGCGACCTAGCTGACCCCGCGCGCCGGTCGTATTAAAACCTGAACTTTCTTTATAACTATGTTGTACCTATGTTTGCTCGGTAAACGTATCGGACACACACAGGCGCGGAGGAGTCGGCGGGCGAGCCGCGGCCGGTCACGACTGCGAGGCTAACCTACACTACACCCTCGCTCCCGAGCACTATCCAGGACGATCTGCTAGGCCGGCCCTCGGCCACGCTCGTGGGAAATTATCGCCTAGTGCACAGCGGTCGCACCTACACCCGCCGGTTTGCATCGCTGCCTTGTTTATGAGAACCGATGCGAACCATGAGTTTTCGATGGGATTACGCCGATGCGAAACGTAAACAAACTGGGATTCGCGGTTTTCGGTGTCGATATCAGTACCTGGGGTAGAAACCCTAGCAGGGCGATGAGCACCGCGGGGGCGCGCATGCTGGCGCGTCCGGCCTAGCGGCGCCGGGGCATACGTCGGGACCGTACCCGGTCGTCAGCACTCGAAGGTAGATCCGCAGTAATCCATCACTTGCACATGTATGCACTGAGCGTTTCACTGCAAGTCACACAGCACAAGAATCGAGATGTCACTGGTCGCTCATGGGCTACGGCGAACCGGTCGCGGGATCGTTCACTACGTTCGAAACGCGCGCGTCGCGTGTAGTGGCGTACAGAGCCTTAATAACGTGTTGTCGCGGCGGCGCGTGACAGCGGACTGAAGGGCGGGTGGCGGCCGCGGTGCGGGCAGAGCGCACCTGGCGCGTGGCGCGCCGGGCACCGAGAGATGGCGCTGCGCGGCGCATCTGCCGGCGGCCTGCCCCGCGCGCCCCGCGCACCGCCCGCGTTCGCTGCCGCGCACCCGACCAGAAAATACACGGAAAACAGCCCGTGTACTGTATGCGAACACGTGCCCCTGCGTAAAAACTTCGGAGATGAATAGACTGCTATGCAGTTCTTTCAGTCTTTTTTTTTTAATAATTATTTTTAAGACGACACGTCTCGTTAAAACAATTTATAATGTTCGAGTACCGGTCTATCGTTATGTAGCTTTGTTATTTGTGATGGCAAAAAAAAAATAACTTTAAATGCTTTGTTTATTCGTAATACCGATTTTTTTTTTTTTTGGTAATGTGCAGGGTGTTTTTTTTCTAGCCAGTTTGTTTAGATTCTGAACTAGGTCCAAAAGAAAAACGATGGAAGGAAGCATGGACTAAATGAATAGGTAGGTACGTAGGTACTGAATCAATCAATCTGCCTAGCCTTTTCCATTTTGAATAGGGGTAGTATATTCTTAATCTATATTACAATGTTTATCCATCTTAACTACCTAACTACCTATTCACATGTGGGCCCTAAGAATAAAATACATTCCATAATACGTAGGCACCGTATTTAATATTAATAATAAACTTGCATACTTAGGTTTCGAAATATCTTCGAAAGTGTACGAAGAGTTTCATTATTGCACATCCCTCTGCATGCAGAAATGCAAAATAAATCTGCTGTGTGTACAAAAATGTACATAAATACCTGAGGAGAACTTCTTAAAGTTAATAGGGGCAAGTCGTCTAATACCCCAAAACTATCTGAAACTTCAGGCTGCCACAGTGAAAAACACTGTCCGACCGGAGAACCGAACGGACAAACGCAAAACTGAAAAAGACTTTTGACTATAACATAAACGGTAGTAAATATCTATCAAATAGACTGTGTATTTGCACACATATTAAAAACAACAATTTGAAAAAAGAACGGGCGCAAGACGAATGGCGTGATAACGTTTCATTTTACGAATGCAAATTTTAAATCTCCACAATTATTGGCAGCTGCATCCACCGATAAGAGAATGATAAACATATTCATGAAGAAGCCCAAGGGCTGAATTAATGATTTATATTAAAAAAAGTATTAAAAACCATTCGTTCAATCGTTCCCCAGAAGTGATAAACGCCGGTAGCAATGAACGAGTAAAGTCATACTCATTATTTTAATTTGTCTCGTTAGCTTTTTACGAGTTCAATTTTTAGATAAATTGAATTGATAGTTCTTATGTCAATATTTTTTATTTTTTTATTTTATTTTAGCTGACTAGTTTTATTTGTGAGAATCAAAGAGTTTTTTTTAAATGATCAATTAAGCACAAATTCAAACGGTGTGCAGTTTTAATTAAAAGTTGATGTCAGTGAATCACCCTAGGGTGATGGGGTGGGGGGAGGGTGGGTTATTAGAACCTGTTCAATTAAATCCCATATCAATAAGATAAAAAAAAAGATTGTTATTTTTTTTCCGCAACGACGTGAACCCAACCTGTAAAAAGGAAACTGGAACTCACTTTCAGTATCTGTAGTCGTAGCAAGCTCGTAGCCGAAATAAAAAAAAAACTGAAATAAATGTCAAGTTAAAAAAAAATACAGATAAGTAACCATAAACGCAAGTAACTGGTTACTTACCTATTTTTTCGTGACTTTCGTTCGAAGTGCAAATAACAAATTACTGGTAATTTGTTAATGACACTTCGTAGAACTAATAACCTAGTTTTATTGGTCGTTGAGGCCACGCCTTTACCTACCGCGACTACAGCCTTATTTTATTTAGTTCACTCCGCATGGCCAAACGGCCATTGTAGTCAATTACTCTAATTGTAATTACTAATTATACTAACATGATCATCTGGGAATGAGATGAATATTTCTATAGCTGTTTACCTTGGCGACGTCGTTCTTTCAAAACTTTTTGTTTGCCTTTTCTTTCCAACACGCGGTGCGGCTATCGTGGGTGATATACATTCATCAATTAAAAGATACATGAGTATTCTTTACAGGTTACTAAAATACTTAACTCTTCTTTTAAGTATGTGTAATTTATGCATTTTGGTTTTCAACAGGGTTTTAAAAACAATGAAACTATGTAAGTATCAGGGGCGTAGTCTTCATACAACCCGATTCCTACCGGCTTCCCTTCGGAACAACCACTCTTCTTGAATGTCTACTATTGCCAAATAATATGGTGCAACTGTTTGTATGACTGTGTAAACACATCACATTACATAAATATATTTAATACCAGTTTAATACACCATAAAATTAAAAACCTAAGTACAGTTTTTTGTCTGAGTTTATGAGAACTGAACAATTTTTTCGTCGGCTTCCCTCTAATGATAATAATCTCTATCAAATTATCTACATAAATCAATATTACCTATCGATCCTTCTATGCCTTATATTATCCTTCTCAATACAAAAAAAAAACGGCCAAGTGCGTGTCGGACCACGCATAATGAAAGGTCCCGTAGTTGGGATGAATTTATCCCAAAAACAAACTTAGCTTTGTAGTTGAAAAACATGTTCTCCCATACATCAATGTACGTCACGGCCAATTCTCCAACTGCAAATGTAAGTTTGTAATCACAAAAAAAAATGTGATAAAACTACAAATTAACGGTTTTCGGAATTTTTCCTTTACTTGTGCTGTAAGACCTTGCTTCTTGCCAAATTTCATGATTCTAGGTCAACGGGAAGTACCCTATAGGTTTTGATTTATCAAAATATGTCGCATTTATTTGGCCGTATTTTATTATTGCGTTGACTTAGAAGCTTGATTTTTTTAGAGCTCCATGAGACCGCAGACCTACGTATTTGTTATTCATTTAAACTTGATACCTCCACGCGTTCCTGAGAAAAAGGGTTTTGACAGACTGACAGACAACGAAGTGATCCTATAAGGGTTCCGTTTTTCCTTTTGAGGTACGGAACCCTAAAAAACAGTAAAGCAACACCAAAGAACTAACTAGGTACTTTTAAGACCGTTGAAAACTAGCTACAATTCCGGGTTTATCACGATATTAGTCTAACGAGCAGATTAAATCTAACAATTAGAGCGCTTTACAGTACCAGTAAGTACTCATCGTCTGCATTAGTCAATTATATTAATTAAAAGTCTTAATAGACCTGAGAAAGGAATAATTAGCGGCTTATCTCGTGCACATGTCGTAAAGCATGGGTAATTTTGTCTATGTGTTGTAGCGCAGGTTTTAGCGGACTATTGTGTGTTACATTGTCTATGGTGACTATTATTTTGACAGTGTAGCAATTTGTTGTTGTTTTTTTTTTTCAGATTAATCTGAACAAGGAGAAAGCTGGAGTACAGATAGCACATTGTGAAATTGGCTCCATAACAGAACGGAGTTTTAAGCATATAAAATAAAATATTGATTATCAAAATGCTCTCTGAGACGGCTTCGTTGGCCTAGTGGTCGCAAGCGCTACTGCTGAATATGAGGTCTAGGGTTCGATTCCCATGTCGGGCAGTGTTTTGGGTTTTTCCATCTGGAATTTCACAGTAGCTGCCCAGGGTCTGGATTTGTGCCCGGTTGATGGCAATAGGCTCGCCCTCTATTACATGGGACTTAAACATAACTGGCGAAGTATGGGTGTGTACACCTTTGCCGATCCCTTCGGGGAAACAAAGCGTGATGTTATGTTATATTATTTTATAATATCAATATTTGAAAATTAGATAACCGGGAACTATCCTATTCAGCAAATATCAGGTTGTATTATTTTGTTCTAAAATGTCATGATTTCTGATATTATAACATTTTAGAACAAATCTAACTTAGAGAGATATATTGATGATCCTTCAATCTGCCTAGCCTTTTCCCAACTATGTTGGGGTCGGCTTCCAGTCTAACTGGATGCAGCTGAATACCAGTATTTTACATGGAGCGACTGCCTATCTGACCTCCACAACCCAGTAACTGGGTAATACGATACCCCTTGGTAAGACTGGTTGTCAGACTTTCGGGCTTCTGACGACCCGTAACGACTGTCAAAGATCTACAAATGACAGCCGGGACCAACGGCTTAACGTGCTTTCCGAGGCACGGAGGAGTGTCGGTATGTAAAGATGGTCACCCATCCACGGACAACCCCGGCAAGCGTAGCTTAACCTGATGGATCCACCCGTGCGGCTGTTATTACTTAGCCACGAGCTCCTCTATTATGATGATCCTTATGGTTATAATTTTGTAAACACATATTTGTTACGGTCGCGAATAATATTTCGATCAAGATACACCAGCCGATCTATTCTGTAAACATCACACCGTGACCACTTAGGTGAAGTGAGTTGGAAGTGAGCTCAATCCCTAGTAGAGTAAGGTGGGATGACAGTTCACATCACGCTCACTTCACCTAAATTTTCACGGTGGGATCTTGCCAGAATAGCACCACTGATACTGACCTGCAAATTGCAAAAAACGCAAGAAAATTGAAATTTCGCGGGTTACCTTTGCGGATTCACCTTAAATGTTATTACCCGACTTCAAAAAAAGAAGGAGGTTCTCAGTTCGTCGGAATCTTTTTTTTTAATACTACAAAAAAACATACACGTGTTTTGTCAATAAACACTAAGGTCACAGACACTCACGAAGGTATTCCCATTGGGAAATTGTCCTAATTAGTAATAAGCCTAATTAAAGTCTAGACTCACCCATTACCTGGAAACGGGCAGGCCCAAATATCCGGTACCTACATATACCTACTTTGTACTATAAAGCTAATTGAGTATAATTAAGCAGCTTTACAATTTTTTTCTGACTTTTAAAAGGGTGTGGGAATATCGAAAAGTTTTGGGAATTTTTATTTGTAACGCACTATCTATTTGCTTAACAAAATCTTGTGTATGAATTTATCATTATCTTATAAATATACACCTATACCTTATACCTACATAAGTACCTATTATAAATTAAATCGGTTTTAGTGTCTTGTGACCGCGTTGTTCTTCTAAGCTTCGCAACGGAATTAGATGCGGTTTTCACCATAATTTAAGAGAATTTATTCCGGAGAGATTATGTGTAGGTGCCTACTTATAAATTAAACTTCAATATAACTTGTCAAATCGTAAAAACCGTGCGAATCAGGGGCGGATGACTAGTTCCTAACCTATTCATCTATTCATTCAAATAAATAAAATATTAGTGTCTGTTTGTAATGTCAAAATCACAGCTTTTTATTAAATGCATATTAAAGTATATACTTAAGATACTTATAACAAAAAAACTATCTGTCTGTCTGTCTGTTTGCTCCGGCTAATCTCCGAAACGGCTGGACCGATTTTAACGGGACTTTCACTGGCAGATAGCTGATGTTATAAGGAGTAACTTCCGTTTCTTTTATTTTAGAAAAATAATTAGGGTTCCGCGCAAAAAAAATAGAACCCACGAAATTTGAACAAATAGCGCGGGCGGGCGATGCAACACGGTGGGTCGGGGGAGTTTTATTAAAATGTGGTCTTATTTTAGTATATTGTGTATCTTACGACTTCCACGTGAATGAAGTTTCGGGGCACAGCTAGTAAAATAATATGATGACTCATGAGCTAGCTAGATTGTAAAATATCACTGAAACTTGTGCGCGTAGGCATCATAAGCCTATCGGGACGTGGGATTCTATTTTATGATCAATCCAGCTAAATACGTTGTTCTTTCAAGTTTCTGACGTTTCATAGCATTATTATTTTAGTTATAATTTAAAAAGTTGCCTGAAGTTATCAAGTAATTTTTTTTTTCAGAAAACTTTTTATTTATCTACATAATTTAAAAGCTACCAGGATCACGGTCTTAAAATAATAATAATCATCATCATCTAACGGGTCTCTGCGAGTTGGCTTCGGCCCCTCGTACGCCTTCCAAAGGTCCGGGACTCCAGGGTCCCGAGATATGTCACAGATAATAATAATATGTACAAGTATATAAAAAGGAGGGCAAATAATGAGAGGGCATCAAAAAATTCGTCTGGATCACTGTCAACAGGAAAAGTGGCCCAAAGACTGGCAGCATTGGCAGCATTGCCACGTTAGCAGGTTGATAGACCATTTGACAACCTTCAGCACGGCACACTTCAAATATATTTTACTCCCTCACTTAGCTGTGCTTAACCCGTTAACCATCATAAACAAGTTGCTCCTTATTCAATCAACTGTAAATGCGATCGGAAATATAGATCAAACCAATAATTATCAGCAATGCGATCTAAGAAATTAAAATATAAAATGTACGATACCTTATCCGTCGGTTATAAACCGTTTCCTTCGTCTAATAAAATTTGCATTACGAGTTAAGTAGATGATTTCAATGATTTCAGATAATCGCACTTCTTTTATTTCAAACATCACACTTGACAATCGAAAATTGAATGTCAAAAAGATACAGCAATAGGGATTAATTAACCCTCCCATTGGTTATCACCTATTTGAATAAAGCTTATTATCAATAATATAGCGTGTTGTAGAACAATAACATTTGTGGTGCTTAAACAAAGAATCACCGACGCACCACACCTACGTTCAACCACGCCCAACACGCTCGCTTCAGACCCTGACATAGAAAAGAGTTTTGAGTTATGCAGGAATATTTGTAAACTTTTTGATTCGTTGGCTGACCTATTTCTGTTGCCTTTGCCTCGTGAAAATTGTCTCTGATTGACTTTAGTCAACAGAGACAATTTTCACAAGGCAAATTTCCCGCAATTTTAAATGTCAATTTTTAAAATGACATTTAAAATTGCGGGAAATAGAGGCTACTTACTATTTTTTTTAGTAGCTTTTCAGAAACAGTCCTTTGTTTCATAAACCATGTGTGAGTTTTCTAACTTTCCTAATTTACGATTTTTTTGGGAAAGAAAAGTCTTGTTTACGGGTCAGAAATCTCATGATAAGAAACAGAAACGAAACTTAGCGTAGGTAGGTACCTAAAGTTTTGCTTCGTTTTGTCAAATCACGCAAAAGTGAACTGATTTTGACAGCTCAGCTTAAGTTTCGCTAAGTTTCGTTTATGTCGGTAACTTACCCTAAGGTCTAAGTACGCAAGAGGTTGCATTGCTCATTGACATAATAGATTTAGCATCTCAATCTACGATCATATGGAAACGTAATTAATTCGTCGAGTTAATATACCTTCTGAAGCAAAAAATTATCACTTCAATTATAAAATTCGGTAGACATGGAACGACACGCGCGCTTTCCTGAAAGTTGGAAAATAAAATCCTGCAAAATCTTACATAGTTTACGTTTCGGTCTTTCTTGTTGCAATGTAATATTTAAAGCATAGTTTTCCTGGTAGTCCGTGTATTATACTGGCACTGCTTAGGAAACGCTTCAGTCCATCCCACTTTTCAGTTACAGATCTGCGGGGTAATTTCGTAACACACTAAGAATTGCAATGCCTTTCATTTTGACAATAGAGATGATGACTAAAAACATTTTTTTGTCCGTCAGGTATATTATTAAAAAATATTGGACACGTGTTTTTTTGTTTTCTTACGTTATCAAAAGATTACGGCGATACATTGAGTTAAAATGTGGCATGACGTCACGCATTGCTAGATTTTATACTTTGTTGTGACGTAGCGAGCCCCCACTCCCTAACTTTAATGCGTTTTATCTAAGTCATTTTTTATTAATATGATATAGCAAAAAATACGTGTCTAATATTTTTTTTTATTATCTACTGACACTATTATTATTACCAGTTGACAGCGATGCGGAGAAATTTTTCGACGCCATATTTTATTTATTTATTTATTTAACAGTTTATGTACACACATATAAACAAACAAGAAGAAAGGAACAGAAAAATACGTACAAAGGTGATGCTTATTTCTAAAGAAATCTCTTCCAGCATACCTGCGATAGGAAAGTAGATAAAGAGATGTAGACAACGTGTGTAAGAGTAAAAGAGAAAACAAAATACATAAAATCACAAACGATACACTAATATGAATATAAACAAATATATATATAATATATATTTTAGTTTGATAATAAGTAATTTTATTTAGGTTATGTTATAATATATTTTTTTTAAATAGTTTGTTAGTTAATTTAGTGCCTGTATAAATAAATGGAAATAAATAAAGTTATTATCTGACTGACGGACTAAATATATATTTTTTTTACCTAGGCATCATCCCTATTCAACAACATTTCTTGCGTTATTTACGTTGTTGAGCAGACAAAATTTTCAAACATAGATATATAGCGTGACTGGTAATTAGTGACCGATACTTAAACACATGATTGTACTCAAGATAACAAACAACTTTTACTATGGGACCAAACTTGAAATCGTGAAAAAAAAATCTGCTGCTCCCTACATTTATGCTCGCATAATTCGTCAAAATGTAGGGACCAGCTGATTTTTTTTTCACGATTTCAGGTTTGGTCCCATAGTAAAAGTTGTTTGTTATCATGAGTACAATCATGTGTTTAAGTATCGGTCACTAATTACCAGTCACCCTATATAGCAATGGATTAGAATTGTGGAAAGTGTTTTACGCAATTCGGATGCAAGTCGCTTATCGCTTCAATACCAGATCATGGGCAGCTAGAAAAAATTCCCAAAATTTTTTTCTATGAAATCTAAACATACGGAACAACCCACCGTTTTTATCTGCAAGCTAAAAATCATTGTTCTTAATTGATAACGAATCAAAGTTACCGACAACTGTAGGTCAAGGCTGATATGGATGCAAAGTAGTCAGCACAATAATTATACATACGAATTATGTACACCGCCTGCGTACATAATTCGTGAGTAATATATGTATTGCTGATTGTCTGAAGGATTTTTAATTGAAACAACTTCCTAGATGTTTGGTTTTATCTGATAAAATTACGGAGGAATTAAGGAGTTAAGTTGTTGTTTTTTTTTTCTTAGCGGTTGAAGTTTTTATTTTTGTAGGATATTTTGGTTTAAGTGACTATCTTTTAAATTGTTTAATTAATACCTGTGTTGATTTAAAAAAGTTTCTATTTGCTGTTTTTTTTTGCTAGGTTTTTTCCTACGCGTACTCAAGAGCGTGATTTTTTATTAATTTGTTAAATATTACTGTATGGAAGTGTCAAATATTAACTGTGAAATGAAAAATAGGTACTATTTGACAGCTATTTGCCAACTTTCGAAATGATAGACATCCCTAATACACTATGGCTCGAAAATAATATTTTACTTACTTACTTATTTTTTTACGTTGGTAATACTTAGTTATAATAAATAATATCATAATATAAAAAGCTTCAAAGGTCCAAATATCTTCTTCCTAAATATTTTCTTTCAAAGTAACTTGACCTGTGTGCATAGTTAACTTAAACCCATTATTTTGGTTAAATAAATTAAAAAATACTTCCAAAAACAACAAATTCGTAGCATACAAATCATCAACATCATGTCTGCACCATGTTTATCAAAGCCTTAACAAGTTACATTGAAACTTAAATAGCATATTTCAATTCAATTACCTAATTGACATCGAACAATAGACAGCAATATTGACACTATGAGAAGAATGTCTGTGCGTGGACAATTTCATTGCTTCATTGTGCCTTTGACATTTCTATACGTCACATCACTATTATTGCATTCTTACAAACTTACATAGTAACTTCACATATACTCTATTACTAAGACCATAGGGTAGGGATTTGTAAATTTTTGAGTAATTAAGTTGGTTTTTAGCTGACGTATGGATTGATTCGACGAAGTTGATGAGTGAATTTTATGACGGATACGTTCGGAGTGAATACAGTAATTTAAAATTATCGATATTAATCGTAAGCGTGGTAATGTTAGTCGAAAGTGTTCCCATGACAATTAAATTGATTGTAGGAATTCGCGAATATTGTACTAACTATTTACTACTATGATATTTTTTATATGTTTTGTAACTGTTTTCTATATCTAACCCTAGATACTATCTTAGAATAAACAATGAAGTATTAATTAGCAACTATTAATTAGCTAATTGAGACCAAGAAGTTTTTATTCAAAAATACTTCGATTTTATCTATGTGCACGAGTCGAATAAATATGTCCTTAATCAATTTCTTTGCTGAATTTCAATTAGTTCAGTTGTTCTTAATTAATTGATGTTGTGTCCGCTGCTTACCACAAAAAAAAAGATCGGTATCGTACCGTAAAATGCATAGGAACTACGAATTGTTTCTATATAATGCTGATATTAGTACAATGTGATCATAAAACTATAATAGCCAGAGCGATGATACTTATTGTAATTTTGAAATTTTCAGGAGCTAGACCACCACCTCTTAAAGCAGTATTATTGTAATCTTACTTGAGTGTGGGAAAGAGATGGAGCTAGACGTCCTGTATAGTTTCATCTCTTTCTCACACTGATGTAACATTAAAATAATACTGCTTTAAGAGGTGGTGGTTGGCCTCCAGGATTTTGCATTGTTTCGCAAATTGTTTACGCAAGCCTTTTAGCGATAAAAAAACGAACACCTAGGTATTGGCCAACAAAAACTTTGGGAAAATCCCAAAAAAAAATCACCAAAACATGTAAATAAAATCGATAAAAACAGTATCGATGCTACAAATATCACGAAATCGATTCAAGTTTACGATTCGCCGCGAAAGTACGCGATTACCTCGGTTTCAGCGCTTACGCATAGTCTGGCTCAAGAATGCAGTGTTACACAACAAGCATTCACTTGCATAAACTGCGGTACTATTTATGTTAATACTTAATAAACTCATTTGATTATCGCATAAAATATCATTTGGAACTCATCATGGCCGCCCTCAGATGTTTTCCCGCCAACCGCGCCATACCATAGACAAGCTAATGATTACTCGTGTTTTCATGTCAATCGATCGTAAAATACTATAATTTCGATAAATTGTCGATTGAAAGTGTTTGTGTAATAAAATTCGGAGCCATGTTTTAGGTTTTTTTTTTAATGTTACATAAATTGCATGCTAAGGCTTTTTAACCTTTGAAGAAAATGAAGGAATTTTTTTCTTCTACGGTGATCGATGCGATTTATGTGGAAGAATTGGTAAGAAATCTAGTTATGAATATATTTTTTCCTTTCGATGACATTGACTTGAGAAAATACTCAAGTAAAGATGAAAAATTTCAGTTTCTATAAACATTTTTACTAATAATGTCCTTTTTTTTTTTTTTTTGTGGATGGGAAATCATCAAATGACTTCTCCCGCTCTGGGCGGAGCGGGAGGGCGTGTCAGACTTTTACTAACTAAAACCCACCCGTGTTCCTTCTGTTGCCTGTGCTGGGGCCACGGTAACTTTTTCGAACATCCCGCAAACTAATAATGTCCTGAAAGAGCGTTCCAATTGTATCCCTGCATAACTAGTTAACATAGATTTCTGTTCGTCTGCCGCAGTAAGTAATTAGTGAATTTATATAAGGCGTTCACCATTGCTCAACTTACTGGTAGTGTTAAATGTTACTATATTGGATAATTACAGCTTCGAAATATGAACGTGTATTCGATCCGGTAATTTGAAAATTATGTGGATTTGAACGGCGCTGCCGCATCTTAGAATCATTTAGAAGGACCTGTTCGTTTTATGTGACCTCTAGGATTGGTACTTTCTATATGCCAAGGAAACAGTGTCAACAAAATCATTTTCCCGCTTGTGTGTGTGCTGGCCTTATTTTAAAACCCGGACATCAGCTACAGTGTGTAAATTTAATATTTCGTATATCGTTAATATTTTCAAACAAATTTTTGAATAGGATAGGGATTGGAAAACTAGGTACTATCTACAAAAATAATCTGAAGGGAACCTAGTACAATCAATCTACTGCATCAAGAACCTAACCAACTACGACAAACCATAGACCAAACTCATAACTCCAAAAAAGTCTTGATATATAAAAATATAAAAATAAAAGAACACCAATAAAAATCTACGAATCACCATTTACGAAGAAACCATGCCGTATGATGACGTAAAAGGCGAATTTAAAATCGCAGGAATCAGTCGTGAGAATCTTTTTAACTTACCCAGCTATTTAAAGCGATCTTTAGTTCTTTCGTAATGTCATCTTAGTTATTAGAAACGTAACGTTTTCATTTATGCACCGGATAAAGATCCTACAGACTAGAGATTTTATCTTTCTTTATCGTTAATCTGTCCGCACTCCACATCAATACCTTCTTGCTATTCACATGATACAAAATTTATAGAAGCTGCATATAGTATAGTGAATGCATAATAAATGTTACGACTAGGGCCATCAACAGATCTTTATAGATGCATGAATCTTTTATTGACTACGCAGATTTTAATCATTTCAACTAATGCGTTATAACTTTGGCAATAAAAGTCTTCAGTAAATGTCCTTAGCTTTCTTTTTTAGACGGTAAGGAATGTGTGGTTCTTCCTCTTGTTTTTATTCTTCTTCAGTTACGGTCGTGATTATTATGTTTAGATTTTTGATACTTGTGACGTTTGTCTACTATAGGTAGGTTGTCACCAGCTGAGCTTTGACTCTTTTTTGTTTTCTTGGGTATCTTTGTCAATATCCCGGAATTGATAACAGTCCTATTGGTACTAGGTAGGTAGGAAAAGTTTTTCGGAACTTGTTTTAAAAACCATTATGTTTCATGCTTTACCAAAGTGGAAATAGGTTTATCATAGCCAACTAGAACCTACAACATGTCCCGGAATTAACGCACAGCTTCTTAAGGTCATTGTACTCATCATTATGTCCAACTTTTACTATGGGACTAAACCTGAAATCGCGACGACAAAATTACTGGTTCCCTACATTTTCATGAGTTATGCAAGCATAAATGTAGGGAACAGCTGATTTTTTTCGCGATTTCATGTTTCCTCCCATAGTAATAGGTGTTCATAATGATGAGTACAATGACCCTTTAAGAGATTGTGCGTTAATTCCGGGACATGTTGTATATTAATTCTAAATAGTTGCGTATTCTATATAGAATTATATAGAATCTAAGTTACGCCACTGGTATATAAGCGCTTTAACGTGTAAGGTGTGGCAACACTAGACTTGATAGCGTTTCATTACAGTAAAGATGCGTTTACGACGCGACAGGGCGGAGGTCACCATATTTTATAGGGTTGCCAGAGTGAACATCAACGATGCCAATCAACTGTCCAAACAGGTATAATAGACTGCTCGAATTTTGAAAAGACAAAAAACTTAACGTCTACTTCAATCTACATCAATCGTTAACTTTCAAATTTTCTATATTAACATTTTTATTTTTTTTTTGTTTTTAAAATTATCCTTTTGATGGAACGGAGCACAGTTTTTGCAGGGAATTAAAAGCGCCTGTATGATTGACCAGTGACCATTTAAGGATGTCCGGCGAACCCTAAACAGACCACTCTTGAACTGAATCTATACAAATAAATAAAATTGAAGTGTCTGTTTGTAATGTCAAAATAACAAGTTTTTACTAAATGCATAGGAAAGTGTCTTATGACAAAACAGCTATTTTTAACATTTTTGTCTGTGTCTTTCTGTTTGTACCGGCTAATATCCGAAAGGGCTGAACCGATTTTGACAGGACTTTCACTGGTAGATAGCTGATGTTACCGCGCGTAACTTAGGCTACTTTTATTTTAGAAAAATAATTAGGGTTCCGCGCAAAATAATGAAAACCCTTGAAAATATGACCAAAAAGTCGGATTTCAAAAATTCTTTTTGCATTTGGTAGCCCAATATTCGAAGATAGCTATAGGCTTTAATATCACGCTACGACTCTTAAGAGCCGAGCAGAAAGTAAAAGTCAGAGAGAACACTAAGCTAAAACGAAGTAATAGCGCGGGCGGGCGATTCAACGCGACGGTTTGCGACGGGTCGGGGATGGGGGAGTTTTATTAAAATGTGGCTGTTATTTTAGTATTTTGTGTATCTTACGACATCCACGCGAACGAAGTCGTGGGGCACAGCTAGTAGTAAATAAAAGAAGTGGTTAGGGGCTAATTTTGGCATCTCGTTAACCCGTCACCTGTATCGACGTCTACATAATATCGCTACATACGAACTACGCATTGAACCTGACGTCACATAAATCCTACATTGCGCAAGCAAAATTTTCCGCGAGATTAGCAGCCCGATAGCAACCATCGGGCAATAGCCCCCAACTCATTTAGTCGGAGGATCCTCTCTTTTCTACGGAGAAAGAGGAACTTTCCACCCTGTGCCTCATAAAATATGTCTATAAAAACATAAAAAGCCTTTTATTCTACCATAAATACATGGAACAATTTAAGCGTACTAATTATTTTGTCAAGTATCACTTATTGGTTTTTACACATTTCATTATTTTTGTTTCTTATTTGAGTTAAATTCATATATAAATTGTTATTATTCTTTTAGGTTTGTTAGCCAAATATAGTTTAAAATATGTATAAGTAGGGGTTAAAATATTATTATTAATGTTGGCATGTACGTGAAATTATTTATTTAAGGAAGTCGCCTCTGCGGCGTAGGCCTTTTTTTTTTGTTCCGAGGTGGAAAATCCTCATGGATGTCCTCCGCCCTGGGGCGGGCGCTGGGTCTGTCAGCCTCTTACTGACTAAAAACCACCCCGTTGTTCCCTTTCATGGGAACTTTTGCGCCTTCCACGACACTGATACCGATGCGGCGTAGGCTCCCCCAACTTTCTCCAGTTTTCCCTATCTCTGGCTTGTCTCCTCCTGTAGTCTGATCCACATCTTTCTTTAAATATATCTTCCCCGCGCTTCCGCGCCCTTTCTCGTTTTCTTTTTCCACGTTCTCATGTCTTTAAACACCTAAGAAAAATCAGTGATTCCTAATGGACCATGCTCTTTCGCCTTTTAAGATACCCTATACACGTTCTTTGATCAATACGAGCTACAGACAGTCGAAGTAAGTACTTAGTGAGTAATTCATCAATGAACGTTGTATGTCTGGCATCTGTTATAAAATATGTATAATGTAGGTACAAGAAACAAGCATTACATAATACATACAAAATAACATTATCATTGATCTTATGGTTGTCGCTGAGAGCATATAGTTGGAAACATCTCGGACTGTTGCATGGAAACATCTGTAGGAAAATCCTATGTCCAGCAGTAGACGGAAAAGGGCTGATGGCGATCTTTAAGATTGCCATAATCTACATCGCTGTTGGATTTTATTAATAAAAACAGTCTCACAATAGCAATATGTAAACTAAAAACAGAATATTGAAAAAAAAAAACAAATGAAAAACATAATGTTAACTCTTTCAAGGACAATATACGGCGATAGCAGTAATGGCAATAAAACTTCTATTGTATCTCGTTAGTGTCCCGCGAAATGTTAATTAACATATTATTTAAGAACATAACAGGTTTCTTATTAAAGTAAAATCTGTATGCTTGTCAAAGTACAATGTTGATACAGGAACTGATGGTTTGATTAACATTTTCTTTCACCATTATATGAGTCAGTATTGTCTCCATGGGAACTACGCTACGATGTTATAATGAAGCATGCAACTGTTTTATATTGTAATGTGATAAGTTGATAACAAACTGGTGAAATGATTAATATCTTGTTTGAACGTGAAAGGAGTATTTACTTAATGCTAGTGCTAGTGCTCTAAGAGCAGTGGTAGCCATGGTAACGGCTGCGAGTTACGGGTTTGTAGGTCGTCGGTTCGAACCCAAGCAGGCACTT
This sequence comes from Fissipunctia ypsillon, assembly GCA_947568875.1. Classification (NCBI taxonomy): domain Eukaryota; kingdom Metazoa; phylum Arthropoda; class Insecta; order Lepidoptera; family Noctuidae; genus Fissipunctia; species Fissipunctia ypsillon. Next base: position 11,799,039 of record OX387666.1, on the reverse strand, counting down.
TACTTTGTGTAAATTATTTCATCACCACTGCGCTCAAAACGGTGAAGGAAAACCTTTTGAGGAAACCGGTATGTCCTACTGCCCGCACTGGGCCCGCGTGGTAGGTAACGGCCCACTTCCTCTCACAGAGAGGAGGCCTGTGTTCCAGCAGTGGGAAGTTAATAGGTTGATTATGCTAGTGCTCTATTATCACCCTGTCCTTAGTTTTATTTATTTGGGGTTGATGGAGCATTTCTTGTTCGGTCCGACTTTGGTGTTGTTATTTCAGAATTTACTTTCTTCGTAATCTTTCATCCAATCCATTCATCTTTTTTCAGTGACATCACACTATATTGCACATATCACACTGTACTTACACTATATCCGTATGACTATCAGTGGCGAAGAGTCTCTGGAGGTTTAATGGTAAATTGGTCGAAGAGCCTCAAGACAAGCAAAGGAGTGGAACTCTCTGCCTGCGTCTGTGTTTCCGAACGCATACAACCCCGATCTCTTCAAAGTGAGAGTGAACAGCTTCTTCTGGGTAAGCTCGCTCCATCGTCGACTTTGTCTCTGCCATCTCTGACCTAGACTAGAGTCAAGAGCAAACCTATCTCAAATAAAAATAAAAAAAAGACAAAGAAAATCATTCCATCTTGTACCGTTATTTATTTATTTATTTAGGAATTTTCTTTACTATAATTACCTACCGTTTCCAAACTTGATTTCCAAAAATTTGGAATTTGCATTGCAAAAAAAAACAGACGACGGTTTCTTTGGATAAAATAAAAGTGATAAACTTTACTCAATTACCAGAACAAAAGTAATTGTAATGAAAAAGTGCCCCCACTATCTGCATAATACCGATTAAGTAGGCCAGCTAATTGAAAACATGAACTTCTTATACCCTTCAAATAACCTTTACGAAATATTATTTCAGTTATCAAATTATATTCACAGATAAATAAATAAGGTTTTATACCCATTAGCTGCTATCGCTAGTCCCGATAATACTTCCCACTGTGAAACAGGTGTTTTATTTAAAACTAACCATTTTGACATTAGTGTCAAATAGCGGGGCGAGACGCTAAGATGGCGTGCATCTGGACAAGATAAGCGCCTATTATTAGTTAAATGCCTAGGCATTCAGCCTAATGGCGACGATTACGGGATAAAACATTACTTGTCAACTGTTCCTTTTGATAACTTAAGTTGTAATGACATTGACAACTACTTAGCATAAATGAACGGAATTGAGTTGTTACTATATTGTGTTGATTTTTTTAACCAACTTCAAAAAAAGGAGGAGGTTCTTAATTCGTCGGAATATTTAATTTTTTTTATGTGTGTTCCCCGATTACTCAAAGACGGCTGGACCGATTTGGAAAATTCTTTTTTTGTTTGAAAGAGTATTCTTCACAGGTGGTCCTATTGTCATTAAGTCAGGATCTGATGATGGAATCCTGAAGAAATCGAGGGAACAATTCAAATATTATAGGCACACATATAGCGATTTGGGTATTTTTTAGAGTAACTTGTGCATTTGCTCTCGGAAAGCACCATTTGGTGAAGTGGAACTGATGTTGATGACGACAGATGGCCACCGGAACAAATCAATAATAAGTATTTCACGGGTTGCGATTCGATTGCTTTAAAATGATTGCTAAGCAATATAAGATCGTCAAAATTCGAAGACATGTGACATCTACCAACCCGCACTGGGCTCGCGTAGTGGATTACGGCCCACTCCCTCTCGCAGAGAGGAGGGTTGTGTCCCAGCAGTGGGAACATTATAGGCTGATTATGACAAGCTTGTCACAATGCATATGGTGAAGTGGAGCTGATGGTGAAGTACCAGGAGAACTCCTCAAAAATTAACGTCCCTGCATCGGGAAAAGCAATGTTTTGTAAAAGGTGATGAGCAGTTGTCATTAGGCTATTGTAACTTAGATAAATTACAAACCGACCCACTATAAAGTGAAAAATAAAAAAAAACTTATTTGCAAAAAAAAAACAACCGACTTCCAAAAAAAAAACTACGATGTGAAAAATAACTTTAATTTCAGAAGTCGGTGGCAAAACCAAAAATACAGATCCAAAGACACAGACTTCCGAAATTAAAGTTATTTTTCACTGTGCAGTGTTTTTTTAGGAAGTCGGTTGTTTTTTTTGCAAAGAAGGTTTATTTTTCACTATGTTTTTCACGAGGGTAAAGATTTGCCTGTTTGTCGTGTGATTCTTGGTTATAGGAAGGTTAATACACTGATGGCATTGAAAGCAGTGGTGGCCCAGTGGTAATGGCCGTGACTTACAAGTTGTAGGTTCGAACCCAGACAGGCGCTTTACTTTGTGTAAATTATACATTTCATTACCACTGCTCTCAAAACGCTGAAGGAAAACATCTGAGGAAACCGGCATGTCCTAGAACAAAAAATTCGAAGACGTGACATCTACCAACTCGCACTAGGCCCGTGTGGTGGATTACGGCCCACTGAGAGGAGGAGGCTTGTGTCTCAGCAGTGGGAACATTATAGGCTGATTGTGCAGTTGATGGCATATGGCATACAGGAATTTCATTCTGGTTCAGGTTCGTAGTAAGGGCAGACAGATGAATCAACGATTTCATAGAGCTAGACTTTTCTTTTCTTTATGTAAATGGCTTAAGATGACTTACAGTCCGGCTGTCGACACAATGCGTTCCTGACACCAGTCAGTTGGACAATTTCCAGTAAGTATAAGGATCAAATTAGTCAAACACATATTCGTTATAAAAATGGACAGGTTTCAAGAACGCATTCTCTCGACGGCCGGACTGTAGGGCGAATTTCAGCAATGAAACTGAACGCGATCAGCACATCTAAATGGCGATCAAGCGTTGTCAGTGTCATCATTGTTGTGGAATATTGACACTGACAGCCTTGAACGCAGTTTATATGTGTTGATCGTGTTTAGTTTCAGTGGTGAAATCGTCACTTAAAGAAGTCATAATGGTCTAGATGTGGAAGAAAGAGGACCGAATATTGTGGAACAACTTGGAAGAGCGCATGACTAGCAATGGACTACAAATGGTCGTGTTGATTGTAGAGAAAGAGATTATGCACCCACACAAGGGTGAAATTCCTACAAAACATGATTTATCTGAGGCTGTCCACAGTAACTACCACCATAAAAAGAGGACGATCGTTAGGTAGTAGATACAAATAGAGACACAGTTACAAACCGCAGACATACCTAAAGAATCTGGTTATGATTTCAAACCTGCTCAAAATCAGTAATAAATAACTTTTCAAAAGAAAAAAACCTTGACAATTCATATATTAACCCCCCACCAGTTCATGACATAACAAAACACAGAACACATTAATTACATCGCACACATATCCAGTTGCAATGTAGTATTTAATTTGTGAACTTGCCATCTGTCATATTATCATAATTAAACCGCGCGATTTGAGACTTGAACCCTAAGGCTATGTGCAAATCTGAGCGGAAAAATCCGGCGAAAAACCGCGGATCGTGACAACGTCGCAGCGCAGATGCATTAGCTCAGATTATCTAGCACTTTCGGAAGATTTTAATTTGCTTGTACATCATCATCGCCTTCTGCCCTTCTTCCAATTTATTTGAGGTTGGCACAGTGTCCGTCTTTTTTCTTCCAACTCTATTAGCCGTCATCACAAAGTTAACTTTTTTCATAGTCGTTTCATCTTTAACATTATCCATGTTCTTTGGCCTGCTTGCTTTCTTTTAGCCACCTAAATTCACGCTTACCCCTAGTCTTGTCACATGCTCCAATAGATGCATTTAATCTTGCCACAATGAACAAAAATCGCTCGCAAAACGCCACGTTTTTCCGCTCAGTTTTGTCCCTAGCCTAAATCCGGCCGTACAGCTTTCTTAGGGCTCCTTTGCCCATTAATTACGGCTTGACGCGTCGCATGACGCTGCGTCGGAGGCTGTAGAAAGTTCGACCTTAAGGTCATCCCGGTTGGATGGCAAGGCATTGAAATTATTTAGATATGGTTGGGAGATAGGGCTCTCCGTTTGTTGGACGAACTCGGGTTTGGACGAGAGATGGTGAAGTATAATTGGATTTAGATTTCAATCGAGAAGATAGTAATTTGGACGAGATTTGGTAACCGTTTTGTTGAAAAATATTCTTGAAGTATGTGTGTTTTAAGTGGTCTAACAGAAAAAAATTGTCATTTCAATGAAATGGGTTAGATATTGTAATTTAAGTATATTTATTTTTAATTCGGTCAAACACAAAGTTATGATTGTTAATTTGTATTAGAAATTCATCTCCACCTTCAATCCTTCTTACACCACAATCACACGATCAAAATGTTAACTTTATAACCAATCCGTATACATCAGTTACTTAGACAGTAATCACAAGGCTTTTAGAAAAATAGTATCTCCCAACATTCCCTTAATTAAAATGTCATTAAACATCTAAACTTTTTATAATTCTACATATCTCCCGTAGAACCGATCTATACGGCAACCAGCGATCAGCTTTGGAATCTTCAAAAGATGTAAAACAAGATTTCAACGTTATAGTTGACAGTCAGAGTTGGTTTTTCTTTGGATGATTGTCTGGACTTATGTTGGAATGTAAACAGTCGATTCGTTAATTTATCAAGAGATGTTATTACAGATTTTTGTGATAAACGTCTCAGAATCCAATTTGCTGTGACGTCGATTTTCTGATAATTTAAAAGTAGCGGCTCGGCTCGGATTTCTACTTAACTTTTGATAGTTGTACGTTTTAATTAATGACCGTCTTGTTAGATGGTTTTGTTATGCAATTGTTTGATGTATAGTGTGTTATTAACATAATTTGATAGTTCGGCTTGTAAATAGCTCGAAGCATTCTTGGGGCCGGCCAGACTTGTTGACTACAGGTCGAATGATCATTTCTATTCGAGAAGCCGTTTATACCGCTGCAAATATCAAGGGAAAGTAATAGTGTTTCGAGTTTATGGATGTGGGATTAAGTTATGTTATTTTTAAAGATTGTAGGCTCTTCTTTGCGTTTCTAGTTTTTAGTACAGTGTACGGTGTTTTGTTTTTAACTAAATTGTCTTCTAATTCGATAAGTTCTAAATTGCTAGTTTATATCGTTAGATGTGCTCTAATATAGTTTCCATATGGATGAGTAGCAGCTTCTTTAAGTCTCTTACGATCATTAAACGAACTGCCAAGTCTTGGTCTGTTGTCACTTACATCATTTATGATTTGACAGATTTTTAGGATTGGCCAATATTTAGCAGTAAACGGAATCACAGCCTTAAGAACTAGGTATAAGACAAATTGGAAGGTACAAATGAGTATAAATTTTCTAAACAGGATTAGTTAATTCACTACTGGGCTCGGTTCATTACTTATGGTACAACTAACAGTGTTTTGTAAGATCTTACATTCCAGTCTCACTGTGTATATTGTATGTGTATATTCAGTAAGTATTAACAGATGACAAGACACATAAGGCAACTGTCTCAGTAACGATACTGGGAAAAACATTGTCCTTATCGATGTTATTATTTATTACTTTATATTTGTCATTTTAAAAGGTCACTTATTTTTTTAGTTAAGTGGATTTTTATTCATCAAAGTTACAGTTTACCAGCTGGTGAACCTAGACCTCCTTTTTGAGACAGGACTGTTGTTACCATTAATATTCAGTACCTATTTTATTAAGACGACACCGCGCGGCAGTGGCGCCCTCATCGTATGTTTGGTTATTTATTTTATTATAGAATGAAAATGTAGAAAATAAGCATGCTACGTTGTGCTCCACAAGACTACACGTTATTAGATAGATATATAGAATACTCTTTATTAAGTTATTTTTACTATAATCCTTAATACGAAAATAGTGGCCACTAAGCTCCGCTTTAAGTTAAGGATTATAATAAAACTTAACAATGTAAAACTACTATTTGTAATAATAATAACGTATAGTTTTGTGGAGCACAACGTAACATGCTTGTTTTCTACATTTTCATGCTTTATTAAAATAAATAATCAAACAAACGATGAGGGCGCCACTGCGCGCGCGGTGTCGTCTTAAATGGTGCGCTTGGCCCAACTTTTGACAGTCCTGTAAGTCAGAAGCCACTAGTGACCATCAAAAAAGTGCAGAGATATGAAGCTCTGCTATGTCCCAGAAAATGATTCAACAGTCTTCAAATCTGCAACGATATCAATCAGAAAAGTATATTTAGTAGAGTAGTTAGAAAAACAAGACTTTCTTCTGAAGTCGAGAGACCATTGCGATAAACTAAGTCATGGGAGGATGTGACTGCCCATCTTCATGTAATATTTCATGGGTACCTTTAGTATAGTGGGTGCACTGTACAATACAGTGGATGCACTGTATTCCACCAGAAACCAAATAGTCTAGTCTTGTTGTTTTTTTTTCTTGCTGGCACGTGTCAATCTACTTTGAAGACTCCGATTATGGCTCAAAAGTTCGAAAACCTACGATCCGACTTAAATAATCTTAAAAGCTGGGTAATTTTCCGTTTACCTCCATCTCAATTTCAAACGCATTTGAGATAAAAACATGTATGCAAATACCTACGAATTTCGATTTTTTACCTTGACATCTGTTGTTATCTAAAATTCATCTATTGTTATCTACAAATAATAAAATGAACACCAAATAAAAATCAAGCGATTCCAATATAAAATGCCAACGACTTCCTTTGTTCTTAGAAAAAAATTAATACTCATAATCTGAACTGCCGTATCGAAAAATTTGTCGGCAAAGATTATAGACTGATATCTGTAAAGATTTAATGGGTTAAAGCCTCATATAGGTTGGTAATAGTTTACCTAGATAGAGAGGTAACCCATTCAAGGCTCCCACAGACAGACGCGACGCGACTCCGTAGAACAATTTCCATGAAGTTTTCATAGAAATTGTTCCACCAGTGTCCCGTCGTGTCTGTCTGTGGGAGCCTTCATTTAAGTTTCGGAGTATGGATTTGTGGTCCTTTGATGTTAATAGCCTCACCTTCTACTACATGTGACGGGACTTGACATACCTGGCGAGATGTGTGGGTGTACTATGTATTTCACGCCAGGGGCGTTGCCTTCATACAACCCGATTCCTATCTGCTTCCCTTCGGAACAACCACTTTTCTTAATGTATAGGTACTATTGTCAAATTATATGATACACCTGTGTGTGTAATTGTGTATCATATCACACTACATAATTATATTTAATACCAGTTTAATACGCCATAAGATTAAAAACCTACAGTTTTTTGTCTGAGTTTATGAGAACTGAAAATTTTTTTCTTCGGCTTCCCTCTCACCCCACACCCATATCTTGGCAGTTCTGGCAACCACCGTGGCGCCTACACGTGCACTCAGATGCACCTCTGTGGTCTGTCTACTTCTTTGGGCACTACAAGCGTGATAGTACATTATTACCTAAATGTTAACACATAATGTAATAATAGCTTTGATCGTGTCTTGTTGTTATATGGCATATATTTTACACGTTGAGACGAATCGGCGGTTGTTACCGATCGCTACGGTTCGATGGCGTAAGATCTGTGACTTTGGTTGGTGTGGTGCTCACGGGGTGATTATTTGTGTAACAGGTGTCAATGTCAGTCCTCGTGTTTACAAATATGTTCTATCAAAAAGAAAGAAAGAAAGAAAATACATTTATTGAGTACAGACTAAAAGGCACACAATATAATAAACAGTAAATAAAAAAATAAAAAGTGTAAAGTGTGATGTAAGAAATTATCAGGAAAGTGTGCCTCACGGCTGCGTCAAAAAGGCCCAGTTCAGCAAAAATGCACGACAACTAGTGCCTGACGCTGGTTTTCAACTGGACCTGAAGTCTGAGGTTACGGATGTAAAAAATCCGAAGTTTCTATTAAAAACACCCTAACAGAAAAACCAAGTTTGTGCTCCGCATGGAAATTTAATATTAGACATCGATATGTTCGTTTCTAGCTCATTTTCTACCATTTTTTTTGGGGAGTACATGCTCTCATCAGAAAGCCGTAGAAAACTTTAATTATAAGCAGAGTTGGGTATCAATATGTTGTTGTTACTGGCTAAATATGGGTGTAATATAAGTACCTACACCCCTGCCTAACCTTTCAGGGAATATAGGCGTGATGTTATCTTATGTTATGTGAATATGTTGTAGTCTATACTAAATAAATGTATTTTCTTTCTTCTTTCTATCTGCAAATTTATAACTGCATTAAAAAAAGAGTGACTAGTAGCCAGACCGTTATCTCCGTTCTTCCTGGCATGGGGAAGCCAAATGCTCAGAGATCCTTTAACACTCCAAATGTTTATCAGCAAAAGTACAACATGACGATGACAATACCATAGACTTACAATTCAAAGACTTACCAGAATAAATCCCTACACACCACAAATCACCCCGTGTGTCCAACCCATCGTCACGGCGTAATTCCGTATATGAGTCGATATGTTCGCGTGCTACAGACTCACAGACAGACAGATCGTAAAGACACGCATTTTAACTATTAATAATAAACCTCTAATTGGAACGTGCGGCGTACATACAATAATCGGCCAGTGTAACTGACCACTTTATTGTTACCATTGAGGAACCGGTCTGGAGTATCAAGCTTAGGTTGGGATATGAAGGATAGATTCCGCAGATATTAAAAAATGCTGAAGAAGGGCCTTAATTCTTATGTTGTTATCCAGATTGATATCATAATAGTGCCTATTTTAAGTTTTTAGGTACATCGTGGATGAAATAAAATTGGAAACTACCTATGGAAAATCCGTTTTTCTGAAACTTCCACAAATTCGCCTCATTGAAATTCAAAATCACTAAAAAGCTTTCAGTAGGTGACCAGACGACCAGTTTTTTAAATAACGAGATTTTCTTTCTCCCTAGGGTTTGCAAACTATGGTTCGGATTTTCTTGGTTATGCTTTTGTTTTGTCACAAAATCCTCTGACTTGGAAAAATAATCTTCACATATATTATATTATGTATATATGTTACGGCTACCACTACAAGTGCGGCTACATCTAGTTTTAGCCGGCTACAACTCGGTATGGCCGGTAGCAGTTGGTTTAACTTAAGTGTAGCCTATTAATTCACGGCTAAAACTAGGTGTAGACTTTATCATACCTTCTCAAAACATTACATTGTCTTGTGCCTAAACGGACCATGGCACTCGCCGGCCGCTGCCGCGGCACCGCTCTCGCTTTGCTCTCGCTTCGCTCTTGCTTCGCTCGCTCGGCTCGTGCGTTGTGTGGTCACAGTTGTAACTTAACCTAACCAACCTTTCAGCCTACACCTAAGTTTTACCAAATGCTAGCGGCCACACCTAGTTGTAGCCGGCTAAAATTAGGTTTAGCCGTAACATATACAACATATTGTAAAACATTTTAAGGCGAAAGCGCCAGGGTAGCCCGCGAAATTTAAATTTTCTTACGTTTTTTGGAATTTGCAGGTCATTATTAGGTTGTATGTTGATTAAAATATGATTCGCGACCGTAACACATATGTATTTACATAATTATAATCATTGAAGTCATCAATACAGCTCTCTAAGACTAAGTAATTCTATTGAATTACTATTTCATGAAATCTTAACATTTCAGGATTATATTAACTTAATGAGTTGTATTACTGATTCTAATGATTATAGTTCTGTAAATACATATTTGTTACGGTCGCGAATCATACTTTAATCAACATACACCCAGACACTGAGCTGCAAATTGCACAAATCGTAAGAAAATTTGAATTTCGCAGGCTGCCTTGGCGCTTCCCACTTAAAAGAGTAACGTTGGCGTTTCTTGCCCATTCTTCACCATACGAAATTACCTTTTAGAATCGATTAGAATTAATTCAATTATTTTGTAAATTTTGACACGGTTCAAAAGTGCCTTTTATGTGCCTATTTGATATAAATTATTTGATCCTAAATGGAAATCGGTCCCTTGAGTTCAGAATGTTTGTCTATCTCTCGTTCCCTTACACCTAAAGGGTTTTCCTCTAAACCAAAGGTCCCTGAAAAAGGTATTTATTAGCCGCTCGATATGTAATTGATAACCGTTGTTATTTTTATTGGACCGGCTCGACTTTCGTGAGATTGTTTATAATTGTATCGTTATTGCGTTTATGACTGACAAGTCTGGCACAACTTAATTTATTTAATTCTACGCATTCTTAACTTTAGAGCCGGTTAATTTGGTTTATATTAGGCTAGTTTTTTGGCTGAGTGGAGGAGATATGGTGTTAAATGTTAATTATTGGTTACGGGGCATATCATTGTTGATAAGTGAGTTTAGTCTTCAAGGTACAGATACGATAGGTAGGTAGAGATACGTGTAATGCTGAAAAAATCATAGTGTATAGTTACTGAATGATTGATTAAGTAAGCCTTTTATTAATATTTAACTAATCCTCTAAAATTTGTTGACCTCCTAATGATGGACCCTGTTTTTAAACTAATGAACTTTTAAAAACTTTTTGCGCTTCTAACGATGCACACTTTTTTAAATGAATTTTTAACTTTTTGGCCTTTTCTCACAGTTGATCGCAGTGACTAAGCTAGGGTACCGCGACCAAATGGTTAGGTTAGGTTAGAACAGTGACCCTGGGATTGGTGCTCGACAGCCGGTGGGACTTCGGACCCCACTTCCGGCGGCTGGTGCCCAAGTTGATGGGCGCGGCTGGGGCGCTGTCAACGCTGCTTCCCAATCTGGGGGGCCCGAGCGCCGCCTGTAGGCGACTCTACGTGGGGATCGTGCGATCGATGGCCCTGTACGGGGCTCCGATCTGGGCGGCTGACCTGACGGCCGGTAGCATTGCTGTTCTGCGGAGGCCACAGAGAGCGATGGCCGTCAGAGTCATCAGGGGGTATCGCACGATCTCCTACGAGGCGGCTTGTGCACTGGCCGGATCCCCGCCCTGGGACCTGGAGGCGAAATTACTCGCGTCATTGTATCGGTGGCGCGAGGAAATGCAGGCGCGAGGTGAGCGACCGATGCAGCGACTAATGGAGCAGCGTCGGTTGCTGCTTCGCGAGGTCCTGGTGGCGGAATGGCGGGACAGGCTCTCACGCCCTACCGCCGGCCTCGGCACCATCGAGGCGGTCCGGCCGGTGCTCGACCTTTGGCTCGGGAGGAGGCACGGCTCCTTGTCGTTTCGGGTGACGCAGGTGCTCTCGGGGCATGGTTGCTTCGGGAAGTACCTGTGTCGCATAACCAGGGAGCCAGACGCCCGGTGTCACCACTGCGTCGACTGTCGGGAGGACACGGCGCGGCATACGCTGGCAGAGTGTGCCGCTTGGGAGGAGCCGCGCCGTGCCCTCATCTCTAGAGTAGGCAGTGACCTGTCGCTGCCGGCTGTCGTTAATTCGATGGTCGGCAGCGAGGAGTCCTGGGACGCGGTGGTTTCCTTCTGCGAGACAGTCATCTCGCAGAAGGAGGCTGCGGAAAGGGAGAGGGAGATCACATCCTCTCACCCAGCCCGCAGCAGGCGCACTGGGCGTCGGCGGAGGGCGGACAACGCCCTCTTCCAGCCCCCCTAAATGGGTCCAGGGGCGACGGACTCGGGGACGTCCGTCGCCCCCCATACATCGGACCCGAGGTGGCGGCGCGTAGTGTTCCACGCGCGCCCCTCTTAGACGTCGCGGGGGGAGTCAAACACCTCACTCCCCCCCTCGACACGAGGAGAGGCCTGCCGTGGCGGGCCGGCACCAGCCGGGGGTTGCGGAAGGATCGTAAGTTCCCGCGACCCTCGGCGTAGGTGTGAGATGGAACACCGGGGTGGTTTTTAGTCAGTAAGAGTCTGACAGACCCCTCCGCCCGCCCCAGGGCGGAGGACATCCATGAGGATTTTCCACCCCGAAACAAAAAAAAAAAAAAAAAAAAGGTTAGAACAGTGACCAACCGTGCGCGAGATGAGCGAGCGAAGCGAGCGGTGCCGCAGCAGCGGCTGGCGAGCGCTACTTCCAAGTTGGCCGCTGTTACTTAAGTATTTATTTACTTGAGTACTTATGGCATTCGTCATACAGGGTAATCCACTAGGACTCGTACTAACGAGTGCCAAAGCTCTCCTTTGACGCCTAGACCACATTTAGTTTTTAAGGAGATTTACTGTACCTACCCATTCTTCTAGTAATAAAGATTTTATTTATTATTTATTTATTTAGTATTTTTAGGACCCCAAAATAGGAATTATTTGAGGTTCACAAAAAGAGGCGCAATAATTATATTAGTGATCAATAATATATTAGGAGCTCAGAAGGGGAATTATTAGAGATTCGATTAAATGGCACTTTATTTTTTTACTTTTACGGGTAGGTACCTAAGAGCCGGTCCACACGGCGCGTTGCGTCATCGTTGCGTCGTCGGATTTCAATGACAGACAGCATCGCAAGTTCGCAACGAAGCAGTGTGGCGTCGCTCTAAGTAAGAATCTTACCCATAAGTATGCCGCTTGCGGAACTCGTATAAGCCCTGTGACGATAGCACTTCAGCATTGAGTGAATTACACCTATTTCATATTTTAGTACTAAAGTTTAATATTCATAAAACCTTATTATTCATCAATATCAACGGATAACAGGAAAACACCATTAGCAATAACATTAAACACAGCTTAGAAAATACTTTCACCGACTCTATGGATTACCGTCTTCTACGATTAAGTTAGATTAATAATGCGAATTTCACAGTGACAAATTATTAACTAATTAGTTTTATAGTATGAAAGTCAAATCATTTATTATAATAATATCTGTAATCGTCCAATTGGGCAAACATTGCCTAAATTATTGCCTCGCCGGTATAGTGCGCAATTTTGCAAGGGTTAAGTGTTATTGGATTTTTTAGAAGGAATTACACATAAGTAGGCCGGTATCAGGAGCGAAGCCTTCATACAACCCGATTCCTATAGGCTTCCCTTCGGGTCAACCGCTCTTCTTAGTGTCTACTATTGCTAAATAATGTGGTGCACCTGTGTGGGTAACTATGTATCACAGCACATTACAAATTTATATTTAAATACCAGGTTAACACATCATAAGATTAAAAATCTACAGGTTTTTGTCTGAGTTTATGAGAACTAAACAATTTTTTCTTCGGCTTCCCTCTAATGATAATTGTAGCTGCGCCACTGGCCGGTATCCGGATTTGTGCCCAGTTAACCCTTCGTATGACGGGAACGCAGATCTACGCGAGACAACGGCTTTTTAACTGTTTCTGTAATTACGGCTCATGAAAGGTTAACTGGCAATAGGCTTGCCCCGTATTACATGGGACTTAAACATTGGCGAAATGTAGATGTTTTAGGTATTTTACCTTTGCTTAGCTGGGAATATGTTAGATTAATAATGCGGTGACAAATTATTCACTAATACTTAATATGAAAGTGAAATCATTTATTACGATAGTTAATTACGACGCCTGTTAAGGAAGTTTTGGGTTCGATCCGCAGGTCGGGAAAAATGTTTTTTGGTTTTTGATTAGAACATTTTTCAGTAGCAGCTTGGAGTGTGGATTTGTGCCCATTGGTGGCAACAGGGTCGCCACTATGGAATTTTTGTGGGTGTACTACACATATAATACACCTCTGTTTAACTCTACTAACTACTAATAATATGAAAGTTATATAATTTATTACAATAATTAATTAGGCGTTTCTTGACCTAATCATAGAATTGAGCAAAAAATGTAATCTTAGTAAATCTGCGTAGGGTGGTACAGTGAATGTATAGAGTCGAGGTCGACTGATTAATGTTTGGCAACGATATCACTAATTAGGCACATCTTTGTTCTAGCCGACTGTTGCGCATACGCAGTGTAGTACGAACGGCAGATACTGGCCATTGGCAAAAAATGCAGCTTAATGATTTTTTAGAGTAGCAAGATGAATTACTGACTGGCTGTATGGTTTTGCTATATACACAAACGCCCTGTAATCCCAGAAGGGTTAGGCAGAGGTGTACCTATAGTACACCCATTTCGCCAGTTATGTTTAAGTCCCATGTAATATGGGGCGAGCCTATTGCCATCAACCGGGTTCAAATCCAGACTCCAGGCTGCTACTGAGAAATTCCAGATGGAAACACCCAATAACACTGCCCGACATGGGAATTGAAACCAGGACCTTATGCTCACATACATAAAATACAATATAATATAGGTAATTATATAAAACCTAATAATAGCCTTGTGCTGTAGGGTAAAAGTAAAAACATTTCCTCAGAAAAAGAAGAGTATAAAAAAATATATAAACACAATTAATTGAATTAAGAGAAAAACTTTCTAGTTGATATATTTAACAGATTGCAGTTATATTTTTATATAAATCCCAGAAGATAATTAAATTAAACCGTTGAAAATATATTATGACTAAGTAAAATTATATGTAAGTACGGTAAAGTAACCATCAAAAAGATGGACAGATATCGTCAAAATATTTGAAGCCATTAAGTTGCATCGTCTTCTGAAGCGACTTACTTAACATACCTTTATTATCATTACATCTAATATAAGTTAAAACTTGAGGCCGGTAATAGAAAGTTAATGTCATTAAAAAACTAACAGTAATAAAAACCCTTAAGGTTCCCGCAGACAGGCGCGACTCGACAGGCGACGCGACTCTAGTAGAACTATTTCTATGAAAACTTCATGGAAATTGTTCTAACAGAATATCGTCGCACCGTCGCGTCGCGTTTGTCTGCGGGAGCCTTGATACACCGTAGCCAGAATAAATAACATAACAGAGGTCCAAGCTCGAGGTTTGCCAGCGAACCATGGAGCGCAGTATCCTGGGGGTTCGAATTTCGGACCATACTGTCCGAAACACAACACAACATTTTTGAAATGTTTTATTTAAAAAAAGATAATTGGAAATCTCTGTTTCTAGGGAAAATTTAAAATCAATCGAATTTAGTTTTTCGAAAATGTCTAACTTTTTAGACCTATGTATTCTGCTTATGTGTATGAAGTTTCATTAAAATCGATTCATTCATTTCGAAAAACAAGAACATGAAAGTTTGTATGAAATGCCCTTACGCCATTATTCACCAAACCAACTAAAATGGCGCGAAAAAGAAATTTATGAGTTATTTTTAAATCTTGAACATCAAATCTGAGCAAACGATTAATACTGAGGTGTTTAAAATGAGACCAATATTTTTTCTAAATATTATGACGTCACTAATTGCATTAAAAGCGAAATCGTGCCGATACGTGGGTGAGACTATAAAATTAATTATTGCAATAATTGATAGTAGAATGGTTGCGTTTGACAGATATTTGGGCAATGATTTGATTTGTATTGATTAATCTTTTATTAGCGTATAATTTTGATTTATTTGACTAATACATTATAAGTGTTTTGAAAGAGTACCTACTTTTATCTTTAGTCATAAATTGATGAGATTTGTGTCAAATCGGGCTTTGTACAGTCACCAGCACATCAAGCTACTACAATCTGTCAAATTTCTTTAATAGATTTTCGACTTTATTACTAAAGCATTGGGTTCAAGGTTGATTGGGAAAATTTGACAGTTTCGGGTAGCTTGATGTGCTGGCGTCCATACAAGCTACAAACATAGGCATTGGTCAACCAATAACCATGCATAGTAACAAGCTGTGAATTTCACAGAATTGTTAATCACCGGATTTTATGAGCACTTACTTCTGCCAACGAGATCTTTGATTAAACCTTTTTATCACAAGAGCTTCTGTTTCCCTATCATTTTGAGTGTAAAATTTCTAAATTACTTTAAACATCATCATCAGCCTACAACAGTCAACTGCTGGACATAGGCTTCTCCAATTGCACGCCTTTCAGCTCGATTCTCGGCTACTCTCATCCAGCTGCTACCAGCCACCCTGTGAAGATTTTCGCTACACATAGCCTGAGGGCATCCTATCTTACGTTTGCCGATTTGCGGTATCCAGTCAAGAACACGTCTACCCCAACGGTCATCGATTCGACGGCTGATATGGCCGGCCCATTGCCACTTCAGCTTGCTTATTCTGTGAGCTATGTCGACAACTTTGGTTCTCTGCCAGATCACCTCGTTCCGGATTCTATCCTCCAGAGAGATTTCAAGCATAGCCCGTTCCATAGCGCGCTGAGCGACCTTGAATTTAACTCTTAACAGCGTGATGTTAGGTAGATAGTCGGTTTTATATAAACAGAAATAAGTTATACAACTTTATTCGTTGGCAGTAGAGGTTTTGCTCTACAACATGTCCCTGAATTAACGCAGAACCTCTTAAGGGGTCACTGTACTCATAATTATGAACAACTCTTACTATGGCACCAAACCTGAAAAAAAATCCGCTGTTCCGTACATTTTTACGAGTTATACGAACATAAATCGCATTTCAGGTTTGGTCCCATAGTAAAAGTTGTTCATAATGATGTGTACAATGCCCCCTTAAGACGTTGTGCGTTAATTCCGGGATATGTTGTATATTGTCACAGAATACATAATAGTACAAGTAATATTGTGCTAATAAAACGTAAGTTATTGCAACAATTTGTCTTCGCCAACCAAAAAACTAGATTGTGTTCGATTGATACTTAATACCGGATTGAATTTATAGCTTTACTTTGTTTTATAGCCGTGATAAAATGTCTCCATTTTAGACGCTAACGTAATTAAAATGGTGCTGTGCTATTTCTCGTCAATGTTTGAGTAGAACGGTGGTTAGTGGAGATTTACTTTGAGTACTATTTTATGTTGTAACTGCCTCGTAGGTCTAATGGTCGCAATCGCTACTGCTGAGCATGAGGTCCTGGGTTCGATTCCCAAGTCAGGCAAAGTGTTATTGGGTTTTTGCATCAGGAATTTCTCAGTAGCAGCCCTGAGTCTGAATTAGTGCCCAGTGGATGGCAATAGGCTCGCCACCTGATACTTGGGACTTATCTACATCTCTGCCTAACCCTTCGGAGATTACAGGCGTGATGTTATGTTGTGTTATTTTATATTTTTTGATCAATAAACAGCCCAGAAATTTCTAAACATTTGACAGAGTGTAATCACTACTTGTCAAAAGCATTGGTGAAGGTTCTACGATAAAACAAATGTTACAAGGCAATTACAATAACTGTTTGGTTAATCATCCTCCTTCTACATTTTCCACCCGAAGACGGCAGAGAGTCTGTTCTTTGCCGTAAATTCAATGAAATATAAAGAGCTGTGGCGCAAACTATGTCCCACCTCTTAGCCCGCTCTTTGTCCCAAAAAATGCAGCTATACTGCCCATAGTGACCGCTGTGCTGCCACCAACAATGCCGTGGAAGTGGCGAAGCTTTGGCCACAAAATGTAATTCACTGTCGTGGCACCGACACGACCACGACGAAGAACAACAACGAAATATAAGTTGACGTAAAAAGTGACTTAAAAATACACTACAATTTTCAAACAGTTATCATTTCTCAACTTCAACCTAATCTGCTGGACAATTAATTAGGAATCCTTTTGAACTCGAGTTTAGATAACAGTAGTACTTAGTCGAACTAAGTTACCAGAAAATGTCCAGACTTAGTACGGAACGTATTATTAAATTAGGTTTAACAAAGGCACCGCGTGTCGTGAGACAAGCGGTGCCTTTGTGTTGCGTCGCGTGTCGCGCCTGTTTGCAGGAATCTTAATACAGCCGCACAAATGTCATTGACATGGGTGCAGTAAAGGCACAATTGTAGACAACTAGCTGACCTGACAGACGTTGTCCTGTCCAAATAATAATTCATACAAAAATTCCATAGAAAAAAAGAACGTTAAGTTTCTTCCGAATTTGAATATTTTCTAGGAAACTTTTCCAATTTTTCTTTCAATAAAAAGTTAGTTCGGACTATTGCGAATATTTTAAAGCAAAAAATAGCCAAATGGGTCCAGTCGTTCTCAAGTAATGCGCTTACCAACGAACAACATTTCATTTTTTATTTATAGGTATGTATACAAGGTGTAACATAAATAACGCACAACCTCTTAAGGGGTCATTGTACTTTTACTATGGGACCAAACCTGAAATCGCGAAAAAAATCAGGTGTTGCCTACATTTCGCACATGACAACATGTACAGTCATAACTCAAAATTAGACATTTCGAGTAAAAGTGATTTGAAAGTTCAAAAAATCATAGAACCAAAACTATTGAAGTTACGTAAATGTTCATAACTCTTGCAAACATTGACTTTTTTGTGTGTGTCTTGTCAGTATGTAGATTAAAAATTACTTGATCCGTGGGTAATCTTAACTCAACTCGGCCATTTTTTGAGTTATGACGGTACATGTTGTCATGTGCGCTTTATGTTCGCATGACTCGCCAAAATGTATTTTAATTTTCGCATCTGATATTTTTTTCACGATTTCACGTTTGGTCCCATGGTAAAAGTTGTTCATAGTGACGAGTACAATGACCCCTTAAGAGGTTGTGCGTTATTTATGTTACATCTTGTATATGTATAGATAGTTTTGAGAAAGGCTATGGAAGTGGTTGAAAGTGGCTGATATTATGCGCCCATTAACGAAGATGGAATAAGCAATCATTCACTTAAAAGGTCCTTAGACACGACTTGAGTTAGTCGGTGCCTATAAAGTCCTCTCAAAGGCACAAAACAGTTACAAGAATTAATTAACAATAAGACAAGTTACGAAATCAGTTACAGAGCTATTAAAGTCCTCGTTTTATTACAACCTTTTACTAGCCGAGCCATAAAGTCTTGCTTCCATGAAACAAAAGAGTATATAATGTCACATACCACATTTTACACCACAAAAGATGAAATAGAATAACAATGTGTTTAATAAAAGTGCTAATTGAAAACATGATTTGTAAATTGAATCCAAGTTTCACTAATAAAGTCTGATCTTTACTTCGCTGCAATACCTTTGACATTTTATTTTATATACTAAGCAATGTTCTAACTGGTTTGATGTATGTAGATACGTACTAGGCACATTCTAAAATAGAAATTGTAGAGAGATTCAAATGCAGTATGGTTAAAGTGAAAGCTGTGCCTATATGGGAGTGCTCAGAAATAAGGATGAGCCCGGACGGATACGGGAAAAGTGCTTGTATAATTACCGTCGATACTATAGGCAGAGATAATTAATTATAGTCTTGTTTTTGTTTTATGTGTCAACTAGTGCTGTACTGTGTCCTGTTTGGAAATGAATACGTCGGAAAAATTATGTTCTTCATTTAAATAGTGATAGTTTAATAAATTGACAATTTAATTTTTCCGTGTCTCAAATTATTGGCTTTCTCTACAAGAGTTTTAAAATAAATTGAGCTAATGTCTCAACAAGGTGCGAATTGAGAGATAAACTTATCTTTGAAACAGCATTACCTAAATTCATAAAAACCTGAAATAAAACGTGAAAAACACATTACGCATTTTTACCAACAATGTTGCCGCCATGTTGCCGCTAAAAATATGTCCCGCCAAAAACTTCGATAACTTTTTAATGGCAAAGGCACTCGCAATCTGCCAATGTCAATGCGCCGCTGATATTCTCGATTTTTTTTAACGCGATCAGAAACAAATTTTTTATCAATCTCAAAACTGTCCAAAGATGTTTTTTAACGAGACTTTTTTCGTAATTTCGGCCAGATATCGATGGGGAAAAAACATTTAAAGTTCGGAATTTATCTTAGAACTTACACGTACAGTTTTAAGGTTTATTTTGGCTTGTCAAGTAGAGTCAGATGTGATTGTATTGAACAGGTGTGTAGTGGCAACAGGTGATTTTGTGACCGCTAATATATTAGCTACAGGATCCAAATCGGCGGTCGACATATTGCGCTATGTAAAACAATCACCTTTTAAATCAATTTAGACCTTTCAATTATGGGAATAAGCGCCAATATCGTACTTTTCTGTTGACAGATGGTATATTTACCTATGTAAAAGATTACAAGTGTATGTAATCGAGTATTTATGTGAGTGCAGCAGTGATTGGAATTTCGGAATGCATTTTCATATGTCCTTGGTTTTGTGGCTGTATGGTTAAATTGAATGTAACAGTACTAAAGTATTTGAGCATTGTGAGTTGAAACTAGAAATTATCTAAGTGTTACATCGCTGGCATTGACGAGAATACATTGCTAGATATCCTTAATATTTTATCGCCCACGCTTCAAAGTTATTTTAAATAAATGACTTCAAAAATGAAAGTTACGCTGTCATTGTGCATCATCATAAAAAAAAAAACAATGCGTAATCATGCTAATAGAGACGATAATATTGTCTGTTAGTAAAAGGTTGACACCAAACCTGTTTTCAATTTTATTGAAAAAACGTTCACAATGGAAGTATTAGCTTGAAACTTTGCCAAGCACCACAAAGCTCACAATTTTTTTTTAAACGTTGATTTATAAAATTATGACATGTTTGTGGATTAACAAAATAAAACAATGTCACATTTGCATTTGACGTTTGTTATGCTATCCAATTAAATCGTCGGTAGCTACCTCCTGCGGCCTTGCATTCGGTCATCTAATCACTTAATTATTTATTTATTTATTATTTCTGGCCAACCAATAATTGTATATACTGTTACATATTAAAATAAAGATTCTTATACTAAAGCTTATTAGTATAACAATTTGTTATAAGTTAGCACCGCATGCCCCTTAAAATAATAAATGTTACCAGTTATATTAAAGTCTTAAGTCAAAGTTTAAAAGCAGAATTAAAACAATTGAAAACAACATGAAAATTAAAAACAAAAATTAAAATTAAAATGATTTTAATGACTTTTATTGATTTTTCAATACATTAATATTTTACATAACAACTTATACCTAATTAATTAATAAAATAACAAAATTATATTCTAAATGTGGCCATGGATGACCGAGCTTGGGAACAAGCTACTCTTCCCATACGCATGGGAGGCCTCGGCGTCCGCAAAATTTCTAGTATTAGTTTACCGGCTTTTATATCCTCGATCCACGGCACTGAGAATTTAATCAAGAAAATCCTAGCCTCGACACTGATTAATTTTGATGGCTTCACCGAGGCTATGGATGCCTGGAGACTCGCTTGCCCGAATTCAGATTCACCCGACAATCCATCTTCCCAGAGACGGTGGGATGAGCCGCTTTGTAGAGTAGTACAGAATAATTTACTAAACACGTCTGCTACTACTGCGGAGCGTGCGCGCCTGCTGGCTGTGGGTAAGTGGGAGTCGGGTCTGTGGCTTCATGCACTACCGTCGTCGAGCATAGGCACTTTGTTTGACGACACTACTTTCCGCCTCGCTGCTTCCCTGCGACTAGGAGCCCCTTGTTGTTCTCCTCATCGCTGTCACTGTGGCGAAGTTGTCAACAGCCTCGGACACCACGGCCTGTCTTGCAGCCGAAGTGCGGGTCGCATAGTGCGGCACGCGAAGATTAATGACATAATCCGACGGGCTCTTGTCACCGTCGGCGTCACAGCTGTATTAGAACCCAATGGCTTGGCACGCGACGATGGCAAGAGACCGGACGGCATGTCTTTATTTCCATGGAAGATGGGTAGGCCTTTAGTGTGGGACGCAACTTGTGTCGACACTCTTGCGCCATCCCATCTTCCCGACTCGGCGTGCTGTGCTGGCGCTGCTGCTGCGGCTGCGGAAAACCTCAAGCGGCGAAAGTATAATAACCTTATCGGGAATTATATTTTCGAGCCGTTTGGGGTTGAAACCCTCGGGCCGTGGGGTCCGAGCGCTCATGGTTTGTTTAACGAAATCTTCAAACGGCTAGTTGACACTTCCCGTGACCCAAGGGCCGGCTTTTACCTTGGCCAGAGGCTAAGCATTGCCATACAACGTGGCAATGCCGCCAGTCTCTTGGGTACATTACCAGTCGACAGCGATGGGGAGGAATTTTTCGACGCCATATTTTAGTTTGTGAATAGTTTTAGTTAAGTTAGGATATAATTTTGTTATTTTATAAATTTAAATTAAATACATAAATAAAAGTATTAAAATCAAAAGCAATCAAAATAATACAATACAAAATCAAATTCACATTTAAAATGTTATAGTTACTATAATTAATTCCCATTGTTCAATATTGTCGCGTTTCGTCGCTATACCTACATCATAATATTATCTGTTAGTACAGAGCTGATATAATATGAATGCAAGTTATAATTTCCCATGCATAGTATTTCTGTTTTCTTTCTATGTGTAATATAACATACCCACATTGTAGGTATTTCAGACGCGTCCTGCCTGTTATGACTTACAGAGCCGAAACGTGGACACTCACGGTACGGCTGATCCATAAATTCAAGGTCGCTCAGCGAGCTATGGAACGAGCTATGCTTGGAATCTCTCTGAGGGAATCCGGAACGAGGTGATCCGGCAGAGAACCAAAGTTGTCGACATAGCTCACAGAATAAGCAAGCTGAAGTGGCAATGGGCCGGCCATATTAACCGTAGAACCGATGATCGTTGGGGTAGATGTTATCTTGAGCGGACATCGCGAATCGGCAAACGTAATGTAGAGCGCCCTCAAGCTAGGTGGAGCGACGATCTTCGCAGGGTGGCTGGTAAGCAGCTGGATATGAGTTGCCGAGATTCGAGCTGAATGGCGTGCAATTGGAGGGGCCGGGGGGGGGGGGAATGAATACCAGCTCCGTTCGAGTCTGTAACTAGTCGGACAGTTCCGAAACAAACACAAGTTTTCTGGACTCGTAGATTGTGGTCAATGATAATAAATAGAATTAGAAAAACAGTAGCAGTCCGGAGTCGGAGTCTGGATCTGTGCCCGATTGCTGGCAATAGGCTCGCCCCCTATAGGACTTAAATGTAACTGCATGGCGAAATGTGGGTGTACCTACTACAGGTATAGGTACCTCTGTCTAACTCTTTCGGGGAATACAGGCGTGATGTTATGTTAGATAAACATGCAGTTAAGTAAAGATTCCTTCTTAGTACCGAAAATACACCAAACAACATAAAAGTTAATTTAATAAGTGGCAAAGTGTGTGGTCTTCGATTTTTATTGATAACGATTATTCTCGACTCGACCCGTAACCAATTAATGATGTTAATTTTAGCGAGATGCCATTAATTTGTTGTGGGTAGCACCTGCGCAGGTCCGATGCACGGCTTTGGCTTTGAATCTGGCGGTTAAAAGTGTGTTTTAATTTGTTATTGTTCTGTTTATTTATTTGTTTGTTTTTAATCCATTTTTAAATGTTTACTGGTGAATATGGGAATGTATCAGTGATCTTGTGCCTAAAGGACCATAAAATAAACCTAAATGATTTTGTCATAATCAAAGACACTAGTGACCACACTAACGGGTGAACCCAATAAACTATCCATCACCAGTTTTGGCATACTGGAGATAGAAAACCTATCTATTTATGGTTTTAACGTCCCAATGATCTATAAGAGATTAGGGAATCTTACCGGCCTGATATGAAAGATAGAATTATACTGTCTACCATCAATAGTGATCTGTTTTTTACTGAAGGGCTCCCACACAAAACTGCGATGCGATGCGAATTCGCAGTTTTCGCAGAGCCCGAAAATAGGTTATTGGGTTCGGCCGTATAACGTTATTTGTTTATTTAACTACAATTGCTTATAAACAGAGGAAGATGTTGTAGCCTTTTGCAACTGTACAGAAACAACACAGGCGTGCAAAAGTTTGGGCACGCCACAATTGCGGCGATAAGTCCCCTCTTTGAGGAGTGGCTGGAGAGGCGCCACGGCGTCCTCACCTTCCGCCTGACGCAGGTCCTCACCGGACACGGGTGCTTCGGGAGGTACCTGTTCCGTATAAGGCGGGAGGAAACGCCCGGGTGTCACCACTGTGTGGATCGCCCGGAGGACACGGTGGAGCATACGGTGGAGGTCTGCCCGGCTTGGGCGGAGCACCGCCGTGTCCTCGCGGAAGCGATCGGCGGCGGCGATCTCTCGCGTCCGGCCCTGGTCCAGGCCATGGTACGGAGCGAGAGTGCATGGGAAGCCATTACCTCCTTCTGCGAAGCAGTAATGCTCGTGAAGGAGGAGGCGGGACGCGTGAGAGAGAGGCAAGCTTTGCGCCCTCACGCCCCTAGTCGCCGCAGGAGACGCCCTGGGCGTCGGGAATTGGCAGCCGATTCCCGGCCACCGTAGGCGCGGGCTTGCGGACGGCGAGCAATGGGTAGCTCGCCGTCCGGTAAGGACCAAGCCCGAGTCGACGGCGCGTCGTGTTCCACGCGCGCCTCAAAGAGATGTCAGTACTATTGACGGGGTCCGCTAGGGCCGATGCCAGCTAGGGTTGCGGGATGTTCGAAAGAGTTACCGTGGCCCCGGCACAGGCAACAGAAGGAACACGGGTGGGTTTTAGTCAGTAAAAGTCTGACACGCCCTCCCGCTCCGCCCAGAGCGGGAGAAGTCATTTGATGATTTGAAAAAAAAGGCGTGCAAAAGTTGGCAGTTTTCACCAATAGTCAAAGTCAAGGTCAAGGTCAAATCATTTACCTATTTGAAACTGGCACTTATAAGACACTTGAAAATAGAATTGATTTTATTCGCCCCTTCCAAAAATTCGAAGACATGTGACATCTACCAACCCGCACTGGGCCCGCATGGTGGATTACAACCCACTCCCTCTCGAAGAGAGCAGGCCTGTGTCCCAGTAGTGGGAACATGATGCCCCTTCCAAAAGGTAGTTTCATATGGAGAAGAATGAGCAATATTTCATACTTAGTAATTATATGAACAGATTCCATGTTCAATTATTTATTTACTGAATTCTGTGTTTCTTTTTGGAGTAAAATCTATAACTTAAAGCCCCGACACCTTATGGCGCCATATCGTGCTTGACCATTAGACCTTATAGACCTCAATAGGTTTAATGGTCAAGTGAGATACGCCAATCATCAAGTATTTATTAGAACATTTTATAGCAATAATCTTAATAGGCTGCTATAAAATATTGATTTGAATTTAAACATCAAAAGCAGAAGGTTGACCAAACGCTATTAATGTATTTAATTTATTTGAATAAATATATAGTTATTTATACTACTCGTATCTAAAACCACTTTAATCTAGATTTCCCGTAGATAAAACTTCATATAGATCTTTTAAAGTGATTTTATGAGTACCTCCCTTTAATTATTAATTAGTTTTATTCTAATTTTGCGATCGTCTCTTGTTATTTTTGTTCAAAGAATATTATCGTATTTTTGGTCTTTGCAATATTGTCGTCTTAATAAAATCAATGTTATCTTTTGAAAGTATTTCCAAGTGAAAACGCTTTCAGATTTACAGAGGCTGGCTAAGTTATGATTAGAAGAAATAGCTTTTGCTTCATATCTCTCAAGTGCACAATAAAAAATAAACTGGCCAAGTGCGTGCCGGACCACGCACAATGAAGGGTTCCGTAGTTACGATGAAGAAACAAGAGACAGAATTATTTGAAAATCATATTTTATTTGATGTGTCACACGTAATACTTAACAATTTTTTTAATTTTTTTTTTATTATTTGAGATAGGTTTGCTCTTGACTCTAGTCTAGGTCAGAGATTACAGAGACAAAGTCGACGATGGAGCGAGCTTACCCAGAAGAAGCCAGTTCACTCTCACTTTGAAGAGATCGAGGTTGTATGCATTCGGAAACACAGACGCAGGCAGAGAGTTCCACTCCTTTGCTGTGCGCATCACAAAAGACATTTGGAAACGCTTAGTGCGAATTGGTGGGATAGCAACTAGGTAAGGATGGTAACCTGTAGTGCGTCTATATGTATGTCCGCTGATAGAAGGGAGCCGGCGGAATGAGGTCGTGGAGTTCTTGAGCACACTCCCCGAAGTATAATCTGTAGAATTAATGTGTTAATTTTATTATTTACCCCCCAAAAGTGACCCCATACTCTAAATACTCTCCAAAATCTACGTAACACGTTCGTGTTTGGGTCACAGACATTCATATTTATTTATTTATCAACTACTTATGGATGACTTACAGTTTAAACAAACAGAATAAAAAATAGTATGTGAGACTGACAGCCAATTAAAAGTCATCACTTCTAAGAACAGATTGGAAAGAACGAGTGTGAACACACACAACTACCAAAAAAAGTGAAAAAACATTTATGTTCGCATAACTCGTCAAAATGTAGGGAACAGCAGATTTTTTTTTCGCGATTTCAGGTTTGGTCCCATAGTGAAAGTTGTTCATAATGATGAGTACAATGACCCCTTAAGAGGTTGTGCGTTATTTATGTTTATATTTACATTGTACGTATAAATTAATTTTGCCTGTAATTCGTAGAGATAAATGGAACACGCAGCGGTGCGTATATGTTTACCAAATTCCAACTTAATCGGTTTTATAAATTCGAAGCAAATTGGCTGTGACAGACGAACAGACAGACACACCAGTGATCCTACATATATGAGTTCCATTTTTTCCTGAGGTACGGAACCCTAAAAAACCATGGCATGCTTTTATTTGACTAATTTAATAATACCTAATAATTTATTTATTTAATACTTATACTTTAAGCACACAAATGTACAGAGGCGGACTTAATGCCATAGGCATCTTCTACCAGTCAACCTTTGGGTGATGCAGAGACAAACAGTGGTAGGTGCTATAGCGAGAATTGAGAAATAAATAATAATAATTCATTTATTTTTCAGACAAAGTCCATTACATTTCCAAAATCCAAGTTAAGTTATTTTATTGATACATAATAACTTGCTTAACTTAAACCTACTTAGGCTAATATTAAAATGACGATGCACATATTTTATCCTATCACTTATTATGTTCTACAGCCACAAGTTATGATTCAACAAAAACTGCGGTTTGAAGTTCACACAGAGTTAATTTAGCAAATACTGTTAGAACTAGTCATTATAGTTAATCATTACTCAAATAAGCTTGTTTAAACACATGTTTTCAGAGTCATTATTTTTTAAAATTTTCTCTGTTATTTTTAATCATGGCCTGGCAGTTTGAGCAGTTTTTGCAGCCTACCCAAGTGTCCTTTCTTTGGTATTTTTCGTAGAATCGTTGAGCTCCGTTCTGAGTTGAGCTGCACGATTTCTGACAAATGCGTGCACTGACTTAAAAGGTCCACTCAATCTGTGTGGTTCTTTCCTCAAAAGACCATTTCAGACAGCAATCTACATGTCTTCACATGATCTGACCAAGATTATGACTGGACTTTAAAAGAGACTGTGACCTTTGAGTTTGTTTCGGCCTTTCTTCTCAGTCGGATAGGAAACGCCGACCGCATCTAGTTTTTTTAAAATGTGATTGACGTGTAAAAGTGTTTGTACAAACCTACTTACAGAAATAAAATCATGTATCATTTTATTTCATGAATCAAGTTTTTCTAACTAAACAGACAGCTGTACTCCTGGGGAGTTTGTTGCGCCACTTCTTCTTCCCAGATAAAGCACTAGAAATGGTGAAGGGCGGGCGTTTTGAGGGACTGTCTTATATAATTTTTGACGTTCAAAAAGTGCTGATTGTCAGCCTAGTTTGAATAAATGACTTTTGATTTTGATTTAGGAAATTACTGTTTTGTCGGTGAATGAAAACATTGTAAGGAGAACTAGACTGTAATTTTCTGACTGCGAGACAAAGGCCTTTTTATCTTTTTCATACAGAGAAGGAAACAGCATTTATTACCACGCTTTTCACCGGTTTCGCAGGCTGTGAACTATCTACTTCAAAGTTATTCTCAAGATGTTTTCGATTTTTAAATAATTTGTTTTAAAACGCGTGAGTTTCATTTTCCGTTCGACTTCCAAGGCTCTTTTCACACAACAGCATAATTTAAAAAATAAATAAGTACATACATCAAAACGTCACATCAATATTTGCTAGTCTACATTTAAAATTACACACATCCTCCGAAAAGCTAAATTAAACTCAAACCAAATAAATCCTTGTAGCCATCAATCACTGTATACAAGTATATTACAGAGGAAAAATATGGTAAAGCGTATTTTGTCCGATTTGGTACACAAACATAGCGTACCTACTGACATTTCGATTTTGAGAAAATGGATGTGTTTAAAACGTTAATTTGAAGCAAGTATTGGTATATTATACTGTGCATGTCTCTTACAAAGATTTACTTTAACTTACTTCAAGTAATTGATTAATTTATGATTCTTGCCCAGTGTTTGCTTACCAAATAAGACACACATGAAAATACCCTGTATAATCTTATTAAGCACATCCTGGTGGCATTAGGCTGTGTGTCTGTCTGTCTGTGCGACCTCTAGCCGCGACCCAGTGGCCTCGGGTACGGGGATAGCTATTCAATTACATGCTGAGTTGCGCAGGAGTGGATACGGTATGTTGCGCTTGTGCCAATGTTGGTTTGAAGATGAGTAATTGACGTGTGAGTCAGCAAGGTTGTTTTGGGCAATCAGACATGTAAAATCGGTGGTAAAAAAAAAGTCTAAGGAGCATATAAAACAATATTATGCAGTACCTACTATCTATTACATAATTATTTAGCTGTACCATCGTGGACATTTGCGGTATACCTTTTCGACCTTATTGCTAAGGACATAGGGTTGAAAAGTGGTTCACCGCATAATATGTCCGTGTTGGTACCTACTCAGTGCTCTACCGGAGGAAAGAGCTTTGCAATAACGAACCAGTGTCAAGTAGTGGCGGCGGTAGCTGAAAAAGGGCTTTATAGAACGTATCCAGAAAGTCCTTTTTCAACTGCCGTCAAGCAGTATTGTTCTAGTATAGTTTGAACGAGAAGGGTCTCAAACTACTGACGAAATTACATGCACATAGGTTTAGTGTATAACACAACCTTGTCAAACATTACTTTGGTAGATGTTGGGCAATCTCCTCTTAATTACAGGGTGATCAAAGACATCTGAGGGCGGATTTAACCAATGAAACGGAACGCGATCAGCACATCAAAACTACGTTCCAAACAAAATATTTTATTTCACATAAGCCTACATGAGGTCAGAAGCTAGGTGCACGGTTCCAATTGATCGTTTCCTATGGAGAATAACCGGCAAGAAACTCCACGGTTACTCTTTTAAAAATAATTGGCTTTTACAATGTTTTCAAATTACAATGTTATTAAGTATGGGAGGACAATGTTATGTAGGTCTGTCCACAAGTTCCAGGTTCAAGAGCTGTCAGTGCCATTATTCCAAACAAAATAATGAGACTGACAGCCCTTAAATGTGGTTTATGTGCTGATCACATTCAGTTTCATTGGTGAAATCAGCCCTGAATTTAAATCACTTACCTTCAGATAGCCCTGTTTGCAAACTACCACTAGTAAAGTTTTAATTTACAATATCGCACAAAGGAAAATCGTTTCAAGAACAACATTAGCATCTTCGTATATCATACACCAGCCCGTGCCGAATAGGCTACAGGTATGGAATGTCAGGTACGCCTCACAGAAAGTAGTAACCCATCTTCATTGGAAAGTGTGCCCAAGATATATTGTGGAGAATACGTAGGGTTGCCACGGGTTTTTAACTTGTGAAATGATTATGAGTTTGCAATATCGAGTTTTTTGTCATATCTCGGTAGTATTCGAAGGGGCAAACAGGGATTGTATGGTACACCCACATTCTGCCAGTTTATTTAAGTTCGCCTACGAACGAGCCTATTGCCATCAACCGGGCACAAACCTTGACTCCGGGCTGCTACTGGGAAATTAATTAGGTACGTAGGCGAATGTTCCCGGTCGACCACTTTTAGTAAGGGAATAAGGGCGAAAAGTGGGTGACCGGGGACGTTCGCGGGTGTAGCTAAGTAGGCTGTCTGAAATGATTTCTTTTACGGCCATGATTGGCGGATTTTGGCGATAAATATTAACTAGAACGATGCTTTGTCAATGTAATCATTGAACAAGCTCATTTTATTGCCGCTTTATTATTCAAAGTTTTTAGTTGCGCATTAATTAAACCGGATTTTATTGAATTTAGTAGTTGGTATCGTGTTTTATTATCTTATCAGTAAATGGAATAATTATTAGATTTACGCGTGACTGCTTATCTTTTTAACCTTTTGATTTATTTTTGCATTAAAAAATAATAAATATTGTATACTCAACCAGTTAAAAAAAAAAAAAAATAATAAAAAAACCACCGTCTGCCTCAACATTTAACGTGTTGTATATTTTGGACAAGGATTGTTTAAGGTTACGTAGTAAAATAATGTACTTATAAAAAATTCAAAACGCATATTATTTCTTTAAGTGGAGCTTATGCTTCACTTTGACCTAGACGATTTTCTACAGAAAACAAAAATCTATTAACTTACAGAAAATAGTAAATTTATTCAAAATAATGCGGCAACGCAACCCTACTTCAAAAATAATCCGACACACATAAACTATTCTTTTTCACACTTTTAAAAGTTGAAGAGAGCTAAGTGCCAACCCTAGCTCATAATCGCATGCTAAGCCGACGGCACAGGTGCCTGTGTGCCAAATGTAGACGTCACATACAATTTATATGTTGAAAACGTAAATTAATATGCCTTATAGCGAGTATTTAGGATTATAGCTTTAATACTAGCAGACATAATGGCCGAGGCAATAAAATGCCAGATTTAGATGATAAAATTCCAATCCCTATTATTATAAAAGTGTGTCTGTATGTTTGAATGCTTTTAGTTTTAGTTACTTTGATGTTTGAACTATTTGTAGTTGGTGTGGTGTCTGTTGTGAGTTTACTGTTTGGGAGGTTAAGAGGGATGGTTGGAAGAAGTCAATTTAAATAAACTACGAGGTAGATATAAATATCATTGATACACTTCAATAAAGCGGAATATGCGTTTCGTAGTAGACGGTACCAGAAATAAGTCGTGATGACTATTTCCACATTTACCAATTGCAGTATAGAGGGAGATAGAGAAATAGGCGAAGCCAAGTAAGGCAGCAACGGTTACAATAACACAACACAACACAACTATTCTTAAATGTAGTTTGTACATACACGAAAGAGGAAGAATCAGTATTTATTAACAACAACAAACAACAACAACAATAACAATATAACAACAACAATATTATGGGCCAAATTATGTCTGAAAGAAAAAGATTTTATTTTCTTTTTTTTTTTTAATATTACTTGCACTCATAACAATACTTAAGAAGACTAAGAAGATGTTGATAAGACTGCTGATCCCCAGTTTGAATGTAAACCCTAAATTAGCTTTGATGACATCCACAGGGAAAGGAGTGGCTTATACTAAAAACGTAAATCACTAAGAAACTCTATGTAAATACAATTAGGTAATTCTAAGGCTAATCTAGACTTGAAATTACCTAATATGTTATTGTATAAGCAACAGGTTTCGCTTCTGACGGGTTTTCTTTACGTAGTCTATGTATTGCCCTTTCTTAGTAGTAACTTGCAGATACTATTTCACCTGTAACATCTTAAAGAGAAATGTTTCTTTGAATATTCAAGTTAGTACGGTACTTGTAATAAAAGAAAAAAATATATATTTCAGACAATAAAGTCCATAGGCCAAGGTTACCCGCGCGACTGTCGCTTTCGGTTGGGACGTAGCCATAGAGGCAATTCAAATTAAAACAATATCAACGACACTACCTGGCTTAAGAATCGAATCAACAACCTTACGTAGCCTCCCTGATGGTAAACTAGAACTACTTAAAGCGGAAGCGCCAGGGTATCCCGCAAAATTCAAATTTTCTTACGTTTTTTGCAATTTGCAGGTCAGTACTAGGTTGTATGTTGATTAAAATATGATTCGCGACCGTAACAAATATGTATTTACAGAATTATGATCATTAAAGTCATCGATACAACTCTCTAAGACCAAGTGATCCTATTGAAGGACTATTTCATGAAATGTTTACATTTGAGGATTATACTAACTTAAGGAGTTGTTTTACTGATGCTAATGATTATAAGTAATTATGTAAATACATATTTATTACGGTCGCCAATCATTCTTTAATCAACATACACCCAGACACTGAGCTGCAAATTGCACAAATTGTAAGAAAATTTGAATTTCGCGGGCTACCTTGGCGCTTCCCCCTTAAACAGTTGCTTAAATTGATTCATTTCATATAACAGCAAATAAAAATAAAATACCGATACATGATTTACGACAGCATCAATCTGTCTATCTAGACATTCCTGTGCCTACTCAATCAGGTTTCAATCTGCCCAGATTACGGCGCACTGAAGCTAGTCTTTAAACAACAGTTATTCGGTAACATGTTGGTTCACGTTTTCACGGCATTCTATGTCATTGATGAATCATTATAGTTGTATGGTGTCATGGGAAAGCTGGGTGAATCATCCAGTAACCGACTTATGTTTAAACTTTATATTTTGGTGTGGGAATGTCCTCATTTTAGTTGTTAAACCCTTAAACACATAACTGATTAACTAACAGGTCACGGCCGAAAGTCTATGTATAAAGTCAGCAGTATTGTAGGAGAGGTAAAGAGTCATTTTGTAGGAGAGGTAAAGAGTCATTTTGTAGGAGAGGTAAAGAGTCATTTTGTAGGAGAGGTAAAGAGTCATTTTGTAGGAGAGGTAAAGAGTCATTTTGTAGGAGAGGTAAAGAGTCATTTTGTAGGAGAGGTAAAGAGTCATTTTGTAGGAGAGGTAAAGAGTCATTTTGAGCAAATAAACTAGCTAAAGATACAAGCGAAATGAAAAGTAGTTGGGTGAAGGACGATAATAATAAATCACATCTTGTATTTATCACACATTGGTCAGGCAGGGGCCATAGTCCTTCCATACTTTTAGATAACCAGTCCACTTTAGCCATCCAAACCCATAGCCCAATTTTTTTTTGTCTCCATATTCTGCAATAGTCCTACACCATCCGGGGGTTGTCCTTGGGTGCACTTGCATAGTACGCACAGGGATAATCGTCGGTTAGTGCCTCATTTCCATTGAAAGCGTCTAACGGGCCTCTGCGAGTTGGCTTCGGCCCCTCATATGCCTTCTAAAGGTCCGGGACCCTGGGGTCCCGAGAAATATAAAAAAAAAATCAAATCTCACGTCCTACCAAAATGATAAATGCGAAAGAGTGGATTCTGATCTGTTCGGAAGCAGATTACTCAATTAAGACGTAACGGTTTATTAAAAGATGACTTGTAAAGGGGCTCTACTGGACCCATGATATACAACATGTCCCGGAGTTAACGCACGACCTCTTAAGGGGTCATTATGAACAACTTCTACTATGGGACCAAACCCGAAATCGCGAAAAAAAAAATCTGCTGTTCCCTACATTTTGACGAGTTAGGTATGCGAACAAAAATGTAATTTTTTACTACTGTGTTTTTTTTTTTACGCTTTTTTTTTGTTACTCTGCCTGCGTCTGTGTTTCCGAACGCATACAACCCCGATCTCTTCAAAGTGAGAGTTAATAGGCTTCTTCTGGGTAAGCTCGCTCCATCGTCGACTTTGTCTCTGTCATCTCTGACCTAGACTAGAGTCAAGAGCAAACCTATCTCAAATAAAAATAAAATATTTTTTTTCGTGATTTCAAGTTTGGTACCATAATAAAAGTTGTTCATAATGATGAGTACAGTGACCCCTTAAGAGGTTGTGCGTTAATTCTGGAACATGTTGCATAGGTACCTAAGAATTATGATAGACAGGACAGCATTGTCAAAAATAGGGATGACATTTGTATTTAAGGATGGTTTTTTTGGGGCAAGCTCCAATATTATTGTGATATAATGAATATAATATAATTTGATGTAAGAAAGCTCTCAGCGAATTTTGAATAAATTACCATTGATTTTCATTCTAAGTCAGTTGCGTAAGCTAGTATTAATCGTGGATTCGCAATTAACACCATCATAGCTACGCAATAGGATTGCAGCCGAACGAATACCGAAGTACATAACCTATACGCCTGTTAACTCTATTAACAGTTCAGTTGACATTTGTATAGACGAAACCGACTGATATTTAAATAGTGTTGCATTAAAAACAGGTTCAACCACCGAGTTAGAGTTACCGATGAGTTCTTCGGAATTTACTCTATAGGATTAAGGATTTTGCAATATTGATTGTAAAGTGTCATAACTTCGAAAGATTAAGGTCCTTTTCTAACTTATTCATGAGCTCCGTGACACACGCAAAATTTTGATGTCTACAATAACTTTGTATGAGATTTCGAAACTGAATAGTATGTATATTTGTATGTATCATCGCGTAAAGAATCTTTTGTATTTCTGTTTCGGTCATGTGAACCTCTCCTCATTTATTTTTGTTGTGTTTCTGATGTCTATATGTTGCCATTATGGTGAGGTTTGGCTGCGGTCCGAACATGCAACCCTGAGGAAGTCCAAGTTTCTCATTTCTATTTAGACAATAGAAATGGACACGAAAAACTGATTCAGACTATTGGCTGAATTTAGGATTAAGAGATAAGTGATCCTTACGAGTTAGATTACATTTATTGAGTATTTATTTCAATTTGAGCTCCAACTCCAAACAAATTATTAATGTAGGTACAGTAGACCGCGCGTCCGTCGTAACACTTTGACCTGGACCTGGCCTAGCGCAGTACGGAGTTTCAATAGAATGCGAAACCAGTAAATTATAATAGTTTTGTTACCGCTGAAGTGTACTACAATACACCACGTGTAACAGGAGGATTAACATTCCTTTAAACCACGTAAAGAGAATCATGGTCTTTGCCCGTATACAAAAAATCAATCAAATCCAATGAATACTTTAGCCACAGGAAATTATTTTTAATTTTCTTATTTTTCAACATGATGTAGATCTGAGTCCGTAATAATAGGTAAATATTGCCGCCGCCGCGCCCCGCACCCCGCACCGCACGCGCGCGCGCGCGTCAGTGACTTTGCGTAGATAAAGCGTGTTTACTTTTTATGCAGTTGATTATACTATTTATTTTGTTTGAAAACTGCATTTTTTAAATTTTCCATTAACTACTAATAACTAATCTTCGTGTTTTAAAATGTTTCAATGGATTAGTATTTTGCTCGTTTTCATTTAATGTCGTACATCCAGAAACACGTTGTATGTATATCAAATTGAACTTCCTAATCATTACCTACCAAACAATCTGCCTGCCTTTTCTCAACCATCTTGGTGTCGGCTTGCAGTCTAACCGGAAGCAACAGAATACCAGTATTTTACATGAACCGACTGCCTATCTGACCTCCACAACTCAATTACTGGATAACACGATGCCTCTTGGTAAGACTGGTTGTCAGACTTTTGGACTTAAGACTACCCGTAGCGACTGTCAAAGATCTGCGAATGACAGCCGAGACCAACGGCTTGACGTGCTTTCAGAGGCACGGAGGGGTCTCGATATGTAATAGATGGTCACCTATCAATGAACCTACCGCGGCAAGCGTAGGCGTAGCTTAACCTTCGATCGACCCGTGTGGTTGTTTTCATTTAGCCCAGAGCCCCTTCATCATTACCTACTGATGAGGCTTAACTAGATATATATACTTGAAGCAATAAATGATATAAAAAATCCGCTCAAGAAACTCATGACCACTGACATTTACAATTGAATAGTTAATATTTTTATCAAAGTGTGATTCATGATTACCGTCTCACGAACCATGGGAAACAAGGATGAGTCATGGCTTTAGACTGAACTTGCAAATATTCAAGATGAAACATTATTATAATTTATTGTGAAATATTTTTCGGGTCATGAAGCAGAAAAAAAAAGGTCAAGTGCGTATTTGACTTGATGAAATGGTTCAGTAGATCATCATTATCTGCCTATCCTTTTCCTAAATATGTTGGGGTCGACTTCCAGTCTAACCGAATGCAGCTGAATACCAGTCCACTATTGGTGAAGAGTTCAGTAGATAGAGGACCATAATTTCAACTATTTGAATCTTCAACATGAGTTCTTTCAGAATTTACATCCATGGGTCAATTGGCTATAATGAAACATTATATGGATATAATCAAACAATTTTAGAAGGGAAGCTATTTATATTTAAAATTAGAACTAGCACACCCGACAGACGTTGTCCTGTCAAAATTTCAATAGGTAATTCATACAAAATCCCATAGAAAAAAAGACGTTCCGTTTTTCCCGAATTTGTACACTTTCCGCGAAACTTTTCCAATTTTCCTTTCCATAAAAACCTAATTCGTACTATTTATGATCATTTTGAAACCTGAATTTTGAAACTTGAATTGCCAAATCAGTACAGCTGTTCCCAAGTGATGCGCTTACCAACGAACAGCATTTCATTTTTATTTAACGGTTGCAGATCCCCAAAAAGGAGCATCCGAGATTACTTGAAGTTATGTTCAGCTCTTCCGAAGGTGGGGTTTCCGTTGGTGAAAATGTGACCTCAAATACTGTGAGAAGCTCCGGTACCTATGTTTTGAAGTTCTTCAATCTCTGACCTCTTGAGACCTTTCAAAACTAAAGTAAATTAAATATCACTTTAAATCTCCCTGGTTTTGTGCAAATATTCGTTCACATCCGTGACTAAACATGAAATGAAAACGACAAATATAATGACTGAATTTTAATTATTTCAAATCACCCATTTTTCTCTGTTTTGTCTTTACCAATAAGTTTATCAAGCTAATCAGGTAATTTTGGAATTTGTCTCTAATGGCTATGGATCCAAGAACCAAGAATTGTGTAGATTTATTTTAATTTCTATTACCAACACTGATGAATATGTTGTCACTTAGGACGGTATTAACATCCCCTATTAACAATTAAGAACTCCTTGCCACATTGAAATTAATCATAAAATACATAAAACCAAGGAGATCACAAGCACAAGCAAGATAACTAAATTACTTTTAGTTTAGAATTTATTAACTATACAAATAAATAAAATTGCAGTGTCTGTATGTAATTTAATGTCAAAATAACAGCTTTTTAATAAATGCACATTAAAGTTTATACAGTACCTACTTACAACAAAAAAGCAATGTTTTAAATTTTTATTTGTCTGTCTGTTTGTACCGGCTAATCTCCGAAACGGCTGCACCGATTTTGACGGGACTTTCACTGGCAGATAGCTTATGTTATAAGGAGTAACGTAAATTACTTTTATTTTAGAAAAATAATTAGGGTTCTACGCAAAAAAAATAAAACCCATGAAATTGTGAACAAAATCTGGTTCAATTAGGGAAGTATTGACATCCACGCGGGCGAAGCCGCGGGCAACAGCTACCTTTAAAATAATATCCATTATTATAGGTAATTTGTTTATACGAGTGGGTATTATTACTATTATTGCAACTGCTTCATTATATTACGCCTTCACAATGAATCATTGTATCCTAGATCATGATGATGCACTAGTGATGCAAAGCTGAATCAATTGATGCAGGTATACATTTGTGTTCATGTTTATCAACCTGGCAATGAGATGTACAGGATTACTCATGTTTTTTCCGCAAACAAAGCTCAAAGGGTCAGATTTTTATCTTGCAAACCACATCTTGTAAAAGATGCTAGGCTTAGATCAGTGGTTCTTAACCGGTGGTCCGCGGACCACTGGTGGTCCCTGGAAGCACCCAAAGTGGTCCGCGCAGTCATCCTAAAAATATTAAATAAGTGATGAATTTAAAATACTGTTATGCGTGTCTTATTTATAGATAGAAGAACGCTTTAAATATAAATATTAAAAAAATATACAAAAAATGTTTTATTCAATTACAAACAAAGTTCGTTTAACAGTATTGAGGCTTTATTCATTTACATTTACCTCCAAACAGTTGGTGGTCCATAGCAAGACGGAAATTTTGTCAAATGGTCCCATAACACTAAAAGGTTAAGAACCACTGGCTTAGATTGATAGAGGTTGCATCATTATGACTAATTAATACTCATTAACTAACAGTATCGGCTTCAATTGTTTTTTATGGTTGTCAGAGGGGCAATTCTCGTAATTTTAAGAACATTTACAGTCTGATCTCAGTCTCAATTATGTCAAAAATACCTAAAATTTCCCTACATTTTTGACATTTGATTGTCGCTGAGATGAGATTGCGACTAGATTTTGAACGTTTTAAGTTACGGGAATTGGGCTTCAGGTAGTGACCAAAATAATATGATATATTAAAAAAGGATTATTATTATTTGACATTTCTCGGAACCCTGGGCTCCCGGACCTTTGGAAGGCGTGTGAGGGGGTGAAGACAACTCGCAGAGGCCCGTTAGTCGCTTTCAATGAAAATGAGGCAACAACCGACGATTATCCCTGTACGCACTATGCAAGTGCACCCAAGGACAACCGCCGGTTGGTGTAGGACTATTGCAGGATATAGAAACAAAAATAATTATTGGGCTATGGGTTTGGGTGGCTAAAGTAGACTGGTTATCTAAAACTATGGAAGGACTATGGCCCCTGCCTGACAAATGTTTTATAAATACAATACACGGGTAAAATGGCAGGGGGTGACTTGCACACTCAATAATGGGCCCCCAGAAACGGTCGCTAGCACATAGTGTCGTAGCGAAAAGGGGGCAACATGTCCTGATGTGCTTAAGAGGAGTGGAGAGGTATTCCACGGCTATCAGGACAATCCCGGAAGTACGGTCAAGACCCCTACCAGCATCTTACTGGAATACTTCCTTCCTCCGAGCACGTGTGCTCTTGCGAATCTCTACTCAAGCCAGCCAATAAAGGCAAGAATGAGGTGGGAGGTAAGTTCTCGTCAGAGTTCACTCCAGCCGGCCAATAAAGGCAAGCCAGAGATGAGGAACATGACTTCTCCCGGGAGATAGCGTCCGTGGGGTCGCTACTGCCCAACAGCTCGCCACATGCTGCCCTGCGGGTTTCTTTATCTCTTTTGGTCTGGCTCCTCCCTTATTGTTAAAGGTTGACATTTCATTAATATATATATATTTTTTAATTTTAATTCTGTGGCAGTATTGTGAAATTTTTAAATGTTATTTTATTGTATGTTTATGGGTCTTAACTGAATTAAATGAATTAATTTTTAATTATGTTTAAACATTTACAGATTCAGGCTGAAACACACGGAAATCAATATTGAATAATTACAGAAACTTAATTTTTTTGAATGGTCCTAACAAGTTTAAAATGTAAGTGAGTAGCGCCACGTCATACTGATTAATTAAGAACATAATGACCAGTAAAAAGAACACCCAGACAGTGAGACAAATTACTTTTTTTTGTCTGCAAGCACTGAAATGCTAATTATAACATCTATACAAATAAATAAAATTAAAGTGTCTGTTTGTAATGTCAAAATAACAACTTTTTACTAATACTACGCAGAAAGTATATACGGTACTTGTAACAAAAAAACAATTTTTAAATTTTTTGTTTGTCTGTCTGGTTGTTTGTTTGTTTGTTCCGGCTAATCTCCGAAACGGCTAAACCGATTTTGACGGGACTTTCACTGTCAGATAGCTGATATTACGAGGAGTAACTTAGGATACTATTATTTTAGAAAAATAATTAGGGTTCTACGCAAAAAAATTAAAACCCATGAAATTGTGAACAAAAAGACGGTTTTGAAAAATTCTTTTTGCATTTGGTAGCCCAATTCTCGAGGCGAGGGGGATTCTCGGGGTTTATTTAACGTCACGCTACGACCCTTAGGAGGCGAGCAAAAAGAAAAAAGTCAGAAAGAACATTAAGTGAAAATGAAGTAATAGCGCGGGCGGACGCAACGCGACGGGTCGGAGGACGAGGGAGTTTTATTAAAATGTAGCCGTTATTTTAGTTTAATGTGCATCTTACGACTTCCACGCGAACGAAGCCGCGGGGCATAGCTAGTTACGTATAAAATTTAAAAGCTTGTCCTAACTTGCCGAAGACTAAACAAAGAATTGCTCCAGATGTTTCCAGTCCAGGGCTCATCCAGTCCAGATGTGCTAAGCCATTCTATCCATTGTTTACCCATTGTAATGAGTTCGCACTTGCGTTACCTGACTAATCATGGAATTTTGGACTTTTTCAAGGAAGCACACGTGTTTTTATCTGTTATTGTCTTTCGGAGATGTTTGCAGATGTTTTATTGTTCAGTTTGCTGAGTTGGGTGAGACGGTAAACCTGTAAGTACAGGTTTATACTTGAATAGAGTTGGGGCATATAGGGTGGCCATACGTTTGTAGATATATGCGGGACTGGTCCCGTTTTTATCCCATTTTCTTCAAAATACGCGTGAAGTCTCGGCGCAGCGAGCGATGCGGGGTGTGGAGAGATTTTATTTTTTTTCTTCTTGGCAATTGAGCCGGTGTGACTATTTTGCCAGCGTCACGTTGAGACGGCAGCGCAGAGGCCGGGCCATCGGACTTTACTTTCTGGTAGTTAAATTAGTAGTAAGTTAAAATTTTAAATTGATTTCATTAAGAAATGAGGCTAAAATTTGTATGATTTTGGGAGAGAAGTGGGTTAAAAGGGAATGGAAGTTAGTATGGAGAAAATGTTTTCCCTAATGATAACACAATGGTCGGACGAAAGAAATAGTTGTCAATAGAGACAGTTGAAGCTATTTTGATTTCTCATTATAATTTTAAAATGACATGTACCCAATAAAAGATAAAGAAATTATTAAGAATGTAAAATCTACTTCAAAATATGACTGGGCGACAAAAGATGAACCTCTTCCGGGATCTTCTTCTTAAGTAGTGTAGTTCATTTAACTTGTTTGG
This sequence comes from Fissipunctia ypsillon, assembly GCA_947568875.1. Lineage (NCBI taxonomy): Eukaryota > Metazoa > Arthropoda > Insecta > Lepidoptera > Noctuidae > Fissipunctia > Fissipunctia ypsillon. Next base: position 11,758,432 of record OX387666.1, on the reverse strand, counting down.
ACTACATATTTATGCGGTCAATATTATTGGTTACACTTTATTGTTTTATGATAATAGACTATTATCAGTATAGTGTGCCGAGTGCCCACTTAGTTTTTCGAGACATTGCGAAGCGGTTGGTTGACTCTACACGTGACCAGAGGGCTGGCCTATTTTTTTGCCAAAAAATCAGCATTGCCATACAACGTGGCGATGCTGCCAGCCTTTTGAGCACTTATCCTGTTGATAGCGATGTGGATGAATTTTGTGATGCCTTCTGATTAATTTTCCTCCTTTTTGTATACTTGTACATATTATTATCATTATTATTTTAAGACTGTTAGCTTTTAAATTATGTAAGTAAACATTATTCTTACTTATATTTTCAAAACTTATAATAAAGCAGTTTATCAGTATTATCATTCTGCACGTAATTCAGATTTTTATATAATTTTAACATTAATTTTGTCCCGTAGCTGTGCCGAACAATTATGGCAACCCTAGACACATGGATGTTATTAGTTGGGACCTGCTAGAAACCAGGTAACCATCAGAAGGTGCTTATTGTTTTTATTAAGTACGGTAAACGTGAAACTGAGATAAAACCTTTATTATTTGAAAACAAAACACTTGGAATAATATTCAAGACTTAAGCGGAAATCTATAATCGTTACTAAGCTCGTCCTTTGACTTAGACGTGTTCCCATCTCTGTCTTTCTCGTATAGTTTGACAGTATACGACAATGGCAGGAATAACGCTTAAACTAAGTACTATCGAGGAAACTTACATCTGACCAATTTGAAAACAAAATCCCGTGCACGCGATGACCACATCTGTTAGCAAGCGTTACAATAGCGGCCAAGCACTGCAAGCAAGAATAGTCCTAAGTCCTTACGGTGTATAGATTTTCGTTTCTCCCAGTACGTGACAAGTAACATTTATAGATCGACCTTACCCACTGTAAAACTATTGACATTGTTCTTCTGCAAATTCTCGTAGAAGTCTCGAATTTATTTAAACTTTGTCCCATCTTCAGCCATAATTTTGGCCGAACGGGACCAAGACCTAGGATCTTTCCCCCTTTCCGTTATAACCACGATGGTTAACGCCCTCGTGACACACGACTCGTTACTATTCGCAGATAGCGACGGTAGCGGGTTCGCTTCCCTACACGCTCGTTGTGACCTTTACATCATCATCAGATAGGCTGTACTGTTTTTATCCAGTCGTTAGGCTTTGAATATTTGATGCTGTACCATTGGCAATTTCTTTAGTAATGTTAAATACAGTTTAAAAAAAAACTCTTTCCTAAAATTTCCAATTTTTACTGCGCAAAACTTTGATTTTTGAAAGTTCTGATAATGAGGTACGGGTTGATTTGCAGTCCGCCCATATTTTCATAGCTAAGGTGCATGCACACCGGAGTTACTTTTTGTGGAGTTGGTGTGGATGCACCATAACCTATTGGAGGGACTTGTTCAACAATAGTTTTAAATTATTTATTTATTTATTTATACAATCTTACACTATCTTGACAGGTTCACACCCAATGCGATAATGTGTTTAAACTATTATCATTCCCTAGTTAACAAATCGAGAGTCACCCTCACGAATTCCGCCAATGTACAGTTAAAAATATCAAGCCTATGTGAGGCGCTGTTTATTAGTCGAATGGCTCTTGCAACCGGTGCGAATTTGCCTACGTTTGTGCGAGCGACCAACAAAACAAAAACAAACAGAATTACCGGAATTAACGGAATTATACAGTTTGGTTCTTCTTCGGTTCGAGGCAGAGATAATCCTCCGTTCTAGATTGGCGATGCAGGTAATTCTTACATTTGTCCAGAATCTTCATAATTACTTTCAGTATTATCCTACCCACATCTATATTAAATTCGTAACCTTCCACCATGCCTCTAAATACAGATATTAGATATGTAGTTTGTGCGTGATTGAGTAATAAACACCCAAACACTTTCGTACCTATATTATTAGTCACGAATGCGTCAGATCAGGGCAATCTCTTCCATCTTGCAGTTCATGTAGATTAAATTATGTTTAGCTTTAATTGGTTTGCAGTTCGCAATTACGAATCACGGTATGACAAAGCGCCTTTTAGCATTTGATACGGTATCTATAGTTTCATCAGCATCATTAGCTTTTGCTTTTCTGAGATCATCAGTTTCCTGATTAAATTGCTGTGATGACGCAATAATTACCATATTTGTCAATAGGCTTATTGATAATTATGATTACTGAAATTGATTGTCAATTGTTTAATGAGCAGAAAGACAAGACAAACATTGCACCAAAGCATCTCTATCACACAAAACAGTGGCAAATCACGACAGTACAACGCCCTTTAAACCCAATAATATAAACAACACATGAAACCTGCGCAATCGCATATTCCACAAGAATTTGAAAGCCATCCTTCATTCCACAGCTTTGCATACCCACACAACAAAACTTGAAAATTCTTGTCTCTGGTACTTAAATAGTCAAAAGCATTCCAATAGTATTCAATGCGACCTTTAAGGCCGATCGGGTCCTCACATCGGGTCACGGCGGCACTCCCGCGCAGCATTGCGCTCCCGTGCGCCGGTGCAGCATTTTGTTAAGCGCTTGAATCGTTAGATATATTTTGCTGCATGTATTGTGTATTTATTAGTTATTCAGGTTGATAGAGTAATTTTATTCGGTGATAATTAAGCCGTTTGAGTATGAGATTGTGATGATTTGAAGTTTAATGTATTATTGGAATACGGAGGCTGATTTGAATGCAATTCTGTAAAGTTTCATGTTGCTAAATTCATGTTGTTCAATTGTTGTTCAATTCATGTTGTTGTTGTTGTTGTTGTTTCATGTTGTTGTTGTTTCATGTTGCTAAATTAGTTGTGGCGATATTACCAAAGCTGCTTTTGATACTAAATGTGACTGTGATTAAGGATTTGACTTAATGTTTCTAACAAACAAAGAAGATTTAAAAAAAGAAAAGATATTCCCCGATAAAGCTGAACATAAAGGTTGCAGCATACTTAACCCATCCTCTCTCTAAAACCTTTAGCCGCAACTTTCAAATAAGGATCATCTCAACCCGAGTACAGTTAGCGGGCAAGAGAGGGGTGAATGGTTACTGGGGGGCAGAGGGGGGATCGAATTCCGCAAGAACTACCTTCACCTGACCTAGCTTTGGCTTTCGGTTTATTTATGTGTTGTTTTAGTAAACAGAGCGCTGTTAGGCTCGCCAGTAATTTTGGGAGATCGTCCTGGTATGTGAAATGTCACGTTTAGGTAAAACGACCGCTGGATTTGTGAATGTGAAGGTTTTTAGACTTTGTCCGAGCTACCCCTGTTATTTTCTTTGTATAAAAAGTTGACATCACTGGGAAAGGGTCAAATTGTGAATGAAGTACGACAATGTGTCATGGAGCTTCGGCCATTGAAATTTAATCATGAATTATTTTATCCTTTAAAGTTGCAGTACTATGTGAAAAATTATTTGATTTTATTTTGAACCAAGCTCAGGCCTGCAAAAAGTACTATTTTTGAAATAAGAAGTAGGTTCATTCTTCGAATGTCAAATAAAGTTTCTTTAGCTCCCGAAAATGTGATCGGTTATAAACTTGTCCCGTATAGTATTTTCAATCGTGGCGACTATACGTACAGTGTCAGATTCAATTGGAAGGTCGGTAATGAGCGTTTGGTTACCTGTTAGATTTGTCGTGTCCAAGGCTCTGGGGAATTGTAACAAATTCGAATGTGCTTTATGCTCAGCATTTAATTTGGTGAAGCATTTGAACGGGGGCTCTTGTTTGTGGGTCTGGGATTAAAGGACGACACTAATTTAGCGGAGCTTTCTGTGTTTTCGTTAGTCGAAGGACCAAAATTTACATCAAACATTTAATGTAAATGTGTGAAGCTTGCTCCCTTTACTTATGTTAAATTACCAATTTGTATTATGTGTTATTTAAATTAAATGAAATGTTTATTTCTGTAAGTAGATCTTTTAAGCCACCTTTATACGTCAATATTTTAAAACTAGATGGTGCCGGCATTTTCTAGCTAACTGATCCCTAAGAAGAAATGCTGAAACAAACTCAGAGGTCATGGTGTATTTTTGGTCTTTTTAGACATGGTCTATTATTTCCAGTCCGAGCTTATTTGCTTATTATATGAGAGATTAGATCGCCAATGTCGTTAGCACTTCATCTGATATGTACCTAATTGAAGTTAATGCGAATAATATTCTTGTTGCCAGTTGACTCACTATCATTAATCATTTGCTCATTACTTGCGGTACTGCTTAGTTTACTTGCATTTGTAAAAACATTTCTTGAATCCGCCTTAGGCTTACATTCGGCTAATTGAATGAATATTAATGCAACTGGTCCTTGTAGTCTTCATGTAACTACAAGAACCATCTTTTATTGAATACTACATCAACATGACAAACCTTCTCATCGATGTTTATGACTTGAGCATGATCAGAAATATCCTGTGTCATGTTTATCTTTATTACTTTCTCAAGTAAATACCTAGCTCATTAGAATCGAAGCAATTATATCGATTAAGTTAGTGCCCCATTGTTTTACCAGCCAAACAGTCGCCGGTTAGAAACTAGTTAAGTTTACAAACTGTGGCTTTAATCCGGAATGCAATTAACATAATCCAACTTAGATTATCTCGTATGTCGGTCTCTACGATGAAATACTATTTATAGTTAAAACTAGCTGTGCCCCGCGACTTCGTTCGCGTGGATGTCGTAAGATACGCAATATACAAAATGACAGCCGTATTTTAATTAAACTCCCTCGTCCCCCGACCCGTCGCGTTGAATCGCCCGCCCACGCTATTACTTCGTTTTCGCTTAGTGTTCTTTATGACTTTTTTTCTTTTTACTCGGCTCCTAAGGGTCGTAGCGTGATGTTAAATATCCTATATCTAACTATCGTCGAGAATTGGGCTACCAAATGCAAAAATAATTTTTCAAATCCGACTTTTTGTTCATGATTTCATGGGTTTTAATTTTTTTGCGCGGAACCCTAATTATTTTTCTTAAATAAAAGTAGCATAAGTTACCCGCCGTAACATCAGCTATCTGCCAGTGAAAGTCCCGTCAAAATCGGTCCAGCCGTTTCGGAGATTAGCCGGAATAAACAGACAAACAGTCAACAATTTTAAAAATTGCTTTTTTGTTATAACTACCGTATATACTTCCATATGCATTTAGTAAAAACTTGTTATTTTGACATTACAAACAGACACTTCAATTTTATTTATTTGTATTGATGAAGGAGCACGTGAGAGTGGTTGTATCTGAAGTATAAATTGAGGTGCGATTTACTGTAGTATCAACTTTAGGCTGTATTGGATAAAGTTTGTTTTGGATTGTCAAAGGTGTAAGAAAAGGTCATAAAAAATTTGTTGTTACAATGCAAAGTGAACTTTCTTCTATTTAGTTTAGGGTCATAATTTCAGAGTACCTTGTTTCAAAGAAATGGCTAATGTATACCCTATGGGATTATACTCAAGTTTAATATGTAATCGATTCAGATTTAGGAATCATTCGATTTTTAGATAAAAGATTGTTTAACCGAATACTTACTGTTTATTAACTCGGTTCTATTTTTATGGCCGAGTTCGATTTGTTAAACATGGGTACGAAGTTTGATTGCTTGTGAAGTATTTCAAATTTAATTGAGATGATTGTTTTAGCTAATTGCTAATTAATAATGTTTTACTTTATTAATTACTTTCTCAAATCTTAAATACAATGTTACAATCACTAACTAACTAACTATACACATACTAGAATGTTACAGTTATAATCTATACATCTATAAAAATAAATAAAATTGAAGTGTCTGTTTGTAATGTTAACTGTATAACAGTTTTTTACTAAGTGCATATGACAGTACGATACTTATAACGAAAAAGCAATTTAAAAATTTTTTGTCTGTTTGTTCTGGCTAATATCCGAAACGGCTGGACTGATTTTGACAGGATAGCTGATGTTATAAGGAGTAACTTAGTGTACTTAGATACTTTTATTTCAGAGAAACAAATTAAAACCTACGAAATTCGAAACGGCTGGACCGATTTCGACAGGACTTTCATTGGCAGATAGCTGATGTTATAAGGAGTAAAGCTACTTTTATTTTAGAAAAATAATTAAGGTTTCTTCTTTTTAATAATTAAAATTGTGAACAAAATCCGATTCAAATGGAAGTATTGACATCCACGCGGGTGAAACCGCGGGCAACAGCTAGGAGCTTAATATTTGTGTCAAAAAAATTATATTTCTGCAATCCAAGAAGACTTAGGACGGATCTTAAGTCCATGTTCTACGAAAGTTTCGTAGTGTAACACAAACATCACGCCTTGTTACCCCTGAAGGGTTAGGCAGAGATGTACCTGTAGTACACCCACATATCGCCAGTTTAAGTCCCATATAATAGGGGGCGAGCCTATTCCCAACAACCGGGCACAGATTCAGACTCCGGGCTGCTACTAAGAAATTCCAGATAGAAAAACCCAATAACACTTTACCCGACCCGGAAATCGAACCCAGGATCTCATGCTCAGCATCAGCGCTTGCGACTACTAGACTAACGAACCTGAGGCTTATAGCATTAAAAAGTAAGGTCAGAATGGTGTAGGTATTTGAGGACTGCGATTTAAAGTACGTATACTTACATAATTATAGTTTATTCCCATATGTGTAACAGCAGAGCCGAAACTAAATTTGAGTCCCCATTCCCACACAATAATTAAATTAACCCTTCAATTGTTTAAAACTTAGAAATAAAACCTAAAAAACCCTATTCGAAAGGTGGTCAGTGCAACAAAAACGGCAACTTACCAGCATCATTTACTATGCCAGCATATTTCACGGCCATCTGCTTATTACCATCAGAATCTTGGGCCATGTGTGTCCAGTGATGGTTAAAAAAAGGCCCGTAGACAATGGGCCGAGAGATTTATAATATTCTGACATCTGGACGGTTACCTGAGCAGGCGCAAATGAGGGTTAACTTACCGTTTGAAGGGCTTCGAAATATTGTAATTCAATTAACTTTTCGGACTGCAATTAAAACATTTTTATGGGGATTTTGAATTTATTTTCTGTGAGGTGTAATTAAAATTATTGACAATTATAATTTTCTCGGTAAATGTGGATGGATTGGGGTCAACGTATTAAAAGTGTTGACAGGTATTCGAGCAGTTGGACTTGCATATAATTATATTACCATATATCTAGGCTAGAGATGGCTTTCAAGAGAAGCTAAATGTTTTGATCAAAATCAAATTGGTGTTTAAACAATATTTGGTGGTTGTTACATTCTAATTTCTAGGGGCTTGTGTCTAAGTAACAACAGCCGCACGGGTCGGTCGAACAGCTTAAGCTACGCTTGCCACGGTGGGGATGCGGATGGGTGACCATCTACATACCAAGTCCCCTCCGTGCCTCGGAAAGCACGTTAAGCTGTTGGTCTCGGCTGTCATTCGTGGATTTTGACAGTCGTTACGGGTCTTCAGAAGCCCGAAAATCTGACAACCAGTCTTACCAAGGGGTACGTATACCCAGTAACTGGGTTGTGGAGGTCAGATAGGCAGTCACTTCATGTAAAATACTGGTATTCAGCTGCATCCGGTTAGACAGGAAGCCGACCCAAACATAGTTGGGAAAAGGCTAGACAGATGATGTTACATTCTAATTTGTATTTTTCCATTAGTTATGTCATTAATTTGTACGATCTTAACTACATTACCTATCATTTATCAGCAATACCTTCCCGCTGTCGATCGACCTCCTAGAAGTAGGTAACAATAGAAATTTAATAGTCTCATAACATGAGAGTTGAAGGTACTATCGAGGAAACTTACATCTGACCAATTTGAAAACAAAATCCCCTGCACCAGATGACCAAGTCTGTTAGCAAGCGTTACTGTAGCGGCCGAGCGCTGCAAGCAAGAATAGTCTTTACTGTTATGTTCGTTTCTCCTATAGTACTTAATATTAATTTTTCTACAAATGGTCTTATTGTTATCTCCGCCTGTTGCCAGGATCTGCGTAAACTACAAAGTTTAAAAATGGAACGCAAGTTCTAAAACCAGTTGTAGGTCAATAGTCCAGAATGCAAATAAAACACGGCACCAGCTGACAGCCACAGATGCTTAAAACTAGCACCATTGAAAATCTAAAATTGAAAACAAAACTACTATATAATTCAATTATATGCCTGGCGGGTCTATTTGTACCCTGGCCTTTATCCCATTACAGGATTGTGACCATATGCATGTTAGTATACATTTATAATGTCAACAGGCATTTTTATGTAAATAAACCTGTTAAAGGTCGAATTATTATTTCATAGCTTTTACCCGCGGCTTCGCCCGCGTTGATGGTAAAAAACATGCCACAGGAACGTACTACCGAGGTCAAAAGTACCCTTTTTTTTTTGGGTGGGAAATCATGAAATGACTTCTCCCGCTCTGGGCGGAGCGGGAGGGCGTGTCAGACTTTTACTGACTAAAACCCACCCGTGTTCCTTCTGTTGCCTGTGCCGGGGCCACGGTAACTCTTTCGAACATCCCGCAACAGTACCTCTCGAAGCACCCGTGTCCGATGAGGACTTGCGTCAGGCGGAAGGCGAGGACGCCGAGGCGCCTCTCCAGCCACTCCTCAAAGAGGGGACTTGTCGCCGCAATTGTGGCGTGCCCAGCACTGGGTTGCGACAATCGCACTCTCCATGACGCGATGAGATCCCGCCGGGATGAAGCTCTGTCCGCTGTGTCGCGATTTTTCGCAGCAGCGGAGTTAACAAATTACCCTCCAGGTTATAAACTATCTGTGTGCCAAATTTCCTCCATATCCGTTTAGCCGTTTTTGCACCAACTCGGAACATACAACAGACAAACGGACGAAAATTCTACGTTACTATTTTATTATAGGTACAGAAGATCAATTGTAGCATTGCGTGTTTGTCCTGTATCTTAACTATTAATAGATTTTATTAGTACATACCTACGTCTGTTCTGTAGCCAGGTTTTAACTTCAGATAGCCATTTAGCCATGTTATTTCAGGTTTTATCTGGGTCCTTATCTTGGCAAACGTTGGATGGTAGGCGGGAAGGTATGGCGTACATTGATACATTAGTTAGGGCGTTGATAGGGGTCTTGTGTGTGAGAGGAGCGATGGAAGACTTTGCATAGTCGCTGACCTGTTTGTGTTGGTTGGAATTTCGCTGACCCTGTAACAAGATGTGTGGTTCGATTTGATTAAAGCTTGTTGGAAGAGTGTGTTTATGGGAATGGATGGTGTAAAGGTGCCGTATTACCACAAAACTGTGTTTATCAATTGTTTTGGTTAAACAACTGTTTAACACGACATTTATTTATGTAGTTTGACGTAAGACTGACGTTGAACAAAGTTTTTGTAGTAAGACCGTGGTAGGGCAGAAGAGCTGCGATTACGGCAACAACGGTGATCGATTTGTTTTTTAGCTAGGATAAGTTAATACGAGTTTATCCTTTTGTTATTTCAATCAAGGCTTCAGTTACTTAGATAGAATCTTCTGGTAATCAACAATAGATAAATTCCCTCTTTTCATCATCATCTGCCTAGCATTTCCCAACTATGTTGGGGTCAGCTTCCAGTCCAACCGGATGTAGCTGAATACCAGTATTTTACATGGAACGACTGCCTATCTGACCTCCACAACCCAGTTACTAATATCACGATACTCCTTGGTAAGACTGGTTGTCAGACTTTCGGGCTTCTGACGACCCATAACGACTGTCAAAGATCCAAGAATGACAGCCGGGACCAACGGCTTAACGTGCTTTTCGAGGCACGGAACGGTCTTGATACGTAAAGAAGGGCACCCATCCACAGACCAACCGCGGCAAGCGTAGCTTAACCTGATCGATCGACCCGTGCGGCTGTTATTACTTAGTCACGAACCTCTCTCTTTGTTATTTAAGGGGAGGTAAATAAAGATCCAAGCGTTGATTTTCCTATTAAATACAACAGATGCAAATCTTTATGCACGCATAGTTTACTGTGTCATGATCAGACTCGCTAATGCAGCTGAAAATAAACTTTCAGATGTGTCTTGAAGTTACTATTCTTTTAATTACTACACGACAAATACCAATAAAATTATAATAATTAAAAACTAAACACCATCACCTGATAGATTGCAAAATTAAATTGCCATCCGCACTGTTATCCACATCATAAGACATATAATTATTTTAGCGTTTAGAATTAAGGCACAGTTTGCAAGATAAATTGCTAGACATTATTCAATAGATTTTTAATTAGAATAACTAAGTTATTTGCGTTGCATTTGGATAGATAAACAAATAGGTGGAATTTATCATGTGGTTGCAACTGCTGGCCAGATGCTGGTGAATTGGGATGATAATTGCACACGCGCATATTGTTTGTTTGTTTGTTTGTGTTTAATACATTTTGTGTGTTTTTCTTTGATAGGGGTGGTAAGTAGTTTGTTTAAGTTGAAAACATGATTAGTATAATTAATAGTCTCCTCGTTATTGGTAGATTTTGTGGTTAACACATTCAGTGCCCAGCACCCGACTCCCGGGTCTAACAATAATTCGTTCGTGTGCCCACAACCCGGCTCCCGAGTCGTACATATAGATAGCTATTGTTGACATGTGACCATGCCCAGCACCCGCCTACCGGGTGCAAATCAAAACACGCCAACGAACAAACAACGAATTATTGTTGGACCCGGGAGTCGGGTGCTGGGCACTGAATGTGTTAAGGGATGGGAACCTGCCTTCAGCATGAAACCTTCGCGAATTGTTTGACTGGCTGATAAGACAAACACTGGTTTCATTTAAATAGAATAGTTCGCAAATGACAGGTTAGGAAAATGGTTTGGTAGAGTCATTGCTATTATTAGGTTGATATTGTAACGAGCTTTGAATAAGTCAATAAAATTATATTATGGTGCTCTGGTGTGACTAATTTATAGTAGCTATATCTTCTTAACACACCTCTTATCGAGTCAGCACACACATATACGTAGTGGTCTGCCGTGGTATACCGGCAGATCATTACAGTACTGTGGGCAGTGTGAGGCATCTTCCAAGGGAGAAAAATACAAGTAAAAAAAAATATTTTGTGCAAAAAAATATTTTAAATATCGTATTAAGTCCAGTACAAATTGGTTCCTGCAGAGGAGACAGTGGCATTAATAGAACATTAAGCTTGAAGACGAACTGTTTCGTAATGCTGGCTGGCATCAAGCATTTTTCATTATTGTCTCATTTAAGAGTCCTCACGCGAATAACCGATTATTAAACCCATTAAAAAAAAAAACTATGTGTTGCACATGACTAGTATTCCTGTTAACCCCTATACAAAGCTTGTGATGCTCTTTATATTTTTTCTATCTGACCTGTTTGCAACATTGTAGCGTATTTACTTGTAAAGATGATTAATAATTAATCGTTTGACAGGACGGCAGTTTTACTTTTTATTTTAAATGCTAACTGGTAGGACCAACTGGTCCCTTTGACGTTGCGATTAATATGTGTTAGAGCAGTAGGTTAATTATAAAATTATGACTGGTTAATGAAGGAGAATAAATTATTACTAAATTATCGGTATTAAAATAGATCTAGCAGTTGACTGTCATACTTGGAGTTGATCAATATTGTTGACTGAAATTATTGGACTGTAAAAATGTCAAAGTCAGTTGTTTTCAAATTAAGTTATCTGTAAAGCAGCATATGAATTTCATCCACTTATTAATAAAATATTAAATTCAACTTTTATTAATTAGTTAATGAGGTAACCACAAAAAGGTTGCAAATATGCGTCATATGCAAACCACCAGGCGAGCGATGCGATGCCACGTGCTTCATTTTGCATATTATGTTGTTTTGTTATGCAGACGCAGACAAAAAATGTTCGGGTTAAACATCGGTCCTACCATAAAGTGATCACGGCCAAAGGACCACTCGGTTCTGTATGTTTAAAATCCTTGTGATGGTTTAACCAATTTATTTTTTGAGTAATGTTATTCAGCTGGAGCAGTGGTGGCCAAGTGGTAACGGCAGTGACTTACGAGTTGTATGTAGATCGTAGGTTCGAACCCAGACAGGTGCTTCACTTTGTGTAAATTGTCATCACCACTGCTCTCAAAACGGTGAAGGAAAACATCGTGAGGAAACCCGCATGTCCTAGAACCAAAAATTCGAAGACATGTGATATCTATCAACCCGCACTGGTCCCGCGTGGTGGATTACGGCCCACTCCCTCTCATCGAGAGGAGGCCTGTGTCCCAGCAGTGGGAACATTATAGGCTGATTATCTTATTCAGCTACTAAGACTCAGAGAATTCCTGTATACTTATGTTTTCATACACTTGCTAAGTTCTGAAATTAGGTAATTGCGTATGCAATACGTAAACAAAATGCGCGATGGCTTGTTCATATTAATATACAGTTTATCTGTCAAAAAATAAATAGACACATTAAAAAAAATCTAGGAATGGTAGTTTGAACATTTGTGAGTACTTATTTATTTTGCATAAGTATATTCAATGAGCGCAAAATAAATTGTGTTCAAAGAGTGGCTCTTCTGCACGTTTTTGGTTAGTAGTTCAGCGACACTTTTATGTCATCGGCACCAGATTATCTTGGCAGGATAGTGCGTACGCGCAGTTATTGTGGAGCCTTTAATTACTGTAGCACGGTGATTAACCTAGGTAAATGTTAATGTCTGAAAAACTGCCATTCTATTCGAAAAAAGTAGAATAATGGCGACCATAAATAAACTGTTTTAAAACAAATATTTCCACATTTATAAAATAATTATTAATTATTAACAATTAAATTAAACCATAAAATTATAAAGTTATTCACATTAAACATTAAAATAAAATTAATTATGTTAACTGAAGAATATTAATCTTTACCGAACAGAGAGATCAATTAAAAGATACCTACAGAATTAACATAAAAGATTCAGTTAAAACATTAATTCTTAGTTCTCCGATTTGCTCTATATTGAAGCCTGCTGGCATTACTGTCAACCGACTCCATCGAGACACATGACGCCCTGATGGGTTTAATTAAAAAAAAAAAACTTTAAAAAGTACCTCGAGATCACCTGCCGATGCAAAGGTGTAGATTGACAAACCCTAAATTCGGGCCGTCCATTTTCAAAAAGTTTTATTATCAAATCGTTTAGATATTTGGAAGTAATTCGTTTTAATTAATAATAAAAGGGTAAAGGTGCGGAGCGAGCTTTGTGCATGTAGGTTGTTATCAGAAACTTCTGATTTACTACTGTCGCTATAATGCGAAGATAATATTTAAAACTTTTTGAAACGTTCATAAAAAAATAGAAAAAAAAATCAAACCGATTTACATGAAAATTAGTAAAGAGGTACCTACCTACATACAGAGGGAATTTTTTTTTAAATATTCGTAGGGTTATTTTTAGATCCCGGGAAAAACTATATGCGTGGAAAGAGTCGCTAAATAGCCAGATTGTAAGTACATACCTATATTTGTGTATGAACTGAGGAAGATAGCCCGCCCTTTCACTTTCACCCTTTGTTATACCCGATATCTTTTTAGACTCAAAATTCTTTCTCAACTGTTCAAGCATTTTGAAACTAAGGTAGGAAACTATTAAGTACTGACTATCTTTATTATAATGATGTAATATATCCGCATCCGCGTTAAGATCTGTCAAAATTATTTCACACTTGATGGAATGATTCCGACAGTACTTCACAGATGATTCACAAAATTAAAAAGCGTCACACAGTTAGTGTGAGCAATTTGGTTAAACTGAATGACCAGCTAACCGTTTAATATTGCTCGTGGGGTAAAAATTAACCCAGAAAGCATAATTATCACATTAAAGTACTCTAAAATTTAGTTTATAATCTGGCACAGACGTGTAAATTGTTACTTTCGAATCATAAACAAAAACGGACGTCTTTTTAATTACTGCTAAAATTAAGATATTTTTAAACTTTCTGTTTGTCATGGTATATTATAGTTAGGTATGTTATTATATTATTAAAAACGTGTTTGTTTGTAGATTAGCTTCTTTATTTTTATATCTTTTCATTTTATTACAATTTAATTAATTGCGTTTGATTTAGTCTAGACTTTGTGGCATTTCTTCTTTTTTTTATTATTTTGGAGATATAAATATGCTATTTTTTTTAGATTCTTTAGAGTTATAAATATTTGTTTTTTCGCTCATTTTCTTGACTTGCTTAGAACCCAAGAAACCCTTAAAAATTGCGGTCCTGTGGTAGGTACTTTTATTACAAAAAATGAACTGTACTTTTATAAAAATATCATTTTATCCTACTTAATGAAAATAATTGTACACTAACGCGTGTTTCGGTGCTTTCATACATTTATAGACATTTAGATTATAATCTCGAAGGAAACAAATTGCAACTGTCCATGATGCTTTACGATAGCTTTGTGAAATTCATTCCGTGTGTCCGCGTTGACAGTACAATTCGTGAACACATTCGATTAAAAAAGCTTATTTATTTAATGTTTGTTTTTAGTGAATAGTGACGACTTTATTTAAGTCTATAGATTTTTATCGGGTTCATTTGATTTTTATAGATCGATGACTTTTTATAAATGCGTCCTATTTTTTTCCTGAAAAATTCTTAAAATGGTCAAGTCAATACAAAAATGCGTAAGAGTCGATGTATAAATACGGGTATCGGGGAATAAATCGTTGAATTACTTGGTACTCCATCCATATATGTAGCTGCGAATAAAGAATAAAATTGAACTAAACTTTTGTAGGTATCGACTTAGAAGTTGCTCTATTGCACTGGATAAGATTTTTGGAATATTTAGTAGGTTTCTATTTTATTTTGTATTTTTTTTTCTAAACGGAACGGTTTTAGTTTTATTATGTTTTCTTAAAAGTTCGTTTGCACTGCAAATCGCTAAATATTTAGCACTAAACATATTCAAAATATCATTCTGTGTCTGTCAACTTCAAACGATTGACAGGAAATGGAACGATATTTTAAATTCGTTTAGCGCTAAATGCAATTGCGATTTGTGGTAGAAGAGAGCCTAAGTCATCTTAAGCCATTTACCATAAAACTACAGATAACCAAAAACAGTAAGAAACTCAGATGAAACTCAGATGTATCCCATAAAAGAACACCATAAAAAGATATAGATTATCAGCTACAAGTACTTACACACCTTGTACTCGCAAAACGTTTATAAATCAAAGGGGAATACTCGTGTTTTAAAGGAACCTATCTTTTTGCTAAAGATAAAAGACTCGCATCGACAGATGTACAGGGATACGTCTGAAAATAATTTATCCGTGGAAATAGTAAAAAACAAAGTTTTATGTTGCTGTGCTACTACACATGGCTGTTGTTATGCTGACTATGTGGCGTTTGGAATATTGTGGATAAGATTTGCATGGATTTAAGTGTTCAGATTTCAGGGAGTGACTTTTAAACGGGGATTTTGTTAGAATACCTACCAACAGCAACGGACTCGTTCGTGGCTAATTCATTACAGCCACACGGGTCGATCTTCAAGGTTAAGCAACGCTTGCCGAGGACGGTCCGTGGATGGGTGAGACCATCCATTACATACCGAGACCCCTCCATGCCTCCCGTGTTGGTCCCGGCTGTCATTTGTAGATCATTGACGGTCGTTACGGGTAGTCAGAACCCTGAGTCTGACAACTAGTCTTGCCAAGGGTTCCATGTAAAATACTGATATTCAGCTGTATCCGGTTAGACTGGAAGCCGACCCCAGGAATAGGCTAGGCAGATGATGATGATGATGTGTCCAGATTTCGGGGAGGTATTATGTATGAGATAACAGTGAATCTTAGTAGAAATAAATAAAGAAAGAAAATATGTACGTTTATTGGCATTAAAACAATAAACACCATAAAGATATTAAACAAATTATAGAAAACAAATAGGGACTTACTTATGCCAAAAGGGCCTCAGCTCAGCATAAAGTCTGATGGCAACACTAACGCTGATTTTCAGCTGCCCTCGAGTAGATAGTAGATTCTCTGGATGCCTTAGATTTGTGCTTAAGGCGAAAGCGCCAGGGTAGCCCGCGAAATTCAAATCGTAAGTTTTTTGCAATTTGCAGGTCAGTACTAGGTTGTATGTTGATTAAAATATGATTCGCGACCGTAACAAATATGTATTTACAGAATTATGATCATTAAAGTCATCGATACAACTCTCTAAGACCAAGTAATCCCATTGAATGACTATTTCATGAAATCTTGACATTTGAGGGTTATACTAACTTAAGGAGTTGTATTACTGATTCTAATTATTATAATTCTGTAAATACATGTTTGTTACGGTCGCAAATCATACTTTAATCAACATAATATATACATCCAGACACTGAGCTGCAAATTGCAAAAATCGTCAGAAAATTTGAATTTCGCGGGCTACCTTACTTCCGCCTAAATTTTCTTGATATTTATTTTAAATATTTGAAGGTAGGACAGAAAATAGAATGTCTGCTCGTTTGCCTAAAATTTCGACGAACTGGCTGGTAATACTGAAAGCCAACACTAACTAAAATAACGAAATAGATATTATTCTCTATTTGCCATCTAAGGCCATACATACCACACAATCTCCTAACTTAATACATATTTCTGTTCAACCACAGTCGATCAGAAGAAAAAAAAAACAGATCCCAATGACCAGTTTCAAATGAAAATATGTTTTTCCGCCCATTAATAAATTACAGTCACAATGTTGCCAATAAAAAAAGACAATCCACATTAAACCAGTGTTGCAAGATTTAAAAACAGCTGTTCGACAATGTCCAATCACAACGCATAATAAAAAGGTAATTAGATCTCCAGTTAACAGTTTTTTTTTATGTCTAGCCTATTTACCCACATTACAAAATGTTGGTATTATTTTATATTGCTTGTAGAACTAACACTATTTAATTAGTTTTCTGAGAGACTGGATGAGTTGAGTAAATGTTGGTAGGTAATGCTCATAAAGATGAGCTTGATGTGCCGTATAGAAATTAATGTTAAGTAGTGTTTTAGTAATTAATTCTAGGTACTTATCGAAATGTTGTTAATTATAATGGTTACGATTCTCGATAATTGGGTTTGTGGTGAAATTACTGGAATAATGTGTCTACTGTCCTTGTCCTTATTTTTATTAGAATTTTGATCATTCGCACTTTTTTTTAAACATATTAAGTTAGTGAATAACAATGGTCAGATTTTACGCTTTCATCGACAATTTTGTAAATAATTAAAATACATATACAGGGTGTAAGGGACAGCCCTCCGCAAACTAACAGCGTGCATTCAGCTCCTTATTTTGAAATATTCTCAGGAAAATTGTCATATTGTATTTTTATAGTATTTTCAGTTACTATTCCTTTATTTCTATGTAAAATTACATTATATGTACCTCCGCTAGGAGTATTAGTGTTCTGTGATCTGTACGCAGCACTCCATTTATGTAAATAAAAAAGCAAAAATCAAAAAATCAGCAATGGATGTTGAAATACTCGGCGACCAAAGGCTCGCTGCGCTGCCGTTCGCTACGCGCGTTTTGCCACGGTAACGATACATTGCGTGTGAGGTAATAAAACAAATCAGGTTTACTGGATTCCCATAACGTTCCTGAAATAATGTCATGTATACCGGTCACATTAGTATGATATATTGAATTCACCACATCAGTCTGCGGAGGGCTGTCTTTTACAACCTGTGTATTGAATTTCCTGAACATAACATTTTTCCAGTAGCTACCTTCATAATTGCAGTAAAATAGGCACCTATTTGAACAATACCAAAAAAATAAGTACACCAAAAAACCTTATTCTTTTTTTAACCTGGCAACCCGAAGCCATGTTCTACATAAAGGCCACATTAGACAGTTGTCTTATTAAAAACGCACAGGGAACAGATGCGCCTACGCCGGTATCGTCCATAACGTGATCATGAAAGAGTCCCGGAGTGTTATCACAAAAGCACCTAACGGGTTTAAGACATCTGCTGATCTGTCAGATTTGGTGGTCTAATTTAGAGGAGATAGCGGGATTTTAAAAAACCGGGAATATATCTTTTTTAGGACGTTGTCTAGCATCTGTCAATCAGTATTTTTCTGGGTTGACTAACAACTCGAGACTATTTTGGTACCTCTGATTTTCATCGCATATTTAGCGTCTTCGTCTCATATTAATTCTCGTAAGCACTACCTATTGTTCATTCATTATTGTAAACCAAATTATTGTGAGCTACCTACTTATTATTCGCACGGTTAGGTAGTTTTTTGATACCTTTATTTGTTTATAAATATGATTAAAGTCATTAAATAAAAGTCGTTTCTCAGGTAAAAGAAACAAAATGTTTTTAAATCTCTCTAAATCTAACCCATCTCCCAAAATATGTATGTTTGTGCACTTACACCAACCCCATGGACATCAAAAACTTGCGCGGACGCAAGGTGCTGTGACAAGTTGAGTATATGACAAGGTGCTTCTATCACCATTGATTCCATGGGAAAATATCCCCGTACAGTAAGTACCTTACAACAACACACATGTACATGTGGTAGATACAGACTCGGAAGGCGGATGCTGCATGCAGGATTTACTTCCGCGATTCCATTTGCATTTAGATGACTCAGGCAAAAAAAATATGGCGGGGAGATTAATTGTAATAATAAAGAGCAAAATGTTTGTTAGTCAGGTGATAATGAAGTCTGGGAAAAAGTAGTGGTTTACTTTATTTAGTTTACTAGCGGTACACAATGCCTTATTAATTGTTTGCAAAATAAGAACGAAAAAGTCACAGAAACTTATTTTATTAAATGCATATTAAGGCGCAGGAGTCGCAAAAGCTGCTCCATTTATTCATTTTTAGACTTCAAGAATATACAGAAAAAAAGGAATGCTAAAAAATGTGGAATTTCCAAAAATATGCCAACAGTATTAAAAACACGCTGTAACATCAGCTGTCTGTCTGTAATTTGATAAATTGTTCAAAATCCTCGTAGAAAACAGTTAAAAAATTGCAAAAAACAATGCACATGCGACACTAATCACTGCCTGAGGATTTTTAAGAACGGATGTCGGAACAGAACGGAAATTGGCGCTTTTTGTAATCACCAACATAAATAAATATTACAAAATCGATTGTTTCACACCCTTAACACCACGACATAAGGGCTATATTAGAAAGAAAAATACACACAAGTAAATTGGTAAAGCTTTAAAATTTTAAAATTAAAACGTTTCCTAAGTTTTGTAGGTCAACTTTTTGCTATCAATTCTTTATGCAGATGTGCTTTTTAAAAATAATGTTCTTCCGAGGTGAGGCAGATGTACAAAATGGGACCTTGAAGATGTTTGGCGAAAAAAACAACACAACACCTTTTGCTTTGGAGTCCATCAGGCGGTTTTTTATCTTTTTTAAGATACTCAAGTGATGTACTCAAAAGATCCGAGTGTTTGGCTCTTTATGTTTGAAGAAGCTCCTAAGAATTGAGATTACAATGTATTTTTAAAACTAATGTAAATAGATGTTTTAAATTAGCTGCTCCAAGAGAGAATAAGACCCACTTAAATTTTGATGAAGATTTGTTCGGTAGAAGTTTTTTGAACATTACATGATGGCTTAGCAGTTTTTAATGACTGCCAAGCAAAAGCATAAGGTCCCACGTATTTCATGTAAAGTTAAAATATGAATTGTTGACCCTTTGTCAGTTAGTAGCCCTACTTAAGCCCTACTCTTAACAAGCTCAACAATAACAATAAAAAACTGAGCGATATGTGAAACTTATATCAATGAAACACGTCCATTATAAAAGCATTCCCACAATCTGCCTCACGAAAACTTAGTACGCTGTCGTAAACAGTATTAATTTATGAAACAGTTAGTAAAGTCGCAGTCTTTCGCCGGAAATTGGCATTAAGGCCGACTTTATCGCCTCCGATTTGCGTCTGCAAGGCTCAATGACAATGATTGTGGACTAAACACACGTTTTTAAATAAATAACGGGTCCGAATTAAGTTTCCAGTCGACATTTCCCTCGGGCGTTCTTGTTATAGCCACGCGTCCGAAGAAACACGACGGCTTCCGAAAACTGCCGAAGATGTTGCCAAAACAAACGGGTGCGCAGAATAATTTGAACTTTAGTTTGACGGTTTAAAATTTAAATTCTTTTGTAGGTGTGTTCGAAATTCGGCCTGTATAATAGTGAAGCCCTGAGGTCGGCAGATGTGTTTCACACAGTTTCGGAGTAACTTTTGTATCATTATGTGATTTTTTTTCTTGACGCATATGCAGTTTGAAGAAAGATGCCCAGGTAAAGATGTGTTGAGCAGATGCTTTCTCATGGACATGTTGGGTCACTTCTAGTGTCTTCCGGCTAAGATACTCGAAGGTATACCTAATTATTTGTGTTTTCCGGCCTTGTGTCATGCAGAAGCTGGACAGGTGCCATATTATGACGTTCTAATGCCATCATGATTCCAGTGCGCGAGAGAGACAGAGCTATACATGCCCGATAACACCATCCCTTTTTCAGACTGAAATCATGATGGCATTAATACTTCTTAATAATAATGGTAAGTAGTCCAGTAAGATGCTGGTAGGGATCTTGACCGTACTTCCGGGATTGTCCTGATAGCCGTGGAATACCTCTCCACTCCTCTTAAGCACCTCAAGACATGTTGCCCCCTTGTCGCTACGACACTATGTGCTAGCGACCGTTTCCGGGGGCCCATTGTTGAGTGTGCAAGTCACCCCCTGCCATTTTATCCGTGTATTGTATTTATCACACATTGGTCAGGCAGGGGCCATAGTCCTTCCATAGTTTTAGATAACCAGTCCACTTTAGCCATCCAAACCCATAGCCCAATTTTTTTTTGTCTCCATATTCTGCAATAGTCCTACACTATCCGGGGGTTGTCCTTGGGTGCACTTGCATAGTACGCACAGGGATAATCAGCGGTTAGTGCCTCATTTCCATTGAAAGCGTCTAACGGGCCTCTGCGAGTTGGCTTCGGCCCCTCATATGCCTTCTAAAGGTCCGGGACCCTGGGGTCCCGAGAAATATCAAAAAAAAAAAATGGTAATACAAATGCATGTTTTGTGTAAAGTGAAACATCTGATATAGTATTTTATCTCCCAAGCGACACACGTTTTACTTGTGTTTACCAAGTGCACAAACATGTTGTGAATGTGTGCGTGAAGACGAGTAGCGTCAGAACATAACACACATACACGCACACACACACTCATTTCCGACTTCGCTATTGTCTCGGACGGTACCGAGAGCTCCAGCGCTTATACACACATTCACAGTGTGTTTGTACACTTGGTAAACACTTGTGATATGTATGACACACGTGAGATAAGTGCACATAATTGAGAAAGATAAATCTTAATGCATTTAATATAAAAAGGTATTGATTGGAATTGATAGAGATAATTTTAATTTATTCTTCAGTTCTTTTTTTTTGCGCAAGCATTAAATTCATATTCTTGATGTGTTTTTAATATGAATTAACTAAAATATAAATGCAAATCGTGTGTTACTTTGCGCTACTTCTAAAGCGGGGTAAGCAGAAACCTCACGACACTACCAACCAAGCGCAAACAGCTGCGATCTTCACCGAATCATTGGCATCTTATTACCTAATAAACCTTTTTGTTTTTTCTTTTTTCCCAAGTTTTTTTAAATTTATAGACGCCATGTCACTAAGAAGTTTTTTCCTCACGGCACGTACCAAATGTTCTGAGCTCGGCAGCTGCGCATGCGCCGAACGAAGATCATTTTGCGAATTTTCGTTTCTCGGGAGACAGATGCCGCATTAACTAAAATTTTAACATATGTATGACCAAAACGTCTTAAGAAACCCGCTTTTTGTATGGCAGGAGGCTTCTCTTACTTTAATTGTTCGGTAAATACGCGCAAAATTATTTTTGTGACTATTACACCTTACACCTTATATAATTGCAATAAGGTTGAGAATTAAATGAATAGTGGTTTGGTCTTCGGTAAAAGTTTAATGGTCATGTAATACTTGTAAGAAACACTTGGCACCTGACTTAGTGTTCGAAATGCGTGTATGCACAAAGGTGCACTGTTTTTGTATGGCGGTGAAAAGACCATTTTTGTTAAGTCCAGTTCCATATTGTATAGTTCGGCAATTTCATGCTTCAATAGATATTTGAGGGATTGAATGTTGGCCCAAAAATGCGTAAAAGATGTTCTTTATTGATGTGACTAAAGGAGTAATTAGAAAAATAATGTTACTGTGTAAACTATATAAGTACATTAACTGCTATGATTTATGAATCAAAATCGGCTTGTTTGTGAATGACCCTTCTATTTTTTTT
Organism: Fissipunctia ypsillon; assembly: GCA_947568875.1. NCBI lineage: Eukaryota > Metazoa > Arthropoda > Insecta > Lepidoptera > Noctuidae > Fissipunctia > Fissipunctia ypsillon. The sequence goes on along the minus strand of OX387666.1, from coordinate 11,736,022 downwards.
AAATTATTGGTTCAACTTTTTTCATTCTACATATAATAAAATTGATGTAAGAAGTTAATTCACTTATTGCATATTAAATAGACTTAGGTACAAATCTCTAACAATATTAAATAATTAAGTTTTTTATGAGTAAATTAAGAATTACAAAATAAAAATAATTTCATTATTAATATCTCAAGTCACTTAATTACATAGATCGATGGGAACCAGCCGTGTTTACACTGAGGTTAATGTGTTTATTCTGTGTTAATGTTCGGAAACACATTATGTGACCAATTTGTATGTTAATGCCACAAAACAGGAAACGTACTCTCTGCATAGATTAATTTTCTTTATGCCATTCTAATGGCATCGATCTGCATATGAGAATACATCACTCTTGTGAAGTTGTAATGGTACAAGATGAACTGATAACATTCACGTTTTGGGCCAGCGCGCACTAGTGATTTTTAATCGGGCCGAATCGAGCGATAATTTGATCGTTCTGGGAATCAGTATAGAGCTTAATCACGTGATTAATGATCACGTGATCAAAGGTTAGAACGATCAAACTATCGCCCGATTAAAAATCACAAGTGCGCGCTCGTCCTTTGTGTTGAAGATTTTGGTAATACTTTTGGTAATGACAAGTCTACTGCGATTGAACGAGATAATTGAATGACGCAATTATCAATGCAACCTCTATTGGTCTGTGGATTTGAGATTGCTTCAGTGAAAAGGATGTTACTAAAATCCTGTAAGACAGTTTTTAAAGCGGAGACTTTTGTTTAGCAGGAGTGCCGTAGCCAGACAGGATGCTGTTGTCAATCAACTTTCTCACTACTATTGGACTTAGGCCTGTAGGTCAGAAATTGAACAACAACGATCAGTTTTTTTTGCATTCAGTTTGCTCCCATCATCGTTCGTTTATGCTATGCTGTATATGCTCCAATGATCATAATTTCTAGAAAAGCAATGTTATGTTTGGTTGTATTTTTTATAAGGATTGCAATACATTTCCAATTACTTATTATAATTGCGTGTGAATCAAATGTTTACATCATGATCCAAGGAAGAAACACACACATGGACATGGGCACAGAAATGCAATAAAATTATCGCAGCTGGATTTAATTTCAACGATATATAATTTTGTCATTAAAAGCCATGTAAAACTGTATGATATGTTATAGAAGTTACGAATTCTTTTTAAAATTACGTCGATATTGCGTACTGTGCTAAACACCGGATGATGTTTTTAAAATCCAATCATAAAGTATGGAATGTCTAACGCCAAATGTAACCGGTAGACTCTTTGCAGAGATGCTCAACGTTTTTATATCGTGTGGCTTAAAAATATTGGTGGCAAGTTGTTCCACTAATTGGGTTATGGGGGTGGAACAATAGGGATGATGACTAAAATTTTTTTTTGTCCATCAGGTTGATTATTAAAAAATATTGGACACTTATGTTTTCTTTTTTCATGCAATCAAAAGATTACGGCGATACATTGAGTTAAAATACAGCATGGCGTTCAGGAGTTGCTAGATTTTTTGCTGAGTTGTAACGTAGTAGCGAGCCTCCACTCCCCAACTTTAATGTGTTTTATCTAAGTAACTTTTAATTAATATGATAAAGGCAAAAAATATGTGTCTAATATTTTTTTATCACAGATAATAAAAAAATATTAGACACATATTTTTTGCTTTATCAGTCAGAACTGACGGACTAAATAATAAAACATAACATCACGCTTTGTTTCCCCGAAGGGTTAGGCAGAGGTTTACACCCACATTTCGCCAGTTATGTTTAAGTCCCATGTAATAGGGGGCGAGCCTATTGTTTATTGGTGGTGAGCTTATTGTATGGTCTATTTTGCGGACTAAATACAATTTTTTTTACCCATTCATCACATCATCCCTTTGACAATCAGTCTGTGGAAAAAAACTAAATGTACTGAGATATACCAATATAATTTTATGCGAATTGCCAATGGGTTCCGAAATTACCATCGTTCTGGTAGTTTCCTTTCCTTAGATACACGTCAATGGCAACGAAACCAGTATAAGCTGGCCTCTTATTCTATTGAAACTCCGTACCATGCTAGGCTATATCAACGTTAAAGCTTTACCACTGGCTTATTATACGTCGGAGTTACCATGGAGTTAATCCACATCCAAAAAATTGATTTTGTTTTTGGCATGCCTGTGACGACTATCAACATAGTCATTTGATAGGTGACGGCGACAGACCTAGATTTGTCGAAATGCTTTTTGTTTTGGCATCGAAACCGATGCTTTAAACTATTGATTGATTTCTCAAAAGGTTGAGCATCACTGGGCTAATTAAATAATAATGCTAGTTATGTTTGTACCCCGGCGCTTGGTCGTGAGGATATCTAAATCATGATCTGTTAATTACTTTTATTGCTAAAGTAACTACACTTGTATCGCGATTCCGTTCGCGTATTAATGTGAAAGAATTATATGTTTTGAAAAATTCAATTATTGCAAGTCTTAGGATAATCACATTTAAATTGGTCTTGTTAGAATGTGGATTATAAATGGAAATATTGCTAAGTTAGTTAGTTCTAAGTCTTTCCGATTGTTTTCCAAGCCGACAGAAAAAGGTCAGGGACCGTATTATGAAGTATTAAAGCCATCATGATTCCAGTCCGAAAAAGGGATGGTGTTATCGGGCATGTATAGCTCTGCCTCTCTCGCGCACTGGAATCATGATGGCATTAGAACGTCATAATATGGCACCAGGTCTATTTACCAATAGGATTAATGAGCATAGAGTTTCATATTGCTTAACTGTGTAGCAACATCAAAATAAGAAATAGACCAACCATTTCTTCACCAAAGGTTTTCATCTGCAGGAAATTCTCAGTAGCAGCCCGCTTACATGGAAATTATGCCCCTGCGGTGAATATAGCCGTGATGTTATTTTTTATTATTATTTAAAGCCTACACTGTAGCTCCTCTATTATCTGTGACCTAAGTAAACCCACCCTAATCCCGTAACACAGTTTCAATCAAAATCCGCGAGTTTTGAAGGATATTGCTGATCCATTGCTTCATAGGTGTGAAAAATTCGTCTGCTCAACAACGTAAATAATGCAATGAACGTGGGTGAACTGTCAAAATTAAAACAATTGCGATCAATTGTCAACCCCGATTACCCCGCTGTGGGTAGCTAAAATACTCTCTTTCAGACCGGACTTTTCAGTTCCAATAGATTGTAGCGTTCTATCAATTCGCGCTAAACAGACAAACATAAAATTTTCAATGACAGTGTATGAACTTATGTTCTGGTGATCGTATTTCCCACAGTATCCACAGCTCCCACTGTGTCCTGGGCAGAATACTAAGCATATTAGTAAGTTGATACCTCACCTACTCAGATTTATAGGAATTAGTATGTACTTAAGTACTCTGTGCGTTTAGTTAAACAGTTAACTTGACGACACTTCGCAGTAATATACCTATAATTTTTTCATTAGTTTTGACAATCTTAATTTAACTGACGTGTTTATTTAGTGGAATTTATTTTCAATGTTTGCATGCCTTAAGGTAGATTGTACAGGGATCACAAAACTTTGTAAACACTTTTATTTTACGTACCTACTTTCTAAGCAAATAAACGATTATGAATTATAATAAGTTTACATTTGATGCTTCTAATGGCGTAATTTTTGTCGACGATTAGTTTAAATTAGACTCTTGTATCTTTACTAATAATTAAGCAAAGACCTCATAGCTTTGTATAGTAGACCCTCCCATATGGAAGTTGCTATCACAGGTAAAATTAGCTTGCCCGGTCACAAGGCCGGCTCGTGTAAAGCCGCGCCGCACTGCTTCGCGTGTGCGGCAGCTGGCAAGCCGGCCAATCACCGGGCTGGGAGCAAGGCCTGCGCTCCACCCGCCAAACCCAGGGGCAGCAAGCCCTCTGCCACCAGCGTCACCGCCGAAGCCGCCACCACTGCCGCCGTCGCCGCTGCCGCCTCCGCCGCTGCCGCTTCCACTGTCGCCGTCGCCGCAACCACCGCGGCAGGGCCCTCACAGGGGGTTCGGGAGGGGGCTGATATGGAGTGCCAATAATGGCCCCATTACGCCTCCTCCAGGCGAACATCAACCACTGCGCCTCCGCTCAGGATCTGTTGCTCCAGAGCATGGCGCAGTGGTCGATTAACATCGCCGTGGTCGCTGAGCCGTACTTTGTCCCGCCCAGGGATGACTGGGTGGAGGACCTGAGCGGCTCAGTGACTCTAATTTCATCGGCCGCCGCCGGTACCCCGTCCCTCGAGGCGGTCAAGAGGGGACGGGGTTGCGTGGCAGCACGGTTCGGGGAGATTGTCGTGGTAGGGGTATACTTCTCCCCGAACCGAACTCTCGCCGAGTTCCACAACTCCCTTGCGGAGTTGAGAGTCGTCGTCGTCGGATTCCGTTCCCTCCCTGTACTCGTCCTCGGGGACTTCAATGCCAAGAATGTGGCTTGGGGTTCCCGGCATACGGACACACGGGGCAGGATGGTGGAGGACTGGGCTCTGGAGACGGGCCTGGTCGTCCTAAACCGGGGTTCTGTCCCCACGTGTGTGCGGATGCGGGGTGAGTCAGTGGTGGACATTTCGTTCGCCAGCCCCGCTCTGTCGCCGCGTGTCCTCGACTGGCGCGTCATGGAGGGGGTGGAGACCTACTCCGATCACCGGTACATCCGGTTTGACGTCTCCGCCCAGACCTCGAGCGCGCCGGTCCGACAGGCCCCGAGTGGTCCGCGGTGGGCGTTGAAGCAGCTGGACCGGGAGCTCCTCCTGGAAGCCTCGATCGTGCAGGCCTGGGTGTCACCACTGGACAGGCCTGCTGACATCAATGACGAGGCGGGGTGGTTCCGGGAGGCCATGTCCGAAGTATGCGACGTGGCAATGCCCCGGGTCCGGCCCGGACGCGCCCGGCGCCAGGTGTGCTGGTGGTCGCCGGAGTTGACGTCTCTGCGCGACACGTGCGTTGCTGCGCGACGCCGGTACACCAGGCACCGCAGGCTCCGTATCCGCCCTCCGGATACGGAAGCCATTCAGGCGGAGCTGTACGAGGGGTACAGAGCGGCGAAGACCGCCCTCCGAGCGGAGATCCTGCGGGCCAAGGGACTGGCCCGTGAGGAGTCGCTGGAGACTCTGAACAGGGATCCGTGGGGACGCCCCTATAAAATGGTGCGGAACAAGCTCCGCCCATGGGCTCCCCCGCTGACGCAGAGTCTCCGGCCCCAGCTCGTGGAGGACGTGGTGAGCGCTCTGTTCCCTTCGCGAGGGGAACATACTCCCCCGCCCATGGCTCCGCCTCCTGCGGTGTCGGATGCGGACCACGCAGCCGACGATGACGACGATGCTCCGGAGGTGACCGAGGTAGAGCTGAGAGTGGCGGTGCGCAGGCTGAATGCCAAGAATACCGCCCCAGGACCCGACGGCTTACCTGGAAAAGCCTGGGTCCTGGCCTTGGAGGCTCTCGGGCCTCGACTAAGGGGGCTCCTAAGCGCATGCTTGGAGAGGGGCCAGTTCCCGCTTCAATGGAGGACAGGGAAACTGGTCCTCATTAAGAAACCGGGGCGCCCTGCGGACTCGCCGTCCGCTTACCGGCCCATCGTGCTGCTCGACGAGGTGGGCAAGCTCTTTGAAAGAGTCATTGCAGACCGCCTTGTCGGGCGGCTGGTGAGGGTGGGGCCGGATTTGGCGGAGAGCCAGTTTGGTTTCCGCAAGGGGCGCTCTACGGTGGACGCCATCATGCGCGTACGAGCCCTCACGACGGGGGATGCTGTGGCCCGGGGTGGGGTCGTCTTGGCGGTGTCTCTAGACATCGCCAATGCCTTCAACACCCTGCCCTGGAGTTGCATCAGGGAGGCACTCCGGTATCACCGAGTGCCGACCTACCTCTGTCGCGTGGTCGAGGCCTATTTGACGGACAGGGCCGTCATCTACCCCGGTCACCGGGGAGAGTGGAACCGGCGAGAGATGTCGTGCGGTGTCCCGCAGGGATCGGTTCTGGGACCGCATCTGTGGGACATCGGGTACGACTGGGTGCTGCGCGCCGACCTCCCTGGTGGCGTCAGCGTAGTTTGCTACGCTGACGACACGCTGGTCCTGGCGCAGGGGAGGTCGCACCAGGCGGCGGCCGAATTAGCGGCACGCGGGGTTGCGACAATCGTAGAGAGGATCCGGCAATTGGGACTCGAGGTGGCCTTGCACAAGTCCGAGGTCATGTGTTTTCATGGTCCTCGGAACGCGCCACCATCGGGTTCCCAAATAACGGTAGGAGGGGTTCTCATCGGTGTCGAGTCGACGATGAAGTACCTGGGACTCGTCCTCGACAGCCGGTGGAATTTCGTGGAGCATTTCCGACGTTTGGCTCCCAGACTGGAGCGGGCCGGGGCTGCCTTGGGGCGGCTCCTGCCCAATCTGGGGGGTCCAAACGCCTCCTGCCGGAGGCTCTACGCCGGGGTCGTGCGGTCCATGGCCCTTTACGGAGCTCCGGTGTGGGCGCGTTCCGTGAGGCGGCGACCGGTCCGTCGGTTGAACGCGTCCCAGAGGGTCATGGCCATCCGGTTAGCCCGGGGATACCGCACGGTCTCCGGGGAGGCGGCGAACCTCCTTGCCGGATTACCGCCATGGGATCTGGAGGCAAAAGTCCTCGCGCACATCTGGGAGTGGCGCGAGGAGGCAGGACGCCGGGGCGTAACTCCGTTGCCGCGAGAAATCGCGGCACGGCGGACAGAGCTCCGGCAGGATCTCATGGCGGCATGGAGAGTGCGATTGTCGCAACCCAGCGCTGGGCACGCCACAATTGCGGCGATAAGTCCCCTCTTTGAGGAGTGGCTGGAGAGGCGCCACGGCGTCCTCACCTTCCGCCTGACGCAGGTCCTCACCGGACACGGGTGCTTCGGGAGGTACCTGTTCCGGATAAGGCGGGAGGAAACGCCCGGGTGTCACCACTGTGTGGATCGCCCGGAGGACACGGTGGAGCATACGGTGGAAGTCTGCCCGGCTTGGGCGGAGCACCGCCGTGTCCTCGCGGAAGCGATCGGCGGCGGCAATCTCTCGCGTCCGGCCCTGGTCCAGGCCATGGTACGGAGCGAGAGTGCATGGGAAGCCATTACCTCCTTCTGCGAAGCAGTAATGCTCGTGAAGGAGGAGGCGGGACGCGTGAGGGAGAGGCAAGCTTTGCACCCTCACGCCCCTAGTCGCCGCAGGAGACGCCCTGGGCGTCGGGAATCGGCAGCCGATTCCCGGCCACCGTAGGCGCGGGCTTGCGGACGGCGAGCAATGGGTAGCTCGCCGTCCGGTAAGGACCAGGCCCGAGTCGACGGCGCGTCGTGTTCCACGCGCGCCTCAAAGAGATGTCAGCACTATTGACGGGGTCCGCTAGGGCCGATGCCAGCTAGGGTTGCGGGATGTTCGAAAGAGTTACCGTGGCCCCGGCACAGGCAACAGAAGGAACACGGGTGGGTTTTAGTCAGTAAAAGTCTGACACGCCCTCCCGCTCCGCCCAGAGCGGGAGAAGTCATTTGATGATTTCCCATCCACAAAAAAAAAAAAAAAAAAAAAAAAAAAAAGGTAAAATTAGCTTACGAATCTATGTACGTATATACCTAGTTTGGCAATAAAAATGCTACCATTAGTAAACAAAACGATTCGTTTTTGTTTATAGGAACTGAGCATAAAGGAATTTGTGATTTGTATGTCTCACTTGAAGAAGTCTTTTGTAGTTCCCATGAAAGGTAATGGGAAAAAAATGCCAACAGCGCAATCTTTCTTTAACAAAATGCGTCGGCAAAGCGTTGTGAACCACAAAGTAAAGTCATTTAAATACCAATACAATAAAAAATCTTGCAAGAAGGGAATATGTGTGCTCTATTGGAAACGACCGAATGCATTACATCGTATGTTTCTTTTTACTTTTTCATTATATTAGCAGAATTTTCATACGTTCTATACTTTTCTTCCTTCGATTGTTTTCCTATTTTCTTTTTGTATCCTAGGACCACTGCGTCAAAGGTCTACTCTCTATGGTTGTTTAAATCTTTACCAATATCATAAAGAGCTTTGGCCGTTACAGGTTTTTCTGAATTCTAATTAGCCAATATTCGCGTAAGCAAATAGAGTTAGTAAACTAATCAGGTTCAATTTGTAATAAAAAAATAATATTTCTAGCTTCTAGTGCTTATTTTAGTGTGCCCAAATATTGGACAATATCCGTGGACAATATTAAATATCACTGAAAAACAAAGACGTATGTTTGACTAGAAGGTTTATATTTCATTCTGTGTAATTGTATATTCGGTTCGTGTAATTGACATGTGATTAGATTTTCATAAAAAGTACGTCTAAAGTCTAGACAGTTATTGCAATATTTATTTAACATTTCTGATCTGTCTGTTTTTTTGCACGGTTTAAAATATTAGGTCGGACTTTTACCAGTGTCGTTGGTATGGATATATTTTTAATTTGTTTGATAGCTGTGTTTGATAGATCATTATTTTATATTCTATACGTAGTATTTATTTATTTTCAGATAGTCTATTTCAGTTAATGTAAAAAGATAACTTCTTATGGGAAACAAAAGTTTTTAACTAACATAAGACTAGATTAAGTATTTTGTTGCAAAAATATAAATCCCAGAATGCATCAGTGCAGGAGCTAATAATTTAAATTAATATTCTTCATAATAAGCAATAAACCAACCATTTTATTTCTCACAAAACATAATTAATAAGCTTCAAAGCATTTTTATTTGATTCTAAAAACCTCGCAAATAAAGTGTGATAATCATTGCGCATCTGTTCAATGTACTGAAACGTCTCATACGGGGGCGTTTTCAGTCGGCGTACGCGCAAGGTTTGTCGTAAAACAAAAGAGTAATGTGCTGTCTGGAAGAGCTTTATGGAGCTGCGTAACCAGAGGCATTTAATGTAAGTAATGTAATGTTTTTATTTTTGTTTAGTGTTATTTTTGTTTATGCTAGCCTACGTTTTTATTGCCTTCGAGATTTTATGTAGTTTGGTAGTACCTACCTACGTTTTTAAAATGGATTTTTGCAAACGCTTCTGGGCAGCTTTCTCTGGCCTATCTAGTTGGAGGTCGGAAATAATCCCACGGGAACGTACTACCGAGATAAAAAGTATCCTATGTCCTAACCCAGGTCATGGTTTACCCATGAGCCAAACTTCATCCAAATCCGATCAGCCGTTTTAGCGTGAAAGCGTAACAAACAAACAAACTCACCTTCGCATTTATAATGTAATATTAGTAAGGATAATTAAATGCGTCATTTAAAAGCTTGCTTTCAGTCTAGATTTATATTGTACCTACTGCCTAGTTTTTTTTCATCAATTATTAGAAACATGGGTTTTATTTTGAGTCATGCATTGATTGGGCAATTTATTATTTTATAACGATTGCCATCTGACAGCTGAACTGTGAGAAAACGATTATGAATTTCGGAAAATGATTAAGATTTGTTTTTTGTTACATATGGTGCATCCTTGCCAGACAGCCAAAGCCTTGTTGGTTGGCAAATCTTTTTTTCACTACGCCATGAACCATTCAAATAACTACTAATGAATACCATTTTTCGTTTCATTAAAAAATTTGATTAGATACAGAATGTAACTTAGCTATTAATAAGCAAAGAATAAGCTTAGCTATGAAAACGTTTTCTAGCCCGCAAACGGACAAAACACACCATTATCCCATTAAGTATTTTCGCCAAGTAATTCCCAACTCTTAAATAAATTAACTCAACGAAGACATACGTGTTTGTTATACTAATCACTATGTAAATACTACAAATAATGTGTCTCGTTGCAATTGCTAAGTTTAAATGAACAAAAGACATGGAAGTAATTTAATTTAGCGTTCAAACTGGTTCTAAGCAAAAAATTTGTAAAGTTCAAAGTTCTTAATGTTTGTTTTTTAGTTAATTTCGAGGTCGTCGCCGAGTTCAGCGTTGGCACTGCTTTTTTAAGGGTTAGGTTACACTGCGGGTAATTTAATAAGGCCTAAGCCTTAAATTAATTGAGTGTCATTTTAATTGATCTGTTTTTGAAAACTAAATAATTCTACAAAAATGTATTTCGATTTTCCAGCTAAAATATTGTTTATCTACAATTTAAACCTACATTTCAGTCAATGCGTAAATGACCATTGATTGAACACATTATAGAAGCTTCAAAAGTGAGCATAATCATAATCAAAGTAAATTGGTTTTTCTCACTATTTGTGTGGCTCACATAAAAATCTCTTGACAACTTCAATTCTACAATAATGGTCAGAATAGCGCAAAACCAATATATTATTCATACCATCTCAAGATTATATTGTACACGCATAAAGCAAACACGATTCGATTAACCTTAAGAGTAAACATTATGAAAAACTATGATAAAATATGATGTTTACTTACATATTGGGTGTGTTTAAGATCTCCACAACTCGTTAGATCTAGTAGCAAGTAACTTATAAGGAGAAACTGATACTAGTAGACACAGAGGATGAAGTAAATGAAGTCTCCAAACGCAATTGAAATTGAAAACAGTGCAACTGATTTTTTCGAGCAATTAATAAAAAGTTGCTCGAATACATTTCAGAAAGATTAATCTTTCTTAAATCTCTCGTCAGTTATGAAAAAGTCTGTGAAATTATCAATATTCTTAATTGTTTTCTGCGTAACTTCAATACATAAATGATGAATGTAGCAAACTCTATCTATGTCAAGCTGTCTTCTTGTTTTTAAAATACTACACATAAAACAGCAGATCTACAGGGCATGATGTTATGTGTTATGATAAAACAGCAAATCTATGATTTTCAACTGTTCATAGCAAAAGACGCAGTGTATTTTCAAACACTTCGCCATTTTCCTTCCCATGTCTTACTAAACACTCCATTATAACCCTACTCCGTGTCACAAGAATACATTATCGCCATATTTCACATTATATGACAAGATGAATAGTGATACGCTTGGTGTTCGTTCACTCAAAGTGCTGCTTAACCCATTAGTGTCGATATCAACATGTTTTTGATGTAAAACGTATGGAAAAGCAAACACTACCATAAAGGAGGTTTCATGGCTGTACATATATTAAATTGAATGCATTGAATTTGTGACAAAAAAAAAAAACTGGAAAGTTACTAAGCAAAAAAAAATAAAATTCAATGGGTCATAGAAAAATTTTGCACTGTGTTACGATGATAATTTCCAAAGAAAAAAATTGAAACCATAAAAATTTGATTAAGACATTGTCTCTTGTTTTAACATTTTTTTTTAATTATCTTACGCTGTCCCCCTTCAGGGAAAAGGCCTCCCTCCACTCCTTCCTCCTTTCGCGTTTCGCGAGCCCGCGCGTCTTTCCAGCTTTGACGGAACCTATCCAGATAATAAGGATTTATTTAAAAAAGATCTTTACTGAGAGATTAAGATGTAGATTTAACATTCACCTGTCATAATAATATAATTATTATTAGTTAACGAAAGCACATAAAAACCTGTTTAGTCCTCTTTAGGCCACTAGACATAAGCAAAAAAGATTATCCAAACTATATCATTAAGTACTTAGTGACCGAGTGTGCGCCGACCCTAATAGACGCTTCGGTGACTCAGCCTCGTCTCGTCTCTTGCGCTTGCGCAAGTTACACTCACACATAAGCAAAACACAGCCTACGGTATTCACAATAACTTAGATTTAGAATGCATCGACTTTATCGAAGGAGATGACATCCGTTGCCGTTTTTGTAGGGAGTTTGACGATGGTGTGACGAACAAAAGTTGTAATGGTTGTGAAATAGAAACGAGTGTTATCATATATAAATTAATTGGTATTATTACGGATGTCAGTAAACTTAGAGCAGTTAAGCACCTGTTTACATACGAATGTGGTGTTACTCGGCTGTTAAGTGTGAGATTTAATAGAGTCGTCTCCACGTGAGCCTTTTTTGTCGAGCTAAGACAAACACACTTTGTGCATAAGAATGTGATACTTTAGGCTGGACAGTTTTTGTTTTAAAGCGCGCTTTGAGCTTTATGGGTAACTATTTATCTTAGGACTAAACATAACATATGGAATGAAATCAAGATTTTTAAATAAAATGCGATATTTTTGTCTTTTAAGGATAAATAATATTATACTACGCTTCTTTTTAACCAAGTTTAGAAAAAGAAGTAAGTATGTAGTTTATAAGGATTTATTTTTCAATAAATCTTTATTTAAGATGAAGTACCTACCTATGTTTAGGTCTTATTAAATCATCAGATGAGTCAGCTGATTATCATCAGGAATCGTGAATGACTATAGACTATAAGGGAAAGGGGTTATCGTAAAAACAAAAATGTTTATAAACTTTTTATTGATTTGATTATTGTTACTAATTGCAACTCTAATGAAATCATGAGTGATGATTGTGGTGCTTGCCTAAAGTAAGTTTTTCCAATAAATGGTTATAAATCAAATCATACTATAGAAACTTCACTCCTAAATCTCAGTAGCTATGTGTGGGTGGGTTTATTACGTACATTTTGTAACCAAATCTAGGGTCCTTCTGATTATATCAGACGACAAAGATGGAAACGCATTCTCGGATTTCATTTCTGACAAAGTAAATGCTTAGAGCCTTGAAGCAATGCCGTAAAGAGATACCGAAGGTAATGGAGAAACAGATTTAATTAATATTATTGCTGTAAGTAACGGGAACTTATTGTTATTATTTCTAAAAATGTCAACAGAATCAAGAAATAAGGCATGAGAAGATCAAAAGATTTGTAACACAGAGTTCATTATTATCATAGAGCACGATAAAGATGACAGCACATTTTTTTACGAAGAACTTAAACTAGAACAAAGGGTCACAAAAAATGAAATACATATGAAACTGAAAGTCAAAATCGAACAATAAGAAACAGCAAACATAATGATGAGAATTAATGTAAACAAAAGTTGCGGGCATGACTTGACGGTAATTGATTTTGTTTTCAACATTATAGACCTTCATTAAGAAGGATTTCCGCAATCGATTACAAATAATATATTAATCCATCAAACAATGTTTTTCACGACAAAAAATCTACTTAACACAATACACCAACTTAGTAAAACTGGTCTATGATTAATAGTGATCATCCAAATGCTTCCAAGGATGAAGGTAATGTTGATTTTAAATTGCTCATGACAGATCGCTGTGAGCAACAAAGGCTCGTTGGAATTTTAATTCGTGTAGCTAAAGATCAAATTGATGGTAACCAATAACACAAAAATGTTACATTCTTTCTGCTTTCCTGAGGCTGTAAAGTTGATTATAGATCACGTCACGGTTTTGTCAATTCTGGGTTGAATAGAACTCAAAACGAAACCTCGATACCTCTATTTTAGAAACACCTTGGTCCCAGTTAAAGCAAACCTCGGTTCAAGTTCGTTTCTACATGTGTGAGTAAAATGTCTCTCATTTAATCACACTTTCTGAATAGTCAGTAGTTTCACTAGCAGCACTCATTTCCTTTTAAACGATAAAGATGGAAACTACTATTTTCTAAAAACCAACCGAAAACTTGAGACATCCGATGCACAAACGAGTTTTTATTTTCAAACCCGCCGCAAACGTAATCTAAGTAAAAGGCTGCAAAATTGGACTATTGCATCCACTCTGTTCCGACAGACGATTATACATCGCATATCCGACTTCGTTCCCACGGCGGCTACAAACGGGTTATTATTAAAACTTACTCCTTCATCCATTGCATTATCAGCTTTTCCCTCCGCACTTACAGTCGATTTTAGATTAACATCACCAAGATCTACATTGGCTACCTCTCGGAGGAAAATCGGTTCAATCTTTTAGGATTTAAAGTTTAAAGTTGCGTGGGAGTGTGTCAGAAGAAGCTGGCCACAAGAGAACAATTTGAAATTCGTATTTGGAGTCGTCGGTGAAGGATTTTAAGTCCTCTCTCTGTTGTTTAAGAGTTGTTTAAGTTAAGTAGCGGTAAAATTTTGTTTTATAGTGGAGATATAAGCAGTGAACATATTAATTGTGCCAGCTACGTGTATTTGTGTAGGTAGGTTCGTGTTGAATGAAGTACACTAGATGATAACTGTGTTTAAAATAAATGGATGCTCAGTATCCTCAGTAGAAATGTTTCGGGCATCCTCATTTTTCGTATCAATTATTTTGTTTATGATATTCTGAGAGCGTTTTGTTTAGTGTTTGTTGATTTTCGAGCACTCTTCTCCTTTTACGTGAGTGCTTATAGTCAATAACCGAGACGTTGACATTGTTAAGGCGAATGAGTCAGCTTTTCTTGAGATCTTCGATGTACAAACGTAAACAATTATACTTTATTTTTATATTTGCTATATATATTTTTTTCACGTGTTTCACGGCTTGATTCGATCTCTATACATAGTGTGATGACGTCATCGAACCTTGATCTAAGATTAGAGTAAATTGATATCGTATTATGCAATGTTTCTTATTAGAACATTTTTTATAGAAGTGACGGACAGACAGATCAATGATTTCTGATGAATTGAGGAATGATGTCGGTCTTAAGTAATCGCTGTTGTTACGAACAAGAGATAATCATATTTTCAATGAAAACTTGAAAACCTTTATGTCATGTCTACAGTTAATGCCTGGTTCAGGGTTACAATGACATTTTGATAACTGATGTCATGTTCCGTAATCTTTGTATTAGCATACAGATTTGGAGACGTAAGACAGACAAACAGAATTTTGATTCTTGATTGAAGTCAACTCCAAATTCAAACATTGTGAACACCGTCTTATCTCATATTGAACTGGTTACATTAAGGAAACTCGCTTACATACTTGCTAGACAGAGTCTGCAAGTCCAAAAGATACCACTTACCAACGGTAACAACGGACTAGTAAGCTGCATACATAATTTTTTGGAAATTATTCCACACTGCGTTCTCAGTATCACTGTGTCCACCAATTCCGCGTTCTTCAACCTTAGGATTACGTGACGAGAAGTGAAAACAGTGTTTCTCATGTATTTAGCCTAAAATATAGTTGATTTTCGCATGGATCTATGGTAGTTTAGTATGGTAATTGTCATGACGGTGGCAGCATACTTAATAAGGGTTAACGTCTTCATGTGAGGGTAATGGTAGCATGTCGTGTAGATGTGAAATGACTAATTATGATTTTAACTCTTTTGATTAATTTGTTGATTAAAGTGCGAGTGGATATTATGGGATTATTTACCTTGTTTATAATGAGTCGTGCGTCTTTTAGAGATGATGATTCATTTAGTCATATATTTTGGTCTATTTCGACATCGTATTTGGCATTTGCAATAAGTGTGATGTTTTTACAACATCTATTGCCATCTTAGCAACTATTTCAGCCAGTATTAACTTTACCTTTTTCTATAATCTGCCCTATTTTTTTCCAACCATATTTTTATATTCCCACATTTCAAGAAACAGAGCTACATTCTTCACTTTTTGCATTATCAAGGACAGAACTCAAAAACCAAATGTATAAAACACGTCAAGATCTGAAGTATCTGAGGTCCATAGGTTATTCGCATACCTATTTCAAATTAGACATACATAGTAATGGCGATTCGACACAGTGCGAGGTGGCTGAGGTTAAAAATATTTATATATTTTAATACCGACATTACTTAGAATGTAGCTTTGTTCTCTTTTTTTACATTTTATAGGGTTTTGTGTCTTAGGATGGTAGCTTTTGAAATTTTAGAGGGGAACATATTATTATAAAGTAAAGTAGAGTAGACAAGTCCTAAATATTAGATTACTAACTTGACATCTGACGATAGACTTACTGATAAGAGTCTTGATCAGGTTTTCAAAAACCGGTTGGAAAAGGACTCTCCCGTGTCACATTAAAATGCCATTAGCTAAGGAGACAACAGAGCAATTATAGAGGATACATCCTCATGAGAAGAGACTAGAAAGTGACAAGTTGATAGAATACATACAACAAAGGCTTCAGTAATAACTAGTTATCAACCAGCCACGCTTCAACATCAATATAATCTTCTAATAGTTCTCAAAGAGTCAGACAAACCTTGGCCTCTCACCTTGACCACCAATCACATCAAACGTCACCTCAAATTACCAACCAATGCAATATGTACTCACCCATTGTCACTTCACCAGCCTAGCCTCGTGAAACAGGCTAGAATGATGCAATAATTAGCCCAGTGTGTCAGCTTCACAATTTGTTGCACTAAGGATACTGGCCGGTCTCATCACATGCTGGATTAAATATGCAAATTGTGCATTTACTCACAATAAAGACTTTACTGTGTTTATCTGTTGGGTTTAGGGGTGTCAGAAAATGGTTTCAACTTTACCAACTTCTAATTTGGACAGTGGTAAAGGGATGTTTTAAAAATGAATGGGCTTAAAAGGCTCATTTCGAAATTTAGGTCACAAAAGAGTGATTGTGTAAAATAAAATATCGTTGAAAAGGGACATAAAATGAAGACAAGCGCAATACTGAAGACAAGCGACATGATGATACGAATCTAAAGTTGGGACATTTTGCGGAACATCTAATGAATAATAAAGCGTTTACCAACTACGTAGGTAAAGATCACACCAATTAAGAAACCCAGCAGATTTGTCTGAATTTCTATCACCTAAACTGTTATCCCTATCTACAAAATCGACATAGGCCTGTTTCAAGCAATCTTGTCAAGTGATTTAACGACGTTAAGAAACAAACAGTCTTCATTAAATATTCTGACAGCCCTGCACACCGGATAACCTTGGTTTTAATGCGAGTGATTTATATTGCAATTATCATTATGATAGTCCGATGAGATGGAAACAATGCGGTGTGATGCGAGGTCCTTGATAGCTGTTACAACGGGATGTTGGATTCATTATGATGGGAAATACAGGTGATTTATAATTTGTATTACTTACTTTTGGAGATATTTTTGCACTGTTTTGTGGCCTGTTTCTGTATTTGTTTAATGTTTTGATTATGACATGTGGGTTGACGGAAGCATAGGAAGATATGGATCATTCTTGAAAGATCTATAATTTCATCTTTATCGTTTTAAACCTCAACATGCAAATATATATTTCATTTAGTGCAAAATATATATGCTACAGAATTACTTATTCATTGATTTCTCTTTACATTTTTGTTTTCTTTGTACACATGCACGATGCTATTACAAATCGTAATTTCTATGACAAATGGCAGCTCCGTTAAATCATGATACAGCTTTGAATCAAAGAAGTGACAATAATATCAAATGTCAACATTGCATTCATACTCAAATTAACAGAATATAATATCCGTATCCATTATATTGTATCTGTTTTTTTAGTAGTAGCAATTTAGGTTGGAAGTCTAGACAAAAGTAACACTCGGTGGATAACGGTAACTAATCGTGAGTCACACTTGGTTTAACCTAAGTAGATACTTAAACTAAGCTTAAAGACACCACTTTAAAGGCATAGGTTGACACTTTGACATTAATTTTATTGTATTGACGTCACTGACTGGGCTTAAAAGTACTGGAAATTTTGTTTCAAATTAAGACATCCTCACTCATCATCTTGTGATTAAGTAAAAAGAAAGATGATTATTTTTAATATTAATAGTGGTCACTGGTCAGTTTTTAGGACGAAAAGCATAAATCAGTCTTTATTGTAAAGTCAGGGAAATTAATTGTTTAGCAAATTGTCAATTGACTTAAATTTACAGTTGTATGAAATGTAAATCTGTAAGTATAACACGACAAATTGGTGTCATGTGTCAATTTCATAAACAATTCATTTCTTTGACTGTACCGAGCAATGTTGTTGCTAAGAGAGAAGGCGAGATAAATAGAAAACCATTTGCGATATATGGTTTTATTGCATAAAAAAATGCAGATAGTATGACAGCTGTGACAGATGAATTACCAATTTTTTTTGTAGATATAACGGTAAACATAAACAATATTATAGTAAAGAGTATTTACACCACAGCTGTCACTAGGAAAGATAGAAGAAATTGGTCATAATTTGCAGAAAAAGGCTAATAAAAAAAAAAATCCTTTTTTTTTTCACGGAATATCAAAAGAAAATTTGGATAATGTGCGATTTCATTTGTCAATTTTTAAGTAGTTAAGAGGTAAGTTAATGGCTGTAAAAATAATAGATTTTTAGCAACCCTTCAAAACTTAATAGTTCTCTAACTAACTATTACCCACTTCTGACCAGACACGATCTAAAAGTACCAACTCACGTAAAGTACCAATCGACACCCGACGGTACTTAAAGTGTCTTCCTGAGCTAAAACTACTAAAACGAACTCGAACCCGTTACCCTGTTAAAATCACTTGAGTTAGGCGGAGTACCTTTAAAAATATACAGAGTGCTCAAAAATAATACAGGGTGCTCTCAAACGTGATAGAGAGGTAGATAGTGGGAGAGCCACTTGACTGTCTGTATGTTCGTTTTGTTCGGGGTGATCTCGAAAAATGAAATTTTGGCACGTGCGGCTAAGGGCTTCCGATTGCTGATTTATCTAAATTGTTTGAACAATATTTTTTCGATGCGTTCAGCTAGATAAGTGGAGTTTTCTTAAAGTAGATAATTTTTAGTTCTCGAGTGGATGTGTTGGAGCTCGTGACTAAGTAATAACAGCCGCACGGGTCGATCCATCAGGTTAAGCTACGCTTGCCGGGGTTGGTCGTGGTGGTGTGGGTGGATCTTTACATATCGAGACTCCTCCGTCCCTGGGAAAGCACGTTAAGCCGTTAGTACC
Source organism: Fissipunctia ypsillon (assembly GCA_947568875.1). NCBI lineage: Eukaryota > Metazoa > Arthropoda > Insecta > Lepidoptera > Noctuidae > Fissipunctia > Fissipunctia ypsillon. The sequence continues at coordinate 11,717,241 of OX387666.1, read as the reverse complement.
GGCTGTCATTCGTGGATCTTTGACAGTCGTTACGGGTCGTCAGAAGCCCGAAAGTCTGACAACCAGTCTTATCAAGGGGTATCGTTTTAACCAGTTACTGGGTTGTGGAGGTCAGATAGGCAGTCGCTCCATGTAAAATACTGGTATTCAGCTGCGTCCGGTTAGACTGGAAGCCGACCCCAACATAGTTGGGAAAAGGCTACGCAGATTGATTGAGTGGATGAGTTGTAGAAAAGTAGTTATAGCTGTCACGTGCTTGTGTGTTAATTTCTTTGCCTGTGCAAAAGTCTGACACTGACTTTTATTATTTTCATATTGTCCTACATACTGATTAAATTTCTTTATTTTCAACTAACAAAATTTTTGTAACGGTATTCATTTTTAGGATCAGCCAGTATATCCGTCAGCTATACTTCAGTTATTATTCAGCCATTTATAAATTATTTTTAATATTTTACTTTATTTGGTGGCATCTACTATTTTACCTCAAAAGTCTACGCCTACAATCCTATAAAAAAAATTCCTCAATGATCACCTACATAAACACAAGGTTACCTAACGCAGCCAGTAGTCACGTCTCAAGCGGTCCCACGATCGAGGTTCTGTGACGCATATATGACTACATACACTTAAAACAACATAAATATATACCTACTTACTTATATACATAAAGTATGCTAACTATATGTACAGGTATTTCAATAAAGCGGATGGATTTGTGTGTCACAGGATCTGAAACATGAGGTTAATAGGATTTAACACAGAACTCCTTAAGGGGTTATTGTACTCATCATTACGAACAACTTTTACTATGGCACTAAACCTGAAATCGCGAAAAAAAATCTGCTGTTCCCTACATTTTGACGAGTGCGAACATATTTATTTATTTATTACTTCATGCACAGAAATGTACAGAGGCGGACTTAATGCCATAGGCATGGCATAGGCATACATAAATGTAGGTAACATAACAGCTGATTTTTTTCGCAACTTCAGGTTTGGTCTCATAATTGTTCATAATGATGAGTACAATGATCCCTTAAGAGGTTGAGCTAGAAAACTCAGTACATAAGCACTGAGTTTTCTAAAAGTGAGTGAAGTGAGTTGTTTTCTGAGTTTTGAGTTTGGTTTTCTGGGTTTTCTGAGCGTTCTTCAGAATAATCTGATGAGATGTCATTAGACTGTGGTCATCCTCTTGCTAAAGTTATCTCATTGCTGTGTACGAGGTATTTTGCTCCAAGAAAACGGCGGTACCATATCGTGGAAAAAGAGCGTGAAAATGGATCCTTAAATTGACTTAAGGGGTTAGCGCTAAGGTAGCCCGCGAAATAAAAATGCTCTTACGATTTTTCCAATTTGCAGCTCAGTGTTTGGGTGTATGTTCATTAAAGTATGATTTGCGACCGTAAAAAATATGTATTTACATAATTATAATCATTAAAATAAGTAATACAACTCTGTAAGACTAAGTAATTATTGAATGAGTATTTCATGAAATCTTGACATTTGAGGATTAAACTAACATAATGAGTTGTATTACTGATTCTAATGATTATAAAATATAAATACGTATTTATTACAGGCGCAAATCATATTTTAATCAACATACAACCTAATATTTACCTGAAAATTGCAAAAAAACGTAAGAAAATTATAATTCCGAAGGCTACCCTGGCGCTTTCGCCTTAAAACTACTTAGATGTTAGCAAAGTATATCAAACATATTAATTTAGTATGACTTTGGCTTTACCCATAAACGGGGTTGTTTTTGTTGACCGCCACGCTCAAAAATCTACAAAAATATGTACCTACTGTTGTATGAGGAAACCCAAATCTCCTAGGGACGTTGTATTGCCATACAACGTGGCAATGCCGCCAGTTTCTTGGGTACATTTTTCGACGCCATATTTTAGTTTGTTAATTTAATACCAATATGAAGTTTATTGAATTATAAAAATATCTAAAAACCATATAATGTGAGTACCATATTCTGATAACTGAATGATTATATTATATCAGTTTCCTTTACCAATCATCTAGGTAGACTTAATCGTTACACTCCATTCGTCAAAACCTCACCTTCCGAGAGCATCATACACACAAATAGTTTAACTCATAACTCTTCCTTTCCCTTTTAAATCGGGTAATAAATCTAAATGTGTTGCCGGAACGATCCAACTAATAGCGATGAAAGGTGCGAATCATAATATTATACTATCCGTATGTACGAGTATGTTTGTAGGTTTGTAAACTTTTATTGGGACTATCGTAAAAGTTAACGAGGTTACGTATAAGTAGTTTGTCAGGTGTGTTTTTAACGATTTCGTTTGTGGCGGCATCTACAACGCCACATGCGAACTGCGCATCAAAGACCCGACGTCACACAAATCCTGCATCGCGCAAGCAGAGTTTACCGCGCGACTGGCATATACAATGTGTTTTTTTGATATATCATGACTCCAAGGTTATTTATATTTTTATATATTATTATGTTATTTATATATATTCTATAAGTAAAAATAATACCAAAAATCCTAGAATATGTGGTCCAAAAATGCATAGTTTCGAAGATATCATCAATCATCATTAAATTAGGTTTATTCTGTTTCATTGATAAGTATGTGTAATTCATTTTTATTCATACTAATCATTCATATTTAAAGCTAAAAAAAGCGATGTTGTCATATTTCACGTAAGGGTGTTTTACATTAATAATCGTGACTTTGTCGAATTATTTTGTATGAAAAATGAAAACAAAAAAATATATAATTGAAAAATAATTCATATGCCAGTTGATTCTTTGATATAGTTTCATTCATACCCTAGAGTTATGACACATAAAAAAAACACCTTGTATACAATATCCCGAAATCAACCTTCGTGCAGTAGCCCACCAGACACAACACTCGTCTGGTCAGAGGATCCTCCCTTTTCAATGGAGGATGAGTGCACTTTACACCCTGTTCCTCATACCTCTATACGTTTATAACCAAGAGGTGGGTACTACCTTGATCTGGTTGGAGGAAGTAGGGTGTTAAATTATGGTCTTCTGGTAGAGTTTGGCTCACGATGAGCCTATGGTTAAGACGGTATGGTTGAAAAAAGTCGCGTACCCAAGACAAGAATGTCAATTACGTGACTCACTAAGAAATTGAACGCACATGTTCGCGAATTCCGTTTGACAGGATATTTTGAGTAAAACTCATTTGATATGACTCATCAAATCCCTTTTATGAAATGACATCGCCTTTAATAGTGTTATATAATATTAATTAAACAAACCTATTCAAAGAAAAGGTTTTTCACGCAACTTTACTGAAGTAGCGTAAGTTAGTTTGTCAGCAAACGTCACTTATTCGCCTATTCTAATTGAGAGCACATAACACCTTTGTTTACTTCCCAACCTAAACTGAAAACATAAAAATAAACAACTCAATTGTTTATTAAATGGACTTGTCATCTTATTGTCATCGACGAATGTTTGTTGACATTGCAGTCAATTGTTTAGTGACGTCACTTTGATAAACAAAGATGGTGGCCGTATAGAATTTGTTTATCGGCTAGTTATTTTATTTACAGATCATGTTAATGTTTTGGTTTAGGTATTAGATAATAAGATGGTGTATTGTTGTTAAGGTATTTGATGTCAGAGCATCATGTTGTGATATCTCCGTCTTCTTTGATTTTCAATGTTCCATTACTTTATAATATCAGTTTCCTTTAATTTGGCTAATCTTACATTACACGGCATGTGAAAAATAATCTAAAGTTATTTGTGTAAGTAGTTGATTTATAAAACTTAAAAGAGAGCTCACAGGATGATCGCTTTGCAGCCAGGCAGCAAAGTGAGTGCCTCAGAAACAGGCGCAGACAGGGGCACGTCTACAATATGTCCCGGAATTAACGCACAACCTCTTAAGAGGACACTATACTCATTATTATAAACAACTTTTACTACGGGACCAAACCTGAAATCGCGACAAACTGCACAGCTGTTCCGTACATTTATGTTCGCATAAATCGTCAAAATGTACGGATCAGCTGTTTTTTTCTTCGCGATTTTAGGTTTGGTCCTATAGTAAAAGTTGTTCATTATGATGATGAGTACAATGACCATTTAAAAGGTTGTGCGTTAATTCCGGGGCATGTTGTATAGAGACGTGCCAACATTAACTGGGTAACAAACGCATAGGTAACATGTAGGATAAACCTGGATGAAACCTAGATAACCTACAAGGTATCAAGTATTCTACTTGAAATAAGCAGTAGCTACTCTGTCCTCCCATAACTATTAACACTGCAATTTAAAAAAAAAACATTGTAAAAGCTAATTATTTTTAAAAGAGTAACCGTGGAGTTTCTTGCCGACTTTTCTCCATAGGAAACGACCAATTGGAACTATGAACCTAGCGTCTGACGTTTCATAAGTGCTCATGTAGAAATAAAATATTTTGATTTTATAGATAATCCTTAGTTAGGACAACAACTGACCGCCACTCCTTATAAACGTACCTATAATGAAGAACAGAAATCGTAGTGATCTGTAACTAATTTTGTTACCCACTTGCGTGTTCATGGGTTATCCTATATAATTCGGAGTTAACAGCTAACTAAGGGATAATCAAATAATTCATCTTGCGCCACCAAGAGTTAGAGGTAAAATAACAGTTAAACTTTTAAATATTAAACCCACCGATGTGGGAGAGTTAAGTGTAAGTAATGTCAAAATAAATTGACGTTATGAGGCCCCGCAGATAGCTTATTTTGTATTTTATATTGTTCGACGTTTTAGTAAGTGAAAATTCGGTACTATATCAGCAGGCAATATACCTATTCATGAACTCATATACAAATAAATCATCATCTTCCTAGCCTTTTCCCAACTATGTTGGGGTCGGCTTCCTGTCTAACCGGACGTAGCTGAATACCAATATTTTACATGGAGCGACTGCCTATCTGACCTCCACAACCCAGTAACTGGGTAATACGATACCCCTTGGTAAGACTGGTTGTCAGATTTACCAAGGGGTCATATACAAATAAATACAAATAAAAAAAAAAACTTAAAACATATTTTTCCATATCTGACGTTTTTGTCAATCAATAAACTAAGTCTCCATGGAAACCACATATAATCGATTAAAATGAAATGTCATGTTATAAAATTTAAAGACAAGAAAGTATTACGTATCGTAATGTTGTGTAAAAGAGATGGTTATAAAATTTCTGTTCATTGTTCGTTAATTCATCTTTGGTCGGATTACATATCAGCCCATAGAGACTGCAATCCTATTTTATGTTTCGTCGATTGAACTGCAATGTTCCCAACTCAATAATCATTATTGTCAGGTTATCTAACCCGATGTTACTTTTTAGTAGCGCAACGCGTAAGAAGAGTAATTAAAATGTTAGTTACATAACTCGGAGTTTGCGAACTCTACATTTATTCATTTAACCCGACTAAACATACAAGTGGGCCTTAGGAACAGTTGCAAAACTGTGCATTGACACAAAGAAACATATGGCAACACTCAATGTCAGCGAAAAAATTAGATATTCAATGAGATATCTAACAATGAATAGCAACTGTAGGGTTATCAAATGTCAGTTTGGAAAATAATTACTCATATTTATTTGTTTTTTGGGTACTAGGCTAGCAGATAATAAAAGAGTACGCTATTCTGTTAATCCTGTATCCTGGCTTCACATGCCGTGCCGCGCCGTGGACCGCAAAGGGTGGGCTTCATACACACAACAATGTATCGTCACTCAAAGCTAATTTGCTGCAAGGTCGTGATCTGCAGTGGCCTATGTGGAAAGCTCTCAAATAGTTTGCGTACCCAGGTAGACCGCTGCAAACACAATCTGTCGAAGTGGGGGATTACTGACCCATCCAGCATCCAGTGTAAGTGCGGTGCTTCTGGTCAGACTGCGTCCCACTTGCTGGAGTGTCCTAAGTGCCTGATCACTCGTACTAAAGAAGACCTAATGAACGCCACTGATGCTGCAATTAATGTGGCCACCTACTGGCTTAAAAATATATAAAAAAGTACCACCGACACGAAAAAAAGAAGAAGAATACTGCCATTAACGTCGAAGGAAACATTTTAAGGACAGCAGACAGTAGCACAGCTCAATCAATCTGCGTAGCCTTTTCCCGACTATGTTGGAGTCAGCTTCCAATCTAACCGGATGCAGCTGAATACCAGTATTTTACATGGAGCGACTGCCTATCTAACCTTCAGAACCCACTTACGGCCGAACCCAATAACCTATCTATCACGTTTTGGCATACTGGAGATAGAAAAACCTATCTATCTATGGTTTTAACGTCCCAACAATCTATCAGAGATTATGAAATCTTACCGGCCTGATATAAGGACAGATAGAATTATACTGTCTACCATCAATAGCGATGTCTTTTACTGAAAATAAGTTATTGTGTTCGGCTGTTACTGGGTATCACGATACCCCTTGGAAAGACTGGTTGTCAGACTTTCGGGCTTCTGACGACCCGTAACGACTGTCAAAGATCCAAGAATGACAGCCGGGACTAACAGCTTATCCTGCTTTTCCGAGGCACGGAGGGGTTTCGGTATGTAAAGATGGTCACACATCCACGGACGGACCGCGGCAAGCGTAGCTTAACCTGATCGATCGACCCGTGCGGCTGGTATGACTTGGCCACGAGCCCCACAGTGGGATAACTACAGGCTGTAATTATAATATCCATAAAAACTAGTTTATTTGATTTCATTATTATTTTACATTAGTAAAGACCACACACAAACACAACCACAGTTCAAAGTCAAACACCCATTAACAGTCTTACCTATCAAATGCTAACCCTACCAAGTTCACGATGCGAGCATAAACACGAGGTATAAATATAGCGATCTAATCGACTCCTCATTGACTTAATAATGCGCAATTATTGTATTATTTCAAAAGACCGCGCAAGTCGGCCATCTTGGTATTTGTGTCAAATGATGCCTGTGAAAAACTGTTGGAAAAAAGGGTTGAAAAAAAGATGTTGGCTGGTTTTCTTAATGGCAATCAGCTTGGAATAACTAGTGTCGATATTATATAATATATATATTTTTCAGTAGTTAGAGTGTGTTCACTAGAGATCCACAGACCCACTTACTTCCGAAGGGAATGGTCATCGTTATTAATGTCACTTTTCAAACGAACGGGATAGTATAATTAAGAAATTCTGAAAATGAAAAGTACTGAAAATAAAGTTTGCTAAAAGAAAGATCAAATACTTCATTCAATCTAGGTTCATCTAAGAAATCATAGTTACAGAAATCATAGTAATAAGTACCACTGAGAAATTCAACCGATTCTTAAGCAAAATCCCACCAATTTATCAAGCATTTTTAGTATCATTTCAACGTATTCAAACAGAAACAATTTCTCTGTACGGCAACATTGTTTTTACATTCATTAAATAACGACAAAATAGTAGACGTATACATTAAAGACAACGATCTTCGAGAATCACCAACATGCAAGACCAATATTGGCTTCCAAAATCTCCCATCATTCTCCTTCTTAAGGTAAATGGCATAAGTAAGAGTGAGATGGAGGTCATGGCCAATGTTGGAGCAGACATGAACAGGGTAGACCACGGAGCATTGTTTCATGCAATTGGCGATTTCCTCTATTAAGTAAGTATGCAGGAGATTGTAGATAAAATGTTGTTGCTACAAAACATTTTGACGGTTCCGATGTAATCTTGTCAGTACATCGAGTAGATACTAGATCATGCGCGTTTTATGAGCAAAAATGTGTTCGAAACTTCAAGAAAGTTGGTTATAGAGTTATTGTTGGAGATGATATCTGGGAAATTGCTCTTTTGAAGATTTTTTTCGTACTTCTTGGGGAATTGCTAATTTGTTTCGTAAGAGCATTATTCAAGTCCAGGAATCTTTGTGGAATGGTATGTGTCATGCTTTCCACCCAAATAACTATTGGGGCTACATAAATTAGGTAGGAAAATGTCAAACGTAGGGAAAAGGTTAATGAGCTGTAAGTGACTTTACGTAATAGCATGGGAACAAATCCAAACATAATTATTTTGTAAGACGGAAATGTAATCGAACTCTTATTAACTAACTTATCAATATAATATTTTTGTTTTTCCCCCAACGCATAACCATTCTTGCTGACTATATGGAACAGTAAACAACTTTGCACTCTCCATAGCTATTCTGGTTTTACAATAACACAATCCTGTTGACAATACGTGACATCATCATTAACTAAAACAGCTTCACAATCATTCATTGCATCATTTTTCGTCTCTCCACCCTTTTTCAAAGTACCCTAACATTAACACACAATGCGCCAGATTGGTGCGTGGTACTTGCGCTTGCGCATGCACGTGTGCTTGTTACCGCACCCCCTGGTTCCGATTTCCGACGGGCACTTCCTATCGCCCTTTGGTGTCAATCGATTAGCTGTAGATGTGCTGGATGTGGCCTGTGCTTTTAAGTTAGAAATATTCGAATTTTCAGGGGCTTTTACCACTCCTGTCCATATGCAACAAAAGCAAAAGGTTGTAATTATTTCAGATTGCTACTTGATCAGTCCCTTGAACATAAGGACTGGCCGTTGTAAAGCTTTTGCCCTAACATGGGAATTGGGAAGCATGATTCCAGTAGCAGAATATTGATGTGTGACCTTCTTAAAAATCTTAAAAAAGCCATAATTTTAAAGTTTAAAGAAAAAGATTTTCTCGGTTCTGAAAAACAACGTATTCCCTACTAGAATAATATTAGATAAAAGGGCTGACTATCGTAAAATAGAGTTTATTTCTCTGCTCAGTTTTCACAATCACAGACCGCTATAATTTGGAAAGGATGAGAGTTGAAGGCTCTCGCAATGGCACGACATTTTTATGATCGTGAATCTTAGATCTGTGATGTAAGTTTGTTGTTGCGTAAAACTATTGCTCATCTTGAGATCTAGGCTAAAATCTAGGTGCAGTTTTTGCGCATCTACCAACATAAAATATGTGTATATATATATTTATAATTATCCAGTGCCGACTCCTGTATGTGTAAATATTACCGAAGATGGACGGAACTAGGTCATCGTAAAACAAGACACGTATTAATTATACATAATATTAAGGTGCATTTTTACTACATAACGACTGCCACGCTACCAGTTCCATTTTGGCTAATTGTGACTTCGATATCTTGTGAGTAATTTTTGTTTTCCTCTGTGGATACCTAATTGTACGTCAAATGTTAGAGAAATTTTTGCCTCATCCAGTAAAAATCTATAAACTTAAGGCGAAACATATAATCGAAAAAAGGTAATTTCGTTCTATTGTTCGTCATATGGCAACAGTCCATCTTTAATTGGGTCATTATCGACCCGTTAACCCTCCCGTGCTAAAGGGAAAGGGTTAAAGCAGATGCATGATTTTGCTCGAGCATCATTCACTCATTCACTTTTGTTCCTTTAATTGGACTTTTTGTTTCAATTTAATGGAAACAGCTGCTTTAAGATTAATTGCATTAAATTGGAAGTTGAATGAAGTTTATGTTTGTGTTTTCTTTCCTGTTTAGGCAAAACAAAAATGGAATGTTTAATTATGATTATGATGTAAAAATTTAATTATTTAAAACTTATTTTAAACCTTTGCAGATAGAAGCATACAATATGGAAATAGTAATTTATAATAAGTACACAAGGTGGCAGGGACATCGACGCGAATCCGGTTACCATGGATTCAGTCCATGATTCTGGACCCCCCTGCGTTAAAATTTTTCGTCGGTTATTAAAAAAAAAACAGCTGTTTCCTACAAAAGTGCAATACATACGCGGTCAAAATGTATGAAACAGCAATTTTTTTTTTTTTTTTTGTATTGCGGAATCAGCCAAGAGCCTCGGCGACTTGCTTATGTTTGTAAGTAAAGAGCAGCATGCTTTCTCAGAAAGACTATCTGTAACATTTATTCCTTAAAAGGCTAGTAAAGAAACTATAAAGGGCTGTTAATGTGATGATACACATTTATAGCAAGATTAATAAAGTCTTAAAACCGAGTGCGTATGCGCAGCGTGTCATGAAACAGGAGTTTAATTACTATATTAACGTAAATTATGCTTTTTAAATGTTTTTATAACAATTAAACATTGTGAGAACTGAGACGATCTCGCTTAATGCTATATTTTTTAATCATTATTATTTTTTATGACGTTGTATGAAAAGTTGTTATCATAGCGGTTTATTTATATCTAGCTGTTTCTGCGGTCCAGTCTGCGTGCCAAGTCTTGATTTTACGGAGATAGAACTAGTACTAGTAATATTTCAGTTATTAAGCTACCTTTCTGCCTAATTAATTACATATCGGTTGGGAAGTGTAGTCCTCAAAACGTATCAAATAGACTTCTCCCTTTCCTTTCCTTCCCTTTCCTCTTCCACATGAAAAACTTTAACCTTAAGGGGGAAGTGATAAGGTAGCCCGCGAAATTCAAATTTCCTTACGATTTTTGCAGTAAGCGGCTCAGTGTCTTGGTAAATGCTGATTAAAGTAAGATTCGCGACGGTAACAAACATGTATTTACATATTTGTAATCATTAGAATCAGTAATACAACTCGTTAATTAGTATAATCCTGAAATGTCAAGATTTCATGAAATAGTCATGGATTACTTGGTCTTAGAGAGTGGTTTTGATGACTTTAATTATTTTAATTCTGTAAATACATATTTGTTACGGTCGCGAATTATATTTTTTTTAATCAATATACAACCTGATACTGACTTTTTTTTTTTTTTGTGGATGGGAAATCATCAAATGACTTCTCCCGCTCTGGGCGGAGCAGGAGGGCGTGTCAGACTTTTACTGACTAAAACCCACCCGTGTTCCTTCTGTTGCCTGTGCCGGGGCCACGGTAACTCTTTCGAACATCCCGCAACCCTAGCTGGCATCTGCCCTAGCGGACCCCGTCAATAGTGCTGACATCTCTTTGAGGCGCGCGTGGAACAAAACGCGCCGTCGACTCGGGCTTGGTCCTTACCGGACGGCGAGCTACCCATTGCTCGCCGTCCGCAAGCCCGCACCTACGGTGGCCGGGAATCGGCTGTCAATTCCCGACGCCCAGGGCGTCTCCTGCGGCGACTAGGGGCGTGAGGGCGCAAAGCTTGCCTCTCCCTCACGCGTTCCGCCTCCTCCTTCGCGAGCATTACTGCTTCGCAGAATAATGATGATAGAGGTAATGGCTTCCCATGTACTCTCACCCCGTACCATGGCCTGGACCAGGGCCGGACGCGAGAGATCGCCGCCGCCGATCGCTTCCGCAAGGACACGGCGGTGCTCCGCCCAAGCCGGGCAGACCTCCACCGTATGCTCCACCGTGTCCTCCGGGCGATCCACACAGTGGTGACACCCGGGCGTTTCCTCCCGCCTTATCCGGAACAGGTACCTCCCGAAGCACCCGTGTCCGGTGAGGACCTGCGTCAGGCGGAAGGTGAGGACGCCGTGGCGCCTCTCCAGCCACTCCTCAAAGAGGGGACTTATCGCCGCAATTGTGGCGTGCCCAGCGCTGGGTTGCGACAATCGCACTCTCCATGCCGCCATGAGATCCTGCCGGAGCTCTGTCCGCCGTGCCGCGATTTCTCGCGGCAACGGAGTTACGCCCCGGCGTCCTGCCTCCTCGCGCCACTCCCACATGTGCGCGAGGACTTTTGCCTCCAGATCCTATGGCGGTAATCCGGCAAGGAGGTTCGCCGCCTCCCCGGAGACCGTGCGGTATCCCCGGGCTAACCGGATGGCCATGACCCTCTGGGACGCGTTCAACCGACGGACCGGTCGCCGCCTCACGGAACGCGCCCACACCGGAGCTCCGTAAAGGGCCATGGACCGCACGACCCCCACGTAGAGCCTCCGGCAGGAGGCGTTTGGACCCCCCAGATTGGGCAGGAGCCGACCCAAGGCAGCCCCTGCCCGCTCCAGTCTGGGAGCCAAACGTCGGAAATGCTCCACGAAATTCCACCGGCTGTCGAGGACGAGTCCCAGGTACTTCATCGTCGACTCGACACCGATGGGAACCCCTCCTACCGTTATTTGGGAACCCGACGGTGGCGCGTTCCGAGGACCATGAAAACACATGGCCTCGGACTTGTGCAAGGCCACCTTGAGTCCCAATTGCCGGATCCTCTCTATAATTGTCGCAACCCCGCATGTCGCCAATTCGGCCGCCGCCTGGTGCGACCTCCCCTGCGCCAGGACCAGCGTGTCGTCAGCGTAGCAAACTACGCTGACGCCATTAGGGAGGTCGGCGCGCAGCACCCAGTCGTACCCGATGTCCCACAGATGCGGCCCCAGGACTGATCCCTGTGGGAAACCTGATACTGACCTGCAAATTGCATAAAACGTAAGATAATTTGAATTTCGCGGGCTACCTTGGTGCTTTCATCTTAATATCAGATTCAGTCTTAATTTCGTCTATCAGATGACGAATCTTGAGGTTTCCGGCAAAGAATAAATTATCATCTAGAGAAATTCACAGCTTAATTTCCTTTAGACGGAAAATAACATGCTAGAGAGCCCGTGTCGACAGAGGGCCTTCCGGCTTTGAAACAAATGAGTGACATTTATGAACCCAACGATCGCGTAGTCGCACGACCGATCGCTTAGATTAGGGAACAGAGGAATCACCAGTTCGTCAGTCTCTTGAAAACCGATTTTTGGGAAATCCGCTACAACGGAAATGAAACCATAAGCATACCAACTAAAATATATGTATAGCCATAAAAGTTGTTTGCGTCACCAAGAGCGCTCTTTGTTATAAAATCCATTTAGTACTATTAAGCCATCTAGCGGTACTCAAGTGTTGTTACCGTTTGTAGTTCTGCACACCCCGTCACGGTAAGAGAGCGTGAAGATAAGTGTAACTGACAACGCATTGTATGTAATTACGTAACTTTACTAACTGTTATACAATGGTTAGTTTCTTTGGAAACATAGAGATATAATTTTCTTTTGAATTGATAAACAGGGCGTTTCATCGATCGCTGTGTCATCTAAAGGATGAATAATTATATACCTGAATTGAAATTAGGAAAAACTTAATGATATAAAAGAAAACTGCGCTCAGGTTTAAAATTACCTAAAGGCATGAAGTGTTCCCAGCAGTGGGACATTCTAGCGAAGAAAAAAAAACCGGTCAATTGCGTGTCGGACCACGCACAATGAAGTGTTCCATAGTTGGGATGAATTTATCCCAAAAACTACCTTAACATTGTAGTTGAAAAACATGTTCTCCCATACATCGATATACGTCACGGTCTATTCTCTAACTCCAGTTTGTAAACACAAAAAAAAAAATAAAAAAGTGATAAATCTACAAATCAACGATTTTCGGACTTTTTCCCTTACTTGTGCTGTAAGACCTTGCTTCTTGCCAAATTTCATGATTCTAGGTCAACGGGAAGTACCCTGTAGGTTTTGATTTATTTGCGAGTATGTCGCATAAATCAATGGCCGTATTTTTTTATTGCGTTGACTTAGAAGCTTGATTTATTTAGAGCTCCAAGGGACCGTAGATCTACGTATTTGATATTAATTTCAACTTGATAATTCCACGCGTTCCTGAGAAAAAGGTTCTTGACCGACTGACAAACAGACGGACATACAGACAGACAGTTCCGTTTTTGCCTTATGAGGTACGGAACCCTAAAAAAGCCAGGAAGAATGATGATGACGATGAAAATCGTTAGTTAGGTATAGTAGTTTGTGGTTATCATTTCGTTAGTTTCATATTCACCAACCAGTCGATGAAAGCAAAATAGGTGCTGTGGTGATGCGGTACCTCTTCTTAGTAAACTATTTGCGGTTCCGATGTCCATGATGGACATCATAATCAGCCTATAATGTTCCCACTGCTGGGACACAGGCCTCCTCTCTGTGAGGAGTGGGCCGTAATCCACCACGCGGGCCCAGTGCGGGTTGGTGGATGTCACATGTCTTCGAATTTTAAGTTCTAGGATTTGCCGGTTTCCTCACGATGTTGTCCTTCACCGTTTTTTTACACAAAGAAGCGCCTGTCAGGGTTCGAACCTACGACCAACAATTTGTAAGTCCCGGCCGGTACCACTTTGCTACTGTTCTCTTTAGATGTCCACCTCATTACAACAAATATTTGTGTGGGTGACGTTCTAATGAACTAATGTTCCGAGTATCAGAGGGGTAATTCTCGTAATTTTAAGAACTTTCACAGTCTATTCACAGTCTCAATATGTCAAAAATACCTTTATTTTCCCTACATTTTTGACATGTTTTGAGATTGCGACTAGATTTTGAACGTTTTTAGTTACGGGAATTGGGCTTCAGATATCTGCGCACAAATTTGAGTTTGTGATTTTTTCTTAGCTTAAACATTCACGATATGGGAAAAATGCTAGTTTATAGCTATTCTGTATGAACTAAAGTATTCCAAACGACGGGAATATTACCCAATTCTTCTTCAATTAGACTAGCCTTGAGCACAGTATTCTTTTGTTTTTAATCACAGTGATTCCATCAAATATTTTCATCAGCTTTTGCGAAATGGTATTCGTTAATTGTTCGCGTATTGTAAATCGCATTCTTGTTTAATGAATACGTTGCTCCCTTGTTTGTGTGCTATATGCGCAAGTGCATATATGTGTGTATGTGTCGCAGTCAAAACTGTCAGTCGGTCAAAATCACTTTAGACTGCAAAAATCAGTGTACTTTTGACCGGTTGAAACTACCTTAAAGGGGAAGCGCTAAGGTGGCCCGCGACATTCAAATTTTTTTACGATTTTTGCAATTTGCAGCTCAGTGTCTGGGTGTATGTTGATTAAAGTACTTAACTATGATTCGCGATCGTAACAAATATGGATTTATAGAATTAAGTTAGTAATAATCCTCAAATGTCAAAATTTCATGAACTAGTTATTCAATAAGATTAAGTACTTGGTCTTAAAGAGTTGTATTGATGATTTTAATGATTATAATTCCGTAAATAAATATTAATTGTTACGGTCGCGAGTCATGTTTTAATCATATCTACATATCACCAAATAACTACATGGAAAAACTGATTTTTAATAGAGAAAACACGTTTTAACTTAATAATGGTTTTGACTGAAATCAGTTAAAACTGGGCTTGACCGGATAAAAGTTTTGTCTGTAACATAATGTACCTATGTGTGGTGTTCGCGCATGCGTGCGAACTGATGTAAGTATGATTTCTCAGTTATTGCCACAAGGAAAATGCCGAAGCGTTCTTTATCAAGGATTTTTACTAGATATAATTATTTACTTAGATTTTTATATTATACAGAAATATGTTCGACGGATAAGGTAATACATATTGTTGAGAAATATACTTACTTTGTTTTTTTTTTATAATGATCTGAGAATTGCTGAAGGTATTAATTATATTATGGCGCCGGCCGCCTGCCGATTGCCTGTCATCATAATGTTGTAATTAATATTAATCAGGGAAATAATTAGACGTTTGATTATTTGAAATTGTATAGCTCAAGAGTTTAGTAGTGGACTGGTCGGAAGAGCGACTGTTTTATGATGACTTAAGCGTCGTCCTAATACAACGCGACTACGCGATCCTCGCGCGAATAAGCGATGCGATCATCGCATGGTCGCGCGATAGCAAAAACTGGGTGTCCTAATAGAACGCGAATACGTGATCATCGCGCGAATTAACGACGCGAGCGGCCGCGAGGCGTCCTGCCCTGCCCCTCACCCCGCTTACCGACGAAACTCAATTAGGACACCTATTCGACATGTTTCACCTATGTTTGATCTCGCGTTCGTACGAACTTAGTTCTTGCGAATAGAACAATCATTTTAGTCGTGCGACCGCATCGCGCGAATGCCAATTAGGAAACCTATTTGAAATCATGTTTGATCGCGGATTCGTACGACTAAAATTCGCGCGAACGTAGTTTAATGTTTGCTCAACATGTTGTTGTCCCAAACTAAAGATGTGTCCCACGGATGTCAAATGTGAAATTCAGATAGTAGACTGAGACGTTTGACAACAACTTTTGGTTCACGGTGTCTGCTCTAGTTTACATTGAACCTCGGTTAGGCTCGATTCTATCATCATCGTCCTTCCGCCCTTATGCTAATTAGCCAACGTCTCGAGAGTCGTCTCTCTATTTTATGAAGATTATGAACTAATTAATTGATTTAAAAAGGACAGAATTTTGTCTTTTTCGAAGCACTTTCATGAATGATCGCGAAATAAGACTTATTTGATGAAACACCTGCAACAAAGTTTATGACTATTATAACACTTCCTTTCTTCTAGTCTACTTAACCTCCTTTACGCCTCACTTTTATTTCCTTATTTTTTATTATAAACATAACTTGTAACAGTAGTAACCAACCAGTGCATACAAACTGCATTAAAAAAAGCAAGAGCAAGTGTTCTAAAGTCTGTGAAAATCCCTGTTTCGAATTGATGTTTTTTCCACTTATTCAAATATCAACCTAACGTCAGTGTAAATTATGTTGATTTCAGAATGACAAGTACTATTGATAAAGTCTTAAAAATGTTTGAAGTTGTAGCGTAAACTAAACTTTATACCTATGTGGGAATTAAAGTTGTTTTTCCAAAAACAAATATTTGTTTACATGTTTGGAAACTACATCGTGAATGCAGTTTTAGCAGGCGTTATCTTCAGGATCGGCTTACGAAAGCGCAGCGCGTGCGCAAGCAGACCGCGACGCGCCGTTAGAGGGTGCGCAGGAGTGCAGGACTGTGAAAGTGTGTCAGGTTATATAAGAATATTTGTGTATTGACCGTAAGTAAGGGAAATAATATAATGCCTCATACGAAGAAGGAAAAAACATTGTAAAATAAATTCACCATGCTTGTCCGTTCTGGTGCATTTTTCCACGACTCTTTTCTTCACATAGGAAAATCATGCAGGCAAAGGTCTTCATCGTTGTTCATTTATTTATATATATTTTCAACCTAAAAAAAGTACAAAGACAGACTTAATGCCTTAGGCATTCTCTACCAGTCAACCAAGGGTGGTGAAGAGATTAGATAGCAGGTGCTCTGTTTGAGAGGAACAAAGATACTATTAAAAAACAAAAGAAACTATTAAAAATATATCTTAATAAATTAGGAACGGATCGTTAGTCAGCGATGTCAAAGAATAACTATCTCAATGGTTATCTTTGTCACCGCTGTCAAAGCTGCTGGCTGATTTTAATTTTTGTATGATTTCTTTCAAATGTGCAGTGCAGGTAAGGTTCTAAGAAATTATGTGTAAGTCGATGATGTAAACATCCAAACAATGATTATAAAATGTTTTCAGTTTTACAATGTGTTTAATAGGTTACTTTGCTTGCTCTTGACGGATGTAATACGTTACCTTGAGCTTGTTGAGCTGTACGATTACTGACAGATGCTTGCACTGACTGGACAGGTCCACTCAATCTGTGTGGTTCTTTCCTCAAAAGACCATTTCAGACACCAACCTACATGGTGTTCACATGATCTGACCAAGATTATGTCTGGACTTTAAAAGAGACTGTGACCTCTGAGTTTGTTTCGGCCTTTCTTTTCAGAGTAGTCAGATAGGAAACGCCGGCCTCATTTGACATGTAAAAGTGTTTGTATAAACCTACTTACAGAAATAAAATCATTTATCATTTACCTAAGTTGGTATAGAAATCGCGGGACCAGATGGACGCCATTGCATCCATCTGGTGCCGCGAGTCTATTCCCACATGGTGAACCAATCTACAATTCCGTACAACACATTCCTTCCATTCCACCAATAATAGAGAACTGTCTAAAAGAAAATACCTACCCACCGTTTTAGTCTCAATGCGGAACTCTAAACACAGTTATAACACAATCGTCAACCGTTGTGGACGTAATCAGTGCGACGGATCAAATTGTGTAGAAAATTGTAAGCTGCTACAGTGGCCCGCTATTATGGTGCACCTGACATTACTGCTTACTGAAATATGACGGAATTTCGTATGTGGGTACCGGGTTGTTAAGGCAAGGCTAGCTTTTAAGTGAAATGAGTCCCAAAGACTATTATTTTGACGCATTTCGTCTGCACGCTAAATCAATTTTTGCCCTCAATAACTATAAAACCTTATTTTTTTCCATGATTGTAAAAATTGAAGATTTTCTTTAGTGAATTATGAGGGCCAAAACAATGATTACTACTAACTATGATTGTTACTAACTTTATGAGTCCTTGTTTCTTGAGAATAAATGTTTTATTATTATGTCGTTTATTAATTTTCATTCTTATTAATTTACATTTTTAAATGTTTCTTAAAATAAAAATATATAAAAAAAAACATAAAAAACCGAGTTCCACCGGTGTCGAGAACAGGGTCCAAGCTACCGGTGGTTAGGGCTGCAGAGACAGGAACCTCCTCACAATAAGAGCCGTATCAAGGAGTACTGCCTTCTGAATCAGGCCCTTGATCCAACCGCCTAATAAGAGCCTCGAGAGATGTTGGTCGAGGCTTATTATTATTATTAAAACACGATTGACGTCATTTGGTTCGATACAACAAAATCGCAAAACTGTATCCTCAAAATTAGTGACTAGTTTTTTGAAAAAAAAAAAACTTTTTTATTCGATTGTAATTAAAGCAATTTCAATAAAATTTCGTCTACACGAAATATTAAAGACATAAGGGGATTAAGGGTTTATTTTAATGTTACAAAGCATATGGAATTTTAAAAAGCCATATTTTTTAAATCCTATATGCTCCGTTTGGCCATACCAATGCTGCCATACCATTTCAGATTCGAAAAATTCTTTTTGCAATTTGGTAGCCCAATTCTCAGGATAGTTATAGGCTATTTAACTGCGATCATAAAAATGTCAGAAAGAACACTAAGCGAAAACGAAGTAATAGCGCGGGCGGGCGGTTCAACGTGACTAGTCGGGGGACGAGGGAGTTTTATTAAAATGTGGCTGTTATTTTAGTATATTGTGTATCTTACGACTTCCACGCGAACGAAGTCACGGGGCACAGCTAGTGTGTTCTAAAGTACCAAAATAGCTATAATTAATATTAATAGCAACAATTAGAAATCTACCCTACCCTTAACAGGTAACAGCGTCATACTTGCACAATCGATGAATCAGAGCCTCAATGGGTATATTATAAGAATTTAGCGGCGGATGTGAGGCAATGCCAATAAATATCAAGGATCCTATGTTTGTTCTACGTTAGGGCGGCCGCAAGCTGCGCAAATACATGTAATTGGTGCTTCATTCAAGATTAAGTTAGTTCAATAAAGTTCATATTCTGGGGTACAGTGTTACTTTTGATGTCATAACAAGTTTGTGCATATCTTTTGATTTTGTGGATTACCGGGAGGGAAATAGCTTTCCATTGTCGACTAGTTCTTCTCCAGCACCCGAATTGCGTAACACATTATCAATCACAATCTGAATGATTTTGAAGCATATTGCTAGTCCATTACTTCATTTTATGTTCGAAAAATTTGTCTGCTCAATGGAATCAGCGGGGCAATTGGGTAACACACTAATAGGAATCGATTTTATTCGGACAGTTCAATAATATTCATTGCGTTATTTACGTTGTTGAGCAGACAAATTTTTCACTATCAATCACTTGGTCATAAAATTATTTGCACTTAATTGCCAATCAATTCCTAGCATAATAGTATCGCACAGCTTGCAACAAACCTACGCTCAACTAAAATTATTCTCGTCCCAAATAGAATCCTATAATAATGTCTCTATACAAGTGCATATCTATGACAAATTGTGTTTAGTTCTGACGTTCTGACATTATTAGTACTTAGAGACTTAGCTCACGAAACTTAGTCGTAATTGCTTCGTCTGTTTTTAGATTTAGACTCAATATTGGTTTATTGGTCTTTTGATCTTTGGGGTTTAAGACGTAGTTATCTATATACGAGATACCTACCTACTTAATATTATCATCATCATCTGCCTAGCCTTTTCCCAAATATATTGGGGTCGGCTTCCAGTCAAACCGGATGCAGCTGAATACCAGAATTTTACATTTAGCAACTGTACCTACTTAATATTATAAGAGATAAAATTTGTGAGTTTGTATGCAGGGGGTAATCTTTGGAACTACTGATCCGATTCCAAAAATTCTTTCACTAATGGGAAGCTAGAGTATTGCTGAGTATCATAGGATTGTTAAAACAGGATATTTCACGTGGACGAAGTCGCGGGTGGAAGCTAGTTTGATATACAATTGTGAGTAATTGTCTCGTTGTTGCAATGGTTGTGGGCGAGTGTTGTTCTTGTGTGTGAAGTCTTGGGTTTGATTCTCATGTCAAGTAAAATGTTTATGGATTTTCTGTGTAGAAATTCCATTTCAAACATAGAGTCCGATGTTATATTTGATGAAAAGGTAATATAACTGTCTATCTAAATCTATTTGTTATGACATGGGGCCTTTGTCAATATAGTTTGATGGCCTGTGCTCTATATAACACTTAAATAAAATTAAAAACCGGGGAGACTTCACATAACCATGGACTTTAAAATTAAATATTACTTAATTATAATTTGTACCTAAACATATAGTATTTAATATTAATTAATGAAAACTTATAAACATATAGATGTTTACAAGTTATAATTAAGTGATATTTAATTTAATTTTTTTTATGTGGGTGTACTAGGTACACTTCTGCCCAACCCTTCGGGGAAACAAGGCATGACGTTATGTGTTATATTTAATTTTAAAGTCCATGGTTATGTGAAGTCTCCCCGGTTCCTTTACTGGGTGATGTAAAAAAAAGTTATCGTAAGATCATGTGTTCAGAAGTGATAGTACCGATGAGTAAAAATATTCATCACACGGAAAATATAAGAAATTTTACCTACTAAAGAGGATTTTATGATTTTAAAAACGTATCACACATTGTTTCAATATCCGTACCTACTCGTGTTCCGTGTTCCCAGACTTTTTTTACATCTAAAAATATCTAGAAAATTAAACTCGGAAATGCCGCTAGGCATCCTACTGAGCATTATATTTAATTAACTATATTTATGACTTCCTTCATGCGATGTGGTTGTTAAGAGAGAAGGCTGCCACTTCAATTAGTGCATAATTTGAATGTTAATATCATCATTTATCAACATTTTACTTTGCTAACGTGAAGCAAATTCTAATTCAAGAGCATTCGTGAGAGCCCTCATCATCATCATTGACAGCATTGTTCTACTCACTGCTGAGTAAAAGCCTCCTACATTTTGTAAACGGCTATTGAAATGGAAAACGTACCTATAAATGGAAAGTACTTGCAATACCTAGATAGACAGATATACAAGGTGTAACATAAATAATGCACAACCTCTTAAGACCCATTGTACTCATCATTATGAACAACTTTCACTATGGGTCCCAACCTGAAATCGAGAAAAAAAAATCAGCTGCTCCCTACAAACCCTATCTTCGCATAACTCGTCAAAATGTAGGGAAAAGCTGTTTTTTTTCGCGATTTCAGCTTTGGTCCCATAGTAAAAGTTGTTCATAATGATGAGTACAATGACCCCTTAAGAGGTTGTGCGTTATTTATGTTACATCTTGTATTTAATACTGTTAATTATGTACTTACAGCATAGAAATTACAGATATAAATGTAGAAATAAAAATAATATTTAAAATAAAAATCAAATAATATTTTACTAAAACAAATTCATCATCTGATTCTTTGTAATTTTAATATAATTAGATAGCTCACAGCTAACGTCATGTATTTCGTGACTGGTGAAGGACCCCATTGTTTCAATAATACTCGAAGAATTTCATTTTTGTTAAAAAAAAAAAGAAACGTTATTCAAACATGATTTGCCCATATGGACCATGAAACAGCCATTGCTGTATGTCCGTTACTTAGCCTTACTTAACAAACTCTTAAAGTATCTACTTCTATTTAATTCAATTTCATAAGCGTAATAAAAGCCTCAGAGGCACTATTACCAACAAATGACTATGTAACATCCTCTTCTATGTGCCTTAATAGACACACGTGCATATGACACCCAGTATAACCTGACCTATCAACTTCCCACCTTTGTTCTAAAATTTGTAAGTCATGGGGGGTCAACTTAAGGCGGTGGTTTTATGGTAATGTAAGCTTGTGTGTGGTGACCGTGGTTTGCCCGTTCCGGTGGGATACCATGATATATGAGACTCTTTTTGTACTGCGCTTGACCTACGAATAAGTAAGAATAAAAGATTTGTAATTGTGTCTGTATGTGTTTTGGTGGGGACTTTCCAAAATAGAAAAAAAAACTGTTCTTTTATCATTTTGTTTTTTAATAGAGTCCCTACCTACATTGTATCATACATGTTATCTCTTTTTATCCCCTTGGGTGTTAATGATCCTCGGTCCTCGTTAGCAAAGGGTAACTGACTATCTTAGCCATCTGTCGGATTTAAAATCGGGGGATGATTATCCCTGCCTAACTCACTATATCACAAGGGGATAAACGATAAACTCAAACTCAAAGCATTTATTTAAAATATTTATTTATAATTCTTAATTACTACATAGGTACAAGATAACACTAATATACAACGTGTAATTTTAATCACCGTTAATCTATTAAGGAGTCATTGTACTCATCAGTATGAACAACTTTTACTATGGGACAAAACCTGAAATCGCGAAAAAAAAAATCAGCTTTTCCCTACATTTATTTTTGCATAACTAGTCAAAATGTAGGGAACACCTGATTTTTTTTCGCGATTTCGAGTTTGGTGCCATAGTAAAAGTTGTTAATAATGATGAGTACAATGACCCCTTAAGAGGTTGTGTGTTAACTATATTATAATATTAAGAGGTTAACGGTGATTAAAATTACACCTTGTATATAAATATAATATTATATACCTATACAATAAAACAAGTATACAATAAAAAAGGGGGAAGAGCTCATTGGGCATCAAAAAATTCGTCCGCATCGCTGTCAATGGGAAAAGTGCCTAAAAGGCTGGCAGCATTGCCACGCTGAAAGGCAATGCTGATTCTTTGGGCTAAAAATAGGCCAGCCCTCTGGTCCCGTAAAGAGTCGACCAACCGCTTAGCGATGTCCGGAAATACTCGATGAGCACTCGGACCCCACGGCCCTAGTGTTTCAACCCCAAACGGCTCAAACATATAGCTCCCAATGAGGTTGTTATATTTGCGCCGTTTGAGGTTTTCTGCACCTGCAGCAGCCGCCCCAGCACAGCCCGCCGTGCTAGGAAGATGGGATGGCGCGAGGGTGTCGACACAGGTTGCATCTCACACCAAAGGCCTAACCAACTTCCAAGGCATTATGATAATTCCGTCTGGTCTCTTTATTAATTAAATATTAAACCTTCTCTTTTCTCTAAGGGAATTAATATTAATTGAGGCGAAATCATACAGGTGCTAAGTGATTTTACTGAGCGATTTGACTATCTTGTCTTATAAACTACGACCCTGTTTATTCAATGATTGCATGTGATGATAGATAAAGTACAGCAACCAGTAGGTACGGTCAACGAGTGATGTTTGAACGAGGATAACCAACATGAAGGGTCTGTCACATTGCACGACTGTACAGTGCACAGAGTCATACAATATCAACTGGTTTAAGCTACGTGTAACGAATAAAAGCTGTCCCACTCGCTTAATGGAAGTTGCTCGTTTGTGAAGCACCTTAATCGCAAGCCTATTACATCAAGTGCAAGCAAAGTTATTAATTCACATGCTTTAATTACTGAACAAGCCTGGGAATTTCAGAATCAAATCATAAAATCATTACACTAACACATACCATTAATAAAATAATTGTTATAACAATGGGAATATAGCATAAAAACTCTTTTTAAATAAACCAAGTTGATTCCCTGAAAACTGTACATCAAAAGTTAGTGAGACAATTATTTCAATAAAAGGTAGGTCATACAATTATTACTAGCAAATATGGGTAATCTATTATCAACTTTATTACATGCACAATTAAGTTTATTTTCTCGTAAATGTCAGCGGTGGCGTGTCTTGTAATTAACAAAACTAATAAAAATTTGTAACCGCCATTTCTGATATAGTTTTAAAAATGGAAGTATGAATTTGTAATTTTGAAATGTATAAAAAACATGTTTGTAATTTCAGCCAATTTGGTATCATGTAACGAGTAGCACTTTTATTTAACACACTAATAAGTATATATTTAACAGACTTTTAATTAATAAAAGATAATTAAGGTTAACTATATAAAAAAATAATGAGTTTCTACATCTCATCGACCTAATCCAAAAATTTTACTATCTCAGTTTTCTTAACCAGAATCAAATAACATACATACCTACATACATAGATAGATAAATTCACCCTTTTTTCCCATGGGGTTAGGCAGAAATTACAGAACGCCGCCTGCTACGATCCCTAAACTCCTTTAGATAAAGTGAACTGTTGTCCCACCTGACACTAGGGATGGGATTGACAGCTCACTTCAAACTTACTTCACCTAAATTATCACGATAAGATTTTTGACAGAATAGCACTACTGGTCATACACGCACGCCGCAGATTCAAACAAGTAGTCCATTATTAAATAAAAGCCTTGAACTGGTAATTGATAACAAAATCCTTATTATATTTTTTATAGGATCAACATCGACATCATCAGACTATCATCTCAAAAACTATCATTCAAGAAATTTAAAATCAAGACGATGTTCTATAAATAAACAATTGAAAGTCAAAAATGATTTATCACTCAATATGACTTATTTAATTAAATCCTTAGCTTGATGACCGGTGGTTTAAAAAACTCATTTAAAGGAGATCGACTTCGGTGGGCATTATGGCGTTTTCTTGTGTAAGCTGGTATGAAACGCCCTTGATGGATGTTCCAGATTATTTTTTGTTAATGATGAAATAATTTGGATTCGCTGGAACCTTAAAGTAAGTATAACATTGCGTATAATATTGTACATGAGCCACAAAAATTCCCTGAGGGAGAAACGGCCTAGAAAGCGGCAACCGCTTCCAAAGCATTTTGTATTTCTACAAAGACTTTCAACAGGATAAGAATAAACTTTTCGGATGTAAATCCAATCGTACATTTAATGTGCCAGGTATTTAAAGCCAACAAAAATAATCGAAATAATTTTTGATAGAAAGGACCAAGGATGCTACCCTGAAGGACACTTTAACGTATTTGAGCAAAAACAGAATACGATCAACGGTTTTCTAAAAAAGGAAAGCTTCTTATGACAGACCATCATTTTAATATGCTAAACGACAACTCTCTTTACCATAAAGTTTTATGAGATCTATAATTCAAAAGCTCTTTAGCTTCGAATGCCGTTTTGCTTTATTGAAAAGAGATGACAATGATTGGTGTGACTTATGGAGTGTTTATAGATGTCAGGTTTTTATGGGGAAAGGGATAAGGGTCACTATATTTTTTAAGCAATTACTGTTCACTCATAACTTTGAAGTTCCAAGCTTTATTCAATGTGTATGTAAGCAGTATTTTTGACCTGGTATAAGGTACAACTTGTGGCTTGCGTAAACGGTGACTTATATCAACCTAGTTCCAATGCTTTATAAATTGTTCATTTCTTTGTTAAAGAATATCGTTCAATTCGAATATTTTATGTTTTATCAAAAAATTTCTAAGGCGTCAACAAATTCAACAATTGGTAAGTTACATTATCCGTCCTCGGACACACGGTTGAAGCCAATTTCTTTATTCTAGCACTAAAGTATAAAATTGAGGTGGTCTATAAATGGTCTACCTTATTTAGACATAAAATTTCTATAAACAGGTGACTCAGATACCAATCAGTCAAGCCTTCACCTTTATCTTTATTATAAACTTGTGCGTTTAATGTAGTCTTTGTGACTTTTATTCCCTCCAGGGCGAGCCGAGGTACAATCAAACGACAATTATCTTGATGAACATCAGGCATCGAGGTAACGTGTGTGACTGTGAATTGTCTCCGTAAGTCAAGTCCAAAGTGAAAGGTGTCGATAGCATCGCTAAAGCCGCTAAAGATAATAAAATATTTCTAGTGCTGCCTTTCTTTGGGACATGTGTCATTAAGTGTATAGTCGCTTTAAGATGTGTATTGAAGAATAATACTAATTTATTTTTAGAAATTCAATCAATGCCTATTAATATTTTGGTCGAGATTGTGTGGAAAGTGTAGTTTTGTGAGATATTTATATTATTGCTAATAATAAAGCTGACGAGGTGGTCTGTTTGTTTGAACGCGCGAATCTCTGGATTAGAAAAAATCTTATGCATTTGATAGCCCAATTCTCGACGAAGGCTATAGGCTATTTAACCTCACGCTAGGACCCTTAGGAGCCGAGCAAAAAGAAAAAAGTCAGAAAGAACGCTAAGCGAAAACGAAGTAATAGCGCGGACGGGCTATGTGATGCTATAGGGTGGATCGGGGGAACAATACATTTCACGCGGACGAACTCGCGGGGGAAGTGCTAGTTGTGTATAATATTAAAAGAGCAGAAAGTTTGGTTTCAGCGTAACTTAGAAAATCAAAGTAATAGAATGAGCTTTGGAAAAGGCTATACGATTCTAAGACATAACTGATTGATGGTTCAATGCAGAAATCATAAGAAAAAGTAAACCTTCACTATATATCTAATAGTTTAAGGATAATGCCTGCTTTGCCCTACAACGCCGTTTCACAATCAATTTACTTAGATCTCATATTTAATTTTCTGCCTTATCTACCCTAGATCTTTCTAATTAAAATAATATAAGTACTTACTCTTTTGCGACTCCTAACCTTTATAAATGGCATAAATAAAGAAAGGTGATTAGAACATTAACATCAGAAATTACTAATAATGGGCAGGTTGAAGTACATCGTCCTCAAACGCAATTAAAAATAGTTACGTCACACATGCATGGCTTGCTTTGTGTGTGTGCATGTTTGTCTGTGTGTGTAAGGTCTGCTACTTGTACTGCATAATGTAGGGAATTATGTTGATTAAATTATTAATAATTATTTTATATATGCACATAAATACCGAAAAGGTTTGACGTCGTTGCATTCAAGACGTCTGAATTCTTTGAATAATTCTTTCAACCTAACTATAAAATTCCTTTATACACCCAAGAAATTTCAACAAAAATAACTGTAGGTATGCCTAATTATTCTTTCAGTAAAAGTTCCTATTAATAATTGTTATTCCAAAAAATACTTAGCTTCATTATTCCCGTCTTCACAACACGTCTTACTGACAGAACACTTCCTTATAAGGGGTTACGTATATCCCTGTGTGCGTATACTTCCCATACATGTCCATTGTCCGCATGTGTGTGTGGCACACGCGAACAGGCGTGGCGTACTGGTAGCGTGACGTGTGCGCCGTTCCGGAGCGTGCGCGCATGCGCCAACCTCTACAGGAGAAATGGCCTTACTTGGCAACTGTCAAATTGTAGTATTTGAATTTGGATTGTGGATAGTGTTTTGTTTTTTGTTTGAAACTGTATGCTGGAGAGATCTTACACAGTGCTAGATTGGGAAGATTGTAATTAAGTTAGGCAGTCTAAGCAAACGGATTGGTTACCACTTCGGTAGTGTTAGCTGGTGTTTCGCTAGGGGTAGTTTATTTAAATTCGAAGGGTGGTTCGCTAGTCCGTGGCTGCCACGTGCAGGTGGTGTGAACTGGCTACCGTGACGGACTGTTTTTACAAATATTTTCTGGGTCACATTTCACCAAACAACATGTCTATATTGGGCAATTTTTTTTATTACCACCCAGTTTCACAGGGTGTTCTACCCATGAATATGAACAACTTTCACTATGGGACCAACTCTGAAATCGCGAAAAAAATCTGCTGTTTCATACATTTTGGTCGAATTTTCGTATTTCAAACTTTTGTATGAAACAGCAGATTTTTTTTTCGTGATTTCAGAGTAGGTCCCATAGTGAAAGTTGTTCATATTCATGGGTAGAATACCCTGTGAAACTTTGGGTAGTGATAAAAAAATTGCAGAGTAAAGCCATTGATGTACGATTCTAAAATGGCAGTACATACTTATTTAAACGAAAGTGAAAGATTTCGTATTCTTAAATGCATTCCAAATGGCTTCTATTAGTTACCTACGTTGACTGACTACGTGAACATAAAAAATGTGTCTAAATAAAATATACTCAAAACCTATGACTAAAATCTTTGCTAAAGTACAGACTAGACCAGGAAATA
The DNA here is from genome assembly GCA_947568875.1 of Fissipunctia ypsillon. Lineage (NCBI taxonomy): Eukaryota > Metazoa > Arthropoda > Insecta > Lepidoptera > Noctuidae > Fissipunctia > Fissipunctia ypsillon. The sequence goes on along the minus strand of OX387666.1, from coordinate 11,688,999 downwards.
GTCCATACAGCCTTAACTATTATCTCACAATATACCTAATATATCACTTAAATAAAACCACTTATTACACACTACAAAGAAACCATGAAAAAAAGCAAATTGCAACTTAATAACTTTGCAACCAGTATTAATGTTACCAAATTGCTTAGCGTTGACCTCTTGGTCAAGAACACTCATTGTCTAAGTTGTTTTAAGTTAGGGATTGTAATTCTGACAATGAATTTGAATATGTATGGATAGTTGTTGGAATGTCAGGTTTGGAACTTGACAGGTGACTGCATGACCTGATGAGGAACAAACCTCTAATATTGAGTTGTTTGTTACATAACTGTAATTATGTTGTAAAGCTGCAAAGAAGATACTTCGATTTCTCAAAGACGGTGAAATGTTGTCTAATTATTAGATTAGAATAGTTTTATTGTTTATCACAGAGAGGAGGCCTAAATCCCAACAACAGGGACATTATAAATGCGAAAATGGGAATCTATGTTTCGTTAATCGTACGTTTTCTCAGCTCTAATCAATGAAAGGCAAATGAAGCAATCTAGATGTCATTTAAGTACTCCAGATTTAATAAATTTTACAACTGCACTTGCTAGTGGAACTGTGGTTCCATTTTAATTAAACAATAAAATTGCATCATTGACCTCAAGTTAGTTAACAAGTCCATGATCAAGGCAATTGAAGCTTAAATCATTTTAGATAAAGATGAAATGTTTTCAAACGCAGACACTTCCCATGATAAGCAGCTGAACATTTTTTATTTAATTTCCTAATCTTCACGGAAAATAACTTTTAACAATATTCTTTTAAACTGTAACAAAGTTAAACTCTCAGGTTCTTGGACTTCTTATCTTTAATGCCTTGATGTATGGCTCCATATAAACGAATTTATGAAATAATGAGCTCAAAAGGGGATGCCAAATGAATATTCATTGGTTTAATTGATGTTCGTTAAGGTACGATTAGATGGGTTGAGGTGATAGGCAACGGTTCCCACTGAAGATGTTGTTGGTAGTCCTTTGTAAAAAGTGGATAGGTATATTAGAACAACAGAGATTTTTGCAGATGCTAAAGATGATGCAAGGGATAGCGGAATAGAAGGGATGATAATTTTAATGATGACATTAATACGTTCTTTGTATTATTGAAGACCTAATTATACTCCAAAGAGTATAATTTATCCAAGAAAAAATTTCCACGCTATCGAATGGAATTTTTGAAAATTGGAAGAGCTGCGAAAGTCAATGATGACAGAGAATTAACAGGCAAATAGCCATGAACGAAAGAATGTACCGTGGTGGTAAGAAGCAAGTCAGCAAGCATATATAGCAAAACTGACTGATGGCGTCATTAGAGAGGCTCCTATATTTCTAAAAATAATAGACATGTTTAGGTACATATACTTTTACTTATCAACTTATATTACGTGTCCAAATGCAGCCAGAACCAAACTAATTAAAAAGACGAAACATGTTAACGCAGACGTGTTTCATTAAAATATTAATCTAAATAAAAGTGAAGATGATCGTCCTAAATATCTGTTGCAAGTGTTACATAAAGATGTCTTCAAGTAAAGGCTAACTTGAAAGTGTTACCAGATTCGGATAGGTTAATTTATTAACTTATTAATATGCTAATGACGTTTGTTCGTAGTTTAGAAAGCGAATCAACTGGGTTACTTTTGTCTATGTTTGAGAATCAATTTGTTAAGTACTTGAACATGATTTTTATGTAATATGCAGGTGGAATAGAGGTTAAAAGTCAAGTTGTGTCTGAATAAAATATTGGCTAGATTGATTGTTAATGGGTTAATTATAAAGAGTAAACACTAGTTATTAATATTATACAACTGGATAAGATAGTGATGAAAAACAAAAGCGGCCAAGCGCGAGTCGGACTTGCACAAGAAGGGTTTCGTATCCGTACAATATTTAAAACTATATTTTTTTTAATTCTTATGTAAAAAAACTCGTGTTTTGTATGGAAACCTTCTTTAATTTTTTACTTTATTTTGTTTTTATTTGTTGTCATAGCGGCTATACACTGTGAAAATTTCAAGTGTTTACCTATTCCGGACAGACGGACTGTCGGACGGAAAGCGGAGCCTTAGTAATGGGTCCCGTTGGCACACTTTGCGTACGGAACCCTAACTAAGTAAGTATCTACCTATTTCTTAGATTAATAATTTTAGAATTTGGGTCAGAGTTCAACGAATTAGTGCAGATTTATTAAACCAGTACCAAAGTGTACATGTCTACATATTTGCACAAAGAAATAAACGACAATTTTCTCACAAAAACTAAATCTAGTTACTCTGCATTTTAACTCGCGATGAAAACATACTCGTCCCATTGCACACAGATATGCAATTAAAAACACATTGGACTATTTATTACATATCGTATGCAACAGCAGCATACAGATTGCCGTTGCGTAAGAAAAATCTAGAAATTATGATATTATTGTCGAGTTGCGTGATTTTTACGCAAAATGCATGTTTGAGTGTTATAAAGAATTAACGGACTATATAGTAATTGGAGCGAGAAAAATGTGTAATTTTTGTTGTGTGCTCCGAAATATGGTCGTAGGCCCCAAAAGAGGTGGTTGCACCTTAACAGTGTGTTGCAGCGTGTCTATGGTTGTAGACACATGTTGATTGCGTGTGATAAGAGGATTTTATGTTTTGGCTGACCTTTGTACGATTTGGCTGGTTGAAACAAGAGGATTCTCTCAAAATTCAGAAGAATTTTGGGTTATAAACAGCGTCAACGGGACTGCCTGAACATGAGGTCCTGAGTTCGATTCCCGGGTCGGGCAAAGTGTTATTGGGGTTTTCCATCTGGAATTTCTCAGTAGCAGCCCGGAGTCTGGATTTGTGCCCGGTTGATGTCCATAGGCTCGCCCCCTATTACATGGGACTTAAACATAACTGGTGAAATGTGGGTGTACTATTAGGTGCACCTCTGCCTACCCCTTCGGAGATTACAGGCATGATTATGTTATGTATAATAAACACATGTGTCATCTGGGTTAATTCAATGAACGATTATAGCCTACTTTCTATTTTTTTTTAAAATGAAATCATGAGAATTATTGTCACGATCATAAAGAGTCCGGAACACAGTAACACTGCTCTGTGGACGAAATATACAAGATGTAACATAAATAACGCACAACCTCTTAAGGGGTCATTGTACTCATCATTATGAACGACTTTTACTATGGGACCCTACATTTTGACGAGATAAGCGAACATAAATGTAGGGAGCAGCTGATTTTTTTTCGCGATTTCAGGTTTGGTCCCTTAGTAAAAGTTGTTCATAAGGATGAGTATAATGACCCCTTAAGAGGTTGTGCGTTATTTATGTTACACCTTGTATAATATGTGTGGTGGAAGTTATTCACGAATTCGTTTTCAAGGAGCTCTTCTTTCAAACATAAATACTGTTCCTGTTTGATTATTGTCTACCCACATTCGACCCTCCAAAAACATATTCATACTCTATCAAACACCACTTCCCCAAACGGACGGACGCCAATAAAATATAATAAAACCCAACGACACGTTACTTCCGTCCTCCTCCCCCTTCCCTTCTTTAAGAAAGAACTTGAGACCAGAGACAAGAACTTTGCGGTCAACCCTAACACCAGACTGTGATAACCCAAGCAGAACTTGACCTATGACCGTGGTATTGGAAAAGGAACCTTGAGTATTGAAAAACAGGGATGAGTTTTGAGTGGTAGGTTCAAGATAGGGTAGAGAAAGGGGAATGTTGGTGATCGAAGTGTTTTTTGAGTTTGAATTATGCGAAGTGTTGTGTTGCTTTTATTTTAATGTTATTTTTATGGTAATTAGAGGCAGTATGTCAGTGGGGACCAGGATGGGAAAACTATTTGGGAAATCGAAAGAAACCTACGTAATAGGACGACTTAATCAAAACACATGTAATGAGACAAGAAAGAATTTTTTTGTTGGTACGATAGTGCAAGCTATTGCAGCACCAGAGAACAGTGCTGGCCCAGTGGCAACGGCCCCGACTTACGAGTTGTAGGTCGTGGGTTCAAACCCGGCAGGCGTTTTACTTTGTATAAATAATTTCATCACCACTGCATCTGCTCTCAAAACGGTGAAGGAAAACATCGTGAGGAAACCGGCATGTCTTAGAATCAAAAATTTGAAGACATGTGACATCTACCAACCCGCACTGGGCCCGCGTGGTAGATTACAGCCCACTCCCTCTCGAATAGAGGAGGCCTATGTTCCAGCAGTGAGAACATTATAGGCTGATTATGAAGATGATGATGATTGCAGCACCAGAAGTGATTGAATAGCGCATCTTGATTAAATTTATACAACGTTATGAAAATCGGTGTCAATTTCCTTATTTCACCAGTACCTAAAGAAATAAACCCCATGCATGGTTTCTATTTAGCTTTGAACTCATTTGGACCCGCATCCGATGTTAAGAGACCGCGTACGTACTAAACCAATAGGTAACCAAATTACCTACTTCATGATAGTCTTCAATTACTTGTGGTCTCAGTACCTCAACAAACAAAGGTAAAAACAGACAGACAAATAAACAAACACTTCCAACAATATCCCACTTACCGAGATCCTCAAACCATTTGCTATACGAAATAAAAAGCATGATAACTACATCAATAACAAACTCAACCTTAACTTATAAGATTTAAGTGCAAATTCCAATGGTGCATGTAAAGGTAAGTATAATAAGGGGCTAGACCAACCCTACCGTTACGGTGCGCGAGCGCAAGCAGTAATGAGCAAGCAAACAGTTGAATTTAGGGTTGCCACGAATATTGTAGTCGGGAAAAGTAGCAAAATAATTTTGATTAAAATTATGTAACAATATGTTGTGTTGCAATAGACAGTATAAAATATTGACGGAATGGTAGCCGTCATGTCGGAGGAGAACAGGACAATCTAGCAACAAAGTTGGTTATTGAAGATATATATCTATGTTACGGTAGACGATTGTGGGCCTCTATTAGACAAAGTGACATTTTATCAGCCATAACGATGATGGAAATGTCAAAAATGTTTTGTATCGACATAAGCTGTCAAAAAAGCTTATGTCAATCATGTTGAAAGTTGAAATACGAAACCTGGCCCTCTTGATGCAATCATTACAGGACCAAGGAAGATTAGGTTGACTAGAGAAGACATTATATGCCTGGCGACAGATTATGGACGCACAATATGATGACAACATTTTAATGATGGGGAAATCAAATCGGTTACAAAACAAACGTGAAAAGTTGACTACCACAAGTATGTACAAAAACAGTCGAGTAGGTAGGATACCACTGGCCATTCTCCTGTTATAAATCGAAGCCACCTTTTGTGACGACCAATTGTATTAAAATACGCATAGACGATACTTTATATCCGCAAATTGTCAATGTCCTTCGCTCGGCCGAGTTCTCGCATCCGTTTATAAAGCAGGATGTTCAGTAGGACGTTTCTCCCAAAAGGTCAGGTGCGTTGTACTCTAGCGATTAACGAGCTGTTTGAAAAGGTGCCTAGGATGGCAAACAGACAGTTATGGTATTACACCATTCACAAGTGTCAAGATGAATTTAATTTTAATCAATAAATCAACCCAGGTTGTCGCAGTCGTATCCAACTATGTAATATAGTAAACGCGAAAGTTTGTGAGGATGGGTGAATGTTTGTTACTCTTTGAACGGATTTGGATGAAATTTGGCACAGAGATAGTTTATAACCTGGATCCCTGGACCTGAAAAATCAGCTCTTCCTTACATTTATGTTCGCATAACTCGTCAAAATGTAGGGACCAGCTGATTTTTTTTTCGCGATTTCAGGATTGGTGCCATAGTAAAAGTTGCTTGTTATCATGTGTAAAATCATGTGTTTAAGTATCGGTCACTAATTACCAGTCATCCTATATTTTCACTTAAAACATTTTAATATTAACGAAAAATTCATCTCCTGCTGACATCGCGACATATTGTCAAAAAATCACAAAAGAGGCCAAATCGTGTAACGCCCGTTACGCACATAAATGGCTCTATATTTTTGTACAGCTTATAGACATATTAATTTCAACACATTTTACGAAAATCTAACATTAGTTGCAGTGTACTGAAACAATGATAATTTTCATAATAATTTGAGTGTTTTTTGGCAAGTAAAGGTGTATGAATTGTAACACCCGTTACATGGAATTATCCAAAATTAATATATATTTTCACGACAGGCGTAAATCAAAAAACTATATAGAAAATTGTGAAATTGTCAGATTGCCGCCTGTTACCTGTCGCCTGTCGGTTCAAATAAATAGGCCCCAGGTAAGTTCTGGCAAACATATCTAGCAGACAATTGGATAATAATTCTGCTCCGTCTCTGAACGTATCTGGTAGATATTGCCTATATCGGCACTGTGAAAACAGGATCTAAATATCGAAAACTGCATCGTAAAATTCAATTTAATTAAAATTCGTGGCAACCCTACTGCACCGGGCGATCTGCTTGAAGTCGATTCCGAGTTAATTTAATTTTCTAAGTGTGAATTAGTAAAGAATATTGTTAAAAGAATTCCTTGGCCAACATCTGGGAATGTTGGCCGAGATGAAATCTTTTGTTTGTACTCTTGTGTCTGTTTTTGATGAGTTTTTGGAAGAGAGGGTTATGTTTCGGTTTTTACAGAGTTAGTGGAGTACATGACTTGTTATTTTGTTTTCCAAAAATGAATGATCTTTAGACAACGCAGTATTTAACAAAAGGCCGTGTTTACTGCGAAAATGAGCCAGCATATGCATTTGGCTAGTCGGTAGGAAACACACTCCTGGTTTAGAATAGGTGGCAACACAGAAAAGATAAAACAGATACCCAAGGCTTTGTGGCGACTGTTTTAAACCATTATACCATGGTGTAACATTCACCTGATTGCTTCTTCGAACTCTTCTGTGGTAGAATATAAAGCTACCTTCACACGGAGCTGCCGATGCGCACAGCTCAATTACCAAGGACCACCAATATTCTAAGGACCCGGCGATCCCAAGCGTGACTGGTACATGATTATGTATGTGTTCAGTACTTAGCATTCGACACCACTGCGAAGCGGCGACGGTTCATGCCAAACCTGCTAGGTGGCGCCTCATGTCGCCATGCCTGTTCTATTAGACATGAACTGAATATATTAACAATAAGGAAGTTTGTGGAGAAGTCTCACTGGGAATAATCCACCATAAGCTGCACATAGAGCTTCACGTCGGTAACAAGGCCAGGGGGCCCACTCCAAAACTTAAATCCGAAGTATCGGCCGAATGTTCGGAAGTTTTCTACTTCACTTCTATAGGAGGCATGAGGAACAGGGTGTGAAGTTCATTCATCCTCCATAGAAAAGGGAGGATCCTCCGACCAGACGGGTGTTGTGTCTGGTGGGCTACTGCCCGACGGTTGATATCGGGATGTTGTATATATGCTAGTCGCGCGGTAAACTCTGATTGCGCGATGCAGGATTTTGCGTGACGTCAGTATGACGCGTTCCATTGTGGCGATGTGATATGCCGCCACACTTCATTATATTTTGTTCGGTCGGTTCGGACTCGACCAAACTTCTCTTTGACTTTTGTTCAACGAACTTCATTTTAACGTTTGGTCGGATCCGAACCGACCGAACGAAGTAGAAAAATATTACTACTACTTTAACTATTAAGTTTTAACGACTATTAAGTTATTCTGGTGTCAAATTATTTAATTGGCTCTTGGTTTTTATCAACCAGTCACAACAGTTGACGAAAAAATTACAAGCGGTCAGGTTCCAGAAGCCGTTTGTTTTACTGGGTTTAGACATGGTCTTCTGCCAGTCATTAATCTGGCTTCTTCTATAAGGTTTACCGTTGCTGTTGCATTATTAATAAAATAACTACACTTGTTTCCAACCTTCTGGATATGGCAGTTTCCTTCCTTTTAGTATACAGGGTGGCTGGATGGTGGCTGGCATACATCGACGCGCAACCTTTTACGGATGATATATGATTCTGGACACCCTGTGTTGAAATTTTCGTCGGTTATTAAAAAAATAATTAGCTGTTTCATGCCACATACTGTGTTGTATCGCGTAGATATTGCACTTTTGTAGGAAACAGCAGATTTTTTTTTTAATAACCGACGAAAATTTTCAACGCAGTAGGGTCCAGAATCATATATTGAATCCATGTTAGCAGGTTGTGCGTCGGTGTCCCTGACACCGTGTATAAGTGATGAACAGAAGGTTCAAGCAGTATTTTGAATACCTATTCATTCGTATTACATTATATCTGTACCCAGAGTTCCCTCGCTTCGTACTTCGCTGGAGATTGTAATAAATTTAAATTGTATACGTAATTGTATTAGCAGAATACATTGATGTTCATTCCGTATTCAGATTCGTAAGTATCGCCAACCTTTTCTCTTTAATTGTTTTATTTAAATATCAATGCTATGGTTTTATTACGTGATTTTAGTGATAATGTTTCTTTTGATTGTTATGTTATGTGTAATTTTATAATTTACATCTGTGAAAAGTTATGAGGAAGTGAAATGTCTGACTGAATAATGAAAATCTTTACCTACATGTTGATGTCCGGGCAGCTTCTGAGAATTAACCCGATTTGTGTTGATAAATCTTGTTAACTCTCAGAAGCTGACCGGTATCTGAAGTTAGCAATAGGCTCGGTCTCCAATGTGTAATGTACAAACCCGGTCAAAATATCTGTGCACTTGGTGTCGATGACGTTACGTCGGCGCTCTGGTACGGTATGTACCTATGGCAACGGGGCGAGCGCGGTGAGGTGAAGGGGGAAGCGCGAGGGGTATTGCATTCCAACGAAGTGCACAGATATTTTGACCGTGTTGTACCTCTGCTTATCGCTTCAGCGAATAGAAGCGTAATGTTATACTATGTACACAAGAAATACTAATAAAAAAATGGCTGTCCTTTCGTAGTTCCCCTGCATGTTTCTATTACTTCACTCTTATAAACTAGGACAAAATGCCAAGCATCTGCAAGGAAACACCATACAACAAGACAGTTAAATAACCCCCCTTACCGTAGGTATGCAATATTATTACCAATTTAGGTAAATAATTACCCCGCTGCGATAACTACCTATATGCAATAAAACAAATGCTGCCCAGTTCCGGGCACGGAATGGAATAAAAAATAAAAATTTATAGTTTAAAATAATGGAAACATCAAGCGAAGGCGGTTCTAATTATTGTATTATTCGGTGGCAGGTGCTAGTCTCGGTGTGTCGTGATCAAGGGGTAATTTATACCCCCATTAGTAATTTTACGGGCTTGACGTTTGACAGGGTTAGGTCCGTTTTTTGGGGTAGTTGGTCACGATGACTGTTACAGTTTTTGAATAAGTTTAGACTAAATAATGCTATCATGATGATTTATGTAGTTTTTTTTTGTGTTACAGTAAAAGTATCTAATGGTTTCGTTGTAATTATGAATACATTTTCTTTTAAAATATGGTAAGATATTATTATTATTTAATGAGTTAAAGCGTAGCTTTATTTTAAAGCAATATTTTAATTTTCATCCTTACATTTTCTTAGTCTACTCGATATTTACCAGTAGGTACAACAGTCGTCAATTTAAGCAGTAGGTAGGTACCCTAATTGCGTAACACACTATCAATCACAATTTGAATAATTTTGAAGCAAATTGCGAATCCATTGCTTCATATGTTGGAAAAATTTGTCTGCTCAACAACGTAAATAACGCAATGAATATTGTTGAACTGTCAAAATGAAACGGATTCCTACCGTAAGTGTGTTACGCAATTGGTAGAATTAACCAGCGGGTGGTTAGTTCTACCAAGTAAACTGCACAAACGACTTTGAAATACAAACCACAGAACAACACATCATTAATTTAGACAAAACAGTATTGTTTTTTCACAAAGCGTAACATTTAACAAGTTTTTTCGCATCACAACATTGCATCCATAAATCCCTAGAAGTTAGGACCTTGACCGACCGATGCGATCGGCGATGCATCGCATTGAATAAAGGATTTTAACTTCCTGTGGCCGCCACGCGTCGCCAACTAAATGCGTGAAATATTCAAATTTACTCCATGCCCCCTTTTGTTATGCGAGAGGTCCAAGTTAGGAGAGATTGGAGGCTGAAGTAACTATATTTAAAGTGAGAACTTCTTTAAGTGCATTGAGTGCTTTTTGGTAGGGGAAAATCTTACGGGTTCGCAACATGCGACATGCTCGCGTCACAACTCTAATGTGACGTGTTGCGCCAGACTGCAGCGCAGCGGCTTGTATACATGTTAATGTTTTAAGTTTTCACTTCTGTCAGCAGTCCCCATGACTGCCTATACAAGGTGTAACATAATTAACGCACAACCTCTTAAGGGGTCATTGTACTCATCGTTACGAACAACTTTAACTATGGGACCAAACCTGGAATGGCGCAAAATGTAGGGAACTGCAGATTTTTTTTTTCACGATTTCAGGTTTGGTCCTATAGTAAAAGTTGTTCATAATCATAAGTACAATGACCCCTTAAGAGGTTTCGCGTTATTTATGTTACATCTTGTATATTTTCCTCATAGTAAAATATACATAAGTAATAAAATAGTCCTCTAGAACGAATTTCGACCATGGTGACCAATCTCAGCGCAGACCAGCCTTCAGCGTGGTTCATAGTGCACAATTGTGTGCGCAGACACAAGTGCACTCTCTCTTCCCTCACTCTTCATAGTCTGATGGGACGGCAATTCAACACGACGTAATAAACCACCCACGATCCGAAAATATATGGTAGTGTCCTTGGAGTTTCTTCCGTCCTTTCCATAGAGATCTACGTTTTGGAATGGGCAACTAGCTTCAACTTTCTGACTAACTGACTGACTCTTTGACAATTCAAAAGTGCCTGTAATTGGTTTAATTAAAATAAGTGCGTTGTGTTTGGGTTTTGAGTTTAACAATCAAAAGTTTTAGATCCTTGCCTGTTATAGCATATACAAAAAAGTTTTTAAAAGGCATAAGTATTGCAGAAAGAGATAGTCTATAGGCTCAATAAAAAATGCATTTAGCAAAAACATCCGAGCTCTACATTTCCATATAATCTAGTACCTGCTAATGGTACCTGGTCTGGTACCTGCTAATGTCTCAATAATTCTATTTGTGCATCCACTTGCAAACGTCATTCATAAAGGCTCCTGCAAACAGAAGCGACACGCGACGCGAATCACACGCGACACAAAAACATCGCGTGTCGCGCGACGAGTGGTGCCTTTGTGTCGCGCGCGGTTTGCGTCGCGTGTCGCGTCTGTACGCAGGAGCCTTTATACTGCATAAGATCAGAAACGTAGTCAAGCTCTACATTAAAACGCAATTATTATTATTAATACAATTTATTTTGTTAAATCCACCCTTAAACCTTGCACCACACACTCCTGCCTCATTAAGCGCAGTCTACACGACTACTTTTTATACGATCAATGTTGCGTAAATAATGAGATCATTCCTTATAGCTATATATTTCTTAGGAGCCTCTAAATAGGCTTCAAAAAACTATTTCCGGTGCTAACCGTTAGTTTTTTTCCGTTTACACGACGTGACGTAAGGAAATAAAGAAATAATAATTAGTACGAATTTGTCGGTGATTCTTGATATTTATAAGTGGTCGTGTAAAGCTTTATATACACCTTTCGAATCTTTCAATTTACTGTCACGAAATCGTGACGGTTTGTGAATTGTTGAATGCTTCGTGTGCGCAAATCGTTTACGATATTTTGGGTTTTTTTTATGCAATTGGTGTTACACAATTTCTGTTGTAAAGTTACCTTAATTGGTAAGTGTATTAATGCAAATTAAAAAAAAAATGTTGAACAAAGATATTTATAACTTTTCTGAGAAATCAAATTGAAACCAGACCCTGATATCTTAATTAATTCCATCATTACAAAGATCGTTTTACCTGTCCGGAATAGTTTCTAGAATTTGATTCTAATCATTATCCAAATTCACTTCGATAACAAATCAGACCGCATCATAAACTATAGAACGGCTTTTCAAACGTTCGAATAAAACCGTTCTCATAAATTACGTTCGAATAATTTGATTGACATTAGCGAAGTGTGTGCAGACCCTAAACAGAAACTAATGACTACCAATGTACTGTTACATACATAAATTATGTAATAAAATTAAATTGCTAAAGTAGATAAATTAATTGAGTTTCGACGTCTCTTCAATGCTTTGCTTTTAATTATTTCGTCTCAAATTAAAACCTTATTTTATGATGAGAGAAATTTTGTATGGCATGATTTTAGTGCTAGAGTTTTGTTGGTGAGCAATTTTGGAGTTTTTATAAATGGAAAGACGCGTGGTCTCTCAATACAGTTTGTTTTTTAATAACACAGTTAGTTAAGCAGTTCGTCATCATTATCATCAGCTTAACAGCCCGACCGACCGAGTTAAATGTAACTCAGTCCTCGGCCACTCTCAGCCAGCTGCTACCAGCCACCCTGTGAAGATCGTCGCCCCATCTAGCCTGAGGATGTTAAGAAAATATACTCATCTATATATTTATTTATTGAACATGGAAGACTTACTGCTTAAACACTTAATAAAAAGGAAAACATAGTCAACAGGAAGCCAATTACTGGTCTTCGCGTGTAGAATTAGACTGGAAATTTATACGTGAGCATACAACTCACAATACCCAATACACTGTGTTGTTTAAGAGATTACATATTTGTCTAAAACAATTTGGTTTACATTATAAGGAGAACAAATTATAAAATTAAAAAGGTAATAATCAAAACAAAACAAAGTCATGGTTAAGTGGCTATTTGAAAAAAATGAGGCTTAAGCACCTTCTAGCTGACGTCACGGTACTACCGATGAAACTTACATCTGACCAATTTGAAAACAAAATCCCGTGCACAGGGTGACCACATCTGTTAACAAGCGTTACTATAGCGGCCGAGCGCTGCAAGCAAGACTAATCCTTATGGTGTAGAGATGTTCGTTTCTCCCATGGTACCCAAATTAATAATTTAGATACCTACATATATAAGCTTTACTGATGTTTATACCTACATCGAATACTTTCAAGTTTCTGAATGTAATTTGTAACCATAAAGCGTTATTAATTAAACAGTTTTACCTTTCCACATTTTGTATTTTTTGCATATTAGCACACACCTTGAGACCCATGTTCCCACAGTACGCACTTAACAAATTATAATGTTTAATTAACATTTTATTCCCAAGTATTTCAAGCCGGGATTGTCACACGTTACACCTTTTAGTAATTAACTTTTAAGTTAAACCCCAGTTAAAATTAATCCGGATTATTTTAATAACGAGGTCTTTTAATATGTGCTATATTGCACTTTGGTATGTGGAGCTCTTCTCCAATAATACTTAAAATAGTTTTAACACATTACGATAATAATAAAATGACTCTAATGCTAATTTGCAAAAGTAAATAGAACGATATAATATGCCAGTTGCAATAAGTGCTGCTTTAGTATAAACATGTCTTGAAGTAAATATACCGTACCTAAAATCTTTTACGTTTAATCAAATCACATCTGTCATTCTTTGACATTTGTATGATTGGCTGCGCGGCACGGCAAATTGACTTAGGGTGTAAATTTAATTTATCTGAGTGTACTTCCCCGGGCAAACTCCTTCACAAGGAGCTCAACTACTTCCTACTGTTTCCTCTATGTATAAAAAAACACATCAACAGATTTCACACTATCCAATCTTAATTTATTTATACGTTGCAAATTAAACGACGAATAAATCAAGACCAATCAGAATGCATTTTGCATAATATTTTTGCTTGATATTATTTTGTTATTGATACTTTTCCCACGGTAAAATGACTGAGACGGCATCGAACTGACGGTCTCTTAGATAACATTGCGAAACTGGGGATGCAACCAAAATATTAAAGCAGAGGTAGAACAGAAGGACCACCAATAGGAAATACAATTAGAAAGAAAAGAAAGAAAGAAAAATAGGTTTATTTGTCACAGAAACACGTGCATACAAAACGATAAGAATAATCAGAAAAATAAAACAAAATAGATCCACATTATAATCACGAGCTCAAAATAGAAATAGTCGGCAGCTGCACGTCATGACTGTGACAAGAAGGCTTCCACTCAGCATGATGCTGTGCTATGAGGGACCTACAGCACAGTGCTGATTTTCAGTGGTCACCCGAAAAAAAAAACCCGAACCCGAATTAGGTACCTAAATACTCATCTGTAAGAAATGAAAAGCGGGGAGAATATTTCTTTTATCTTGAAAGAGAAAATCAATCAAATAGGGTATCATTGACCCATCTCCGGTTTAGTAAGTCCAGTCCCACGCTGGATATGATACACTAACTTTTCTGCCCATCAAGTATCTACCTGGCTATGTATCCCACATGGCAGTGGGGTCAGCCTTCCTGGTCTTTCACTTCCATTTCGCTCTATCCTCGACATCGTCTTCGGATACCTGACACTCTTTCATATCCTTCAGCACTACAGCTTTCCACCTTGTTTTGGGTCTGCCTTTGGGTCTTGGACTGGGAATGGAAAGTTGTACCGCCAAGTTCCCTTCGTATTCAGGCGGCCTGCTTTTCACGTGACCATACTATCGCAGCCTACTCTCTTGCATCTTGTCGGTGATATCGCGCACGCGCAGGCTTCCTCGCACGTACTCGTTACGGATGTTATCAAGCCTGGTAATGCCACACATCCACATATTCAAGTACCTACTGCAATACAGAGTGGAATTAAAGAAAATTACAAGTTTTTCACATTCAGAGAGAGTAACCCCCCGTAAATACAATGGGCCACATTCTTTTGCGTGACGTAAAAGATTATTATGACTCATTTGTTCATTGAATTTTGACGTAATGTTAGCGCAGGCGCAGTTCTCTAAATATACCTATCTTACCTAGCTGTATTTTTACCTCCTTCTCCGATTTCTCTCTTTCAGTCATCAGTAATTTAACTTTCGAATGAAGAAGACAAAGCGTTATGTAACTATACAGACGCTATACAACGTTTATTAGTAAGGAGGTTAGTATTCAGTTTCAAACTGTTATAGAATCCGTCTTTGCTCTGCGTAGAGTTTTCGCGCTTTGATCGAATTGGACTTTCTGCTTTCCTATACTACGTAACGCAACCTCGTTGCATTATTTATCGGTTATTTATACCGTTTTATAAATTTTTATATTATTAGTTGTAAATTCACACGATTCGTAAATAATGTATCCGTAAGATAATGTTCCTATCTTCTTGATGATTAAAATCTTTTAATAATAATAATAATAACATGGCTCATGAGGGTGCTGGAGTTGTACAAGATTGATGCAACTCTACGCACCTTCCTTGAGTCGTGTATGGGGCAATGGAGGACGGTTCTCCGCTATCCAGGATGTCGACATATCCAGAGGAATAGCGAACCAATAAGGATCGAGCGAGGTATTTTTCAGGGTGATAGTTTGAGTCCACTTTGGTTCTGCCTAGCCTTGAATCCTCTAAGTACACTGCTGGAGAATTCAGGTCTAGGTTACCGATTGAAGAGAGGTGGTCAGGTCATATCCCACCTCCTTTACATGGATGACTTGAAACTTTTTGCCCCCAACAATTTGCAACTGCTGGAGCTACTGAAGGTAACCGAAACTTTCAGTAGCGCCATCAGGATGGAATTTGGTGTGGACAAATGTGCGGTCATGCATGTAAAGCGAGGCAGGATTATGGAATCCGTGGGAACGCAACTCTCGGATTCCATAAACCTTAGAGCCCTCTCCGCAACCGAAACCTATAAGTATTTGGGTATGTCGGAAGCGTTGGGCATTAATGCTGCTGACATGAAGCAATCGTTGAAGGAGCGCTTCTTTGGCCGCCTGAATAAAGTATTAAACAGTCTTTTATCAGGCGGAAATAAGACGCGAGCCTTCAACGGTTGGGTCATGCCGGTTTTGATGTACTCTTTCGGCATACTCAAATGGACTCAGACGGAACTAGACGCCCTGGATAGGAGGGTCCGTACACTGCTGACCGCAAACCGGATGCATCACCCACGGTCATCGGTGATGAGACTGTATATCCCGCGGAAGTGCGGAGGTCGAGGTTTTTTAAATGCTAAGACCCTGCACAATCGTGAAGTATGCAGTCTCAGGGAATACTTCCTAGAAGCCGACGTGGGGATGCACCGAGATGTGGTCTCAGTGGACAAGGGCCTCACCCCGCTCTCCTTGGCTAACGAGAACTGGCGCCAACCTATAGTATTAGATACTAATGACCGCAGGGAGGTATGGCAGAGTAAAGAGCTTCACGGGCGCTTTTACCGGGTCCTACATGGGCCCGATGTAGACCTCTTAGCGTCCGTATCCTGGTTGCGATTCGGAGACCTCTTTGGGGAAACCGAAGGTTTTGTCTTTGCGATTATGGACGAAGTTATGATGACGAACAACTACCGGAAATATATTGTGAAGGACGGCACGGTTGACATCTGTCGGGCATGCCACCGTCCCGGGGAATCAATCCGACACATTATTTCTGGCTGTTCTCATCTGGCTAACGGAGACTACTTGCATAGGCATAACCTTGTAGCCAGGATTATCCACCAGCAACTTGCTCTGAAATACAGCCTTGCGGAATCGGAAGTACCGTACTATAGGTATGTGCCCGACCCAGTTCTCGAAAATGACAATATTACGTTGTATTGGGATCGATCTATCATCACTGACAGGACTATTGTTGCCAATAAGCCAGACATAGTGGTGATAGATCGAATAGAGCGTCGCACAATGATTATTGATATAGCGGTTCCGCATGACGAGAACCTCGTGAAAGCTGAAAAAGATAAGCAGATTAAGTATCTTGACCTGGCTCGCGAGGTTGTCGACATGTGGGATGTGGATACAGCAGTCATTGTGCCGATAGTCGTATCAGCCAATGGCTTAATTGCCAAGAGTCTCGACCAACATCTGAGGAGGCTCTCGTTAGGCAGCTGGATCAAGGGCTTGATCCAGAAAGCGGTACTTCTCGATACGGCACGTATCGTCAGGAGGTTCCTCTCTCAGGAGCCCTGACCACCGGTAGCTTGGATCCTATTCCCGATATCGGTGGGCTACTAGTTTTTATATTTTTAAATGTTTTTTTTTATGTTTTTATAAAAATATTTAAAAATGTAAGATATATGTATAAAAATGGAATAAAGGAAATAATAATAATAATTTCTTTATTTGTATAGAATGCAGGTATTACAATAATGGTGTTACATTCAGGTATATTCCCAGTACATTCTGCCTGTTGGCATACAAAAATACAGTGGTTGACTTACAGATAGAAACTATGTACTTAAATTCAAATGGATAAAACTAAGTCTAAAATTATTTACATAATAATTATATGAGATAAGTGAAACAAATATTATTACAAAATATCATTTAAAAAATCAGTTACAGAGTAATAACATTTCTCTGTCAGTAGCGACGACAGGAGTTTCTTGAATGTTATTAAGGGTTTATCCTTAATACAATTTGGCAATTTATTAAATATAACAGGTGCCATACCAATAATGTTTTTTTTAAGCAAAGCAGTGTTATATCTGCCAGTACACAATAGATTCTGATATTTGGATCTCATGGCAGCGGTTCGCATTCTCGTATCATTTAATGCAGGAAATAGATGCTTGTTAGTTTTAACGAATATAGCTACTTCGAGAATGTATATACAAGGAAAAGTTAGTATTTTGTGTTTCTTGAAAAGAAACTTTTTTGTTAATACTTGGGATAGAGGTCGGTGTTTAACACCTTTTTGGATTCTGAATGATGATCCAGTAGTATTTAGTTTAATGTTTGCGGAGCTATTGTTGCATATATTTTTGAAGAGGTCGATATATCGAGGGTTTACTACGAAAACCTGCTAAACAACATTTTTGGCAAAAAAAAAAATAGTTTAAATTTTATGAAATTGTAAAGCTCAAAAAGATAAAAATTTTCATGTATTTAACAAATTTTTGCCAAAAATGTTGCTTAGCAGGTTTTCGTAGTAAACCCTCGATATACAACATGTTTTTTTAAGTTGCTGGTGTTCTAGGGATGTGAATATTTTATTGTGTTTAATACTGTCAAAGGCCTTCGTGTAATCTACGAAGGTCAGATATAAAGGTTTATTAACTTTTGTTTTCATTAATACTTGGTTCGATTTCGTCGCGTTGTTATAAAGCTCTCGTAATCCTTTGTGAGCTAGTCGGGAGGTATCTTATAGGTCATACAAATATTAAAATAGTTGTTGTTTCTCTCTGGTGTTATCCTAGTAAGTTAGAATTTGCATATCCGGTCTAAAATGAAAAGGCATTACAGGTTATGCAATATGCTTTGAGACCTCATTTTACAACCAGTATCAAAAGAGGGGCTTGTGGCTTAGTAATGGCCGAGTCGAGCCGCATGGGTCGATCGATCAGCACCCTAATTCCGTAACACACTATCAATCACAATCTGAGTGATTTTAAGCGTATTGCTAATCCATTGCTTCATATGTTCGAAAAATTTGTTTGCTCAACAACGTAAATAACGCAATGAATGTTGTTAAACTGTCAAAATGAAACCAATCTGTTACACAATTAGGGTGCAGGTTATGCTACGCCTGCCGCGGTTGGTCCGTGGATGAGTGACCATCTTTACATACCAACACCCCTCCGTGTCTCGGAAAGTACGTTAAGCCTTCGTTCCCGGCTGTCATTCGTGCATCTTGGACCGTCGTTACAAGTCATCAAAAGCCCAAAAATCTGAGAGAGACCCAGTAATTGGGTTGTGCAGGTTCGATTGGCACTTGCTCCATGTATCATAAAATACTGGTATTCAGCTGCATCCGGTTAGACTGGAAACCGACCCCAACATAGTTGGAAAAAGGCTACTAGACAGATGATGATCAGGAGAGGTGGTTTTGTCTGAAACCCTCGCTAGGTTAGACATCCTTCTATAAATCCCGCCCTCAAGGTAGCCTTTCCTATTAGCGAATGTTAATTTAAATATAATATATTCCATTTCTTTCCTTATCGAAGACATGGAAATAAGAGGCGTAAAACCATACATTTATAATATATTAGAGTATAATCGAGGCAAGTAAACGTTGCATAAAATTGGCCGCGAGCCATTCAAATAGTAACATACATGATTGATAACGCGGTAGACTGTAGAGGAACGTCGCGTGCTTTGGAGGATGGTCGCGGTGGTCATAGTGTGGATGGGACAGATATTATTTTATCATGATCAGGCGAAAACACCAGGGTAGCCCGTGAAATTTAAATTTTCTTACGTTTTTTTCTTTGCACGTCAGTATTAGGTTGTATGTTGATTAAAATATGATTCGCGACCGTAACAAATATATGTTTACAGCATTATAATCGTTAAAGTCATCAATACAACTAACCTTTAAGACCAAGTAATCCTATTGAATGACTATTTCATTAAATCTTAACATTTCAGGATTATACTAACTTAAGTATTTGTATTACTGATTCTAATGATTATAATTCTGTAAATACACATTTGTTTGGGTCGCGAACATACTTTAGTCAATATACACCCAGACACTGAGCTGCAAATTGCATAAATCTTAAGAAAATTTGAATTTCGCGGGCTACCTTAGCGCTTCCCCCTTAATTTAAATTTTGACATATCTCGGGACCCTAAACCGAATCCGAATCCGAATTCCTAGGCCGAAGCCAACTCGCAGAAGCCTGTTAGACGTTTCTAACGAAATGAAGCACCAACCGCCGATCATCCCTGTTTGCTCTATGCAAGTGCACCTAAGGACAACCCCCGGTTAGTGCAGGACTGTTGCAGAACATGGAAACAGAATATGTTGGGCTATGGGTTTGGGTGGTTATAGTGGATTGGTTACCTTGAACTATGGAAGGACTATGTCACTTGCCAGATCAATGTTATTACTTAATTTAATGGGGATTGTCTATGGGAATCCTCTTTAGTGGAATAACCCCTAAAAGGGTACAAAAATACGTGAGTTGAAATAAAAGAGCTGTCTCTTTTATTTCAACTCACGTAAACATGCACTTTTCAGCAGAAAGTTTTACCTACTTTCTGCTTAAAATTAACAGTAAAGAAATAAAGTAGAACACTCACAATTTATTTAATAGTGTACATTATTATTTACGGGAATCACGAGGCATTGTTCAATTACCTGATTTGTGTAGTTACCTGTGTTTTAATGACTTCACAGTATTTCGGTAGTTAAGATGTTTCGCAGTTAACATCTTAACTACCGAATTTAAAATTCATTACATCTTTCAGGGCCATGTTTATACATTGCCAGTTTCAATTAAACTTCGAATCAAATTCATTTTTAAATGATTCCCAGCTGCTATTAAATATTAAGTATCTTTTTGCGAATGTGAGCGCCATTGTTGTTTCATTGAGTGAAAAACTACCAAAATGTGGCAATAAATAAATTGCATAAGCATAAACAGCCTTTAACGTTCCTACTGCTGGGACACAGGCCTACTCTCTGTGGAGTGGGCCGTAATCCACCACGCGGGCCCAGTGCGGGTTGGTAGATGTCACATGTCTTCGAATGTTTTCCTTCACTATTTTGAGAGCAGTGGTGATGAAATAAACTACAAAAAGTAAGGCGCCTGCCTGGGTTCGAACCCACGACCTACAACTCGTAAGTCAGGGCCGTTACTACTGGTCCACCACTGCTCTCTTTGTTCGTGTAATTTTTTGTTGGTTAAGTAAATTGCTTTTTAAATCAAATCTTCATCATTTTACTCTCTGACGGCAAGGCAGAGCCTAAACCACTTGGTCTAGAAGCATGAAGTTTTCCACAAGAGTTCCTTATATAACGAAGGTGGGTACTGAGGAATTTTGTTTTGAAAATTCATCCCCTAAAGGGGTTATGAAAGCTTGTTTGTAATTTTACATAACTTCACGCCTTGTTTCCCCGAAGGGTTGTGCGGAGATGTACCTATAGTACACCCACATTTCGCCAGTTATGTTTAAGTCCCATATAATAGGGGCGAGCTTATTGCCATCAGCCGGGCACAGATTCAGCCTCCGAGCTGCTACTGAGAAATTCCAGATAGAAAAACCCAATAACACTTTGCACGACCCGGGAATCGAACCCAGGACCTCATGCTCAGCAGTAGCGCTTGCGACCACTAAACCAACGAGGCAGTCGAGTGTAGTGTGTGTAGTGTAGTGTATGGAATTTTATAATGAGAAATCCCATGGGCAGGCGCACACGTTGTCTACTAATATTTTCCTATCCTCAGTCATGTCCACATTAACCCACAGCTCGCCAGCAAGCCGGTCCGGTCGCACATCGGTGCTCATCCAATTATCATATCTACTTTCTCTCGGGTTGCATTGGGTGGCAGGCAAGTGGCTTGCCCCATCCATGTTAAGACCAGCACTGGTATTAGCCAGTTTATGTAACGAATCATTAGTTTGTTATTGAAAATTAGTTGTGTTTTTGAAGTTGGGAATTAAATGTTATTTGAAACTAGTCGTTGCCCGCGGCTTCGCCCCCGTGGATGTCAATACTTAGGGAAGTATTGACATCTACGCGCATCCATTAACAAAATTCGATTCAAATAGGGATTTGAATCGGATTGTATTCACAATTTCATGGGTTTTAACTTTTTTTGCGCGGAACCCTAATTATTTTTGTAAAATAAAAGTACCCTAAGTTACTCCTTATAATATCAGCTATCTGCCAGTGAAGGTCCCGTCAAAATCGGTCTAGCTCTTTCAGAGATTAGCTGGAACAAACAGACAGACAAAAATTTTAATAATTGCTTTTTCGTTATAAGTATCGTATACCTATTTAGTAAAAAGCTGTTATGTTGACATTACAAACAGACACTTTAATTTTATTTATTTGTATAGATGTATAGATGAGAAGGCTCGGTTGCAACAGGTGATGGTGTTCATATCTGAAGAATTAAAAGGATATAATGGTAGTTTGGCTGGTTCGAGGTGGCGCTGAAAAAGAGTTCCTGGAGGGTCTTAGGGGAGAACTTTGCCCAGCAGTGGGACAGTATAGGCTAAGTAAAAAAAAAACGTGGTAGTTTTGGTGGACCATATTCGGATGACATAGTTTTTATTACGACTGTGTTTGATGGAGATTCATTTATTTATTTTTCATGTTTATTGCCCACTAGTAAAAAATCTAAGGTACTTAATAAATTAATAATAGAAGTAAAATGACAATGTGTGCCCCTATCTTACGCAATGATTTCTTCCAGCTCTCGTCTAATTTGAATTGTCAAGGAGTCGGTCAGTCAGAAATATGAAGCTAGTTGCCCATTCTAAAGCATAGTAGGTACCTATGGAGAAGAACGGGCAAGAAACTTCACGGACACTCTTTGAAGGCTCAGTTCCTATAAACAAAAACGAATCGTTTTGCTTATCAATGGTAACTTTTTTATTGCTAAATTGACATACATATAAATAGATTCGTAAGCAAATTTTACTCGTGATAGCTACTTCAATATGGAAGGGTCTACTATGCAAAGCTATGAGGTCTTTGCTTCATGTATACTAATATTATAAAGAGGTATTTGTTTGTATTTAGGGGGTAATCTTCGGAACTTCTGATCTGATTCCGAAAATTCTTTCACTAATGGAAAGCTACAGTATTGCCGAGTGTCATAGGATATAATAATATTTTATGTTAAAACAAGAAATTTCACGCGGGCGAATCGCGGGCAGAAGTTAGTTAATTGTAAAGATACAAGTCTTTATTTTAACCAATAACGGTCCGTAAATTATAGGAATCGGCCACTATGTTACCAGCGGATTGAAAAATGGGAAATCGCCTTTGTATCCTCTGTACTGGCATAGCTACGGCTATTTGCTGAAAAAGGATATTTTTACCTTTTTCTTAGTTTTTCAGGTCTTACAAATTCTTTAATCCTGACAGGTCCAATAATTTGTAACAGGTATCGTAATTCGACTCCAAGGACTATCAAGAATTTAGACTACCTATCGACACTATATTACTTCATGTAGCCTTTAAATAGACTATCGCCAGCACGTCTCAAAACATAATTTGTGATATTAATCCATTTTAAAAGTCCACGCCTTCCATCAGAGTTAATAAAGAAAATAAAAATTAATTACTGCCCTCGTTATTTACGAGACAATTTTATTTATTATTAGGCTACGATACAATTTATTGATTAAGTTTTAAATGTCAATTTGGATATTAAAATCAATAAAGGTGTTTGTGTGTTTTTTCCTTAAAACGTGATGGCCTGAAGGTTTGCACGAGGTGGGTCCAAAACTTGACAAGTAGCAATGTGTTGGTTTTGTATTTCTAACTAGCTGTGCCCCGCGACTTCGATCGCGTGGAAGTCGTAAGATACACAATATACTAAAATAACAGCCACATTAAAAAAAACAACTCCCTCGTCCCCCGACCCGCCGCGTTGCATCGCCCGCCCGCGCTATTTGTACAAAATTTCAGGGGTTTTAATTTTTTTGCGCGGAACCTTAATTATTTTTCTAAAATAAAATAAAAGTTTCCTAACATAATCCTTATAACATCCGCTATCCGCCAGTGAAAGTCCCGTCACAGTCTGTCACAGGAAATTTGCTCCGGATCTAATGGACCGATTAAGTTGAAATTTGGTGCACATATCAATTTCTGTGACCCAAACACGGACGTGTTACGTAAATAAATAAATGAATTTTGAATAGGGGGTCACTTTTGAGGGACGAATAAAAATATTAAAAAGAAAGTTTTGCATACTATACCGTATGACATATCAAATGAAAGGGCGTACTGTGAGGGTCTCGAATAGAATTTTAATGATTTTAAAAGAAGAAGAAGATTTTTTAGTTATGTAGGAAAATAGACGAAAACCCCCCCTTATCTCCGAAACTACTGGGCCAAAAATTTATAAAAAAAATGCAGAGAATAGTTCTATACCTATAGATTACAGGAAAAACAAGCTAGAAGTCTATAGTTTTAAAATAACACGGTCAATCTTTCAATATTGTGCGTACAAACTTATATTAATTTGCAGTTGAAGAACATGTTTTTCAACTACAATGTAAAGTTTGTTCTTGGGATAATTCCGTCTCTTCTTTCTTCATCCCAACTACGGAACCCTTCATTGTGCGTGGTCCGCCACGCACTTGGCTGGTTCTTTTTCAGTAATGTGTGACAGTTTCATCCAGAAAAATTTAGCTTTCCCTGAGGTATCCGATAAAAACTTTAATTGGTGATGTATTGTAATAATTATGTAGTGCGTTTTCTTCATACATTGTGGCTGATTTGTAATACATTGTTGATTAATCGTAATTTTCTAGATATAATCGATTGTTAGCGTAATGTTTGGCGCGTGTTGCATCAACTGGCCCGCGCATTATATGAACCGAAATTGTGTAATTGTTTGTTTCACGGTCATACGTGTTAGAGATTTTTACAAGTTTTCATGTGGAAAAAGTTGCATTTATTGACTTGTTTGGAAACCTGTCTTCTCAAACAAATGCGTAGGCAGCGCAAGTTTGTTTTTATTAGAAATTTTTAACCGACTCCTGACAGAAAAAAGATCTTTATTTACAGCAAAATTCACAGCAATGCTTGAAAAAAATGTGCAGTGTTTTATAGGTACTATCGAGGTAAATTACATCTGACCAATTCGAAAAGAAAATCCCGCGTACAAGATGACCACATCTGTAAGCAAGCGTTACAATAGCGGCTGAGCGTTGCAAGCATGAATAGTCCTTTCGGCGTATAGATGTTCATTTCGCCCATCGTGTACATATAGGTACTAAATAGTAAAATAATCAATGATATTATAATTTATTAAGATATTATATTTTAATATTAACAGTTAGGTTATAACTAGTAGATTCTTTGATCATTTTCTTGAGACAAAAAGTAAGGCAAACCCAAGTTCATCAATCACTTAGACTGCACTTACGATTAATTACAACACAAGTTCAAAAACCGTAAGTCCGTATCAAAGCAAACAGATTAGCTTTCCAATGTAAACGTAAGTCATCAAATTATTAACATGATTAACAAAGGCAACTTATAACTTCCGCATAGTTTAGGAATCTGTGGCTGCATCAATAAGCAATCACTTAGCACCGTAACTTAAAAGTAAAGTTAGCTTACGTTAAGTTATACTAAGCTTTACTAACAATATTTATTTGTGTACAAAGTAAGCGTGATTTTCATGGTTGTATTTAAGTATGATGTCTAAGGGGAAATTCGTGCGAGTCGGTACCGATCGATACAGGGTTATTATGGTAGTCGGCACCGACAAGTTTAAACCTGTTTCTTTATAAGTGAGCACATAAGATAACATGGGAATATTATACCTGCACCGATTGGTACCGACCCGCACAGACTCGCCTGTACCAGAAACCTGTTTCTTTAGGCACCCTTATCAAATATCTATCACGTAAGTTTCAAACTGTTCCATTAATTTAAATGTGAAAAGTTCGATGTTCGTTTGTTAGTTTGCAACTCAAGGCGAATTTCATCGATGAAACTAAACGCAATCGCGCTGTCAGTGTCAAAATTCTATAAGAGCTGTCAGTGTCATCATTGTTAAAGAAACGCGTACAAGAGCTGTTAGTGTACCATCATTGTTATGGAACCGCGTTCAAGAGCTGTCAGTGTTTTTGACAGATCATGAACGCTGTTTAGATGTGCTGATCGCGTTCAGTTTCATTAGTGAAATTCCCCCTCAAGCACGCCGAAATACCTAAACTTGTTTGAATATGAACGACATTTGAAATTAAATGATGAACTTGGGCATACAGATGCCTAGGATACTTTTTATTTTTGTAAAACGTTGTCTAGGGATTACTTACGAAGACAGTTTCAATTTAACAATTGTACAGGTAGATTATAAAAGTACTCGACTTACAAGGGAGGCTCATTTTCACACCACAGCCGGCAATTCCAATAAATTAGGTATATAACTTAGAAATCATACAGATACATTAGTACTTAACAGTCAAAGTGTGAATCAACAGAATGTTTTCTTATGAATACATTGCGGTAATCTTAGATTATTTAATATGGGCAAGAGTATGCGCTATGGCGATTTTTAATGCATAAGAATGAGTGTTCAGTGCAAAAAAAATGTGTTCTTAGTAATTGGTATTGCATTAACAACGGGAGGAGCGATGTTTTGTAACTTTAACGGCTTATTTCACACGACCGATGATACTCGTAATTGGAAGATGTGATGTGTCAAAAATTGGTTCGAATTTGGCAAAATTTTGTCCCGGAATAAATCATACCGGATGACTTTGTATTTCATTTTCTTTGGTTACCTTTCATAAATTGTGAACCACTTTTACTATAGGACCAACTTTAATATAAAAAAAAATCATTAGTTTTATACATTTTGGTTGGGAAAGCATTTTTGTATGAAAAACCAGATATTTTTTACTTCAATCAAAGTTCATCGTCATCTGTCTGCCTTTTCCCAATTATGTTGAGCTGAGCTTCCAGTAACACCGGTTGCAGCTGAATACCAGTATTTTACATGGAGCGACTACCTATCTAAACCTCCACAACCCAGTTACTGGGTAATACGAAACTCCTTTGTACGACTGGTTGTAAGACTTTCGGGCTTCTGACGACCCGTAACGACTATCAAAGATCGAAGAATGACAGCCGGGACCAACGGCTTAACGTGCTTTCCGAGGCACGGAGCGGTCTTGGTACGTAAAGATGGTCACCCATCCACGGACCAACCACGGCAAGTGTAGCTTAACCTTATCGATCGACTCGTTTGGCTGTTATTACTTAGCCACAAACCCCTCCTCAACTTCAATCAAAGTTGTCCCAATGAATTCATAGTCAGCCTGAAAAAAGTGCTTCAAACTAAGTGAATGCTTGACGCAAATGTAATGTTAAGTTAAAGCTTAACAAAGTAGCGTATACTAAGTATGTTTTTAACTTAAAGTTCATCGAAAAGGCAAAGATTAAATAACTTAACATAAACAGCTAATACATTATTATGTAAATTAATAATGCAAAACTAAATTATTGTGAATGAAATTGTCATTATACTAAATAGTATTGAATACGAAATTCTTTACCTTTCCTATGTAATTTATGCCGCTATTTATTTCGTATGCATAAAGTTAAGTCTACATTTGTTCAAAATGAAAGATTTATTTCAAAGATTCTGGTTCTAAGGTCGAAAGTGACGACCTTATTTGTGTTACTGACAGACATTATCATAGTTATGTAGTAATGTTAGTCATTAGGATTGTCTTCTCCAAGATTTTGTGATCTTTAAACTCGTGGGAACATGAGTCATTCATGAGCCATTCCGTTTAGTTTATATGAAAATAACAAGAATGTCAAATGGATTGATGACTTGAAGGAGGTTGCTGTATTGGATGAATCTAGAGTAGAATAGAATTGTGGCCCAAGTTTGGAGAGGCTAATGTCCTGCGACCGTCTGATTAGATTAACTGAATATATCATTGAATATATCATGAGATTCGGGCCGTACCTATTCTAGAACAAAGCCCATGAATCTAGATTAAAATTGTCAGCTTTCTAATCTCTAAGGTGTTTCAAAATTAACTTTACATACCTAAAGGAGTACTTTAGTTAGACCATGGACCTGAATAACTTTTACTATGGAACCAACTTTGAAATCGCGAAAAAGAAATCAACTGTTCCATACTAAAGTTTAATACCTACTGTTCTAGACTGTGTGGGACAGCTGTTTTTTTCGCGATTTCAAAGTTGTTCCCATAATAAACCTTATTCAGTTCGATGGTCTAAAACACCTTTTAAAAGTTTGTAAAGTTAATTTTGAAACACCTTATACAGGGTGTAAGGGACAGCCCTCCGCAAACTAACAGGGTGCATTCAGCTCCTTATTTTGAATCATATTGCACCGGAAATATTCTCAGGAAAATTTTCATTTTTTTATCGTATTTTCAGTTACTAGTCCATTAATTCAATGTAAAATTACATTCTCTGTACGCAGCACTCCATTAATGTAAATAAAACAGCTATTATAAAAAAATCAGCAATTGATGTAGAAATACTCAGCGGCCGAAGGCTCGCTGCGTGCGCTGCCGTTCGCTGTGCGTTTTGCCACGGTAACGATACATTGCGTGTGAGGTAATAAAACAAATCAGGTTTATTGGATTCCCATAACGTTCCTGAAATAATTTCATGTACTGGTCATCTTAGTATGATATACTGAATTCACCCCATAAGTCTGCGGAGGGCTGTCCCCTACACCCTGTATACTTAGGTACTTAAATCTACTTTTAAATAGCATCGTTCTTGAATAGGCATTTATAGTAGATTTTTGTTCACAAAACGGGACGGTAGTTTGTATTTCGAAGACACAAACATCGGAGGCGTTGGTGCGCCATCTTTGACGGAGACACCATGGCTTGTCTGTGCAAAGTGGCGCAACTCGGTGTCTCTAGCAAATATTCGTACAGCAGCTGTAGATCGTGGTGCAAGGGCAGCAGCATCCATCGCAGCAGCCACCACAACAGCCACTGCAACAGCCTCCGCAGCCTCCGCAGATTTTTTCCTACGGAAGGTAAAGAGTTAAAATAGTTCGAATCTAGACCTAAGTTGTGTTGGATCATTGAGTAACCTTCAAAATGGTTTAGCCGAATGGTGCTGATCCATGCGTCATGTTCGTGAATGGGCGCCGTCAGTAGGGACTGGTCATCTCTTAGCTGCCACGGCTTATTTTAATTTTTGAATCATTTTTGGTTTTTATCTTTTTATTACGACGTGCACGTCTTTCTACATTGTTCTCACATACTTATATCATTTCAACATGTATGGTGTAACTAATAATATTTTGTGACAATATTTTGATTTAAAAGAGTGTCCGTGGAGTTTCTTGCTCGTTCTTCTCCATAGGAACCTACTACGCTTTGGAATGGGCAACTAGCTTCATCTTTCTGACTGAGTGATTCCTAGAGAATTCAAAGTGCCTGTAATTGATTTGTTTGAAATAAATGCTTTGAGTTTTGAGTTTGAGTTTGTGGAAAGTCACTATTTAGGTAAAGGTTTATTTTTGGGACTTTTTATTATGTATGTATTACGCGAGCGATTTGATTGTACTGATTGGCTAGTCTGAGTAGATCAGAAATCCTCTACTTCTGCCTACCCTCGTCCCATATTACTCGGGGTTGGCGCAATATATTTTTCTCATCCATTTCCCCTTTCAACTCTACCTATGAGCACAGAGAACCTTTCAGCTTTAGATGTAAATATATATATATATATATATATATATATATATATATATATATATATATATATATATATATATATATATATACAAAACAAATAGTACACAAATTCTAGATTCCACGAATTCATTCAATTGTAAGTTATGTAGGTAGAAAAACCGTCTTACAGCAGAACTTTCTCCCATCTCCTTTCCACCTAATCTTCATCACTTCGGTAATAAATTCTCAAGTTGTTGATACAATAACTTAAGGTTTGGGCGCGAGTTCGTTACATTTCGTGAGCTCATATCGTCGTGAGCTAATTGTAACTAATTATTTGTGCGTTGACCTGAACTGGTGATGTTGGGAAGATGTATGGGGAGCAATACTTATTGCTCAACATAATTATGCATATGGATGTAGGTTTCGTCATCTCTTTCACACCTCTAGTGTCTTCAGTATGTAGTAAAGCTTAGAAAGTTTTGGTAGGTCGCCTAATAAGGTAGTGTTGTGTGCTGCGGGCCAAGGCAAGATTAGCAGCTACTTTGGTAACATGGGAATCGAAATAGGGAACCTGAATCCCGCCGTATCTGGTTACCTACATGCTGAAAAATAAGAAAATAGTTATAGATAATTAGAGTAGAAAGTAGATAAAATAGATTTTTAGTCAATTCAAAAACGTTCAAAAAAAATATTTTGTTATGCTGATAAGTGGCTCTGTATTCTTGAGTATCAACAAAAGATTGATCTACGTACTACAGCTGCAGGGCACTCGACGGAATGGCAGCAGGCTGTGGATGAGGGGCTGTGTCGCAAACTATTCTCCACCTCATAACCTGCGGTCTGTGCCCCAAAAAATGCAGCCAAAGTGACCTCTGCACTGAACCGTCAACGCCGAGGAAATGACGAAGTTTTGGGCCAATAAAATTTAATGAACTGTCGTGCCATCGACACGATGGAGACGAAGAAGGGTACTATGCTCAAAGTAATTCAAATTCAAATTCTTTATTGCGAAGTAAGTGTACAGAATTTTGAAGATGTTAACAATAGGTAGACTCTTAGATGGTAGCTCGCCGTCCGGTAAGGACCAGGCCCGAGTCGACGGCGCGTTGTGTTCCACGCGCGCCTCAAAGAGATGTCAGCACAATGGTGCAGCCAGCCAGGGTCGCGGGATGTTCGAAAGAGTTACCGTGGCCCCGGCACAGGCAGCTGAAGGAACACGGGTGGGTTTTAGTCAGTAAAAGTCTGACATGCCCTCCTGCTCTGCCCAGAGCGGGAGAAGTCATTTGACGGTTACCCATCCAAAAAAAAAAAAATACATACTCAATATTACAGTTTACATTTTATTATATTATATCATACTATTCTTATAATTTATATCACATTTTAATAAGTATCACAATAATTTTAATATTAAATTATTATTTTTCTTCAATGAATTCTTTTACAGAGTAATATGCCTTTTTATACAAAAAGTTGATTAGCATCCTTTTAAAAATACCAATTGAATGTAAGTTCTTAATGTCTCTGGGTAACATATAAAGTATCAAGGCAGATCCCCACCTACATCCCGACTACCCATGTAACAACGTGCCATCCCCCAACAAAATATTTAAATCTCTATATCTGAAAAAATATACATACGATCCACTTTCTGACACACTTGTGCACACAGCCTAGCATTTAAAATAGCGTCGACGAAGATCAATACTATTTGCAATACATTACTGCGCCACTATTTTGTTTTATTAACATTGTTCAAACAAAACCGGCAATGTATTTGTAAAAGTTCGATATTATACAGGGCGTAAAATAAAGTGTAATACGATATAAAAGGATATCCCCGGGTGCGAATATTTGTACAATGTCGGATACCTGCGGATATGGTTGCGGATGTAGGGATCGGAAGAGATCTATGGTGTATGTTGACTCAGTTTACTTTTGGAAATAGTTTCATATTACTTCGCCACGATAGAGGGTGTGAGAAATTGTAAGATCTGTTTTTTTCTTCTGTGACTGGACCATAAACTTATCTGAATAGTGTGGTAGTCAGCATGAGATAATTATATTCCACAGAGAGTTTTTGCGAGCACAATTTGAAAAAAAACTTCTCCTGGGTCTACGTCTACCCATGATTTTTCTATAAATATTTAATTAAATAGAAAAACTGTTTCTACTGATGCTTGAGTAGGAACTTTATTTCTAACTGACTGCCTCGTTGGTCACTAGACCACTAGGTCACAAGCGCTACCGCTGAGCATGAGGTCCTGGGTTAGATTCCCGGGTCGGGCAAAGTGTTATTGGATTTTTCTATCTAGAATTTGACAGTAGCAGCCCGGAGTCTGGATTTGTGCCCGGTTGATGTCAATAGGCTCGCTCTCTATTACATGGGACTTAAACATAACTGGCGAAATGCGGGTGTACTATTATCTTATATAGGTAGGTACACCTGTGCCCAACCCTTCGGAGAAGCCAGGCGTGATGTTTTGTTATATTTTATTTCTTTCTAACTTATAAACCAACTTATAAATATGTAACTGAATCCGTTTCATAATTATGTGTTCAAAACAAAATTAGACACATTTTTTAGACAATACCTTTACAATACCTTTCAGGAATTTAAACCAGTAGCTTTACTTTTTCTACTTCCTGAAGGGGTTGCCACAAATCTAACCAACAATGAGGGTAGGACCATATGTTCTACTTTAATATAAATAGAAACAAATAAAAAACACATTCTTTAATGAACATAATTCCCGTATAAAAGGGTTACTTAAAATAAATCGGTTCGGGGGAGTATTCTGGTGAACGATAGATACTATTACAATCTTCGTTGAGATACAAACTTCCTTTGTTTGTTTTTATTCTTCTAAAAAACTTGAGAAAAAAAAAATCTATTCTATTTTCAAATATGGTGGTAAGCAATGTCAAAAGAAATGAGAAAAGAAGTAGCGCCAAAACAAATAAAAAAAATTGACGATTAAGCTGTTGAAATGATTAAAATTCTTGGATTGATACAGTTGAATTTTTTATTTAATTTAGTTCCAAAAAAGTTATGATAATTTGCTAATCTTTTTCTGTAATTATGTTTCAATGCAATGCAAAATTGTAACAGCGGCGAGTGGTGGCTTTTTTTTAAATACTGACAGACAGGCTAGATATTTATCAAATGATAATTACTAAATTGCTTGTCAGCACATCAACATTTGACTCCAAAATTCTATTAGGTAGATTACTGATTAATAATTTTATTTCTACTATATATTAAGGTCTTACAAATAAATATGATTCAGCCTTTAACCGCTCCTGACGTTTTCTGGGCCGAAAATCAAAACAATAATTATCTAAACAAATGGTCAACTACTGTGATTGGTTGATTGAATGAGCAACAGCCAATCGGTTCACTTGACAAGATTTTCGACACGATTTCGATCTTCGTTCCAGGACCCGGGTGTAAGCTATTCGACATTGAATCGATTTCGAATCAGTTCAGAATAACCACCTCAGTTTTTATGTAGAGTTGATATTATGATGGATGGTTCCAGTGTGTCCTGAAGTATTTCTGTCACTATTCCGAGGTATGTAAGTGTTCCTTAAACGATATTGTTTTGTCTTATTTATGTTTGACTGGTAAAAAGCGGAAGAGAGGAAAAGGGTGATCGTCATGATGGTATATGGTAGAAGATTTTAAAATTAATGATTTCGATTTTCTTTTATCAAATACTTAGCTGTCATTAGCTGTATAGGTACAGATTGGGCTTAAGTAGGTTTATAGAACAGATCCAAGTTGGGATTGTGCTCAACTCATTTTGCTAAGTTACGCACAGGTGTCAATTTTATTTAATAAACTATGTTCAAACAAAAGCCTTAAAGAGAAACCACACCATAAGGAGAATAATAACATCCTCAAAATGTAAATAATACCAAAAAGCATAACACATGATCATCTAAAATTTCGCCTACTCACGAATCTTCCCACACAAGAAATCTGTCAGCGCAGATGTTTCATATTTTTTTTACAATAAAACGGAAACGGAAAGACATGTGCTCTATCTCTTTCTAACGTCTATCTATCTCCCTCTACGTCTTCCTATATTTTTTTGGGGTAGTACATTATATCGTTTAGGTTTTTCGTGCACAGATTGTCAGCTACATTCACCACCTGCCTTGTTTAAAAAACAACTGACTCTCATAATATGGTGCGAAGTAAACAGCGCAGGTTACTGGTCCTTCGGTGCGTGAACAGATTGATAATATTTTAGCAATACTTGAGTTATACTCATCAGGAAACGGATGAAAAACTTGGCAGATCAGCTGCCTGTCAATCTGCACAGGATGTTTGTTTGTGTCGAGACAAGTTATTATTTGTGGCTTTGGATCTTGTGTGCCTACAGCCTAGAATGCTCTGACATGCATTGTGTACCTATATTGTAATTTATCATTACTGTAATGTTTTTGGTTACCTGTATTTATTAAATTATCATCCAGCCGTATATTATAAAGTGACACAGATTAACATCAGTTTGCGTTATATCCACGCCTTTCAATTTCCCAAGCACTAACTTCTCAATTACAATATTAGTCTTTTATAAAAATACATGGGGATTGACCTCCAGTTCAAAGTTTTTTTTTGAAAAATGTATTAAACTGTTTAAATTCTTTAGTTTTTGAGGAAAGTGATGAGTTTCATTGCAGACATCTTTGTCAGAATATATACTGGTAAATCTGTAGACTTGTTTTATATGACACTAGCTGTCCCCCGCGACTTCGTTCGCGTGGAAATCGTAAGATACACAATATACTAAACTAACAGCCACATTTTAATAAAACTCCCTCGTCACCCGACCCGTCGCGTTGCATCGCATGCCCGCGCTATTACTATTACTTCGTTTTCGCTTAGTGTTCTCTCTTTTTTCTTTTTGCTCGGCTCATAAGGGTCATAGCGTGATATTAAATAACCAATAACCATCGTCGAGAATTGGGCTACCAAAAATACAAAAAGAATTTTTCAAATCCAACTTTTTGTCCATAATTTCATGGGTTTTAATTTTTTTGCGCGGAACCTTAATTATTTTTCTAAAATAAAAGTAGCCTTAGTTACCCGCCGTAACATCAGCTACCTGCCAGCGAAAGTCCCGTTAAAATCAGTACAGCTGTTTCGGAGATTAGTCGGAACAAACAGACAGACAGACAGACAAAAATTTTTTTTATTGCTTTTTTGTTATAAGTACCGTATATACTTCCATATGCATGTAGTAAAAAGTTGTTATTTTGACATTACAAACAGACACTTCAGTTTTATTTATTTGTATAGATTAGAATGTTCTTTTCTAATCTGTGGTCACTGTCATATGGCCACGTGCTCTTTCCCGCTTCCCCTTTGCACGTCTGCCATTGCCACTTTACACTGTTATTTGATTAAAAACCTCGTTTAATTTCTTCTTATTGCAGTTTCCCATGAAATAAGCAATACAGACAGCTATATACCGTTCTATTATTGATTTATAATTAAAGGAAAAACATACTCCACAGTGACCCTAATGGCGCCTCAGCAGAATATAATTAAAAGAAAAACATACTCCAGCGTGGTGACGTCACAGTTTCAGTTCCCGTGTCGGGACAAATATTTGTGTGACCTACAGAAACGTTTGCTGTAAGAGGTTTGTGTATGCGATTTGTTTATGTATGTATTTGGCAGTTATACTGACAGGAAAATTTTTGAGTGGGATTATCTACCAAGTACTAAATAAATACAAGTGTTTTTATAATCTTTTGTTTTTACACATAACAAAACATCACGACAATTTTCTCCGAAGGGTTAGGCAGTGGTGTAGGTAATCAGTACAGTACACCCTCATTTCGCCAGTTTGGATTTAAACTATTATTTTGTATTTCTACATTTTTTTTTTTTTTTTTTTTAAATTAATTCAGACTTAATATTGAAAATAAACTTATGCATGGTTTTATTGTATTGTATTGATTCAATTTTAATCTTTTATTATAGCATGTATATTGTTTTTTTTAATATATTCTTAATTTAATTGTGTATTGTGAAATTACTCGATAATATGTAAGCTGTGGTTTACCTGTAATTGAGTGTGAATTACAGGATAACGTATTTATTATACAAGTTTTATTATTGTAAAAGATAATTGTAATGTATCTCGTTGGTAATCCTTAAAAAATAAGTCCTATGTAATAGAACGAGCCGTTTGTTTTTAATACCTTCAAAACCTTTTTTTCCTTTATTTCCGCTAATTCATAATCCTGAATTTTGGTATGACGAAGTCATCTCACAATCGCGTGGGAGCGAGCAGAGTCAACAGTGATCAGCGTGTTGTCTCAGCATATCATAGTGATAGATCACCGGTGTCAACGACCCACAGATTGATCGCTTTGAGATGCCGAGGGCGAACTGTGATTTTTGGTCCTGTCATGTTGAGTAAAAATTTTGGTCCTTATGTACGAAATTAGCAGGATTATACAAAACCGCCTGGAGGTTGATAAGGTTAGTCCACACTAATGTTAACGTTTTATTGAATTTATTAATTACTCCAAGTCCAATGTCCATATTTAAAACAAACTAAGTCTACTTTATGTGACATAAACTCAATAAATTTAATAAAAAGCGTGTCGACGGAAACATCACACAAAACAAAGGTCTGTGTAAAAATAAAACATTAATTAACATTATTAATACCATATGATATTGTGAGCTGAAAATAAATCTGACACTGGTAACCCTTCCATAAGTAAATCATAAAGTAAAAAGGGTAAGATTATGGTATGATTTATAACTTTTTAAACAAATCAGGCGTAAAGAACTAATAATAGGACTGGTAAGCAGCTGTGCTGTCTAGTAATTGTAATTCTTTAGTTAAAAATAACTACGAAAGGTAGACAGACCAAAGACAAAAAGATGATATTTTGAAGCTTTTGAACCATTGCAACCAATTTTGGCTATCTAGAGGAAAGTTTGATGGTTTCTTCTTTGCCAAGTATAAATATTTCAAAGTCGAATCGTTTATTTCAAATAGTATGCCTATTAGAAAAGGCACTTTTGAACGTCAAATATTAACAAGAAAATTGAATTGATTCTAGTTGCCCCTTCCAAAAAGTAGTTTCGTATGGAGAAGAATGGGCAAGAAACTCGATCGTTACTCTTTTAAAATGCAATAACAATATTTTATAACAATATTTTGTATACATTAATTATATCAGAATCAGAACGTTTATTTGTGAAACATAGGTATTTACAAAAAGATCTTAGATTATTATATGTCCGCTATGTTTTGCCGTGAAGGCGTACAAATATTGAAATAAAAACCAAAATCATAAAAATAACAATTAAACTACTAACATATGAAGAAAACAAAATCAGACTCTTACATAAGAAAGGGAACTATTTTAGATAACTTTATAAAATTTATAATTTAAAAGAACTTAATAAAGAAACAGTCTTAAAAATCACAAAACAGTCTTTAAAAGTACATAGAACAGGTACATATAAGTATTTATCGCGTAAGAAATATCAAATACTTTTATCGTTCATAAAATCATCTACAGTATAATAACATTTTTCCATTAATAGTGAGTACAGAATCTTCTTAAATTTAATTATGGGCAAATTTTTAATGTTATCAGGTATTTTATTGTAAATTTTCGGAGCCATGCCAAAAAAACTCTTTTTCATTAAAGCAGTTCTGCATTTTTTGTCGCATAGTTTATTTGTATATTGAGAACGCATTGGAGTTTTTTTAACATCACAGAGTTTTTGAAACAGATGTAAATTGATTTTGACAAACAAAGCAGTTTCGTAAATGTACATAGCTGGAAATGTCAGTAACTTTAATGATTTAAAATGAGGTTCACAGGTTTCAGTAGTTTTTAAGCCACACATGGACCGAATACATCGTTTTTGCGCTTTAAAAACTGATTCTCTTTCAGAAGATTGCCCCCAAAAAATAATTCCAAACCTCAGAACAGTTGCAACCAATCCGTGATACGCTAATAAAAGTGTTTGTGTATTGACTTTTTTCGATAGCTGGAACAGGGCATATGCAGATTTATTTAGTTTTAGACAAATTTTCTCAACATAGGGTTTCCATGTTAGCTTACTATCAATAGTTATACCTAAGAACTTTGCCTTGTCCGTATCTTCTATTTGGCACTTGTCATATATGACATGAACTGGAGGTTTTTCACATCTTTGACGAAAGTGCATTACTCTTGTTTTGTTTAAATTAATTACTAGGTTATTATTGCTTTACTTTATATATTTATTACGTTATCATTAGATGTGAAGACGATGCACCTAGAATAAATGTACTATTCCACAATAGGTAAAAAGAATTAAAAATGAAGCAATGACAGATCAATTAATTATGTGATAGATACATGGTGCTCACATTTTTACAAACATTGTAAAAGTAGACGATATTCCTAAAATTTTAACAAGTAAATAAGTCAGTGTGTGAGTTCAAAGTAATTTACATACATTGTGATACAATTTGATCTTTATTTATTTATTAATAACCAACTTATATTTACAGTTTGCACCACACATACAAGTTATCGGTCCATATTAGTACACAAGTCAAATGTAGCCTAAAGGCTCCTGCAAAAAGGTGCGATTCGCGTCGTATGTCGCGCCTGTTTGCAGGAGCCTTTAGTAAAGGTTGAAAATATGCCCATGGCAATAGGTTAGTTGGCCTTTGCTTGTAGTATTAAATAATGAATAAATATTATGCACGGCTATTGAACCATATGTCGGCAAAATTAAATACCGATAAACAAATAAAATTTATTCCCATCTTGTCT
Source organism: Fissipunctia ypsillon (assembly GCA_947568875.1). Taxonomy (NCBI): domain Eukaryota; kingdom Metazoa; phylum Arthropoda; class Insecta; order Lepidoptera; family Noctuidae; genus Fissipunctia; species Fissipunctia ypsillon. Next base: position 11,650,923 of record OX387666.1, on the reverse strand, counting down.
AAGTATTTGTTTATTAATATTCATTGATGTTAAAACAATAAAATATTGGAGTTACGATCTCATGGAGGTAACTACTGCATTTGATATTCAGTTGCGACTTGTTAACAAGACTTCTCGATAATTATACAATAATTGTGTCGTGTTCGTTAATTTACTGTTTAATTTGACAGAGAAACGACATTGAAAATATAAAATTAAGTGAAAAAGCTCATATATCTACCCTGCTCCCTGTGTTTGTTGTCTCAGAATATTAAACTACTATTTTATGTATTAAAAAAATTAATGTCAAAACACTAAAACACACATTAAAATGTTCAATACATAAAATAAGTATTTAAATAATATAGAAATTATGAATATTAATAAACGCTTTGCATGAATTAATTTAGGTATGTAATTTTTGTTTTGTAAATGCAAAATGGTCATGTTACAATAAAATCGCTACATGCTTGTTAAAAGTTTCAAATGTATGTACTTAAGGCAATGATTAAATTAGTCAGTCGAGACAGTGCCAATAAACCATAGACAGTTAAGAAACAAATCATCATCTGCCTAGCCTTTTCCCAACTACTTATATTGGGGTCGGCTTCCAGTCAAACCGGATGCAGCTGAATACCAGTATTTTACATGGAGCAACTGCCTATCTGACCTCCACAACCCAGTTACTGAGTAACACGATACCCCTTGGTAAGACTGGTTGTCAGACTTTCGGGCTTCTGACGACCCGTAACGACTGTCAAAGATACACGAATGACAGCCGGGACCAACGGCTTAACGTGCTTTCCGAGGCACGGAGGGGTCTTGATATGTAAAGATGGTCACCCATCCTCGGACCAACCGCGGCAAGCGTAGCTTAACCTGATCGATGGACCCGTACGGCTGTTATTTCTTAGCCACAAGCCCCTCTACAGTTAAGAAACAAATGCTCTTCTTTTTAAATACCCGAAGACCAAAAAAAAGTGTGTGTGTGTCAGCTCCGACGCACGACTGGAGTTTACTCCATGAAGCGTGCCGCTTTTGAATAAACGCTTGTATTAATTTCACTACTCATAAAATTTCCATAGGTTCCATAGGTTCATGAAAATCGATTCTTAAGGAGTAAACTCCAATAAAATACACAGAACAACTGCCGATTCCGATCGCGAATTTATTCAAACCAATTCAAGTAAAATAAAAACAAAAATAAAAGTTGGACAGGTAAAAATACCACTGTTTGTAATACACCATGTTCGTTTCGCCCCCTTCGTTTTGCAACCCACCTGTTGGGTGATCTGATTTTATGGGGCCCATGGTGTATGGAAAACGGACTCGAGCATATTTTTATTCTGTTAGTGTATTTTATTTAGGGTTGGTTATTTGCAGGTGAGTTTTAGCATTAAATTCATGCATTTAAAGCAAGATTCAGTTTCAGTCTAAATAGAAAGAAAGAAAGAAAGAAAGAAAATAAATTTATTTGACTAGTGTTGCCCAAATTCAGTCTTGGTCTTGCAGTCTTGGTCTTGTTCTTGCGTTTTTGCAAGACCAAGACCAAGAACAAGACCGCGTATTTTTAGCAAGACCAAGACTGACCGTGCAAGACTTGAGCAAGAACAAGACATAGCCTGCAAGACTCTTGCGTCTTGCAGCTAGGACTTAGCGCTATTTCACTGAGTAGTTAGGTGTAACAGTTCGGTGTATAGGTAGGTACGCTTAGGAATTCTATGAGACGCAAAAAACTGTATCAAAGAATATGAAAAACTGGACCTATGCGCATTACGACTAATACCATAAACATAGCGAATAAAAAAATATCTATTAAAATCAAACTGAGTGCATGCATAGTTATGTTTTAACCATCGGCACTTTGATAATGCGGCATCAAAGGTTTTGTACTTACTTCTCAAAGAAATTTGCCGCTTTTCGGAAGTACATGGTTATGATACACGCGCCGGCGGCTTCTTTTGAAATCTAAAACAATCGTTGCCGCCACGCCGAAATCATAACATTTGTGACACTATTTGATTGCCGCCATAGGGCGTAGGTATACTCATGCAAAATAATTTCGAATTTTTTTAAGAGTACCTACAGGTGTTCCAAAGAATAAATAAGTTTCAGAGTGCTTAGAATGAAAATGAATACATTATACTGATCACGCAAGTAGTATTATGATTAGGATAAAATGGTAAGGATAGGTAGTAGATGTCATATTAATTCATTCTAGTAAGTATATATTATAATATTGATTACTTATATGGTTTTAAACTAATTACTTAGGTACTATTATTGTACATTTAGTCATTATATTTCTTAAGTTTTTACAAGAAAAAATAGCAAAAAAGTGTTCAAATATCACCCGTTTAATAAATATTGTAGCCACTTTTAAATATACTTGAAACGTGTAAAAAAATTCTACAAAACTAATAAAATAATATAAAAAGCGTAGGTACTTACCTACTAATAAAATAAAAAGCCTGCGATAAGAGTTTTGTATTACTTACCAGCCCGAATATCTCTGAGAGAGATGATGAGAGTAAGTATTTACTAGCTGTGCCCGCGACTTCGTCCACGAGGAATAGTAACTTTGGAGGTATAGTGACGTTCAGGACTTATTTATTTATTTTAAAACTTCTGTCATCAAACATACAAACGAACTCTTCAGCTTTATAATATTAGTATAGATGTACGCCAAAACATTCACTTATATGTAAAGAATAGTGATTGGCACTAATTCTATTTTATTCACGCGTCGCGTCTGTACAAGTAGGTAATATTTAGTGTGTGTTTGTACGCCGCACGCGGCATTGTTTGATTTGCGGCGGCATCCTTTTCATAGAGCCGGCACGTGGCGAGGCGGCGCGGTAGAAAGCAAGGAAACGTACTATAAATAAATGTAATTAATTTGTTTTTTTACATGTTTTAGCAAATGTAAGCTTATAAATCATAAATGTTTATTAAGAAACAGTTACTTCCATGGAAAACGACATATAGGTCAGTTAATTTTTCGAATTTCTTATCAAATCTTCAGTTATTTATTAATCTGCTTGATCTTTACTATGGCTATGTTAATTCAAGCTCACAATGTTCCAATTCTAATACGTTTTTCTAAGATTTAAAGTAAACTTTAATAAATAGTAATAGACTAATAGGTAATTGCAAGACTTGCAAGACTCTTGCTGCAAGACCAAGACCAAGACCAAGACTGGGAGCGCAAGACCAAGACCAAGACCAAGACCAGGTGTATTGGCGCAAGACCAAGACCAAGACTGGCTAAGTCTCGTCTTGTTCTTGCATTTGGGCAACACTATATTTGACCCAGGTTAAGGCACACAATATTCATACAAAAACGAAAAACGGAAAATAAAAAATAAACTTAAAATAGTATAAATTGTGCGCCCCATGGCTGCGCTAAATAGGCCCAGTTCAGTATAAATGCCAGACAACTAGTGCCTGGCGCTGGTTTTCAACAGTACCTTATGTTACGAGGACGTCTTACGGATGTCAATCAGTTTTCTAGTGTGTGTAATTATTTAAACAAAAAAGTAGATATATATGTGTAGCAAATAATAATAAACTCGGTTAGATATTTGTTTAAAAAAATCATTATTATAGATGTAGCGGTGCTTAAGGAAAAAATAAAATTTAAAAAAAATTGGTACCTATGGTTGCACAGGAAAAATGGATTGTCGTCAGTAAATAATAATAAGTATATCATAATTCATATCAATGAGACATTTAGATTGATCACGTCTAGCTTCCGTTGCGCATCCATGAAGTACTGCCGTAGATGTCTTCTAAATGTGTCGATCGTATTAATGGATCGAATAGGCGGTGGCAGATTATTCCACACTTTGGACGCTGCATTCCGGAAGCTACCTCTAAAAGCGGCTGTAGTACCATGTGACTGAGTCAAGAGTTGCTGCGAGCATTGCCTTCTCCCCCATTCTCGTCTACTCGCTATCCAACTCAACTTGTCGTACAGGTAGTCCGGTTTCTGGTACTTGACTACACCGAACAGAAGGCACGCCAAGTGCAGTCAAAATCAAAATTTTCAGTGGACCTTTTTCATTGTGCGTGAAATACAATGTACTTTTTGGACTCGTAAAAATGTGTAGATATGACAAGTGGGGTCGCCAGCTTATTAATTCCTCTGGGGTTTTCAGGTTTTGGTTACAGAGACAACTGATCTGTAACTTACCCATTATTACCCGTTCAAAGACTGACCACAAGAAGTTATTATTAATAATTGAGTATTTTTTTTTCCAGTAGCAGATTCTTATTTACAATAATTCTCTTCATGTTTTGTCTATTTTAATGATCGTCCTTATTAATAGGCTCGCTACAAACCTTCAAGTAAACCGCAACATTAACTTGACGATTTCTAAATCGTCAGTCAAATCGTTCACGATCGTCACTCCTCTAATTGTATGCAATTGGTACTGTCAGTTTTTCCGGTGATCTATCTTAGCAGTTAGATTGGCAGGTGTATGGGTAGATTTACACAGATTTATTGAAGTTCTACCTACATAGTAAGTACGTATGGGAATTAAAATAGATGGATGAGCATGTACTGTTGTGTAAATGCACATCTTGAAGGTCTTTAAACGTGTGAATTTTTAACTACAATACTTTCTAGTTTTCAGTAAATCCTCGTTTTATTTTTTCACAAAACATTTTCAAACTTAGAATGTAACTTAACCCTATCTCAGCCGCCGTAAAATTATTTTAGGAACCTCTCAAAGAAAATGGTAATATAAAATAACCGAACCGAAGGGATGTTTTTTTAAAATAAGAACGTCGAAGGTGAGGGATGCGCCGCTGTTTCCGCCACGAACGGGTTGCCTCACAGATTTCCGGTAAAGGCATAGGCACCTGGTCGCAACTTAAAGACCCCTAACTTTTTGTGCCACATTAAAACCCCCAACCCTTCGAAATTCGAGGGAAGAATCTTTACCCCTTTCTTTAATATCTGTTTGGTTTATATTGAATTTTGTTTTACTGTCTGCGTATACTTTTGTAAAGTGAAATGTTTTTGGGTTTATTACAGAACTGCTTGGTAAACTTAATTGGTAGATAATAAAGTTGCTTGAGTTTAAATTATTATACAGACATGTCTTTATTGAAGGTAAGTATTAAAATTGGCTATTTAATTATTACTTACCGTAATGATTTCCAATATATTATTAACTCATAGAGAGACGATAAATAAAACCCCTTTTAAAATGATGACTTATTTATATTTAGTATTGAAAAGTAATTTTTTTCGAATATCCTTCGTCATACGGCCAAATAAAGTCTAAAGTTACTGCAACCAAACCCGAGAGACACACTAGTAGCACATCCCTTTTAATTATTCGGTCGGTTGCGTTCCGTTTCAAGCAGTTGTTCTATTTTCAAATATTGCAACACTTCGATGCCATCTTAGAATTGGAAATAAGGTTAGCGTATGTTTGTTACCTTTTTATGTATTTTTTTTAATTGTGCATATGGCAGATTGGTTATTTTCGGCATGGCATGTGCCACCACCATTGGCGACAGACGGTGATGTCACACGGTTATTTCGGGTTATTTTGACTGTAAGGGTTATGTTTTTGCTAATGCAACGTGTGCATGATTAAGGATTCGTGAAATACTTCGTGTGTCATGTTGCTACTTGTAATATTAATGGTCTTTGAAGTTTATTTGTACTGTTCGCTGATGAATGGCTCCGCAATTAAAATTATGTCTTAGTGGCCTATATTTTGAGTTAAAAATAGGCAGACTAAATTATTTTCGCACATTATTATTAGGAAATCCTAGTAACAACGGTTAGTGTCAATAACTCAAAGCATAATTTATTGCAATTAAACCAGTTAGCACTTTTGAATTGTCAAGGAGTCGGTCGACTGACCGATTCCTTGACAATTTCTGACTAGAAAGATGAAGCACTACTAGCAAGAAACTTCGCGGATACTCTTTTAATGGTCCTATAAACAAAAACGAATCGTTTCTTTTACCAATGGGGTTAAAAACTGAAAGCTCATCATAGGTGGCAGCACTTTTGTCCGTCTTCCAACCGCCATTTTTGTTTATGTGTTCACTGTTGTGTCAATTACAAAATATACGAAAGCGGGACAAAAATGTCTACGGATCTGTCTTCAGCTGACGGGTTGAAAGGTTTGACTTTCTTAAATGAAAAGATAGAGGGTACAGCAGTCGTCGTCAGCCTTTTATAGATATTTTCAAGGATCTATCGTGCGAAACATTCTAAATAACTTCGAGATTCAGTGCAGGATATGTGATAATAGGCAGTAGGTAGTTTGTTATGAGGGTATTAAATACAATGCAACATAGCGAATGCTGCTTAGATGCTACTTAGATATTATTATATTTTGTTCGATTCAAAGATAATCGTATCACACACACACCCTTAAATAATGCATTTATATAAATACATACTAGTGCCTGTAACGAAAACACACTTAGTTCTCTGTTTTATGACAAAAAGCATCACCTGTGTACGAATTTCTCTGATATAAGTCTTCAGGTTTAAAAAGGATAGCACATAACCTCGAAGTACTATTGAGATTCTATTTTTTCTTCGGAGAGCTCTCTCCCACGGTTTTCTTCTTTAAACATCTTTGGGGAATACATGGGTCCGCGAATTTTTGCAGTCAACAGCTGCGCAACGGAGCATATTAATTATTTATTAGTAAAAGAAGTTGACTGTTTACAAAAAATGTATGGATATTGACAGCTAGCTGTCAAATTTTAGGACGGACAATGGTGGCGACATCTGAAGTGAGCAAGTGGCAGTATTTATCCTCATTGTAGCATTTTTATTGCCAAACTGAGCATTTAAGTATGTAGATTCGTAAGCTATTTTTTCCTGTGATAGCTACTTCCATGTGGGAGGGTCTACTGTGCAAAGCTATGAGGTGTTTGCTTGATTATTGGTAAAGACACAAGCGTCTTAATTTTAACCAAAAACGGTCCGTAAATTATAGGAATCTGCCATTAATCAAACTGTAAGTAAGAGGTTCGGTCATTGTAAGATATTGTAAATACCTTTCGGAAACCAAGCAACTGTATGTTATGACAGGTACTTAGCTGCAGTAATGTGCTGCACAAAACACAAATCAAAGTTCCGAAAATACATTCTCCTTGAAAGAAACATGCTCACATGATGCATGACCGAAAAGATGTTTGCCAAAAATAAAACAGCTCGACTTCATGACTCAAAACGTAAATTGCTTTTTTTAATTTCCTACGTTTGAACTTTCTAACTTACCAACTACTTCTACTTGAGGAGATCGTCTTAAGGATTAGGTTAAGCTATGCTTGCCGGGGTTGGTCCGTGGATGGGTGATCATCTTTACACACCGAGACACCTCCGTGCCTCGGAAAGCACGATAAACCGTTGGTCCCGGCTGTTATTCGTGGATCTTTAACAGTCGTTACGGGTCGTCAGAAGCTCGAACGTCTTACCAAGGGGAATCGTATTACCCAGTTACTGGGCTGTGGAGGTCAGATAGGCAGTCGCTCCATGTAAAATACTGGTATTCAGCTGCATCCGGTTAGACTGGAAGCCGACCCCAACATAGTTGGGAAAAGGCTAGGCAGATTGATTGTACTTTCTAACTTAATCTCGAAGACATCTAGACTTATTGCTCGGGTGGCCCGATTACAGTTCTGCATCAAAACGTTTTTTTTAATCAAAGGCGAGAGGTTCCTAAAAAAATTTTTTTGAAGTCTCTCGTCAAGGCCTTTCAGAAATACCCCATGTGTGTTCAGCGATTATTTATTTATTTATAGGTCTCGTTGGTCTAGGGGTCGCAGGCGCTACTGCTGAGCACGAGGTCCTGGGTTTGATTCCTGGATCGGGCAAAGTATTATTGAGTTTTTCGATCTGGAATTTCTCAGTGGCAGCCCGGAGTCTGGATTTGTGTCCGGTTGATGGCAATAGGCTCGCCCCTAATTACATGGGACTGAAACATAACTGGCGAAATGTGGGTGTACTATTGGTACACCTTGCGTAACCCTTCGGGGAACACAGGCGTGATGTTATGTTTATGTGTTATTTATAGTTTAGGAGAAAACTTAGCTCAAAGATAAATTTTGTTCGACAAAATTCGTTCCAGATTTTCAGTCCCTAAAAATTAAGTAAAGGGAGGGTGTGTGTGTGCAAAGACTACGGGGAAAATTTTAAAAACTCTTGTGGGCCGTTTTTTTGGACTACTGTAAACAGGCCACCGTGTATATGTTACGGCTAAAACCCGAAGTGCGGCTACAACTAGTTTTAGCCGGCTACAACTAGGTGTGGCCGGTAGCAGTTGGTTAAACTCAGGTGTGGGCTGAAAGGTAGGTTAGGTTAGGTTAGTACTGTGACTACACAACGTACGAGCCGAACGAGCGGTGCCGCGGCCGGCGAGTGCCATGGTCCGTTTAGGCACAAGAGAATGTAGAGTTTTGTACTACACCTAGTTCTAACCGGCTAAAACTAGGTGTAGCCGCACTTCGGGTATTAGCCGTAACATATACATACAGTGACCTAGCGAGGTGATCAATGTTCATTCTGTTTCTATTGGCTTGGTCCAAACTGATACTATAGTCAAGAAAAGTCTTCGCTTTGCATAAATAAACACACACTTGTCTTATTCCACCAATTATAAATCATGACTTCGCACTACTGTCTTTACAAAAGCCATTTTTATTTTTGTCTAAAACAATTTCCAAACAACTTTTAACGTCAATTTCGAAAGATGGTCAACAAAAGAAATCTCGAGACGTGTGGTAATGTGTTTGAATGTTATTTTAAAAGGTAAAGAATCGTGTTTATAGCTAATTTGACTGAGACAGATGTGGTTGTCTGTTTAATGGATCTCGGATGGTGAAAGTGATGCCGCATTTTGCACTCCGACCTGACCTAGTCTGAACGCCTTATTCTGATCAGCTTTTGATTTAATTTAGCTTTTTATCATTTATTAACAATAACCTCCTCCTCTTTTTTCTTTTTTTCCCTCTGCCTATATTAATATTTTACTCAAATAAGGATTCAGTAAGTAAGAATAGGTTATTAGTCATATTATTAGTCACTGTAAAATGTTAAAGTAATTCAGGACGGGACTTAATTAACTAACAATTCCAGATCATCAAACTAAGTCAAATCAGACATAGGTGAATAAACCAACTTTCAGGACAACTTGGGTTTTGAAAACAGCATAAAAAGAAATAAAAGTAAGCTTCAAGTATTCCATTGAAGTTACTGATATCTAAGTACCTCGCTCGCTTAACCATCTCTATACGTCAGAGCAACTCTCGTTCAGAATAAAACCACTCAATGAATTAGCCGGTCGTTTTCATGCGGATACAAAGTGCAGTTATAGTAGGTAACCATTATAACACATTCCACACTTTGTAAAATCAATGAACTCACAAAAAATGGTCTTTGGGTTCTGTTAATAAACCTGTCGTTGGGCATCTAACTGTTATTTAACATTAAATTATATGCTACAATTAAAAATTAAATGTTGGTCCTTTTCAAAAATAAAATTATCCGGATAAGAACCGGAGTTACCGACAAAGCTTGCAGAGTAAGCAAACTGAAGTGGCAGTGGGCTGTCCATGTTTGTCGAAGGACCGATGGCCGGTGGAGCAGACGAGTCCTGGAGAGGAGACTGCGCGTATCGGCAAGCGTAGTGTGGGACACCCCCCAGCTAGATGGATTGACGACCTTAAGAAGGTGGCTGGAACAGACTGGATGCGGAAGGCGGGGGACAGGGTGATGTGGCGCAGCCTGGCAGAGGCCTATGTCCAGCTGTGGACTGCGATGAACTGACAACTAGTCATGTCAGTCTGGAAACATTTTTAATTTGATTTTTTGCATTTTTATGACCATATCACAAATAGGCAGTCATTACCTACAGAGACGCACTGCAGGTTACCATCCCTACGTAGTTGCTATCCCACCAATTCGTACTAAGCGTTTCCAAATGTCTTTTGTGATGCGCACAGCAAAGGAGTGGAACTGAGGAGCGATAGGTAGACTCGATTGGTCCATGTTTGTATATAAATCAGATTCTAAATCAACTAAAATCAACAGTGGATGATCGTCATCACCATTGGCAGCCTTGTTCCACCCTTGTTAAGTATATATATTGTTGTTGTTTGTTGTTGTTGCTGTTTGCTGTGTTGTTAAGTATAGGCCTCGTACCTTTTGAGCCATGGATGTTTCCGTATTATTTCTGTGCCTTGTGCCAACTAGGTTTGAGATGTTGTTTGTCTTTCAGAAAACATCTGCCAAGTGTCATCATGGTTATTGTCAATTTTTCCTCGATGCTTCAGCCCCAAGAGCAGCTGTAGATTTTACATGTCTAATATACGGACCCACCAGCACGAAATTCCAAATCTCTCTACTTTTGAACACACATCGTTACTCTCTTCAACTGAAGTTATACAGCTATCAATTTTTAAAATAGAAATCGAACTAAAACGAATGCGATTAACATGAGTAAGTGTCGGATAGTACATTTTCTAACCTAATATCAATAAATGGTAGATATTCAATCATTTTAATGGAGTGAGACTCTATAAACATACATACCTACATATTTTATGGTGAAGTATATTGGATGTAGCCAATTTTACACATAGAGTATGACCTGTTTACCTTAAATACACAGATCAGTTACTGTTATTGTGTAAAGAGAAATGTTTTATCTGTGAGTTAAATTTTATGTTCGGGTCAATTGTAAATGACATGCTTGCTTTGTTTCACAGGTTTTGAAAGCTATTTTAGATGGCATGAAGTGATGTGAAAATGATCCGCGGAAATGTCATTTTTTCTTAAGTATTATTATTGGCCTTTTAACTAAAACTGCCGGTTGCAAACCCTGCTACTATTAAAGTGGTCAGATTTAAGCCCACACTATAGACAATCCCTGCTTCAATAAATGATTATACTAACAATATGAAAATTGATAATAAATCAAATCCTCAACCAAAAAGTCCGCTGCACACAGATGTTCTTAAAATTCCATCACCTATGCGCAAGCGCAGACGTAAGACGAAGTACAGTTATTGCAGATTAATGCTCGCTCTCTACGTGACCCCTTGCCCCTACGGCGTGAAGATACTACATCTGTCAATATTATTAAACGCGCATTTATTTTACTATACATTTACAAATGATTAATGGACGAATTCTTTATTGTAGGTTTTTTATTGGATGCGCAAGAGTTGCTGAGGCAGTTGGTTGGAAGTGAGAGGTTTTGTGTTTGTTTTGATAAGTTGAGCACGATTTTTAATGAACAGGTGTTGTTACATTTTGTTCTTGCGACATACTTAGTTAAAATTGGGTGTAATTAATTTCATTTTCCAATAAATAATGCATGTTTGGAAGGAACTGATAACACCGGATGGATTAAGAAGACTAATAATTTAAATAAATATGCTATTTTAATAAAGCTGAAAGTCTTATAGGTACGAAAACTTACTGAATTTCATAGATTAACCGAAACATAAGGAACGCGGACGGAGGAAGCGAAAGAGAGATCAAGAGATGGACTCAAATGGCCAAAGCTGCGATGAGTAAGCTGATACGCATTTGGCAGGACAGAGAGGTCTCTAATGTCACCAAGATGAGACTATGAGTCCGTTCACTGGTTTCTTCGATTTTCCTTTACGGCTCAGAGTCGTGCAAGATTCGGGCAATAGAACGGAAAAAGATAGACGCTTTTGAGATGTGGTGCTGGCGATGATTGCTCCGCATATACCATGGACCGCCAAGAGAACGAACAAATCTGTTGTCGAACAACTACGCATAAGGGATGAGACTATCCACGATCTGTTACCAAAGGATACTCGATTACTTTTGTCACATTGTCCGTTGGGAACCAGATAACCTTGAAAAGTTGGTGGTGATGGGCAAGGTAGATGGGAAAAGACCTCGCGTCCAGTCACCTAACCGCTGGTCAGACCCAGTAACCGCCCTCACTGGAGTCTCTGTTACGACCGCCCTGAGAGAAGCGGAGAACCGAACGAAGTAGAGGAACATCATACATAAAGCCACGAAGGCATCTCAGGGACATGACCTTTAGTAATGAACTATCGATCAAGAAGAAGACCAACACATAGAAAAAACAAGAAAATAGAAAACTATTTATTATCCAGGTACTACTTAAGCAGGTACACGGCTAAACACAAATTAATGTCATAAGTGGCCTCTACCGTGTATTAATGTTAATACTCTCCTTTTTTCCGAGCTTTGTATCCATATGAGAAACTAGAGATCCTCAAATATCACATGTCAATGATATCAAACCGTTTTCGGAAGAATTCTCTCCGGCACCGCCTATATTGAAATATTAGCACAGATTCGTCATTGTTACCATTGTACAAGCCCTTTCAATAGACAGATCTAATAACTTGATATCAAACGCACCGGAAACTGCTTTTTTCATTCACCAGTTCATTCAGGAATCATGAACTAAGGACCAACATAAGTAGACCTCTATCCACCCTTGGTTGAAAAGCAAAGAGGGTTCAAGTTAGTGTGGTTTTTGACAAGTACTTAGAGTGGGCGTGGTTTTTTTAGAACTATTAGGATGTCGGGACTTCCGATTCTTCCTTTTGATTCGAAAATGGTCCTTTTAATACACATGTGCTTGAAACACGTGCGGAACGAATGATTGTGATTTTTTCTAAATTCTGATTTGATTATGGTGATTTTTGTGTTTGTAATAGGGGAGACATGGCTTTGGTTTCTATTTTATTTAGAAAGCGTTATTTTCTCTTAAATGACAACGTAATCTTGGTTTTGCTTTACAGAAATATTGATGGTCTTGAAGCTTTCTTAAAGATACTTTGTGCGATTATCTGAGGCATATTTTATGAAATACTAGCTGTGCCCCGCAACTTCGTTCGCGTGGATGTCGTAAGATACACAATATACTAAAATAAAATAACAGCCACATTTTAATAAAACTCCCTCGACCCGCCGCGTTGCATCGCCCGCCCGCGCTATTACTTCGTTTTCGCTTAGCGTTCTTTCTGACTTTTTTCTTTTTGCTCGGCTCTTAAGGGTCGTAGCGTGATATTAATAGCCTATAACCATCCTCGAGAATTGGTTTACTAAATGCAAAAAGAATTTTTCAAATCCGACTGGTAGTTCCAGAGTTATTATTTTTGCTTGGGTTTCATTTTTTTTGGGCGGAAACCTTATATTTTTCCTAAATAAAAGTAGCCTACGTTACTTCTTGTAATAGCAGCTATCTACCAGTGATAGTTCCGTCAAAATCGGTGCAGCCGTTTCGGAGATTAGCCGGAACAAATAGACAGACAGACCGACAAACAGACAGACAAAAATTTTGAAAAATGTTTAGGTATGTTATAAGTACTTTCATATGCATTTAGTAAAAAGCTGTTACTTTGACATTACAAACAGACACTTCAATTTTATTTATTTGTATAGATGAAATGAAACTAAACTTCAAAGATGTAATTTCGTATTTCTTTAGTTTACCTTAATTGCTTATTAATTTTGATTTCATTTTCATGCGCCATTGCATGATATATCCCATTTATCATTTTGCTGTGCCTGTCACAGAGTTGTACTTTGTGCTGCAGACTTTCGATCCAGACACACAGATTTGAACCCATAGTACCATGCGAGAAACGAACATCTATACACCGTAAGGACTATTCTTGCTTGCAGCGCTCGGCCGCTATAGTAACGCTTGCTAACAGATGTGGTCATCGTGTCCACGGGATTTCAAATTGGTCAGATGTAAGTTACCTCAATAGTACATCCTCCTTAACCGAAACGTAGGTAACTGAAACCCAACTTGTACACATCAAACTGACTGTGCACTTGGTGAACAAAAACCTTACGGACTACAGAATGCGTGCACTTCCTTGTTTTTGTGACGGCAGCTGAAGCAGCACGTGCCTCGGAATACGGGTAGACCACACAGGACACGGGACTGGGCCAGGAGTTACGTAAGAGTATTTGTTAGACAAGCTCAGGTATGGTGTAGAGTGTAGGGCTCGCTGAAGTTTTGTCTGGTGAACTCTTAAAGCAATCAAAATATTAAAGCCGTCCCTATGAACATAATCTCGTACTGTAATTGAAAAAAATACCCACTGTGAGCTTTAAAAAGGCCAATGTTTAGCAACAGACATTTAGGGGCTGATATTATGATAAAGTTAACATTTTAGTGTTTGACATAAGGTACTCATTTAAAATCCTATGCAAAATCGAAGACACTTCAGCTTTTGTCTCTATTAAAATTGATAAAATAATTAAATTAGCGGTTATGTACTACAATCCTTTGCAAATAGATTCAGTGGAATACAGTATCAAACATTCTGTTAAAAGAAAAGGCTTTTCTTTATTTGCATAATATTCCTAACATGCCCTTTCTGCTGCCACGGGAGAATGACGCTGCTAATTATTGCCACCTTGCCAGACACAAAGAGCGCTCTATATTCTCTCTTCATACTTCGCCTCCAAGACTGTGTGCTCAATGATAAGCGAATATCGACAGTTGCTACATATGTCTGTGTGATAAGGAGTGTTTGCTGTATTGAGACGCGGTTGTACCTTCAGGGTCACTAAGGAGAATAGGGGGCTAGCTGGGACTGCAAGCGCTGTTGATAGCGTTGCATTTGTAAAGAGGTTATTGTAGTTTATTTTGGTGTTCGAAATGATAATCTAATAGGACTTAATAATGTAGGCGTGTCGGGAGCATTGGTATGGCCAAACGGAGGACACAGAATTAAAAAAATGTTTATTTTTTAAATTCTATATCCTCTTTTACATTAAAATATACCCATAATCTCCCCATGTCTTTAATGGCGAACGTGTAGATGAGATTTTATTGAAATTGCTATAATTCCAATCGAATAAAACAGATTTGTCTTATAAAAAATGCTAATTTTGAGGAAACTGCGATTTTTTTTATATCGAGCCAAATCATCATTTTATTTTAAATCATGAAATAGAATAAGGCAAATTTGTAGTTTTGAGGACACAAATTGATTTTGCGTGCAGCCGAAATGCGTCAAAGTATCTTCTGTGAGACTCATTTCGCCTTAAAAAAAATCTGATGAAAACTGTACATACATTTTTGGATTTATTTTGACCAAGGGTGACAATGTTTTAGAATTTAAGTTTTCGCAGGTAGAATTTGAAATAAAATATTTTTTCCTGAAAACCGGATATTGGTTTATAAAAGTGATGCTATGTTTTTAGTTTCATGAAAGAAGGATGTCGTTTAGATGCTCTTTTAAATGGATGTAAAGCTAAAAATAGTTATGTCAGAATGGAAGTAAGATCCCGTTCAGGTCATTTTACTGTTTAATTAAAGCCCAAACATAGTTTCAATTGTTCGCTAACATCAACAGAATATATTTAGTAGAAAAACATCAATGTTTCTAATTTCAACACACATTAAGAGGCGTATAGAACTAATGGCAACTCTAATGTAACTTATTAAGTGGAACAGTGTTGGGTAAACCTTACTTAGTGACAAGTAAGTAAAGTTAATAATTATGTAGTTGGTGATTTAGTTTTATCTTTTAGAGGCCTGAATGAATATGGTTAAAAACTTAGAATGAGAAGGTAGAATTTAACTGTATAATTCGATAGCGCTTTTAGCTAGAATTTCACCAATGAAACTGAACGCGATCAGCACATCTAAATCGCGTTTAAGGACTGTCAATGGCATTATTGCATAACAATAATGACACTGAGAGCTCTTGAACGTAGTTGAAATTCTGCCATAAATACTCTTTCCAATCATATATTTCACTTTAGACATAAGCACGCTTATGAAGTTCCTTATTTATTAACAGGCAACTATAGACGAAAAAATGCAAAACTTCATGGACGCTATAGTAAAATAAATGGTTGTATAAAGTCAGTGGTCATGTTGGTTAGAGGACTCAGTTGAACTAACTTTAAGTTGACTTCAAGACAAAAATCATAGTTACCTAGTTCCTTACAAATTGTTTTTTGAAATTACTCTACGTACATTATTCTGTAATACAAAGCTCGTATATATTTATTAATTGGCTTGGATTTTTGGTAAATTTCACGGTAACGACTATTGCATAGGACCTAGTAATCTTCCAAAGTGTGCCATGGGAACCTTGCCAAGGTTATGCCATGTAATTCGAGACATTTGCCTTACTTTGTTAAGTACTATTGCTTAATTTGAGCTCTTAATTAACAATAAAGTCTTAATTACGAGGTGTTATTGAAGGTGTCAATTAAAGAAGTGTGTAGGTAATAACAACGGGTCATATGTTGTTCTTATTTCATTTATAATCCCAGCCTGTATCCAAAGAGTTTTTGAATTGTAAGCGAATTTATTTTGTCTTTTTGGTTTAGATTCTAAAATTATTTGATTTTCTGCTAGATTTTTAAAGGTCCCTTTTCAGCCACCGCCGTGGCAAAGGTTATGGCAGTAGATAATAAAAATATCAATTTTGAAACAGGAAAAGAACTCAGAGTTCTTTCTGTTCCTGTCTCAAGCACTATGAAATCATCGGGAAATCCCTTAGGGCACCGATATCTTTTCTCTAATATCAATGCAAACTATTACACCAGAGCCCAGCGATGTCAAAAGATATTCGAGTGTCGATTTATTAATTAATTGAAAATATGTCACAACGAACCAAAGATGGCGGCTACTGAGAACTCTAGATTATTTATGGTCCGAAGATTAATAGAATATGGTGCAGATATATTAATGCTGGGATGCCGTTTTGAATTATAGGACATGGAATCGTGTATCGTTGCATTATTTCCGGTCTGAGGATAGATATTAAGTGTTATGCGAACACTTCGATTATAGGTAGTAACCCACAGAATCTACTTTAGGTATTAATTATATTCTATTTAAGAACTAGTCCCGTGGATAGTCAGTCATATACAGATAGTGCCATCTACGAAGACACGCCCCACTCACACACCAGCAGTGAGAGAGGCTAAAATTTTGTTAAGTATGCAGGTACCATGGGCGAAACGGACACCGTAAGGAATATTCTTGCTTGCAGCGCTCGGCAGCTATAATAACACTTGCTAACAGATGTGGTCATCGTGTGCACGGGATTTTGTTTTCAAATTAATTGGTCAGATGTAAGTTTCCTCGATAGTATATCTGAAAAACTGACCAACAATCTCCTGTGTCTATAGCCAACACTGGTAAAATTGAGTAATGACTCTCACTAACAACTAAAACCTAATTTTCACAGGAATAGCCTAGTTTGTTATCGAACCCAGGATCTTATACTAGGCAGCAGCTTATAGTACCATAAGTTACCAGTCAGGTACTTAGTGCGAACTTTGTCCTTATCCAAAGCCATATCTAAAAACGAAGATAAATCATAGCAATTTTTTACGTAAACAAAAGCAATTCATTCCACACAACATACGGTTTCCCAGCATCACATTTTAATTCAATCTCCACATTGATGCGGGCTCAGCGTCGAGTTCTATTTTTCGCAATAAACAAAACGCACGCGATGGGTTTTTTTAAGTAAAAAATGCATGAAAACCTATCGGTGTACCAAAAAACTGAACATATGGGCATCGTATACCTTTGCAGTATGGTATAGGTGAGTATAGGAGGATGGTGTGATGTTGATACTTGCAAAATATTATTAAAGGTAATGGATTGGAATGTGTTAAGTGTTGTAAAACTCTTGTTGTGTCTAATCAAAGCACTTTTATGTACTTTTATATTTTAATTATGTTTATTCTTATATTTTTATAGTTATTCTATAGTTACTCTGTCATAAACTGTCTTTGACATTATACCACATTTTTCCTGCCTGCTTGTGGATCACCAAAACTCCCACAAGTGTAAATATCATAGTTGTCAAACGCAAGTCGCTACTTATCCAGGTAAAATGAAAGAGAAAATGCAGAAATAAAATTATAATCAAAATTATTTTTTCAAGTTCGGATCGTGGGTTTTTAATCAATAGGACATTAAATAACCCTTCCTGTATGCCGCAGTCGGGTAAATTAATACTTAGGTAGGTAATACAGACTAAGAAGAAATTGCATAATGCAAAACTTTAATTAGATAAGACTTTGGTCATACATCCTCGCTTTAACAAAATGCATAGTATCAAAACCACACCTCCCTACTACACATCGGGACAGTGACAGTACGACAGAATCCCACATGTTTTGATTTTTTATGAAATATTTTTCGAAAAACCATTAAAAAGTGGATCCATAAATCATGTTACATCTGCCATAGCTTCAGGCATTCATTGCTTATATAAAAATATACTTTACTGTCATCTGATTAAAAAATGATTCCGTTGAACGGATTCTAATTACAAACTGCAAATTACTGTATTATTTTGTTGATATTTTTGTGCTGAAGGCGTTAATATCATAAAATTACAGTTGTTTTTTTTATTATGACTCTGTTTTAATTTAAAACTATTGTGGGAAACGAGTTATTTTACCGTTTTAATGACGAACTGTGTAGAGTATAAAACTGTAATTATTCTTAATTGAATATAATTATATGTATCTACGTCTTAAACAAGTATCAATTGCTGTTAGTCACTCATAAGTCTTTGACATGTTCATTGTTCATTGCTAGCTCGATCTATTAGATTGTTTTCCAGCTATTGAAGCATCTGTCCGAGTTTAAAATCATAGGAGGAGAATAAGAACTGCTTATAATGCCACACGTATGGTATGCTGATATTACCATCATCATTCTCTTGCCCTTAACTCAATTTGCCACGCAAAAATGGAATTGGCAGGACACATCTGCCGCATGACAGACGACCAATGGGCCAAACTTAAGGCCCAATGGGTCTTTCTTAACGGCAAGCGACATCGCGGCGGGCCCAGACGGAGATGGCGGGATGAGCTGGACTCCTTCAACAAAAACTGGTCCGTAGCTGCTTTAAACAGAGATAAGTGGAAAGAGAGTAGGGAGGCTTTTGTCCTGCAGTTGGACATCACAGGCTTTTAATAATAATAATATCTCAATTTATTTAATATCGGCGCAACATGTCTTCTTCCATACTTCTCTATTAGTCGTCATCTCGGTAATCACCTTCATCCTAGCCATATCATCTTTCACGCAGCCCATCCATCGTTTGTTGGTCATCCCCTACTCTTGTCCGCACATAAAGCATCTTATACCTGTAATTTCACTGCCAGCCTTCGAAATAAAACAGCAAATGATAGATGATATTATTTCTGTACCTAAGTAGGTTTGTACAAACACTTTCATATTTTTTAAAACTAGATGAGGCCGTCGTTTCCTATCTGACTACTCTGAGAAGAAAGGCCGAAACAAACTCAGAGTTCACAGTCTCTTTTAAAGTCCAGACATAATCTTCGTCAGATCATGTGAAGACCATGTAGATTGGTGTCTGAAATGGCCTTTTGAGGAAAGAACCACACAGATTGAGTGGACCTATCCAGTCAGTTCACGCATCTGTCAGTAATCAAATAGTTCAACTTGGAACTTAAGGAGCTCAACGATACGACGAACAATACCAAAGAAAGGACATTTGGGTAGGCCGCATAAATTACTCAAACTGCCAGACCTCGTATTTTCTTGAACGAGCCACCTATTTTCTTGAGCCTTGCTGTAGGTGAGATTGTTTCTAGTACTTATATTATCGATATCACTTGCAAGCACTAGCAATTTCGCTTGACAGCAGAAGGCAAGCTATGGTGGTGATAGATACCTACTCTCGAAACAAATGACAACTAGGAGTTCTGGCTGACTAATTACAGTTCATAGGTCAAGGTAGATCCTATGATGACAGTGACGTACATGTTGGTAAGTCGTTCAGCGATTACTTACCCACATAAAAACATATTTGGCCAGTCTACACGAAAACTTTGACCGCTTAGCCTTGAGACGCGTTTACGAATAAGTAATTTAACACAGTTACCATCTTAATGTCAAGATTCAATGTGATAAAGATCTCAAATTACCCGATGATTACCTTAAATACTTAGTAGAGATACAGAAATACTTTATTCTATAACTATTTAAGTAAAATTATATCCTCAACTAGTTGGCAATGCGGTCAAATTGCCCAATTTGACGGCTAAATTGACCAATTTGACAACTTTGGAGGACATGGTCGGTGATAAATCATGGCGTTATTAGGATGTCGAAAAGTACTGCTTTTTAACAGGAAATCGATAAGGTTGAGAGACAATAGGGTTATACATAATGCTTTAATAATATTGGGTTGTATGTAATTGTTGCACGGTAGTGTAAAGGCCTTCTAATAAAGAAACCAGCATTGATCTCTCCGGTTCCCAGTGTGTTGACGATTTCTGTCAAATAAATACATTCAGGTTTCTTCACGACGTTTTCCTTCACCGTAAGCAATCATCATAACTAGCCTATGATGTTACCACTGCTGGGACACAGGCCTCTCTTCGAGATCTCTCTCGGGCTGTCACCTATCATCTACCAACCCGCACTGGGCCCCAGTGCGGGTTGGTAGATGTCACATGTCTTCGAATTTTTGGTTCTAAGACATGCCGGTTTCCTCACGATGTTTTCCTTCACCGTTTTGAGAGTAGCGGTGATGAAATTATTACACAAAGTAAAGCGCCTTCCTGGGTTCGAACCCACGACTTACACACCGTTAGCAATGAGTTAGCTTAATTAAGAAAATACATATGAATTGTAACAGTAATATTTCTACGGTCGGTGGATGAATGGAGACAAGCAATCACCAAATCAAACCCGTGATTTAGGTACCAGGTTGTATGGATACTTATCTCAGTTTACGAGTTTCGAGTTTAGTCTAACACCTGGTACTTAGAAACCTTCTGGAACACACGACATTCCCATTAATCCAAGAGCCAATATTACGTGCTACCGTTGACACTCGACTTAAGAATGGGCCATCCCCCACCATTTATAACACGCGTACCCGCGGGCGTTCATTTTGATTACATTATAATGCGTAAGCAATAAAAATGCGCATTATAAAACAATCATGGCGGCTACAAATGAAGTGGTAAGCACAGGTGACAGTAATGAGGCACGTTTTATTAAGAGATGAGCGTTTTGCGGTGGTTTTAACATGTCTTTTTTTTTGAGCATAGAGTTAGGAAATAATGTTCTTTGGTATATCTACTGTCATTTGTTAAAATTGGGAGGTACTTTTACCGCTTTTGTTTGAAGACTAGTGACCCGCCCTTGCTTCGCATGGTTGCAATCTACTTATATACCGAAATCTCAAAACATCGACATATCTGTGTTATATCTAAGTTAAATATAAGTTAAATAATATTATTAGGTAGTTTAGAAGAATTAGGTAGTTTAGAGTTTGACTGCCTCGTTGGCCTAGTGGTCGCAAGCGCTACTGCTGAGCATGTGCTGTATGTGTTCGATTCCCAGGTCGGGCAGTGTTATTGGGTTTTCTGTCTGGAATTTTTCAGTAGCAGCCCGGAGTCTGGATTTGTGCCCAGTTGATGGCAATAGGCTCGCCCCCTATTACATGGGACTTAAACATAACTGGCGAAATGTGAGTGTACACCTCTGCCTAACCCTTCGGGGAAACAAGGCGTGATGTTATTGTGTAGAAGAACTCAGCGGTCACACAGGCAGACACACAAAGCGACTTTGTTTTATTTAGATATACTATTTATACATTTGTAGATAGAGACGCGAAAAGTTTTTGAAAAGAGCAAAAATTATACACAAATTCAAGCGTTGACCAGATCAATTTAAGAGCCGTGGCAACCTCATTGCCAACAGCATAATCTAAACATATTACCCGAAAGGTACATAAAATCATCGTCTAAGACATTACAATTACAATAGATTGATGGATCATCCTCGTCTACAACATCCAGACATCCAAAATTGGATATTTGCGAAAAGGTCAAAGTAATTTTATCGACTAATCCCATCCCTAGGAATGTGGACGTGCCGACAAGGCAACGACAAGTAAATTAGCGCGTTACTTATCGATAATGACGGACCATATTAAATCTGCAATCCCTCACTAGTATTCGCAAGGATCGCCATGATTTGTGACATACGTGAATGAGTCAATACAGTTTAATGTTTACATATTATTTATTACGTTGAGAATTAACTACCTTAATTTAATTCATTTTTGGGATTTTCTAAGATACTAAAAGTGCAAGAAAAAGGAAATTCTGATCATCAGTCGAAGAGCCTGTTACAGAGAGACTTAGGTTCTTACCTGGGAGAGGGGAGGAAGGGAAGAGGAGGTCTTACATTAGACATGGAAACAACTCCAAAATCTGCTGTCTGAAGACTAATGCGAAGTTCTGAAACCGTGCATGACCTAAAAAAATTAAATGTTTGTTTTTACAATCCCTGCTGACTTACATAGCGATGCTCATTCCAATGCAGAAAGAAGAATGTCCCACTTTACCTCCTTTTTCTGGTGACGCTACATCACTCTACAATCAATAACACATGCCATTGCAAAATAGCTCTTATACCCTCTCTTTGAAGACTCATCGTCCACAGATTATAGTCCTCAGTGTATTCCTATACACAACTGAACAGTCCAACGTGTGACATTTTTATTAGTGCGCATTGTTTCTCACGATTTGTCGACTTGCAGCGAACGGTTCCAGTTCATTTTGTAATATTATGTCTTATTTAGGACTTAGTAGGTTATGGAAGATGCTGAAGAGTAATATGGATGAAGAAATGTACGTATGTTCATAATTATGAAGTTGTTAGAATTCATAAAAAGCTTTTATAGCGACTGCTTTGTAGATACAACTCAAACAACCAGTGGTGCTATTCTGTAAAGATCCCACCGTGAAAATTTAGGTGAAGTGAGCGTGATGTGAACTGGCATCCCACCTTACTCTACTAGGGATTGACAGCTCACGTCAAACTCACTTCACCTAAGTGTTCACGGTGTGTTGCTTACAAAATAGATCGGCTGTTCTTGCTGACAGGCGTAGATAGAATATTCTTTATTGTACACCATAAAAATTACAGATATAAATGTATAAATTTTACACATAGGGTAACACAATGGGCGGTCTTGTCGCTAAAAGCGATCTTTTACAGAAAACCTTTGCATGGATTAAAGGGAGAAGGAGAGACAATACTGTAGGTAATCAGTGGTGCACCAGTTATATATACAATAAATACATACATACCATACGTATATATATATCTATATGTATAATAATAAACATGAAACAGGGGCAGGGAACTTTATGTAATGATGTGTAGAACAGAAGAGACAGGTGTGACTACCACTGGAGTCCCCGGATCAGCTCTTAATATTATTGTATGCTGAAAAGCACCACAAAGTAAGTAGTCAGTAAAGGTGTGTCCAAACATTGAGCGGCAAGAACGCGGCAGCAACACGCGGCGTTCGCAGGACACATTTCTGCCGCGCTCTAGTTAGGACTAAACCGACGAATGTTTGCGCGGCAGTACTGCGCGGCACATCCGAGACACGCCGCGCACTTCAGTTGGCATCAGAACTAAAATGAAGGCGGTTGCGTGTGTCGTAGCTCTGCTTATTATTCGAAAATTGCGAAGAAGGAATAAGAAAAAACCTATTAAAATAAGAAAATGCTGGATGAAACCACTTTATCAGCGGAGGTTACAGAATTGTGAATCAATAAATTACGAAATTAATTACCGAACACCACAGTTTTTAAGATTGTCCTTGGAGGAGTTTGAACATTTACATAGCTTGGTTGAACCGCATATTAAAAAAGAAGATACGCACTGGCGTAAAGCAATCACAACAAAAGAGAGATTGCTATAACTTTGAGGTATTTGGCAACAGGAGACTCATATTCTAGCCTTCGATTGTCAAAACGTCAAATAAGAAAAAAGATGTTTCAGATATGTTAAAAACTTTTATATGATTTCAATAATATATTGCCAGCTGATATAAGCTCGTAGTACCGAATCTCTATTTACTATAAGGTCGAGCAAAAACTAACCTGATCCAGTGGTATTGGTTGTTTTTCCCTATTTCTTTCACGTCTGTATGAGCTTAGAAGACTTTTCATTTTAGATTTTAATTCCTTCTTAGGAAGATCTAAATTGTTGGCTATTTCATCCCATACGTCTTCACGTTTGTTTTTATTATGGTATTCTTTTTGTCGAGGATCCATAACACATTAAAAGATCCATACATTTCAATCAAATGAATCGATGTTTTGCTGTCCATTTTTATACGCATCAGATATACGTCCAAACACAACTACTGACGAATGTTCACTGCAAAGAGCGGCAGGTTGACAGAAGCGTTCGCGCGCGGCAGTCGTCCAATCACAGCGCGGCAGGCCGCGCGCGGCTGCCGCGCTCAAATGCCGCGCTATGTTTGGACACACCTTAAGAGTCCAACATACCCTAGACCGAGTACAGTATTTGCTGCAGAATAAATATCAAAAAGCTAACGAAGCTATTTTTACTTTATATCTATAATATTTATGGCGTGCATAATAAAGAGTGTTATATCTATCTATCCATAAAGAAAGAATGAATTTAACGGCCGAACCCAATAACCTATCTAACACCAGTTTTGGGGATACTGGAGATATAAAAACCTATCTAGCTATGGTTTTAACGTCTCAATAATCTATAAGAGATTATGGAATCTTACCGGCCTGACTGCCTGACATAAGGACAGATAGAATTATACTGTTTACCATCAATAGCGATCTGTCTTTTACTGAAAATAGGTTATTGGGTTCGGCCGTAAATGAATAAAGAAAAATATTCATACACTAAACCAAATTTTTAAAATTGATAAAATAAATATCGATCGAGACAAAAGGTCTTATTTCATTAAAGAAAGCATACACTAGCATTTCAATTGCCGACGATTCGCTTCCGTGTTTTCAAAAATTTCGAAACACCGATATCAGTGGGCGATAAGAATAAACTATGCAAAGATAACTAAAAGTGTAGTTAGATTTCAACACTAACTTTGTCACGCCGACAAATATTTATTTCATAACATTAACAAAACAATGGAGAAAGCGATACAAATGAAATATGCGTACAAATAGGATTTCTCCTAAAAACAATACGACATTAAACGAATCGTTATATTTTTTGAAACCAAACCAAATGCGATTGGTTACAGTGGTTAAGAAAGGTTGTCTTAGTGGTAACTGTATCCGGCATTCGTTTTTATGATGCTGAAAGTTGAGAGGTATATTTCATCTAGGTTAGTGATTGTATGTATGTAAAAGTAAGTTCTTACCTAACTCAATCTGCCTAGCCTTTTCCCAACTATGTTGGGGTCGGCTTCCAGTCTAACCAGCACCCTAATTGCGTAACACACTATCAATCACAATCTGAATGATTTTGAAGCAATCCATTGCTTCATATGTTCAAAAATGTGTCTGCTCAACAACGTAAACGCAATGAATGTTGTTGAACTGTCAAAATGAAACCGATTCCTATTGTAAGTATGTTACGCAATTGTCCAGCGGATGCACCTGAATACCAGTATTCTATTTGAAGCGACTGCCTGTCTGACCTCCAGAACCCAGTAACTGTGTAATACGATACCCCTTGGTAAGACTGGTTGTCAGACTTTCGGGCTTCTGACGACCCGTAACAAAGATCTACGAATGACAGCCGCGACCAACGGATATACGTGCTTTTCCGAGGTACGGAGGAGTCTCGGTATGTAACCCATCCACGGACCGACCGCGGCAAGCGTAGCTTAACCTGATGGATCGACCCGTGCGGCTGTTATTACTTAGCCATGAGCTCCTCACGTTCTTACCTAACTAATGATGTGAAAAAAAAGCTATATGACTAACCATTGTGTCACCCCTTGGAAAATTTACTGGTGAGACTAGGTCGGCACTTAGGAAGTGAGCTCAATCCCTAGTAGAGTAAGGTGGGATGACAGTTCACATCACGCTCACTTCACCTAAATTTTCACGGTGGGATCTTTCCAGAATAGCACCACAGTTCTTGTTTACCTCGCGCTCGCCGAATAAATGTGCCTGTAGAAAAATAATGTTATGTGTATTTCACGTTGCCACAAATCTGCTACGTGTTTTAATAAATGAATATTACAAATAGGCATATCATACGTTACGTTTTTCTATTTTTTAATAAATTTTTGTTTCTCTTTTTTCAAATAATGATGTTCTAGTGGTGATTTTTGAGATCAATATTGCATTGTAGTACACCTGATTATTATAATTATGTTATGTATATAATTATGTAGGTAATCTTACAAAATAAACCTTTAAAATACCACAGAAAAGTTATTTTTGTCATTTCACTGAACCAATTTTGGGATTTGTTCAAATCACTAGATTTCTTTAGTGGGATTTGTCAAATCACCAGATTTGCTTAGGGAAATGATAAAATCGTGTTGTTATTTTAACATCCTCCGTGATTTGATCAAATCCCTTAGGGATTTGGCCAAATCCCTGTTTTTATCATATCCCTGCGACATATATTTTGTATACACAGGTTAGTGGCATTAATAGAGGATATGGAAAGTACATATATGGTAGGAAAGTAGTAAGCAATGGCAGAAATAAACAAAGTTGGTACGTTGAACTCTAACATCGAGCTATTGTGCCTTCCGCAGTGACGCCGGCTTCATTTTTCAGGAACTAAAGAATAGCATGGCTGTTATTTGTTACGCTTTGGATGAAATATGAGCAATTGCATGACGTAGACTCTAAAATGTCCATTGTAACATTTGTAACTATGTGATGACTTCTGTGTTCCGAGTTAAGTAAATGTTAGTGAACGAAAAATTTAAATTTTCATCCTGCTAAAAAGCTAGATAGACCCCAATTGTACCGATGTTTTTAATAATTAAATTACGGTTTCAATAATTTGTTATTTTAAATTTAGAATGCATGTACACCCGCGAACGTTCCCGATTGCTCATTTTTCGTCCTTATTCCCTTAGTAATAAGGTTGAAAAGTGGTCGATCGGGAACGTTCGCCTTCGTACCTACTCCTGGAGCACCATAAGGGGGAAATTACCTACCAAAGCATCTTATTTATCTTTATTTAATTTTCTTTTCAGGCTGCTTTAATGCCTGTTGTAACAACCAGAATGCCAATTCCCTCATTTTAAAACTTTCAAAATCTCATCTCAGCGACAATCAATGTCAAAAATGTAGGTAAATTAGAGGTTTTTTGACAGTATGAGTCTGAGATTAGAATGTGAACGTTCTTAAAATTAAAGATACCGGAATAGCCCCTCAAATGTCGTCATTAAAACAGGGAGAAAATTTAAAACAACTTTATCTAATCTAAATAAAAGTTCCCCAAAATATCCCTGTCAGCTCCACTCTATTCCTTTCAGTATCATCCCAGCACGGATCCCGGGCTGCAATAAATCCCGGCTACTCCCATTGTTGGCATCACGACTCCGGACTCGTATCGACGCGGGACGTATCGACGTGCACTCTCATCACGCTATCGACCAATGCATAATAGACGATGGATGCTTAATGGAAAAGTTGGCTTTTATACGGGATGTTATGGAAATTTAATGTAGTGCGATGACTTGGCTTTTGCCGGTTTGATGTGACGATGTACGCTTGGCTGGTTGGCTGACTGCTGTTGGTTGGTAGGGATGAAAAAAAAAATTAAGTGAAAAAGTTTGTATTCACATACATAATAATTTTACAATGTTGGGCCAGTGGTATCGGCCCCGACTGACAAGTCGTAGGTCGTGGGTTCGAACCCAGACAGGGGCTTTATTTTGTGTAATTTATTTCATCACTGCCTCGTTGGTCTAGTGGTCACAAGCGCTACTGCTGAGCATGAGGTCCTGGGTTCGATTCCCAGGTCAGCCAAAGTGTTATTGGGTTTTTCTATCTGGATTTTTTCAGTAGCAGCCCGGAGTCTGGATTTGTGCCCGGTAGATGGCAAGATGGCTCGCCCCCTATTACATGGGACTTAAACATAACTGGCGAAATGTGGGTGTACTATAGGAACACCTCTGCCTATCCCTTCAGGGAAATAAGGCGTGATGTTATGTTATATTATTTCATCACCAATGCTCTCAAAACGGTGAAAGAAAACATCGTGAGGAAACCGGCATGTCCTAGAAGCAAAAAAAAATTCACAGACTGGTGCCATCTACCAACCCGCACTGGGCCGGCGTGGTTGATTACGGCCCACTCCCTCTCACAGAGAGTAGGCCTGTGTCTCAGCATTGGGAATGTTATAGGCTGATTGTGCTATGCTTGGCTGGCTACAAAAATACCGATATTTTTAACAGTGCCAAGGGATTGAATTCCGAAACGAGAAGGTTCTTCGACATGGATAGTTTGCAAGAGACCTAAAGGCGTTCATGTAGCGTTCTCCTGTCTGCCAATAGGTACACTATCACCATGTGTAACTATTGCATCTTCAATTCATCTGCCAGTTGTGGTTATTCCAGGAATTAACTTTTTGATATCACTATGCTTATTGGGAAGGGTCTGTAACTTAACTTCTAGAGTCATATTTTCGATTAATGGAAAGTCGACTGAACGATTGTTCGAAAGGAATTTATTGCGAAACAACCTTTTATCGCCAAACGTTACTTCGACTGAACGATTCATCGAATATTCATTAATCGATGGACTGCTCTTTCGAATGAGTTTTATATATATAATAAGCCCTGTTTTCAACGCTTCTTGTCGATTAATAACATGGAAGTAAGTAAGTACTGTAGAGGCTTTAATCGGGCCTGCCTTCAGCATGAAACCTTCGCGAATTGTTTGATTGGCTGATAAGACAAACACTGATTTAATTTAAATAGAATAGCTTTGAATAATGACATACAGTGTGAGTCTTTATAATGTGCACATATCGAAATGAGGGAATCTATGCTTAATTTTATCGACGGAAAAAATGTTAAAAAAAATCTAAATATTTATTTATATTTTTTATGGATTTTAAAAAAAAATTGTTTGCTTTTGTGACCCCAGTGTATACAAAACTGTGTAACTTTTAAACTAAACGATTTATCACGATGAAACAAACTCTATAATGTTTGGAAGTAATTAGGTGTCGTCATAAAATAAAAATTATGGAAAAAAAATAGCCACATTTAAAAATAAACATTTTTGTTTGGCAAAAATCTGATTTTTTTTCATTAATTTTTACAAAAATTGTAAAATTTCTCAATAACATGCCCCCATCACCTTCTTTTTTTATAACTTTAAGTTATTCTTCATTGTATTAGGAACCTAACGGTAAAAATTGCATGTTTTTAACTCAACCCCAACATTTTTTATCAAATGTCAAAGAAAGGCCCAACGCATAGCTACGCACATTGTTTAGCAGGTAGATAAACTTTTTTTTGTTAACTTTGTTGTGAAAGCGCGCGGGTCGTTTCAAAGATGGCACTCCGAACGCGGAATCGTATTGTTCTCATAAGGGTGGTTTGTTTGGGATGATAATTAATGCAAAAGAGTTCAATTGAAACCCATTTATTCATCATCAATAATTACTTGAGGTGGCTCGCGACGATCTCTACTTGATCCAAGTCCAGTGATCGACAACCTTCTGTGAACTTCCTGGAAGTTTCGGGCAGATGGCACTGGTTGCCTGTTAGGATACGCAGCTATGTAAGCCGCGCGCGCAGCTCTGGCACTTCCTTGTCCCACTCCATAATAAAAATGTATGTCGGCGATGTGTGCCGGGGAAAATTCACTTAAACGCGGCATCATGTAGCAGCGAACGAAAGTTATGAAAGTCCAGCGAACGAAAGTACCGAAACACATGTAGCAGCGGCGAATAATTCGGAGCGACTGCCAGTCTGACATCTGTCATAATTCAAGTTCCTTTGGCTGGCCCTACCTCCCCGACCTGCGCACATTCAAAAGAAAGTTTATCTACCTGCTAAACAATAGCTATGCGTTGGGCCTTTCTTTGACAGTTGATAAAAAATGTTGGGGTTGAGTTAAAAACATGCAATTTTTACCGTTAGGTTCCTAATACAATGAAGAATAACTTAAAGTTATAAAAAAAGAAGGTGATGGGGGCATGTTATTGAGAAATTTTACAATTTTTGTAAAAATTAATGAAAAAAAATCAGATTTTTGCCAAACAAAAATGTTTATTTTTAAATGTGGCTATTTTTTTTCCATAATTTTTATTTTATGACGACACCTAATTACTTCCAAACATTATAGAGTTTGTTTCATCGTGATAAATCGTTTAGTTTAAAAGTTACACAGTTTTGTATACACTGGGGTCACAAAAGCAAACAATTTTTTTTTAAAATCCATAAAAAATATAAATAAATATTTAGATTTTTTTTAACATTTTTTCCGTCGATAAAATTAAGCATAGATTCCCTCATTTCGATATGTGCACATTATAAAGACTCACACTGTATAGAAAAAATGTTTTATATCGAGTGGTTCCTAGTTTTGCGTTGATAATGTAACGTGCTTCCTATAAGCAATAAAATAATAATACGGTGCTCCTGTGTGTCTGATTTATACGTCCACCAAACACACCTCTTAACGAGACAGCACACACACATACGTAGTGGTCTGCCGTGGTATCCCGGCTGATCATTACAGTACTCAACATTAATTAATATATTTCTATTCTAATATAGTTCGTATTTTATTCACAGACACATGTATGAATGGATACCAGTAAAACATTAATTCAATTCATAACAAATCGAATCCATACTTTTACAAGCTTGTATTTTGTATTTTTTTACTTTCACCTGTCCCGGTGTCTGTAATCAAATCTTGCAAGTTAAATTTGACCCATTTCCCGGTTTCCGATTGAGCTGAAATTTTGCATGCGTATGTAAATTGGTTGACAATGCAATAATATTATGACGTGGAGCTGATCTGATGATGGAACCGGAAGGTGGCCATGGGAACTCTGTAATAAAACGACGCAAACCCATCGAGTTTGGGCTTGTTTGATTCGTCTTGGCAAGTACACTGGTTCTAGGGTCTGATGATTAAGTTGGTCGACTTTTATATAAAATCAATACATATCTATAATAACCATATCAAATTTCTGCTTTTTAACATTAGATAATTTGCTCAAATATAGGTACACTTTATTTCTTTGAGCAATTGAACAAGCATACAGTAAAATATGTGTAAATTAGATAGAAATTACTAAACTAGTTATCATCATCATAAATACTAAAAAGAAAAAAAAAAAAAAAAACAAGCTTAAAAAGCTTGAGGCGTGAACGTCCTTCCTCAAGCTTTTACGAAAAAAATCAAGTTCTATGGTAAGTTTTATTTAGGACTTTTTAGTTCAATAAAAGCTTGATCTTTTTTTTTTTTAAAAAACACGTTTATTTCTATGTGATTACTTCACAAGTTGAATTCCAAAGAACGACTTAGGAACCCCTCTCCCTTTGCGAAAGGAATATTTTTATTCATTTGTCATCCAACTCGCATAATCTCCTTCAATTGTGAATATCACAATGGGAATCCTATCCGACAAAATTAATCAGACTATTTACTACCCCTTCCTGATGGAAAGAACCTTATAGCTTATAGGATAGGGTGGTTATGAAATTTCGCAATTGCTTAGTAAGTTTGTCGAGGGGTTAAAGTTCGTCTTCGATCATAGACAATAGATTTTCGGTTGGAGTCATATTTTGCACGGTAGTATTGTATTCAGTAAGTCTGTTCTTTATGGTCATTCAACTATTTTCTCAAAGAAGTGATTAAAAGAAGGTATGACAAAGATTAAGGGGGAGTCTCTAAGAAGTTACTACGGATATCATGTCGGGTTATTGTGAGATAATAACGTAAATTGTCAACTAAGAAATAATAATGGAGACAGAATTTATATTTGTGAAGATAAATCCTGTAACTAATAGCAAAAGCTTGTAGGGCAAAACTTGGCTAAGTCGTGATATGCAGCTATTCGGTGATAGATACTATGTGTTTTATTACCAAGTTACTACTGACTTGATAAATGTACATTTTTCAATCATTATAGTATTTGCCACATTTTTAGATATAAGTTAGCAAAACTTATTTTGTCTACTATATCACAGTAAATTTAAAAAATAGTCTGATCAATGAATCGAATTTTACAAGTAAAAAACTAAACTATCACCGATTACCCAAGTTTTGCCCTACTTGTCATCCCGGGATTGCAAAATACATATTGCAGTTGCTGTCATACACACATAACATAACATCATGCTTGCATTCCCCGAAGGGTTAGGCAGAGGTGCACTCACATTTCGCCAGTTATGTTTAAGTCCCATATTACACGGGTGAGCTTTAAGACTTACATATTATTCATTTATCAAACATGTTATTGTACTCCACATAAAACAAAAGAACAAACATATTATATGGGCTCTAAGATGGGTAACGCATTACTACATGTTAAGACGTAGATATAGGCCAACGGCCTTGAGTGCATGGCTTGCGGGTTCTGTGCTGAGCTCACGCAACGCGTCATACGTCCACCGAGTAATCAGACTTCCACGACCATCAAGGAGCACTGTCCCAAATTAGACGCATTATTAATTTATTGTACATAAAACTAGGTATTATATTAAAACACGTATCTATACTAAAATATATATAATTAAATTATCTTTAAAATGGTGCACGGTTTCATAAAAATATGCTTGATAGTTTTTGCGTGATTCTCAGTTTTTTATCCGCGTCAGACATAACTTTACAAATTAATTACACTATGTAATATAAACATAATCGAAAATATTCACATATTAAGTTATTAAAAATATGCTCTCATTTAACATATATTTTTTTCCAAATCTTTAACACTACCCACTACATCGGTTATCGTCGCCTTAATAGACTGCAGTAAAAAAAAAACACCAGGTGCACCATTGGTTTTTTTGCCAAAATTATAACATAAAACAAAATAAGACAACCCCTTATTATAAAACAAGCAATTTAAATATATCAGTTCGCAAATAAAATCAAAACTCGAACACGACAGGTGTCTGTAGGATGGGGGAGCGTACTAGGGGTAGTGGGTTCAATGCCGGACTCGGACAGATGCGGGCTCGTTACCTGTGCAAGCGCCTGTTTGTTCAATAACTGTAATAAAAATTATAGCTGTCAAAATGTGGTTAGTCTATGGTAATATTTATGTTTTGCGTCTTCATTACAAGTATGTATGTATTTATTAGATAAACTTTTATGTGAGAATTTTGTTTTGATTTTTTTGTATTTAATGAGCCTGTGTCGTGAAACTATCTGTTGCTTACGACTTCATATGCTTTCCGACTTTAATGTTTAGTTCGAGTCACATAGGGATAAAAAACATTGCACCTTTAATTTCAGTGAAAGGTAAATCCTAAGGAAGACTTTAAGATGGAGGCCTTGGATTATTTGGTCCCTTTGGAATAAACGAACGTGATGTTCTGAATTATTATAGAATTTTTTCATCTTTATACAGGGTATAATTAGTAAAGTAGGTAATTAGCCACAGGAAATTATTTTTCATTTTATTATTTTCAACATGATGTA
The DNA here is from genome assembly GCA_947568875.1 of Fissipunctia ypsillon. Lineage (NCBI taxonomy): Eukaryota > Metazoa > Arthropoda > Insecta > Lepidoptera > Noctuidae > Fissipunctia > Fissipunctia ypsillon. The sequence continues at coordinate 11,617,484 of OX387666.1, read as the reverse complement.
GATCTGAGTCCGTAATAATAATAGGTAAACATTGTAAGGTCAAGAACCTGTGCAAAACATATGATTCTATTCTCTGCGTTCATATTGTCCTCCGACTAAAGTGCCTGCGCCTACCTACCTGCGCCCCGCACCGCCGCCACACGCCGCACCGCACCGCACCGTTGGTCAGTGACTTTTCGTAGATAAAGCGTGTTTACTTTTTATGCAGTTGATTCTGCTATTTATTTTGTTTGAAAACTGCAATTTTACAATTTTTCATTTTCGTGTTTTAAAATGATTCAATGGATTATACCGTGCTCGTTTTCATTTAATGTCGTACATCCATATACACGTTGTATATTTTAGTATTAGACTGTATATTGTATTTAAGATTTGTGTATATAACAATAAATAAATATTTAAAAAAAGTATAGAATAGTAACATGAAATCGAAAATTCTTGCAGTATGAAAAAATTAATTAAAGCGACGATAACCGACTTTTAATGCTTTTAAACTGAAGATCTAAACGAGTAGTGTTAATGGTTTGGAAAAAAGTATATGTTAAATAAGAACATTTTCTTAATAACTTAATGTATGAATATTTTAGATCATATTTATTTTACATAGTGTAATTAATTTGTAAAATTATGTCTGTCGCGGATAAAAAACTGAGAATCACGCAAAAACTATCAAGCATATTTTTATGAAATCTTCACCATTTTAAAGATATTTTTTTAGTATAGGTACGTATATAATACGTTTTGTTTTATGTATAATAAATTAATAATGCGTTTAAATTGGTACAGCGCTCCTTGAGGGCGAGTCCTATTACTGGGTGGACGTACGACGTGTTGGGTGAGGTCAGCACTGAACACGCAAGCTATGCACTCAAGGCCTTTGGCATATATCTGCGTCTTAACCAATGTTCTTATACTCGTTTTTCTACTTCACTGTGGGCTATTTCTGTTTGTGACAAAATTTCCCGTTCATTAAAGCCCTTGTGGAATATTATCTGTTAGGAGGTATCTTCAACTATGAAATGATTGTGAATTAAAAGTATAGTTTAATTTTGTTCTTATAAGGACCATAAACTTAATTATGTAGAAAGGTCCTGTCCAAGATTAAAGATTATGTTTACTGCACTATAATACAGGTATGTAAAGTTCAGTGTTGCAGTGAGAAGGAACTAGTAAAAATAAAATACCTGCAAATAGGCACCAGGGTACAGAAATGGATTACCATCTATTTTATTCGCACATTTATCCTTACTTGGTATTTTTTAGTCATTTACTATTAATGTATATACCCTTAAACAAGTTTACACGGCCATTTAATTCGCAAAATATTTTCTTTTCGATAAAATGTTATTTTAATTGCAACGATAAAGTTTTTAGTGGGTTGTTTTATTCTTTAGAACATAAATATTATGATAACTTTGGCACTGATCCTAAATCTTTGATATACATAAAAACTGATATAAAGAGTCCTGCACGCTTGGTCAGGGTTGTCGCTTCTCGCAATTTAATGGCGATCCGGATCGAATGACCAAAATGTAGGGCACGCTACCTCCTGGAAGGACCAAAGCAGTATTATGCTGCTTGACTAATAAGATCTCTGTTGGATATTCAAATAAACAGTTTATTGAATTATAATTCCACCGGTTCCTTGCATGGCGGAATAGTTGACCACCTCTCACAAATCAAGTCTACTCTCTAAACAAAATTTCTTAAACGATTTTTTCCTGCGACATAGAGAAGCATGGAAGAAAAATACAGATTAATTGAGATATGGGCAAGAGAATCATGATGATGATTTTTTCCTGCGACCATTGTGTTTCTTGCCTAAACTTTGTCCATCATAATAAACTACATAAGGCCGTGACTCGTGCGTCTAATCAAGGCTATTGCTGTCAAGGGCAGCATTGAAAGCCTAAGAACAAGTGAACTTGATTTTCGCCTCAGTGGCAACCCTAGTACATGACCTACACGAGTCATTGGCGCACTGTACCATACGGCTAGACGTTACAACGTATAATTAAAGACAACAGTGACAGATTGATATAACAAAAAATATTAACTTATTAAATGATTTTGATCTGGCTAAAAGTGTTTTGAACGGTCGATGAGGACTGTGGCATTAAGTATTTTGGTCATGATTTATTTTAAAACGCATGCATGCTTTATTTAGCCTGTATATAATACAACTTGGCTACAGGAATAAAATATAGTTACTTTTCGTTCAATATTATCACTATTAATGACGATTAACCAGAAAACGTCCTTTTTAGGGCACGGGCGTCCCAATAACCATTACAACAGGCAAAAGTCTTGCAGGTGCCAAGATTTAAAATCTGGGACAAGTTGGTTGATGACCGTAGATGACACAAGTCTCGACGAGACTGCCTCGTTGGTCTAGTAGTCGCAAGCGCTACTGCTGAACATGGGGTCCTCGGTTCGATTCCCAGGTCGGGCAAAGTTACATGGGAAGCCATCACCTCCTGTGAAGCAGTAATGCTCGTGAAGGAGGAGGCGGAACGCGTGAGGGAGAGGCATTGTTTGCGCCCTCACGCCCCTAGTCGGCGCAGGAGACCACCATAGGTGCGGGCTTGCGGCCGGCGAGCAATGGCTAGCTCGCGGTCCGGTAAGGACCAGGCCCGGGTCGACGGTGCGTTGTCTTTCACGCGCGCCTCAAGAGATGTCAGCACTAACAGACGGGGTCCGCTAGGGCCGATGCCAGCCAGGGCCGCGGGTTGTTCGAAAGAGTTGCCGTGGCCCCTGGCACAGGTAACTGAAGGAACAAGGGTGGGTTTTAGTCAGTATAAGTCTGACATGCCCTCCCGCTCCGCCTAGAGCGGGAGAAGTCTTTGATGATTTCCCACCCAAAAAAAAAAGTGTAATTGGGTAATCCATCTGGAATTTCTCAGTAGCAGCCTGGAGTTTATGCCCTGTTGATGGCAATAGGCTCGCCCCCTATTACATGGGACTTAAACATAACTCCTCTACCTACACCTCTGCCTAACCCTTCGGGGATTGCAGGCGTGATGTTATTCTTATGTTACGACACAAGTCCAGTCTGGACTGTTTATCTACACAATTAGATACATATCTTGCCATCTGTCGTTTCTAAATCCCCATTGGTCAAACTTTAGGACGCAGAGCGAGCAACGGACTATATTACAGAGGGTAGTTGGACATTTTCCGACTCTCCCACACAATCCTGTTTGGGGAATAACTAAAGTCCCCAAACAGTATCACTCCATCGTTTACTAAACATAATAATACAAAAATAAACCAAATATTGTGATTTTATTATGAAGGCTTTACCCAAGAATTAGCGTAACTCCTTTATCGGGTACCTTTTGACATAACTTATGGTTAGGATCCTAAACCATATAATTATTAGAGATAATCGGAATGCTAAAGTATTAATGTGACATTTTGAAATACCATCATCATACCATATAATGACGTCATCGGGGCGTGTGCTAAAATCTGCAATGTGATTAATTGCTTGTGTCGTTGCAGCAGTCATACTAATTAGCAATATTAAGATTAGATTCAAACAAGTATTCCTGGGTGTTATTGAAATATATAAATGCAGTCCACTAAATGAATAATATAATTGATGCAGGGTTACTGTTTAACTATCGCACGCAACGATAATTATCGGGAGATCTAAAAATCCGCCGTCTGAGGAAACAAATAGGGTTTATATAGGTAGGTGTTGGATCATTGAGTACCCTTCAAAATGGTTGAGCTGAATGGTGCTGATCCACGCGTCATGTTCGTGAACGGGCGCCATCAGTAGGGACTGGTCATCTCTTAGCTGCCACGGCTTATTTTAATTTTTGAATCGTTTTTCATTTTTATCTTTTTGTTGCGGACGCTGTTAACGTGCACGTCTTTCTACATTGTTCTCACATACTTAATTTCAACATGAATTATGTAACTAATATTTTGTGACAATATTTTGATTTAAAAGAGTGTCCGTGGAGTTTCTTGCCCGTTCTTCTCCATGGAGATCTACGCTTTGGAATGGGCAACTAGCTTCAACTTCCGGACTAAGTGACCGACTCTTTGACAATGCAAAAGTGCCTGTAATTGGTTTATTTGAAATAAATGCTTTGAGTTTGAGTTTGATTCGTGCCAACTAAAAACAAAAGTGTGTTCGTGTAAACAAAAGTGTACGGTGGTAGCTGTCCTAAGCACAATAAGCCTCTTTCACACGGCGATGATCAGAGCTATATAATATACATATATTACTGTACAATTTTAGGATCACGCGGTAGTTTCAGTCTGCATTTGTTTTTAACCGTATGAACAGTGGGATGGTGACGCGTGATCCCAACTTTTCACCGTAACATATCGCACCTACAGCGCATCGCCGTGTTAATGGCGCATAACGGGATTGCTTGCTGATTTTTACTGCTAAACTCCGAGTTTATGGCAGTTGTCACTTTTTTTTCCGTACGTCCGAATGAAAAAACGGAACCCTTATAGGATCACTCGTGTGTCTGTCTGTCTGTCGCAGCCAATTTGCTCCAAATCTAATGGATGGATTAAGTTATTTGATACACATTTGAATTTCTGTGACTTTCACGGATGTGTAAGGTAAATACATGAATTTCGAATACCTATGGGTGTCGCTTTTGGGAGAAAAGAAAATAAAAATAAAAAGTTTTGCAAATTGTACCGTGTGACATATCAAATGAAAGCGCTTACTGTGAGGGCCTCAAATGATTTTAATATAAACGGTTTTAAAGCGATTTCTTGTTGATCCCCGGTGTCTCCTCGAGGCGTCAGCAGAATTCGGCAGGGTAAAGGCTCCCACACAAAACTACGAATTCGCATTGCATCGCAGTTTTGTGTGGGAGCCCTATTAGCATTTTCCGCTTAAAGGCTCCTGCAAACAGGTGCGACATGCGACGCGAATCGCTCGAGACGCAAAGGCACCGCTCGTCGCGCGACATGCGGTGCCTTTTTGTCGCGCCTGTTTGCAGGAGCCAAACTTTTACCTATGTAATTGATTTTGCTAAAAGTATAATAAAAATCCGAGGGTCTACCATTGAACAGCAATAAAATGTTTGCCCTAAAACTGATCGACGTTGGATACAAAATCAATCGAATAAATACATTTAAGTAGGACCTTTTTTACAACACACATAAACATAACATCACGTCTGTATTCCCCGAAAGGTTAGGCAGAGGTGTACCTATAGTACACCCACATTTCGCCAGTTGTGTTTAAGGCCCATGTATTGTGATTTTTTTAAATTAATGTTGTGTAAAAAAAAAAATGTCATGTATGGCTATCAGGCACAAACAAGAAGAAATAAAGTCGTAGGAAAAACTAAGCTTAATACCAGTAACAGACAAATCCTAGCTAAATCTAAACACATCACTTTTGACAGACCACAAAATACTCCATACATTTTTTCCGATGTACAGTCAAGGACAAAATACAAAGCGTTTGTTTTTGCCACCCATCATCGGCACTTAGCGTATCAGTTATCAGATCCACGATCCAATAAATAAGGAAGATCGTGATTTCCTGACCAGTACATACTTGTACATTAACTACAAATACTGGTATAGGGACCTCAAATACGTGGGATTTATTGGCATTCTATTGGGCGCTGTGGCATAGGGGTGATGCCTGGGTAAAAAAAAAAGAAATTATTTTTAGTCCGACATTGCTGCATACGGTTAGACTGGAAGCCGACCCCAACATAGTTGGGAAAAGGCTAGGCAGATGAATCAGATTATCTGATAATAAAAAAATATTAGGCACGTATTTTTTGGTTTATCATATTAATAAAAAATGACTTACATAAAACGCATTAAAATTGGGGTGTAGGGGCTCGCTACGTCACAACTCAGTAAGTATAAAATCTAGCAACGCGTGACGTCATGCCACATTTTAACTCAATGTATCGTCGTAATCGGTTAGACTGGAAGCCGACCCCAACATGTTGGGAAAAGGCTAGGCAGATTGAGATTGTATCGCCGTAATCTTTTGATTACGTAAAAAAAGAAAATTACGTAAAAAATATGTGTCCAACATTTTTTAATAATCTACCTGACGGACAAACAAAATTTTTGGTCATCATCCCTATTGAAAGCAGCTACATAATATGTGGCTCTATGACTGCGAAGAGATTTTGTGCGTGGAAATACCTTCGTCATGTGCTTTGCTATGTAAAAAATAGACTAGAGTCAAGAGCAAACCTATCTCAAATAAAAAAAAAATAAAAAAATATATTGTAAACTAGCGTCCCGCCCCTGCTTCGCACGGTTTTTACAATTTGACAAAACATGAAGATTTCTTTATCATATCTAAGTGAAATATTAATGTATTATACATACAGGTGTCCCAGAAATCGACAGACATACTGTACGTGGTGATAGCTTTGGTCAAGCTTCAGGTCAAAATAACAAAACATATCTTCTGCAAAATCTTGTGACTAAGAAATAACAGCCGCACGGGTCGATCGATCAGGTTAAGCTACGCTTACCGCGGTTGGTCCGTCCATCCGACCATCTTTACATATCAAGATCCCTCCGTGCCTCGGAAAGCACGTTAAGCCGTTGGTCCCGGCTGTCACTCGTGTATCTTTGACAGTCGCTACGGCACAGATTACTGAATAGTTACTACGTGTTACGGGTCGTCAGAAGCCTGAAAGTTTGACAAGCAGTCTTACCAAAGGATATCGTATTACCCAGTATCTGGGTTGTGGAGATCAGATAGGCAGTCGCTCCGTATAAAATACTGGTATTCAGCTGCAGCCGGTTTGACTGGAAGCCGACCCCAACATAGTTGGGAAAAGGCTTGGCAGATGATGATGATCTTCCGCAAAATCTTATAGTTTTGGAGTTATACTAAAGTTCCAAAAAAAAAACAAAATAACCGCCATACGTCAGTCTTTTGACTGTCATGTGTATGTAAATAAAATCTTTTTACTAATAATTTTTTCCATCAAAATATTATTAAATAATTACTCTATCCGTAATTACCTTGAGATTCTCTATAAAAACTTACAAATGCAACATAAAGTCACTATTATTTGATTTTTTTCCTCAAATATTTTTTTTGTTAATAAATTTTAAACAATTTTATAATAAGATTTTGCGGAACGTATGTTTTGTTATTTTGGGAGGCCTTGGCCAAAACTATTACCACCTAAGTATGTCGGTCGATTTCTGGGACAGCCTGTATAACCCTGGGTCTTCCGGAATAAATTCTCTAAATGATGCTGAAAACCGCATCAAAATCCGTTACGTAGTTTAAAAGAACAACGCGGTCACACAGGCAGACACAAAAAGCGACTTTCATTTATAATATGTGTATACAACATGTCCCGGAATTCACGCACAACCTCTTAAGGGGTCATTGTACTCATCATTATCAACAATTTTTATTATGGGACCAAACCTGAAATCGCGGAAAAAAAATCAGGTTTTAACATATTGACCAGTTATGCGAACATAAATGTAGGGAACAGCAGATTTTTTTTGCGATTATAGGTTTGGTCCCATAGTAAAAGTTTTTCATAATGATGAGTACGAGGTTATGCGTTAATTCCGGGACATGTTGTAGATGCACCTCGGTTATCGTTTTTTAGGGCTGGAGTTATTTGAGATTGCGTAGGCACAGCTATCTCAAATAACTCCAGCCTTTAGAAGAACAGTGATTTGTGCTTTCGTTTCGGGGTATGTATAAGAGTCGATGTCATTGAATCTTTTTAAAATCATGCCACGTAATACGGTTTACAGAGAAATTTGTCCAAAAATTTTTTTATGGATTTAGAACACTATTGACATAAATAACATAACATCACGCCTGCTTTCCCCAAAGCGTTGGGCAGAGGCGTACCTAATAGTACACCCTAAACACACACACACAACACTGTTGATTGATTCCGATTATAAGATCTACGTATTCCATTCACGGTATCACAATCAAAATAAATATTCTCCGTATCCTGTACCGTATCAAGCAAGAAGAATCTTCCATTTTTCCTAAGAATATCTCCATTATCTTTTACCATACAATCATCTTGATCACCATCATTGCAGTACGCTATGACGTACAAATATTTGCGAAGTTTGTTTGTCCATATCCGAATGCTATTGTTACTTGTACTTGTTTACAAAACATGGCGTTCCAAGATGGCGAGGGCCGCGGGTGACGTAAACCTGTGACGTCACATTCCCCGTACGCTTTCGTGTTTTGAAAGCGACGCGTGCGCAACTGAAAGATAAATGTTTTCGTATATTTAGATTTCGAAAAAAATGTGTCTGTAAATTGATTCATTATCAGAAACTGTGACTAATGTCAAAGTCTTGGAATTAATAGAAATGTATTGGATTTTAGGGGTTATTTTAAAAAGCTTTTTCCTTAATGATATATTTTTTGTGTGAGCATTTTTCAATGGCATTTGACATTGAAATGAGTTATTTATCATTCATGGTTTTTAATATCGTGTTTAGTTGGTATTTTGATTATTAAAATGGGATTCGACTACAATGTTTATGCACAAAGAGGTAAGCGAAGTTTAAAAAAAAAAAAAAATAACAAAAAATTTATTTCAGCGTACAATGTCCCACTTACAAACTAACATTACATAAAGTATAAAACAAAACTTATTTGTTTGCTTAGGTCCTAAATTATAAATTATCCATCAATTCCAACCACAACGACTGTTACAAACGGTATAAAGCGACAGGCCTACAATTTGATTTAGGTAAGTGAATTAAAACGTCAGTCTATCCTCAATCAACTGCCACATAGAAACAACATCCCAATTTAGCAAGTTTAATGAAAAAAACCTACATTATTATGGTAACTTAATAAAGACAAGCTGCCATGCTTTGCCAAATAATACCATTTTCCCCCATTCTACCCGAATGCTCATCATAGATCACTATCACCAAAATAATGCTATCACCATTCGGCAGCTGGCTGTCATAACAAACTTTTGTTCACTATAAAGGTGTTTACAGACAAAAGTGCGTTTGTGGCGCGTCTGACGGTATCTAATTGTTCCATCTTTTTATCAGTTTTGTTAACGAATTATATTCATTGCCTATTGTTAGGGACTGGCGGGTGGAGAAGTGTTAGATAGATATCATTTTTAGATATAATTATGTACTTAGTTCTGTATCGGTTTTGAGATACAATTGGCATTTATAAGTTATTTTTTCGGCTTTGGTTGCTTTAGATATCATAACGTTCATTTGCGAGAAGATTGACATAATTCAAAAAGAGCAATTTTTGGTTTTGATGATTTAAAAGTTTAAAATCAGCGGTAAGAGTGCGACGAAGCATAATGTTCACACCTTTCTAGTTTCCTCATTTTTAGGCTTACTGTAATGAAGTAATTTAATAATGGCCGTATTCACAAAATTGCTACGTTCACCTGTATCACTCAAAACTGATGATTTTTTAGTTATGTCACCCTTCCTGCAAATGAGCGATAAGATCACATTGTGTAATCCTTAATAGAATAATTTGCATTATTTTAAATTAAGATGTTTCAATTAGCGATTTTAAGTTCGTGTTTTGACATAATATAGGTAGGTTATTCTATCTACGTGAGACATAGTGATAATGTGACTTTATAAAATCTAAAAAAAATGCTGTGATTTTCTCTACATTCCTTATATTGAAAATATTTGCTACTCCTTTAAAAACATGAGCAGTACCTACCTAGCTATTTTTACATTAACATGTAAGGCCTAACGGCCTCTCTCTGCAAAGCCATGGTAAGAGGTCACCTAAATTTGAAACTAAACATCAGCATTTGAAAATATTTGTAACCAATTTCCACGCGACTGTAGCAGGTAACGTTTCTGTTATTTTCATCGCAAGCGCATGATTTGCAATACAGCTTTATAGATCAACGGCTTCATAAACGACTTCCAATAATAAAGTCGTTAAAACTTAATAATATAAACTGTAACCGATTAATAGGATAATTTATTACGTTACAAATTAAAGTAGATAATTATATTAAACAGTTAACAGGATCGGGTTATTATTTTATTTTAGTATAAAATAATTAAAATAAGTTAACAGATGTTTTACGCAATATGTAACTTAATAAATTACACAGTGTATTAAGCAAGATTTAATATTTTAATATTATATTTTGTACATGAAAAGTGCATTATAATAATAGCTATTGCTATTTGTTTGTATCTATCTCATACAATAATGTATTCCTAGATCGGTATCCTTATTCCATAACAATATTGGAAACAATGAATAGGCCATTTATCAACACTAATACGTGTACATATCAACCAATTCAATAACAATATACAAGGCTATTAATGTCATTACGTAATGTGCTAAAAAAGTTATGCGGAATTGTCACGGTGATGTAAAGAAAAACTAACTTATTCTTAAAATTGTCTCTGTCACCTCTGACCTAAACTAGAGTCAAGAGCACATCTATCTCAAATAAAAAAAAAAATATAAATAATATTACCTGAAGTCGACATTTTCCTCTCAATGAAGCGAGGGAGCAATACCTATCTATGGCTGCAACATCATTTTAATAGTAAGAGATATAAATAGTTATGATTTGGGATTTGAATTGCTCCTTACAGTTTAGAATTATCCAAATAGGAATGCTCTTACAGAAGATTTAAGATCTTAATACCCATCGAGACATCCAGTAAATTATTCTAAACAACTGGAATGTAATTTTGATCAGTTCTTAAAATATCGCTCGGCAATAGGGTAGATGACCTAGAGTCTACACCAATTATAGATACATAGTCGTGTGCAGTCATCCTTATTCTTATAGATTACAGCCAGTAACTATTTTAAAATAGATGCGTCTAGAATTTAAATATGGTCAGGCTTTTTACTTGTTATTTATTCGGAAGTTTTAGCGTTTCTTTTGGATAAAAGGTTAACAGCGTGTCTTCGGGTTCATTTTGCCGCCGACTTCTTGCGTCCTTGCTGTCAAAATAAACTGTTACTACTAATTTATTCGTCTGCCAATGTCTATGACGATAGTTACAATTTTTCAATACAAAGATCAAAAAAAAAAAGAAAAAAAAATCTTTTTTTTTTTTTGAGATAGTCCACTCTGCAAATCTTAGACTTTCCTACATTTTGTTATTTTAGAAAGATGGTCAAACCATCGCAAAATATAAAGCAATCATTCAAAAAGTAACCTGCCGATCTATTCTGTAAACATCACACCGTGAGCACTTAGGTGAAGTGAGTTTGAAGTGAGTTCAATTCCTAGTAGAGTAAGGTGGGATGACAGTTCACATCACGCTCACTTCACCTAAATTTTCACGGGGCGGGATCTTTACAGAATAGCACCACTGATTCGTCAATTAAAGACATCATCACTCATTTGTCTTTTTCCTGCTTAAGGCTTGGAAGTCTATCTCTTCGCCTTTGAAGATATTATGTTAAACGTAATAATAAGTTTATAATAAGTTTATTTCATACATCTCATTTGGCTTACACTGCATATCGAGGAGTCTCCATTTAAGCATAAAAAATGCCTGTAGTTGAAGGCTCCGCTCTTCCCTTACACTATAAACGTAAGCTACTAATATCCTTCTAGATTACGTTACCCAGTAATTCTTTCTTCCATTACTACCAGGGCATCAGCGGGGCGGGGGGTGTTTCCCATAAAGCACGTCGTTAGCGCGGCCACCCGCCAGAACGCGATGTAGGAAGTCACCGCTTAGTCGCCGGCGCATGCTGGCGAGTGAAATGGACGTTTGCGGTGCGAAAATTAACGGAGGGCAATGACAGACATGGTCAACAGATTTTGGTTGTTTTATTTTTGGGGTTTTGAAAGAGAACTAATAATTTTTATGTTCACCTACGGTGAGCCTAATGAGATCTTAGGACCTAATATATGAATACTTATGGAACTCAATTAATCAATGAACCTTAGGTAGGTAACCTTAGGTGCTGAAATCTGCGGAGGCTACATTATGTGAACCTTTTTGGGTGTCCAGCGTTTACTGATACTGTAAGCGTAGTTAGCGTAGACCATACTAATTATTGGGTCAGTTCCATTTTTAGTTTATACCAGCTGTCCCCCGCGACTTCGTTCGCGTCGAAGTCGTAAGATACACAATATACTTAAATAACAGCCACATTTTAATAAAACTCCCTCTTTCCCCGCCCCGTCGTGTTGCATTGCCCGCCTGCGCTATTACTTCGTTTTCGCTTAGTGTTCTTCTAAGGGTCGTAGCGTGCTGTTACATAGCCCGTAACTATTTTCGAGAATTGGGCTACCAAATGCAAAAATAATTTTTCAAATCCGCCTTTTTGTTCACAATTTCATGGCTTTTAATTTTTTTTGCGAGGAACCCTATTTTTCTAAAATAAAAGTAGCCAATTACTCTCCGTGACATCAGCTATCTGCCAGTGCAAGTCTCGTCAAAATCGGTCCAGCCGTTTCGGAGATTAGCCGGAACAAACAGACAGACAGACAAAACATTTTAAAATTTCTTTTTTGGTTTAAATACCGTATTTACTTTCTTATGCATTTAGTAAAAAGTTGTTATTTTGACATTAAAAACAGACACTTAAATTTTATTTATTTGTACATACAAGTAAATTTTTATTTGAGCTTCATAACTATTCACCAGTTGTTAGTATGAATCAAGTTGCAGGTGACAATAACACAGCATAACACGCTCATACTTTGATGTCTACTTGCCTCGCCAGCACACGCGGTCACGGCTGGCGCTCTCTTGATACACGCTCCAAGAAACTCGATGTTGGCACCATCTGTCGGTTACTGCCCAGTGTCTCTGTTACATTACACTTGTTACCTCACCGAATAACTTAGCGAGGATCACTCGAGAACTATGAATGAATCTAAGACTCAGAGATCCTACGGTATTTCAATATTCCAACATTTAGAAGCTTGGTCCCTAAGCTCGGTAAGGAATACGGTTTGGGGTTCTGAAATGAAGGCGGGAGGAGGAGGACACTTGGCTAGACGTAGCGATGGCAGAGCAGAGCCCAAACTGAGCGGTTGCTGAGTGACGGTAAAAGGCGTGTGGCAGAGCAACCAGCCCAACAGGGCAGATGACTTACAATGGACTCCGGGTAAGACTTGGATGAGGGTCGCACTGACCAAGACACTGACTAATTATGTTTCAGGTAGGTACATTATTTATACACGCACGGTGATGCCTGCGGAGTAATTTTTATGTTATTTCATATTACTTATTCATATATTTGGTTGTATAGTTGCAGCAATTCTAAGTAGGTACTGTTTCTTTTGTTAAGTACCTATTTATGTAAAAATCACTGAACCTTTTTTTTTTTTTTTTGTGGATGGGAAATCATCAAATGACTTCTCCCGCTCTGGGCGGAGCGGGAGGGCGTGTCAGACTTTTACTGACTAAAACCCACCCGTGTTCCTTCTGTTGCCTGTGCCGGGGCCACGGTAACTCTTTCGAACATCCCGCAACCCTAGCTGGCATCGGCCCTAGAGGACCCCGTCAATAGTGCTGACATCTCTTTGAGGCGCGCGTGGAACACGACGCGCCGTCGACTCGGGCTTGGTCCTTACCGGACGGCGAGCTACCCATTGCTCGCCGTCCGCAAGCCCACGCCTACGGTGGCCGGGAATCGGCTGCCAATTCCCGACGCCCAGGGCGTCTCCTGCGGCGACTAGGGGCGTGAGGGCGCAAAGCTTGCCTCTCCCTCACGCGTCCCGCCTCCTCCTTCACGAGCATTACTGCTTCGCAGAAGGAGGTAATAAATCACTGAACCTGACTTGATTTCCAAACGTCCTTTTCGGGTGAGCACTGAAAATCAGCGCTGTGCTGTGGGTCCCTCATAGCACAGCATCATGCTGAGTGGAAGCCTTCTTGTCACAGTCATGACGTGCAGCTGCCGGCTATTTCTGTTTTGAGCTCATGATTATAATGTGGATCTGTTTTGTTTTATTTTTCTGATTATTCTTATCTTTTTGTATGCACGTGTTTCTGTGACAAATAAACCTATTTTTCTTTCTTTCAAAGAAGCATGGTACAAAAAGTAAGAGGCCAATACTCAGCATTGGGTGGAACTAGGCTGCCAATGAAGATGATGATATTTCATACAATTAAGTATCCGGATAATTAATTTAAGCAGCTAGACAGACAGACATATTAATTACAGCAAACTCTAGTCATCTTATCGCTAAACATGGCAGTTATTACATATTACCCAATATAATATGTAAATACAGTTAACGAAAACAAAAAGATTCCAAATTCACAGAAAGATTAACAATGTAGTCAAAACACACCAAATAAATAATGGCTCGTTTGCCTTGACCCGTGAAGATCTAGACGTAAACGGACGCGCCTATCAGCTGATCATTAATTGTATTAATTCTAAAAACCGAATGAGATTAATACCTGTTGGTTAGTGCGAAAACAGAGGCAACGGCAGATAGCTGGCAGTAACCGAGCTTCGTACAATCATGTTTCGATGGACTGATGGATAGATTCATAGCATCTCTATAATACTAAAAACAAAGAACAAACGACTTTTTGAAATGACAGCGACGATAAGTGACATGGCAGTGTGCGTATCGATCCACTGACGCCACGAACAAACCAGATTTCAGGTATCTAATATAAAACATCAAAACCAGGTCGCCTTTTCCAAAATGAAGGTCTTATGCAAAAGGATGTACCTACAAGAAAAATAGACAATAAACGTGAGAATAGTGTAGGTCAGTGTAAGTGATTATAGACACCCACAAGTGAGCAAAATACCTACTCACATAAATAACGGGAAAAATCGTCAGCGTCATGTCGTAGAGTACATAATTATGTTTCTTGGTGAAGCTTGGTCTCCATTTCATATCTACTCAGGTGTCAATCGGGTGGGTAGAGATGACAGTCTTAAAAGGTAAGAAGTAGTCGTCGTGAGAAAAACGTGCGATAATTATCGTATCGATTTTAAAAATATAGTAACTCCAAAGATGGCATATTATATGGCAATTGTTGATTTACCTTAAAACGACAAATCAGAGGTGATTAAAGAAATTATTGGTTTTGAGGATGTTAGTGTAGTATCTATCACTGTCAAAGACAGTGGACTCCCTGGTAGGCTGGAAGCCAACTCCAACAATCAATCAGAATACCAGTATTTTACATGGAGCGACTGCCTATCTGACCTCTACAACCCAGTAACTGGGTAAAACGATACCCCTTGGTAAGACTGGTTGTCAGACTTTCGGGCTTCTGACGACCCGTAACGACTGTCAAAAATCCACGAATGACAGCCCGGACCAACGGCTTAACGTGCTTTCCGAGGCAAGGAGGAGTCTCGGTATGTACCTAAAGATGGTCACGTATCCACGGACCAACCCGGTAAGCGTAACTTAAAACCTGATGGATCGACCCGTGCGGCTGTTATTACTTAGCCACGAGTTAAGCTAAGCTAGGAAGCTAACTCCAACATAGTTAAGTAGACGCCTAAACAGATGATGAGTATAGTATATCCTATATAGTATATCCTGCCATCATTGGAGATACAGAGCTGTGGAATAATATTTTTTTCAAGGGCAAGAATGAGAAGATACTATTGGAGATATTTTTAAAGAAAGTCAGTTGTAAGTACTTGCTACCAATGAATGAACAAAAATATGCAAGAATTTAAACGAAGTAAAGGAATATGCAAAGATTGGCTAGTGGCGATTTGTATAATATCTGTCTGACCATTAGCAATTACTGATCTTGCATAGAAAGAAAATTAAAAACAACATCAGTAATATCGTTGCACATTACGATACGCCAGCATCTAAGTTAATTAATGTTTTTCTTTTATTTCAAGCCAGCATCCACTAATTTGAATTCAGAACTTGAAACCATAATACGCTAAAATATGTGTCATTTTTTACTCATTACTAATATTCGGTGTCGGATTGACCTCGAGTCTCCTCGGGTGTGTTCGGACGGGCTCGTGCGAAGGGTGCCACTGTTATCTGGCACGAGGCGCGACAGTGGCGCGTGCGCAAACCACGTGGACATTCGACCTATGAGTAGTGCGGTGGTGGGTTTGAGCTTTTATCGAAACTTTTTAGGACTTTTTTAGTTTATTTTTAGTGTTATTTTAAGACAAAGCTAGAATCTAGTAAAAAAAGATCATTAAATTCGTTATTTGTGTGTTGTTATAATGTGACATAACATATCTATAATGATAATTTCCTCTTGTGTTTTCAATGATCTGTCAAGAATATTGTCTCGGAATGTTAAGAGCAATTTTGATAAATTAACATAAAAGCTAAGCCAATATTTTTAAGAAACCCTTATAAGTTATTTACTTTCAATTAAATTAAATTTAGATTAAAGCCTAACGACTGAATTCTATAACGATAAAATTATTTAATTCAAATTAAAATCATCGTAGCCAATGTTTATGCACTTGATATAACAGCATCATACACATGCCAAACATTACTGACGACAAAAAAAAATTAAAAAAAAATTTACAAATTTTATTTAAGTACCCACTAAAATTATAATATCTACCTAATTAATAGTGTCCGACCGAAGGTGCAATTCTGGCCGAAGCCGAAGCCGAAGCCGATTAATCGGTATTCACCAAAACCTTCGGCCGAAGCCGAAGCCGAAGCCGAAGCCGAAGGTGTCATTGACCTTGAGAAATACGATAGTTACTTTGATCTCAGAATATACTAGATACATATTGTGAGAGCTTTAGAGATTTAGCCCAATAACGAGCCGAGTGACCAACATATATGTACAAGTAGGTAATAAAATATTGTCTAAAATAAAAGTTTCAAATATACAATGTTAATTAAATATTTATTTACTTAAAGTAATTTTAACAAAAATAATCAAATAATCAGTCACATTTTTTTAATTATCAGACGAACACAAAATATTTCTATAAAATAATTGAGCAAAGTTTAACGCTTTTTCAATATCTATTTTTTACATATAATTTTTTAGAATTTTTGAGAAAATTAAATACTTATAAGTAATTTCTTAGGATAATTAAGTTAAACATTTTTGGTAACAATTGGAGAAAATAAAAACTTAACAAGTTTTGGTAACAATTTGAGGCACCTTATTAATAAAAAATAAACTCACTTTTTTCGACTAGTCTTAATTAAAAATAGCTCTTTATACTTAATTATATGGCGAAGCAGTCATTTATCAAAATTATCAATAATATACCTATTTGGGAAAACTAAACTATAATAAAAACTTACAATTAAAAGAAAATATGAACATTTTTGTTCACTATTTGGAAAAAACCTTAGGTAGTAGAAGAGACTAGACTTAAAGTTATAAATGCACTTTAATCAGCTAATTCTAAAGATTCTCTAAAATAAAATAAAAAACATATTTTTTCGATGAAAGTATACATAAAACAATAATTTCAGTTTGACAATAACTTCAATAGTTACTGTTTCTAATAATTAAATCATCATTACAAAATCAATAGAAAAACACATTTTGCAATTATTATGCAAGGGTTAAGTTTTTTTTTCAATTGGCGATTCTAAAAGAGAGGATACCTTTTCTTAATTTTCATGACTAATTTTATTAATTATTTACTTTAATTAGTAATCAAAGTTGAACAGTCTTATATTGTAAGCTAAAAATAATAATTTTTCGGCATTCTCACCCATCAAATTTGACCGTCTGTCGGCATATATTTGCCCCGCAGCGCTAAAAAGCTGTTCGCTAGGAACGCTACTGGGGGGAGCAGACAAATACTTGATTGCAGCTGGCTGTAGACAAGTATATGGGCTTGATGCCCAATATTCGTAAATATTTTCAGTTCTTAAAATCCGAGGATCTTTTAAATAACGACTAAGATGTTCTTGAAATAGCGGATAATTGTGTTCCAAATCCAAATCATTATCACTTGTAATGGGCAAACCAAGTTTATCGTGAGAATCCCATAATCCTTCATCGCTTTTTGGAGATGCATTCTCTGTATGTGGATTTGAGGTTGAACAAGAAGGTACATTGGTGTCAATATCCATATTGTCTGCACGAGATAATAATTCATGTTGCTGTCGTAAGAATGATAGTATTTCAGTTTTGGCGTTTTCAGTCTCATCGGCAGTTAAATAGTTAGTTTTGAAACGCGGATCTAATAGAGTCGCAATCAATAAACAGATGGTATTTTTTGCGTAAGAAAATCTTCTGTTAACTGCCTTACACAGCTTCGTCTTCAGTATTTTCAAATTTTCAGGATCTTCTTCTTTTAGGATTAATTTCGTATTAAGCATGACAATCAACGGTATTATTATAGATACCGATGAGAAATCATTTGAAACCTCAAGTGTGGCTTCATAAAAACATTTAAGAGCGGTGATAAAGTATCCTATTTGCACCCATTCTTCTGCAGTAGGGACTTCTATTCCACCACGTTCAGCCATGTATAAATTGATGGCAGTTTTCTGTTCAAGGAGTCTTTCCAGCATCAAATATGTGCTGTTCCATCGCGTCTCAATATCTTGGATTAATACGTGTTTAGGCAAATTACACGTTTCTTGAAACATATTTAAATATCTAGAAGCTTGCTCACTTCTTTTAAAATGGCCAACAATTTTGCGACATTTTTTTATTATTTCCATCACAGTAGCGTCTTTAAATACATATAACGTCATGAATCACTAGCTGCAGGGTATGAGCTACGCATCCAATCGACAGAAAATTACCACGTCGCATGACTGTCTGCATATTGTAAGCGTTGTCACGAATACCCATGTGGATTTTATTTTTTAAATTATATTCTTCAATAATCTGGTGAAGTTTTTCTGAAATATATAGGCCTGTGTGATCTTCCTCCAGAACACTAGCTGCAAGAATGACTTTTTCTCTTTTAGGGCCTTGGATAAAGTGAGCTGTGCAGCTTAGCAACGAACACGTCTTTGCTGGATTACTCCATATATCAGTCGTAAAGCTAACCCAGCAAGCTTTATCTAAAACACGTATGACTTTCGCTTTGACCTTATCGTATGTCGCAGGCATTAAAGTCGTTCTAAAAAAATTCTCAGTCTTTTTCCTGTATCTTGACGGAGCATCGGGATCAATCAAATTAAGTCTGCGAAATGCTTCTCCTTCAACAACGTTGTAAGGCAGCATGTCAACGATGATGAGATCCATTATACCTTTATCGATTCTCATAGATATTGGATCACTATCTGGCCACAATGGAGCTGCTTTTTTTTCTATGATTTGAGGTAAAGTACTCTGCTTGACATTAAATTGCGAAGATGTAGTTGCCTCTGTTTTATTTTTCATTAAACTCTTACTCTTCTGTTTTTCATTTATTGCATTACAATAAGCCTCCCACTCTATTTTATGCATTTTCATCAAATGATTTTTAATATTAGTGGTACTCTGCTTTTTTGGTAAAGCACTACCAAGAGACAATGGTTTATTGCACTGTTTACATAAAGCTTTATCAGTAGCCTTTATAAAATATTGCCAGATAGGATTCAGCTCTAAAGATGTCATTGTGTACCTGAAAGAAAATATTCTATATAAATGCACAAGTACCTACCGAGCCGAGCCGACCGCCCCGTACTCGCAGTAGGACTCTGCAACGCGGATGCGCCTATATCCTATCGGTTTAGTTAGTTAACTAAAAGTAAACAATCTTCACATGTCTTTTTATCTAAAAATTGCATAAAAAAACATACCAACATTGTTTCCATTTAGTTTCCTACCTAACGTTAGATAACATAAAATATTTTAAACCAGACAATACTTACGGTTTTTTGGTTCTTAGAGTGCCTCACAATAATGAACGTATCACCACAGGTACTACTCACAGTAATAAATAAAATAATTTGTAATAACAAATATGAAATATTTAAAAACAAAACACTTATTAGAATTTTAAGACGCGCTCTCAAACTTGTTTTGACTCGTTTAGTTTACTAACTGCGATTCGTTTGGGCCGGTGCGGCGGCGCGGCGAAACTCTGCTGCTCTGCACACTCTCCGTCTCGCTCTAGCATCGTTCAGTAAATTTCAAATTTTGACAACTAGCAAACCTTCGGCTTCGGCCAAACCTTCGCCAAATTTTTGGCCGAAGCCGAAGATTTGGCCGAAGGTGCTTTTTTGGCCGAAGGTGGCCGAAGCCGAAGCCGAAGCCGAAGCTTCGGTCGGACACTACTAATTAATAAAAAGCATAACATAAATATGTCTAAGCGCATCACTATCACTTATCGATACGCCGGGGGGATAGGGTAAACAAGCGGAGAGGGGTAACCTTGGATGCGCGAGCGCAGCTGCTCAATGATCACCTGCCTCCAGCCGCCATATTGGATCCAGCAAGCAAACAAGTACACACACAGCGCAAAACAGTCACGTCTTTTTGTATTAATAAAAATTTCGACAATTTCATTTTAAAGTTCATTTTATGACATTTATTGATCGGTACTTTGACTTCTTTATTTTTAGAATGATAATTTTATCTCTATAGTAACGAACGTTTTTTTCGGGAGTTTTATATGCCCCATAATTTTAACAGCACATCGGAGCTGAATCTGAATTCCTTAAACCAGATACTTAGTTATTATAAGCAGTTTTTATTGAGTATCAAGTATCTGGTATCTATTTAATTTCGCATTTCCAAACGTATCATATTTCTACAAAAAACTTGATATAGTGTTAATTCCTATTCTATCAGATAAGTGTCTATAATTTGATTTAGATCGATAATTTCCGAAACAGGTCTATTCTATTAGGTAGTTCAAATATTGTGATACTATTTTTAAATGTCATTGGCAAACGATGATGACCATAGATATTATACCCAGTGCACGTGTCCATGTCACCAGTTACTAAACAGAAAAAAAAACAACATTTATAATTAATTTTCGAACGCAGGATGGCAATGTCAAAAATCTAATGTTCCGAATTCAAATCGAATGCAAGAAACACCTTGCCAGCGACAAAAAACAGAGCTAATGCGAAAGACAGGTGTTTCAAGTTAATAACTTTTAAGACTGGCCACGATTCAGACAGTCGAATTAAGTTTAAGATTAAGAACGAAATACTCGTTTACTCGGATTGAAGGTAATTTCGTGGATTGCATAATTCGGTTGCTATAATCGTGATTCTAAATAAGAACATCTTTCGGAAACATTTGTATTAAGCAGTCGGAATCATCAGAAATAATTATAAACAGTGTTAAAATAAATAACGTCATACATCGATTGCATACCAACTTAGGTTCCCTGAAGACAGCAGAACAGTTGTATGCAGGCACACACACACACACACACACACACACACACACACACACACACACACACACACACACACACACACACAGGCAGACAGGTACACACGTTTTGCCAATATGGAGTAAAGGCGAACAGATAATTGAAACTGAATGTCCGAAGAATCATATAATATCCCTGGGCTGCCTATCAAACTTTCAAGTTTTTAACAATAGCCACCCCGATCTAATTTCGACCGCGCCTAAAACCACCATGATTACTTAATGTCGATTTATAAGCAGACTATTTAAAATACTTCATTTTACACCTAACTTCCTAGGATAGTATTACAAGTTTCGATACATATTCATGATTTTATAACATACTACGAATTTTAAATACTTAATTAATTAGATAAATATCGACTTTGTATGACATATCTTTGATAACATCTCAATTAATAACAAAACATAGCGAACGATGAATAATAGAAGATCTAAAGAATTTAAATCCAGCCTGTTTTAAAAACATGCAAGATATTTGAAACACGAATATCTACTCTACACTTCAATGGTCTAGGTATATCAAAATGCAAACAAACACTTCGATTTTCAAAGGCATGAAATGCATAGACTATAAGAGTTATCATATCATAAAACCGCAAATCAAAGAAGTCTTTATTTCAAAATAAAATTGACATACAACTACAACGTTTTTATGAGTTCAGCCGTAAAACGTCCCGCATACTCCAATAGATTCATGGAAAGCGGCCATTTTTCATTTGTTTTACCTAGTTTGTTTTAAACGGAAATTCTTATTACACATGTGATCGTATTCTGAATATTTTCATGAGGTATTTCCTCGAGTAGTATAAACATGTTTGTTTATCACGCTACTTCTTAAATATGCAGGAAAGGAAAGAACTGCTGTAAACTTCTGATTCCATTAGAGTTCCTTGCGGGGCTGTAAAAGTACTTAGCTTATGCATTTCAGCGCTTAAAGCTCTTAACCGACATCATAAAATAAGCAAACAATGGAGTAGTTTTTAAGCACCAAAGTTGCTTGAAGAGTTTATGAGACGCCCCTAACTTTCGGCCTGATTTCTGAGTTGTAAAGTTCATATAAAATTGAAGTGCTAACTAGCCAGTCCGTGTTTATTTGGTCAAGTATCCGTATCTAAATGATGTCTAATGCGTCATAGAATGCCGCTGACACATACAGTCAGTCCTCTAAACGCAACCAAGTAAAAAGTAATTTTTTTAACAATTTTCCCGGAAATTCTTAAAAATCCAACGAACTATTTTAAACGTGCGGTATTTCCGTACCGGGTTCAAATAATCTTACTTATAATCTCATGATTAATCGATTTTCTCGTTAACCATCGTGATTAATGATTATAGTGAATATATTTTTTATTATGAACAACGAGAATGGCTGTCGTAAACACTTAATTGCTAAATGAACACCTTGTTAGGTGCAATAAAATTATAATTTGATAATTTTATTAACTTTTTTGCAAGTTATTAAAGAGTTAAAATGTAATGTCACTTTGTATATCTATTTTGTGTTGAGATATTGAACCTGGGACAGGTGACTTTACCAAAGTGATTAAAATCCCAAGGATTCAGAATCATTATCTTTCTTTTTGTAACTCCTCGTGGTACATCATGACAGAAACTTAGAACCCATTCCATTTTCCCAGAGCTTCTTAGGTTTAGGCTTAAAGAATCTTTATTTCTCATAAGAACATGATACAGTTCACTTATATGAGATTTATCTTTTAACATAAATAATCGTCGTCTAATGACGAAGTATGCAGATGATAAGTAAAACTACATATAACAACAACGTACGAGATCAACAGCAAACAAAGCAAGAGTGTAGGTACTTACAATAAAACTAATTAATTCAGCTGACCAATTTGACACCAAGGTACCCTCATAAATACTGATTATTCACTTTGTGAGGATCACAAACAACGACTTCGTCATCAACCAATTGATTGAATGCGTGAATAATGATCAAATTCATTGAGTTTCAAGCCGAATTTGTGTTTCTGTTCGTCTCATTTTGTCAAATTTTTTGCCACTCACCGCTGCTGAATCTCAAACTATCCAACTGTAAAATCCTCGAGTACTTCACAATTCACATTTAAAAGACAAACAGACGAATTTCACAGCTCGTAAACCTTCCAACGATAAGCTTCAGTAACTCCTAATGTCAAAAATTGTAACCGTCTTAAGAAAATCGTTACTTACATACAAACAACCTTTTTTCTTCAATCCTTTTTACGGAAGGGTTAAGGCAGATGCGTAGACGCAGATGTTAAGAAACACGATTAATGATTTAGCTACTGTACTGTATGTAGGTAAACTGGTTCTTTTTGTAATATTAATTGTTAATGCCGTTAAGTTTCCAAGGAAGCACGTTCGTGTAGTGGTTTGTTGGGACTTAAGGTAACCCATAACTTTTTGATAATCTGACGTTGACTTCGTCCCAGTGATTGACTGTCATGGGAAAGAAGGAATAAAAAGTTAATAGTCATAATGTAAATCCCCATCTACACGATGCAAGTATCTTGCCTGTAGCATACAATAAAATTGAAGAAACAAATGACTTGCATCGTCTAAACATGGTAAAGTTGCTACTAACTTTTATTGTTGCTTCGACAAATGGTGTTCGCAGAAATCCGCTGGATGCGAGAAGCACAGAACCGGTCGAAATGGCGGTGCTTGGGGGAGGCCTTTGTCCAGCAGTTGACGCCTTTCGGCTGAAATGAATGATGACTAATGGTATGCCACAGGTAATTAAATCATAACATAACATCACGCCTTGTTTCCCCGAAGGGTTAGGCAGAGGTGTGTACCTATAGTGCACCCACATTTCGCCAGTTATGTTTAAGTCACATGTAATAGGGGGCGAGCCTATTGGCATCTACCGGGCACAAATCCAGACTCCTGGCTGCTACTGAGAAATTCCAGATAGAAGAACCCATTAACACTTTGCCCGACCTAGGAATCGAACCCAGGACCTCATGCTCAGCAGTAGCGCTTGCAGCCACTAGACCAACGAGGCAGACAAATCGTACCGTATATATCAGACTTTAGTCAGATAACAGCCGCACGCGTCGATCGATCAGTTATCTTTACATACCGAGACTCCTCCGTACCTCGGAAAGCACGTTAAGCCGTTGGTCCCGGCTATCATTTGTAGATCTTGGACGGTTGTTACAGGTAGTCAGAAGCCCGAAAGTCTGACAACCAGTCTTACCAAAGGGTATCGTATTACCCAGTAACTGGGTTGTGGAGGTCAGATCCAGTCGCTCCATGTAAAATGCTAGGATTCAGCTTCATCCCGTAAGACTGGAAACCGACCCCAACATAGTTGGGAAAAAAGGCAGGCAGATGATGAGAGGGTTGCTCTTGTTTTGTAATAATGGAAGAGACCTCGACAGTTACTGATTCTACTTGAGTTAAACCTGAAAGTCACAAGGTTGATCTTGGTAAGGGCTTTACAACAATTAGTAATCTTAGACGGAAACTATACTGTATCATTGAGAAAAAGCAACTAAATGACTAATTTAGATGATTAAGTAGTTCTTTTAAAACATTCCCATATAGTTTTGTAATAAAATACAACTATAAGCTGTTAATTGAATTATAAAATACTTGATACTGTCTGACAGACAAACGTTGTTACAGCCAGCATTAACTAGCCCATACTCTCAGCATTGGTTAGAATTTAGAAAATCATTGAATCTTATACGAGACTTCATAATAAACTGCATATTATCATTATCCTAACCATAGATATTTTATATTTCTATGATCCTAACCTATTTCAGTGTTTCTTTGATCAAGTGCAATTACTTAAATAATATATAGGGTGGCATCACATCGACGCGCTAACCATGTAACCATGAATTCAGCACATAATTCTGGATCCCTAGCGTAGAAATTTTTCGTCGGTTATCAATTAAAAAATAAAAATCGAAAAATGCAATACCTACGCGGTCAAAATGTATGGAACAAATCATTTTTCTTTAATAATCGACGAAAAATCCACAATGACCATGTGTTTGTAAAACCTACCTAAGAGCTCCCACACAAAACTGCGATGCGATGCGAATTCGCAGTTTTGAGTGGGAGCCTTAAGTCTACATCGTGGAAAGTAATAATAGAATTATTGACTTTGGAGTAAGTCCGACTTGTTATATCAATGGTGTCATTCATCCATTCAAACATGGAACTGACAGGCTCGGCAGTAATCTTATTATTTTTAGAATTTCAGTCGCCTCTTACATGGCTGGCATGACCTAAAGTTTTAGTAAACATTTCTTCCTGGAAAAAGGTATTGTTGTTTCTAGTAAATAAAGATGGTGATGGACAAACAGACTTACCTTTGTATTATATAAATAGTTTCATAAATAATGATTTGCCAACAAGTTTGGCATGCGGCAGAAACGTACGAAGCTGTATATCTTGTGATTATCATGTGAAACATGTATCACTATTAAATACAATGCCTTTTACAGATATACTATAAAATTATGCTGTTGCATTATGGATTAAAAAATACCATTAAATTATTATAAAATTGTTGAGGAAAAGACAAATACATATCTTTAATTCTTCACAGACTCTTGCTGTCCTTGTGAAGTTGGTCAGTATGGTTAACGTTTGCAAGCTTTATTTCTATACAAGCTGGAACAGGACGATTGGCATTCCTTTAAACCACGTAAAGAGAATCATGTTCTTTATCCGGACACAAAAAATCAATCAAATCCCATGAATACTTTAGCCACACGAAATTATTTTTCATTTTCTTATTTTTCAACATGATGTAAAGCATGAAATGCAAAGAATGAAGCTAATTTTGGTGACATTTTGGGATTCTCAGGGACTGAAGGACGATCAAATTGAGAGGAAGCTGATTTAGCAGATATTTAACCTGACCACCTGACATTATAAATTCATTAGTCAGTATTACAACACACGCCTGCTATGTAAGGTCTATTTATAACTTTACTAAGGACCACATGGTTTTGAAAACCACGTGTCTAGCTCTTAAGTATTGAATTGATTGATTTTTCCAAGTAATTCAGGTTACTCATATAGATTGAATAAGATGACTAGCTTAATAATTTAACTTCCAAATATCCATAAAACATTATTTTCAAGTAGTCTAGTTTTAGACGAAATTAAAAGAACATTAGAAGAAAAGTGTACACTGCAAATCAAAAACCAATACCAAACGCACCAATTTAAATAAATTATCACTTCAAAAAATTAATCACCAGCCACCAAGAATGCGGTGTCAAAACCCATAATAATCGTGCATTAATACCGTGCGCGTGCGCACAGCACCTGTTCGGAATGTAACGGGACGCCATGTTGTTGACGGTACGTCCAGTAATTAAATGTGCAAAAAGAATACAACGAAATATACCTGTTAAATTAATCAAGAACTAAGTGATACGACTTTACGGGTATTGGAGATAAAAAGCTGAGTTCGACTCCTGATAAGGGGCTGATAAGCTTGGTTATGAACGTATTAGCTTTAAGGTGGCTGTAATGTAAAGCTTCATATCCACTAGAGTCCACTTCGATGCTTTCGGTCCTAAAGCGGAGACGTTGCCTCAAGTATGCACGCTGCCCCATTTGACAGACGTAGCATCAGGACGAGCCTAATTTATAAGTGTGAAAGTGGATCACTATATATAAGGAAAGGGGCTGACCAAAAATGGATGGATTGTATGAAAGAAGATATGACTAGAGAGACTAGATACTGAGATGATGGCAAATATGATAGAGAAATATAGAAGAAAAAGGCGCACCGCGCCGACCCTAAAAGCGTTGGTATAGGACAGAAAGATGATGATGAAGACGAGACATATTTTGTCGCACTTTTAGTAGTTCTTAAGCTACGTATCCACTAGTGCAGTGGTTCCTAAAGTTAACCAGACCGCGACCCACATCATCATCATCAGTCATGGAGAAAAAAGGGGCTTATCTACACGTATATGAATGAAAGACTGTTTAAATAACAAAATAAAACATTTAATTACACACGAAAATTTCAATACCTATTTAACTAAATATTGCACTCCTTGTATTTCTTGTTTTTTCTTGTATTTACTGTTTTTTGTCATTACAGCTGTAGCATCAACTTCAGTTTTAGTTACTTTTAATCGCCATGAGTTTGATAAGTCCAATTTATTCCAGTATTTAGTTTTAATATTAATCGTGCTGAAAATACATTTTTCAAGGCCTACTCAATATTCGCTCGCGACCCATAATTTGGGAAGGACTAGTGACTAGAGGCAGCCTTAGTTATGTCTCAAGTCGAGACTAGATACGCAGCTTCAGATCCTGGGAGCGCTTCTAGTACTCTTCTAATTAATTATACCTCCAACATTGCCTGGGTGCGGGTGCGTTATAAAGCCATGAAGGCTTATCCTAGTCTTATCATAATATTCAAATGCAACCAGTTGCAACAACACATTTATACCGTGTGACCTTAAGTCCTTAACAGAAAAGATATTAGATATTGAAAATACTCTTTTGAGTTTGTGATAATACCAACCCGCATTGGGCTCGCATGGTGGATGTCCACTCCCTTTCACAGAGAGGAGGCTTGTGCCCCAGCTGAGGGAACATTATGGAGTGATTTTACTATTATGGAAACGATTGTTTTTTATGATTGATTCGCGACAATACACTCATGGTTTTACTAGTGTGCTTTGTATATGCATAAGTATGCAGTCTCTCTGTCTTTGAAAAAAGGTAAGGTGTTTATTGAATAAGCTCTTAAGATGATTTGGATCAAAAGGCAACGTTTAACATTGATTTACAATAGGTTGAATTGAGTGATTTGTTGGTAAATTTTCTGCCGGAAAACTTAGAATTAAGACACGTGGGCAGAGCCGGGAATTGCTATAATACGAGTATGTACTATAACATTTTCCAAAAATACCGCAAGTACATACTTTAATAATGCTGCCTTGTTGGTCTAGTGGTCATAAGCGCTACTGCTGAGTATGAGGTCCAGGGTTCGATTCTCGGGTCGGACAAAGTGTTATGGAGATATGAGGAACAGGGTGTAAAGTTCACTCATCTTTCATAGAAAAGGGAGGATCCTTCAACTAGACGGGTGTTATGTCTGACTGTCCGACAGTTGATGTCGGGACGTTGTAGGTACAATGCTAGCCACGCGGTGAACTCTGCTTGCGCGATGCAGGATTTTGCATGACGTCAGTGTGACGCGTAGTTCGCATGTGGCAATGTAGATACCGCCACAGTGTTATTGGGTTTATCCATCAAATCCATCTGGAATTTCTTAGTAGCAGCCCAGAGTTTTGGATTTGTACCTGGTTGATGGTAATAGCCTCGCCCCCTATTAACATAACATCACGCCTTGTTTCCCCGAAGGGTGAGGCAGAGGTGTAGGTACACCCACATTTCGCCAGTTATGTTTAAGTCCCATGTAATAGGGGGCGAGCCTATTGCCATCTACCGGGCACAAATCCAGACTCCGGGCTGCTACTGAGAAATTCCAAACAGAAAAACCCAATAACACTTTGCCCGACGTGAGAATCGAACACAGGACCTCATGCTCAGCAGTAGCGCTTGCGACCACTAGACCAACGAGGCAGTCTCGCGCCCTATTACATGGCACTTAAACACAACTAGTGGAATGTGGGTGGAATATAGGTGCACCTCTGCCTAACTCTTCGGGGAATAGAGGCGTGATGTTATGGTTCCAAAAATATTGCACAACCATATTTTAGACATAGCACATGCCATTGTATCAGCGATCTGAAGCTAAATTATAATGACACTCAATTCCACTTATCGACACATCACAGTACTAAAACAGTACTCAAAAGGTTATAATCCATTGAAAAAGAAGAAATATGGGCCATCTAATGTTCAACTGTAAAATTAAAAGATCATGGATAGCTATAGTAGTGACGTTTGAAAGATATTAGCGGCCATAACTTTTATTCTATGTGCTATTTTTAAATGTGGTAATTGATCTGGTAATATTTTTAGCTTACGCTGCACTGTAGATACTAAGCCTACACTGCAAGTAGTTACGAAAACTAAGGATCTAAGACAGTTTATGTCCAATATAACCTCTAAATGCTCCATTTTGATAGGAAACCCCTTTGGGAAACGCTAATATTTACATGGGCGCCGGCAGAAATAATTTCCAGGTGGTGCAGATTTTAGTTTTCTTACAATCTTTGCCGTATATGATTGTTAATAAAAAGATGAAATTTTAGTCTGAATGTTCGAGACATTTACAAATTTCTGACTATTCATTATGAATTTATTATATAGGTACCCAGTCGTCACGGTTCACACCTATTTGTTCACGATGATCGAAATTAATCGCTTTTTAAATGAGAATTGTGTAATTACTGCCTACTAATTATTGTGAATAAAAAAATGATTTCCAACAGACGGCTTTTTATTTCAATAATTCCTGTTGATCCCGAGATTCCCAAGGGGTGCAAGTGCACCCCCTGGCACCCCCCTGCCGGCGCCCATGAATATTTATACACACATTCGCGATGAATGCCAAAATAGTGAAAAGCATTCAGCTACAAATTCTGAAATTTGACCCCGTTTGTAACCAGCTAATTTGTAGGTTGACCGATCATATTCAAGGTTTTGTTTAAGATCTAATTTAATTTGATTCAATACTGTTCAAGAGAGCAGTAAGTCGCGGCCATTACCAATGGGCCACCCCAGTGGTAACGGCCGTGACTTACGAGTTGTAAGTCACGGGTTCGAACCCAAGCAGGCACTTTACTTTCTGTAAGTTATTTCATCACCACTGCTCTGAAAACGGTGAAGGAAAACATCGTGAGGTAACCAGCTTGTCCTAGAACCAAAAATTCGAGGACATGTGATATCTACCAACCCGCACTGGTCCCGCGTGGTGGATTACGGCCCACTCCCTCTCATCGAGAAGAGGCCTGTGTCCCAGCAGTGGGATCGTTATAGGCTAATGCAAGACTGTTCATATTGAGGTGCAACTTAACACAGATTGCTTAAGGAAGTTGAAAGACAGCGCTATCTAAGAGATTATAGCGAAACTTCGGAAGCTCTGTCTCTAGCATAAGCTAAATATGTTTCGCCAAAGCCTCAAAGTAAAAAACAACGTTTTATTGTATATACTATTGCCGACCGTTTAATACTTCATGAAAATTTAATTATTTATTCCAGTCTGGTCTTAATTTACGATATTAAACTATACTTTTAAGGTCTTATTATGACGATATAATAATTTACTTTGGACCTTTCTGGTTGCAGCTGCTTTGTGGTATTGGTAAAACTGTACTTTGTTGACAAAATATTTAACAGCATAGCATAATCAGCCTATAATGTTTCCACTGCCTCCTCTCTTCGAGGAAAGTGGGCTGTAATCTACCACGTGGGCCCGTGCGGGTTGGTAGATGTCACATGTTTTCGAATTTTTGCTCCTTGGACATGCCGGTTTCCTCACAATGTTTTCATTCACCGTTTTGAGAGCAGTGGTGATGAAAAGTAAAGCGCCTGCCTGGGTTCGAACCCACGACCTTCGTAAGTCAGGGCCACTGGGCCACCACTGCTCTCAGACAGCATGGGATGATAATAATTGTGATGAGTTAAATTTAATATTTCTGTTTGGCCAAACCTGTGACCTGCCACTACTATAGAGATTGGTGAAAACTTATCTCAGTACAATGTTTATTATCATAGAGAAACACGCTGCTACCCGTTCCCTGATATTTACCAACCAAGAGCTGAAGACTATTACTACATGTTAAGACGTAGATATATGCTAACGGCCTTGAGTACATAGCTTGCGTGTTCTGTGCTGTACCCAGTAATAGGACTCGCCCATAAAGGAGCGCTGTCCCAGGTTAGACGTACAGTGGATTTCATTTATTACGACCTTGGTTGTAGCGACCATTTACCTATAGCGACGTTAAATCTAAGTCCCTTGAATTTAAAGCATACTTTAGTACAAAATTCATGTGGCTATAGCGACTTTGGATGTAACGCCGAGTTCGGGTGTAGCGACTGTTTTTAATGAATCATTTGTAACAAATTCCTAGAAATCCCATGCAGATATTGCGACCGGAGTCGGCCGCCAAAGACACAAAGATTTTTTTCTTTCACAAACATTTCTTATCTTTTGTTTACATCCATTGCACACAGATGGTCAGCAAGTGTGGAGACCTTTACCTTTTGTTTATAGATATCAACTAAGTAGGTAGGGGAAGCGTGTACGTTTCGGAGCTTTTATGGTTCAGTTACAAAGTGATATTCTGAGTAGCCACTGGGTTTAGTAAACTTTTGAATAAGTATGGCTGCTAGACGCACATTCACTGTTAAAGAAAAGGCGGAAATCATTTCAAAATTGAAAAACGGTGAAAACAATGCTGATTTGTGCAAAGAGTACAAAGTTTCCCATTCAACAGTATCTACGATGTGGAAAAACCGTGATAAAATATTAGAATGCTTTGAATCCAAATCCTTAAAAATTAAGAAAAACCGCAAACCGACGCATCAAGATATCGAAAATGCCCTTCTAATGTGGTTCAAAGCCCAAAGAAGCCAAAACGTACCTTTGAGCGGTCGTCTGCTGCAAGAAAAGGCTAATCAATTTGGCAGACTGTTTGGAAAAATGGATTTTGAGTGTTCGGAAAGCTGGATATACCGATTTCGTCAACGACACGATATTGTAGTAGGCAAAGTTTGTGGAGAAGCCGCTAGTGTATCGCAAAGTGACTGTGACAACTGGCTAAAAACAGTTTTCCCAAAATTGACTGAAGGTTATACTGATAGCCAAATATGGAACGCTGACGAGACAGGTTTGTTTTTTAAGTTAACTCCTGACAAAACCTTGAAATTTAAAGGGGAAAAGTGCGTTGGTGGAAAATTATCAAAAGATAGAATCACCGTGCTTGTTGCATCAAGTATGGCAGGGGAAAAAAGAAAATTATTGGTCATAGGCAAGGCAAAAAAACCCAGATGTTTCAAAAATGTTAAATCTTTGCCAGTTGATTACGAAGCAAACAAAAAGGCCTGGATGACTTCAGAGATTTTCGAAAAAGTTCTACGCAAATGGGACTCCCAGTTAAGAAATAACAAAAAGAAGATCATTTTATTTATTGACAATTGCCCAGCTCATCCTAAAATAGAGAATTTGACCAACATAAAACTGGCATTTTTACCACCAAACACTACATCAGTGATTCAACCGATTGATCAAGGGATAATTAAAACCCTCAAAAGTCATTATAGGAAGATTTTAGTACAGAAAATGATGAACGACATTGAAAACTCGGCAGGCCCGTTTTCCGTTAATATTTTAGATGCCATTGAAATGGTAACTACGGCATGGGCTCGGGTGACTCCAGATACGATCAAAAAGTGTTTTCTACACGCTGGGTTCCGTAAATCTTCGGCTATCACAACAATTGACGACGACTCCGATGATGAATTGGACATACCATTGGCACAACTGACTACAGTATCATCAAGCGGAACAAATGTTGCGGACTGGGCAACATATGTTGATATTGACAGTCAACTTATCACTACTAGCGATTTGTCCGATAGTGAAATTGTTGAAACTGTTGTTCCATCACATACGACGCAAGATGAGGAAAATGAGGAGGAAGAAGAAGATTGCAAGGAAGGTGAGATTCCTACAACTAAGGATGTGTTAGGTGTTGTAACAAAGCTTAAAAGATACTGTTTATTTGGTGATGGAAAGGATATTATAGATATTGAAGAAGTAATGAAAATAGAATACACCCTACAGCGTACACTAGCACAAAAAAATAAATTGAAGCAAACTAATATTACACATTTTTTTAAATGTACCGGTGAATAACTATGTGTGCAAATATTTTCAATAATAAATGAATATAAACTACACATGTGTACGTGTCTGTATCTCTTTACCTTTGCCTGTAACGACTTCCGGATATAACGACGAAAATAGAGTGGTCCCTTCATTGTCGTTATACCCGAAATCCACTGTATTATTAATTTATTATTCATAAAACAAAAAGTAATATATTAAAACAAGTAAACTAAAAGATAAATAATTAAATTATCTTTAACACGGTGAAGGTTTCATAAAAATATGCTTGATAGTTTTTGCATTATTCTTAGTTTTTTATCCGCGTTAGACACAATTTTACAAATTAATTGCACTATGTCATGTAAACATAATCTAAAATATTCACATATTAAGTTATTAAGAAAATGCTCTAATTTAACATATATTTTTTCCGAATCATTAACACTACTAGTCTAGACGTGATCTTCAATTTAAAATCATTAAAAGTCGGTTATCGTCGCTTGAAAATTGAGTTTTCAGATTCTCTGCCCGCAGTTCTGCCAGCATTGCTTGATGTTACTATAATAATCTCTTAGATAGCTGTTTTTATTCAATAACGATATCTTCATCAATACCCAGTGGCCTTATAAAACATCAGCGGGCTCAGAATAGGGCTCCTAGCTAGGCTCCTATTCTTCAAAAAAAAAAAACCCCAAAAGCGTGTCGGACCACGCACAATGAAGGGTTCCGTAGTTGGGATGAAGAAAGAAGAGACAGAATTATCCCAAGAACAAACTTAACATTGTAGTTGAAAAACATGTTCTCCCATGCATTCCAACTGCAAATGTAAGTTTGTATAGACAATAT